>JAQQAC010010508.1:37461489-37573894 GCA_029783875.1 Phataginus tricuspis
GGGGGGGACCTGGTGATGGGGGGAGTTCAATCATCACGGTATTGCTCATGTAATTGTAGGTTAATGATACTAAAATAAAATAAATTATTTAAAAAAAAATTCAGCGGTGAAGCCATCTGGTCCAGGGATTTTATTCTTGGGTAGTTTTTTATTACTGATTCAATTTCATTGCTGGTAATTTGGTCTGTTCAGATTTTGTTTCTTCCTGGGTCTGTCTTGGAAGGTTGTATTTTTCTATAAAGCTGTCCATTTCTTCTAGGTTATTTAGTTTGTTAGCATATAATTTTTATAGTATTGTCTAATAATTCTTTGTGTTTCTGTAGTGTCCATAGTGATTTTTCCTTTCTCATCTCTGATTCTGTTTATGTGTGTAGATTCTCTTTTTTTCTTCATAAGTCTTGTTAGGGGTTTATCTATTTTGTTTATTTTCTCAACGAACCAGCTCTTGGTTTCATTAATTCTCTTGTTTTATTCTTCTCAGTTTTATTTATTCTCTGATCTTTACTATGTCCCTCCTTCTACTGACTTTGCACCTCATTTGTTCTCCTTTTTCCAATTCCAATAATTGTGAATTTAGACTGTTCATTTGGGATTGTTCTTCCTTCTCTAAATAGGCCTGGATTGCTATATACTTTTGTCTTAGAACTGCCTTCACTGCATCCCACTGAAGTTCTGTAGCTGTTGATTTCATTTGTCTCCATATATTGCTTGATATGTTTTAATTTGGTCACTGATCCATTGATTATGTAGGAGCAAGTTGTTAAGCCTCCATGTGTTTGTGAGCCTTTTTGTTTTCTTTCTACAATTTATTTCTAGTTTCATACCTTTGTGATCTGAGAAGTTGGTTGGCACAATTTCAAGATTTCTGAACTTGCTGAGGCTCTTTGTGGCCTAGTATGTGATCTATTCTGGAAATGTTCCATGTGCACCTGAGAAGAATGTGTATTCTGCTGCTTTTGAGTGGAGTGTTCTATAGATATCGTTTAGGTCCATCTGTTTCAATATGTTGTTCAGTGCCTCTGCTGTCTGGTTGATCTGTCCTTTGGAGTGAGTGTTGTGTTGAACTCTCTTAAAATGACTGCATTACATTCTATTTCCCCCTTTAATTCTGTTATTATTTGCTTCACATATGTAGGTACTAAGTTGGGTGCATAGATATTTATAATGGTTATAGCTTCTTGTTGAACTGACTCCTTTATCATTATAAAATGTCCTTCTTTGTCTCATGTTACTTTCTTTGTTTTGAAGTCTGTTTTATCTGATACAAGTATTACAACTCCTGCTTTTTTCTCCCTACTGTTTGCATGAAATATCTTTTCCATCCGTTCACTTTTTGTCTGTGTATGTCTTTGGGTTTGAAGTGAGTCTCTTGTAGGCAGCATATATATGGGTCTTGCTTTTTTTATCTATTCTGTAACTCTGTGCCTTTTGATTGGTGCATTCAGTCCATTTACATGTAGAGTGATTACTGATAGATATGTACTTACTGCCATTGCTGTCTTTCGATTCATGGTTACCAAAGGTTCCAGGGCGGCTTCTTTACTATCTAGCAGTCTATCTTAACTCACTTATTATATTATTAGAAACACAATCTGAAGATGTTTTCCCCCCTTCTTTTTCTTCCTCCTCCTCTCTTTATATGTTAGGTGTCATATTCTGTACTCTTTGTGTATTCCTGGACTGACTTTGTGGGTAGCGGATTTAATTTTGCATTTGGTTGGTATTTAAGTGGTGTATTTACTTTGCTGTGGTTTTATTTTCTGTGGTGACAGCCATTTAGCCTTAGGCACACTTCCATGTAGAGCTGTCCCTTGAAAATACACTGTAGAGATAGTTTGCGGGAGGTAAATTCCCTCAACTGTTGCTTATCTGGGAATTGTTTAATCCCCGCCTTCAAATTTAATCTTGCTGGGTAGAGTATTCTTGGTTCTAGGCCCTTATGTTTCATTGCATTGAATATATCATGCCACTCCCTTCTGGCCTGTAAGGTTTCTATTGAGAAGTCTGATGATAGCCTGATGGGTTTTCCTTTGTAGGTGACTTTTTTTCTCTCTCTGGCTGCTTTTAATACTCTGTCCTCGTCCTTGATCTTTGCCATTTTAATCATTACATGTCTTGTTGTTGTCTTCCTTGGGTCCCTTGTGTTGGGAGTTCTGTGCACTTCCATTGCCTGAGATACTATCTCTTTCCCCAGATTGGGGAAGTTTTCAGCAATCATTTCTTCAAAGAAACTTTCAATCCCTTTCTCTTTTCTTCTAGTTTCCCTATAATGCAAAGATTGTTCCGTTTGGATTGGTCACACAGTTCTCTTAATATTCTTTCATTCCTAGAGATCCTTTTTTTCTTTCTCAGCTTCTCTGTGTTCCTGTTCTCTAATTTCTACTCCATTTACCGTCTCCTCTATCTCATGTAATCTTTTAAATCCCTCCCTTGTTTGTTTCATTTCGGTTACTGTATTTTTTAAGTTATCTCCCTTCTGAATTCATCCCTTAGCTCTTGTATATTTTTCTGTAGCTCCATTAGCATGTTTATGACTTTTATTTTGAATTCTTTTTCAGGAAGATTGGTGGTTTCAGTCTCACTGAGCCCTCTTTCTGGTGTTTGAAGGATTTCAGATTGAACAAAGCTCTTCTGCCTTTTCATAGTCCTGGAGCAATGGCAGTGGCTCAGGCGAGCTGCACAGGTGTCAGCTAGCAGGACAAAGTTCCTTCCTGCTTCCCCATCACAGTGCCTGTCTTTGCTGTCTGTGCTGGTTATCCACACACAGGTAGCATCCTCTGGGTTAATCCCCTAAGCTGCCTTTGGCAGGGCTGCTCTCCTGCTGGCCTCGGCAATGGCGGCGGTTGCAGGCAAGTGGCGCAGGTGTTTCCAGAGTGGGCAAACATGTTTTCCGGTAGCCATGCCTCTCTCAACTGTCTGTGCTATTTAACAATGCACAGGGAGCGGCCTCTGGGTTAATCCCCTATGCTGCCATGGGTGGGGCAGACCTTGGGATGGCCTAGGGCAACAGTGGGCATTGCAGGCAAGCAGTGTGGGTGTTTGCAGGGAGGGCAAAGCCCTTTCGTGCTTCCCAGTCGCCGTGCCTGTCTCCCATCTGGGCCAGTTATCCTCGTGCAGGGAAAAGCCTCTGCTTTAAGCTGTGTGGTTGCTGTAGGCGGGGCTGCACTTCAGCTGGTCTGCAGCAATGGCGGGGACAGCCAGTTTGCATGCAGGTGCTGGCAGGGATGAAGGCTGCTTATCTTGGTGAGAGACCTAGGCGCTGCATTGCCAACCAGGGGTATGGAGCACCTGAACCTCCTGAAATTTCCCAACCTGCTGGTCTGGGTGTTCCAGGACGATTTTGTTCACCTGTTCCTTCTCCTAAACCCTTGCCCCTTTAGCAGCCCTCTGACTGTTGAGAGGTCCCTTAAAGTGCCTGCTTTTCTTTTGTCCCAGGGCAGCCAGTGTGGGAACCTATTCACAGTATTAGTCTCAGACTTTGCTTTTCAGCCCCTCTAATCTCCAGAGCACCAGGTAGTGTGGGGTCTGTGCTCCCAGGGTAGATTTCTAGGGCTGGGTATTTAGCTTCCACTCCCTCCCTGCTCTGATTCTCTTCCTCCCACTGGTGAGCTGGGGTTAGGGGAATGCTCAGGTCCCACCGGGTCATGGCTTTTTTACTTTACCCATTTCCGTGAGATGTTCACTTCTCCCATATGTAGATGCGCTGTTGCACTCTCATTTCTGGTCACTCTTTTAGGAATACTTGTATTTTCTGTATTTTCAAAATATATGTGGTTTGGGGAGGAGATTTCTGCCACCCTTCTCATGCCGCTTTTTTCCTTGCTGTTATATCTTTCCATTTGTTTGTGTTGTCTTCAACTGTCCTACAGTTTTCAGGGTACACTTGATTAAATTATTCCTATGAGTTTTATCCTTTTTTTGTGAAACTGTAAAAAAAGAATTTTTTTAAATGTCTTTTTTTTTAGTATATAGAAATTCCACAGTTGTGTATATTGATTTTATATCTTGAAACTTAACTGAGTTCATGTATTAAATACTAATACTTTTTGGTGGGTGTTTAGCATTTTCTATAGAGTATCACATCATCTGAAAATAGCTACAATTTTACTTCTTCCTTACCAATTTGAATGCTTTTTATTTTTCTTCACTGACTGCTGTGGCTAGTACTTCCAGTCCTATGTGGAATAAGAGTGATAAGAGTGGTCATCCTTACCTAGTTCCTATCTTTAAGGAAAAGGTTCCAGCTTCTTGCCATTGAGTATGATGCTACTTATGGGTTTGTCACATATGGTCTTTATTGTGTTGAGGTGTGTTCCCTCTACACCCATTTTTTTTTTAATTTTTATCATGAATGTATGGTGAATTTTGTAAAATGCTTTTCTTGCATCTGCTGAGATGATATAGCTCTTATCCTTCTTTCTCTTAGTATCATGTACTACCCTGAATGATTTATGGATGCTGAACCATCCTTGCATCTCTGAAATAAATCACAACTGATGATGAATATAAAGGTATTTTTAGGTTTGGTTTGCTAGTATTTTGTTGAGAATTTCTACTCTATGTTCATCATGGATATCGGGTTGTAATTTTCTTTTCTAGTAGTGTCTTCATCTGTGTTTAGGATCTGGGTAATGCTGGCCTTGTATAATGAATTTGAAAATACTTGTCCTTCTGTTTTTTTGGAATGGTTTAAAAAGGACAGGTTATTAATACTTCTTTATAATGTGTGACATAATTCACCTATCTATCCATTCATCACACAGTGTGAGGCTGTGTGGTCCTGGACTTTTATTTTTCTGGGAGTTTTTTGATTATCAATTCAATTTCATTAGTAGTAACTGGTCTGTCCAGATTTTCTACTTCTTCCTGATTCAGTCTTTGAAGATTGTATATTTCTAGGAATTTATCCATTTCCTGTAGGTTGTTCAATTTGTTGGCATATAATTTTCTTGTAGAATTTTTTAATCCTTTGAATTTCTGTGGCGTTGGCTGAAACTTCTGTTATTTCTATTTGAATCCTCTCATTCCTTGATTAGCCTGCCTAGAGGTTTGTCAATTTTGTTTAACTTTTCAAAGTACCAGCTCTTAGTTTCATTGGTACTTTCTATTGTTTTCTTAGTCTTGCTCATTAATTTCTGCTCTGATTATTATATCTCTTTCTAACTTTGGACTGCTTTTTCTTCATTTCTAGTTCTTTTAGTTGTAAGGTTAGGCTGTTTATTTCACATTGTTACTTCTTGAGGTAGGCCTGTATCACATTAAACTTCCCCCTTGTAACCGCTTTTGCTGCATCCGACAGATTTTGAATTGTGTTTGTTTTCATTTATCTCCATGTATTTATTTCCTCTTATTTTTTCATTGACCAACTGATTCCTTAGTAGCTTGTTCTTTAGTGTGTACATGTTTGTTTGTTTGTTTGTTGTTGTTTTTGTTGAGATTGATGCTAGCTTCATACTGTTGTGGTCAGAAAAGATGCTTAATATGATTTAAATCTTAAATTTATTGAGATTTGTACTGTGACCTAACGTGATCTGTCCTGGACAACGTTCCAAGTACACTTGAACAGAATGTGTATTCTACTGACTTTGGGTGGAATGTTCTGTATATATCTGTTAAGACCATCTGGTCTAAAGTGTTGTTCAATGCCATTGTTTCCTTATTGATTTTCTGTCTGGAAGATCTATCCATTTAAGGGGTATTCAAAATCTCCTACTAATTTTGTATTATTATCAAGTTTTCCCTCTATGTCTGCTATTATTTGTTTTACATAGTCAAGTGCTCCTCTGCTGGGTTCATATATATTTACAATGGTATATCCTCTTGCTGGACTGATTCTTTTATCATTATGTAATGCCCTTCTTTGTCTAATTACATTGTTTTGAAGTCTACTTTGTCTCAAATGAGCATTGCTACTCCAGTTTTTTTGCTTCCATTTCCATCAATGTCTTTTTCCATCCCTCCACTTTGTCTCTGTTTTTAGGTCTAAAGTCTCTTGTGGAAAGCAAATAAATTGGTTTTGCTTTTCATACCCTCAGCTACCCCAGGTCTTTTGATGGGAGCTTTAAGTCTATTACATTTAAAGTAATTACTGGTAGGTATGCATTCATTGACATTTTTATTGTTTTCTAGTTGTTTTTATAGTTCTTTGTTCCTTTCTTCTGTTGTACTCTTCCCATGTGATTTGTTGACTTTAGTGTTATGCTTAGTTTTCTATTTTTTCTATATCTATTATACATTTTCGTTTGTGGTTACTATGACGTTTATACATAGTATTCAACTGATGGGCACTTAAGTTCAAACACTTTCTAAAAGTACTACTTTTTTATGATTTCCCCTGCAGATTTATGTAATTTAATTAATTTACATCTATTTTACATATCTCTTAACTAGTTTTTCTATGCATAATTGATTTAATACTTCTGAAGTTCATACTAGATTGGTCTGGTACCTTTACTGTTTTTACCAATGAAACTTTTTTCCTTTCCTACTTTTCTTACATCTACTTATGGCCTTCTTTTTTTCAACTTAAAGAAGTCCCTTTAAGATTTGTTGTAAAGCTGATTAGTCATGATGAACTCTTTTGACTTCTGTTTATTTGGTAAACTCTATTTTTCCTTCAGTTCTGAATGATAACCTTGCAGGGTAGAGTATTCTTGGTTGTAGGTTTTCTTCCTTTCAGAACTTTGAATGCATCATGCCACTCCCTTCTGGCTTGTAAAGGCTTTACTGAAAAAAACCCCAGCTTATAGCCTTAGGAGATTTTCCTTGTATGTACCTGTCTGCTTTCCCCTTGCTGCTTTTAAGACTCTCTGTCTTTGATCTTTGCCATTTTAATTATTATGTGTCTTGGTATGGACCTCCCTCTGCTCATCTTGTTTGGGGCTTTCTGTGCTTTCTGGACCTAGATGTCTGTTTCCCTCCCGAGTTTGGTAAGTTTCGGATATTACTTCTTCATATAGGTTTTCTTCCCCTTCTTCTCTGTCTTCTTCTGGGACCACTACTATATGAATATTGTTTTCTTTGAAGTTTGAAATTCTTTTTACTTTCTGCTGTTCAGCTTGATTGCTTTCCACTACCCTATCAGCCAGGTATTTCTTCAGTATTCTCTAGTCTCTTGTCAAATCCTTCTAGTGTATTTCATTACAGTTACTACATTCTTCAGCTCTGACTGGCTCCTTTTTATATTTCCTACCTAGGTTGAAATCCTCCATGAGTTCATCCACTCTCTCTCCAGTCCAGTGGGCATCTTTATGAGCATCACCTTGAATTTCCTATCAGAAGACTGCTTATATCAATTTCAATTAGTGATTTTTCTGGTATTTGGTCTTGTTCTTTTATTTGGAACATATTCTTCTGTCTCTTCATTTTTTCTGATTCTGTTTCTTTCTATGATTATATAGGTCAGCTATGTCTCTTTATCTTGAAAGCAGTGTCCTTATGTAGTAGGCATCCTGTGGTGCCCAGAAGCCCAATTCCCCTGGTTGCTATAATCAGGTACTATAGTTATATCCTGCTGTGAGGCAGTGGGTGAGGTTGGCCCTCTACCTGCCTGTCAATAATGGACAATGGAACTACTAAGGTTGCACTAGCTTGCAAGGTTTACTCCAAGTACGGCTGCCTGAAAGGTTTGGTATGGTCCTTCATGGTGTGCTGCAGGACAGAGCCACTACTCAGCCTGGCTTCCAGCAAGGACCAACAAGACTGCTGCTGGTGTATCTGTACATGGGGTATGCTTCACCCTCCCTTAATGTGTCAGTCACTCTAATAAGTTGCCTGCCAGGCTAGCCAGGTTGAATGGGGTTAAGCCCACACGGAAACACTGGAGTGAAGTAGTTGTGGCATGGTAGATGAAGCATTTCAGAACTGGCTCCTGCAAGCATCTGGCCAGATAGACTTAGGGAAGGCATAAAAAATGGTTCCACCAGCCCTTCCCCCCCCCCAAGAAAGCTCCCATAGAACCCTGCCCCTTTGGCACACATCGCAAAGTTAATCAATCAGTCTCCTTTCAAACTGCTGCTTCTGTGCAGGTCTCAAGCCAATCAACACACACATGGGTCCTCTAAGAGCAGAAACTCAGCCTGCCCCAGCCCTCCAGTTCTCTAGGGATTAAGCTCTACAGATTTTCAAAGCCAGAATTTATGGAGGCTAGTCTTCCTGATACAATGTGGGGAGTTTTGTTCCCTCCCTTCCTCCCACTTATGTGTTGGGATGGGGAAAGAGTCTGGATCCTGGTTGATCATAATTCTACCCCTTTACCCTTCTCAATGTGACCCTCACCTCCTTGCTGCTAGATATGGAATGTCTGTTCTACTAGTATACACATTATTTCCAGGGTTAGTTGTGTTACATGCAGTTGCTGTCGTGATGTGTATGTGGGAGGAAGTTATCATAGCAAACTCCTATTCTGCCACCTTCCCAGAACCCTTCTCAGAGTTTTATACTTCTGGCTCTTACACTAGTTTGTTTAGCCTTTTTAGGTATATTTTTGTATGCAGTAGGTATATACATATGTAGGAGTGCAGTTTCATTTTTTTGCATCTGGATATCCAATTATCCAAGCATCATTTGTTGAAAAAACTATTCTCTCCCAACTGAATGTGTCTTGGTAACTTTGTCAAAAATCTGTTGAGACAGATGTATAGATTTATATCTAGATTTTCAATCATGGATTTCCTTTTCACCTCCCATATCCTTCAGATCCCTAGAAAAGTATGGATTTTGATTCTCTCTCTGGATGAAGAATACACCATAGGAATAAATTTTCATTGGATAGTCAGAGAGAGGAGAAATTCTTAAAAGACAACATAAATTTTAAGAGAAAACACAAACTCACTGATTTTGAAAAGAAAAGGAGGTTACTTATTGATAGACAATGTAAAATTTAGTAGTAGCTTAAGGCAGTGGCAGTAGTTTCTTTTTTCTTCCGGGAGATAATTTATAAAAGAGAAAAAGGAGAAAGCAAGTAATAGTACTCCAAGTAAGAAGAATGGCTTTGGGAGTTCCGGGAAGATGGAGGAGTGAGGAGGGTGGCGGAAATCTCCTCCCAAAACCATGTATATTTATGTAAATACAACAAATACAACTAATCCTAAAAGAGAGACCAGAAGATATAGGACATCACTCAGCCTGCATCTACACCTGAGAGGACTCGGCACCCGGCGAGGTGGATAAGATATGGAGCCGTGTCACGGCGGGAACTGAGCACTCCCACACCCAAGCGCACCGGTGGGAGGAGAGGATTCAGAGCTGGGAGGGAGTGGAAGCACAGGCCCGCGAAATAACCAGCCCTCGTGATCTGAACCAGGAGCGCTGACACACATCGGGCGGCGTATCAGAGATTGGAGAGACAGAGGGTGCAAGATCTGAGCTGGGAAACGCACCGAGTCCTCGCAGCCAGCTCCCAAGGATAAAAGAAAAGCGAGCACTTTTTTAAGCGGTCTTAAAGAGACAGGGGCACAAAACAGGAGCAAGATCATCCCAGCACACTCAGCCCAGCAGGATGGGAGTTCTGGGGAATTTCAAACCCCTTGGCTGACGACTATGAAAAAGTAGACACACTGAGAGATCCCCCACAGATCAGCAGCCTCCTATTCCTTCACGCCCCGGCCAGAGCTACAAAGGGCTCTGCAGAACTGCATGACCGTGGCTGCGAAATAGTGGATCAACAGCGCCACCTACAGCACCCTCACAGAATGTACTCCCGGAGGGCATTCTTTTTGTTTTTTTCTGGTGGGTGTCTTTTTTCTCTTTTCTTTTACTTTCTTTCCTTTCTATCCCCTTTTTTTTTTGCATTTTTTTCCTTTAAAGTCTTAAAGAGCCCAGCTGACGTACATGGCCCCTACGAGGAACCATTTCTATCGCCATGAAAAGACAGAGGAATATGGTACAAAGAAAGCTTCTCCAGACCAGAGAGCAGAGTGGCAGTCTGAAGTGATTGAAATGTACAATCTCCCTGAAAAAGAACTCAGAAAAAAATTAATAACCATACTGATCAATCTACAGAGACATATGCAAGAGGTGAGGGAGGAAGTGAGGGAAGTGAGGAAAGACAATGCATAAATGACACAAGCGATCGACGGGCTTACCAGCAGACTGGACGAGATGCAACAGACTGATAATGGAATTGAAATCAGAGAACAGGAATACAGAGAAGGTGAGGCAGACAGAGATACAAGGATCTCTAGGAATGAAAGAATATTAAAAGAACCAATCCAAACAGAACAATATTCGCATTACAGGAGTACCAGAGGAGGAACAGAGAGAAAAAGGGATAGAAAGTGTCGTTGAAGAAATAATTGCTGAAAACTTCCCCATGCTGGGGAAGGAAATAGGCTCGCAGTCCATGGAAGCCCACACATCTCCAAACAGAAGGGACCCAAGAGAGACAACACCAAGGCACATAATAATTAAAATGGCAAACATAAAAAATAAGGACAGAGTATTAAAGGCAGCTAGAGAGAGAAAAAAGATCACTTACAAAGGAAAACCCATCAGACTATCACCAGATATCTCAACAGAAACCTTACAGGCCAGAAGAGAATGGCATGATATATTTAACGTAATGAAACAGAAGGGCCTTGAACCAAGAATATTGTATGCAGCACGATTATCATTTAAATATAATGGAGGGATTAAACAATTTCAAGACAAGCGAAAGCTGAGAGAGTTTTACCCCATAAACCACCTCTACAGGATATCTTAAACGGACTGCTCTAGAGGAAAGCACTCCTAAGGCTAAAAAGATGTCAAAAGAGAAAATCAAATCATACCAAAGAAAGGACACC
Source organism: Phataginus tricuspis (assembly GCA_029783875.1). Taxonomy (NCBI): domain Eukaryota; kingdom Metazoa; phylum Chordata; class Mammalia; order Pholidota; family Manidae; genus Phataginus; species Phataginus tricuspis. Next base: position 37,472,274 of record JAQQAC010010508.1, read on the forward strand.
ATCCAAATACTAACTAGAGGCAAACAATAAAACACCTACCATATAAAGAGTGGAGGAGGAAGAATAAGAAGGGAGAGAAATAAAGAAACATCAGGCTGTGTTTACAGTAACTTAACAAGAAAGTTAAGTTAGATTGGCAGATAGTAAAGAAGCAACACTTGAACCTTTGGTAACCACGAATCTAAAGCCAGCAATGGCAATAAGTACATGTCTATCGATAATCACCTTAAATGTAAATGGACTGAATGCAACAATGAAAAGAAACAGAGTAATAGAATGGATAAAAAGCAAGACCCATCTATATGCTGCTTACAAGAGACTCACCTCAAAGCCAAAGATATACACAGACTAAAAGTGAAGGGATGGAAAAAGATATTTCACGCAAACAACAGGGAGAAAAAAGCAGGTGCTGCAGTATTTGTATAAGACAAAATAGACTTCATAATGAAGAAAGCAGCAAGAGATAAAGAAGGACATTACATAATGATAAAGGGGTCAGTCCAACAACAGGCTATAACTATTATACATATATGTGCACCCAACACAGGAGCGCCGGCATATGTGAAACAAATACTAACAGACTTGAAGGAGGAAATAGACAGCAATGCATTCATTTTAGGAGACTTCAACACACCACTCACTCCAAAGGACAGATCAAACAGACAGAGAATAAGTAGACACAGAGGCACTGAACAACACACTAGAACAGATGAACCTAACAGACATCTACAGAACTCTACACCCAAAAGCAACAGAATACACATTCTTCTCAAGTGCACATGGAACATTTCCCAGAATAGACCACATACTAGGCCACGAAAAGAACCTCAGTAAATTCAAACATATTGAAATTCTACCAACCAACTTCTCAGATCACAAAGGTATAAAACTAGAAATAAATTTTAGAAAGAAATCAAAAAGGCTCACAAATACATGGAGACTTAACAACATTCTCCTAATTACTCAATGGGTTAACAACCAAATCAAAACAGAAATCAAAGAATATATGGAGACTACTGACAATAACAACGCAAAGCCACAACTTCTGTGGGACGCAGCAAAGGCAGTTGTAAGAGGAAAATATATTGCAATCCAGGCCTATTTAAAGAAAGAAGAACATTCCCAAATGAACAGTCCAAAGACACAATTACTGAAATTGGAAAAAGAAGAACAAATGAGGCCCAAAGTCACCAGAAGGACGGACATAATAAATATCAGAGAAGAAATAAATAAAATTGAAAAGAATAAAACAATAGAAAAAAATCAATGGAACCAAGAGCTGATTCTTTGAAAAAATAAACAAAATAGATAAACCCCTAGCCAGACTCATTAAGAGAAAAAGAGAATCTACACACATAAACAGAATCAGAAAGGAGAAAGAAAAAATAAAGACGGACCCAACAGAAATACAAAGAATTATAAGAGAATATTATGAGAATCTATATGCTAACAACCTGGAAAACCTAGAAGAAATGGACAACTTTTTAGAAAAATACAACCTTCCAAGACTGACCAAGCAAGAAACAGAAAAACTAAACAGACCAATCACCAGCAACGAAACTGAAGCGGTAATCAAAAAACTACCCAAGAACAAAACCCCCACCACAGATGGATTCACCTCTGAATTCTACCAGACATATACAGAAGAAATAACACCCATTTTCCTTAAAGTTTTCCAAAAAATAGAAGAGGAGGGAATACTTCCAAACTCATTCTATGAAGCCAGCATCGCTCTATTCCCAAAACTGGGCAAACACCTAACCTAAAAAGAAAATTACAGACCAATATCCCTGATGAACGTAGATACAAAAATACTCAACAAAATATTATTAAACCAAATTCAAAAATACATCAAGAGCATCATACACCATGATCAAATGGGATTCATCCCAGGGATGCAAAGATGGTACAACATTCGAAAATCCATCAACATCATCCACCACATCAACAAAAAGAAGAACAAAAACCATATGATCATCTCCATAGATACTGAAAAAGCATTTGACAAAATTCAGCATTCATTCATGATTAAAACTCTCAACAAAATGGGTATACACGGCAAGTACCTCAACATCATAAAGGCTATATATGACAAACCCACACCTAACATCTTCCTTAACAGCGAGAAGCTGAAAGCTTTTCATCTAAGATCGGGAAAAAGACAGGGATGCCCACTCTCTCCACTGTTATTCAACATAGTACTGGAGGTCCTAGCCACGGCATTCAGACAGAACATAGAAACACAAGGCATCCAGATTGGTAAAGAAGAACTCAAATTGTCACTATTTGCAGATGACGTGATACTGTACATAAAAAACCCTAAAGACTCCACACCAGAACTACTAAAACTAATATCTGAATTCAGCAAAGTTGGAGGATACAAAATTAAGACACAGAAATCTGTTACGTTCCTATACACTAACGATGAACTAACAGAAAGAGAAATCAGAAAAACAATTCCATTCACAACTGCATCAAAAAGAATAAAATATCTAGGAATAAACCTAATGAAGGAAGTGAAAAACCTGTACCCTGAAAACTACAAGACACTCCTAAGAGAAATTAAAGAGGACACTAACAAATGGAAATTCATCCCATGCTCTTGACTAGGTAGAATAAATATTGTGAAAATGGGTACACTACCTAAAGCAATCTACAGATTCAATGCAATCCCTATCAAAGTACCACCACTGTTCTTCAAAGAACTGGAACATATAATTCTAAAATTCATATGGAACCACAAAAGACACCAAATAGCCAAAGCAATCCTGAGAAGGCGGAATCAAACACGGGGAATTACGCTCCCAGACTTCAAGCTCTACTACAAAGCCACAGTAATCAAGACAATATGATATTGTCGCAAAAACAGACCCACAGACCTGAGGAACAGAATAGAAAATCCAAACATTAACCCAAGCATATACAGTCAATTAATAAATGATAAAGGAGCCTTGGATATACAATGGGGAGATGACAGCCTCCTCAGCAGCTAGTGTTGGCAAAACTGGACAGCTACATGTAAGAGAATGAAACTGGATTACTGTCTAACCCCATACACAAAAGTCAACTCAAAATGGATGAAAGACCTGAATGTAACTCATGAAACCATAAAACTCATAGAAAAAAAATAGGCAAAAATCTCCTGGACATAAACGTGAGCAACTTCTTCATGAACATACCTCCCCAGGCAAGGAAAACAAAAGCAAAAAATGAACAAGTGGGACTATATCAAGCTGAAAAGCTTCTGTACAGCAAAGGACACCATCAGTAGAACAAAAATACATCCTACGGTATGGGAGAATATATTCATAAATGACATATCCGATAAGGGGTTGACATCCAAAATATATAAAAAACTCACACACCTCAACAAACAAAAAGCAAATAAGCCAATTAAGAAATGAGCAGAGGACATGAATAGACACTTCTCTAAAGAAGAAATTCAGATGGCCAACAGGCACATGAAAAGATGCTCCACCTCACTAATCATCAGAGAAATACAGATTAAAACCACAATGAGATATCACCTCACACCAGTGAGGATAGCCAACGTCCAAAACACAAACAACAAATGTTGGCGAGGATGTGGAGAAAAGGGAACCCTCCTACACTGCTGATGAGAATGCAAATTAGTTCAACCATTGTGGAAAGCAGTATGTAGGTTACTCAAAAAACTCAAAACAGAAATACATTTGACCCAGGAATCCCACTCCTAGGAATTTACCCTAAGAGTGCAGCAGGCCAATTTGAAAAAGACAGATGCGCCCCTATGTTTATTGCAGCACTATTTACAATAGCTAAGAAATGGAAACAACCTAAGTGTCCATCAGTAGATGAATGGATAAAGAAGATGTGGTACATATACACAATGGAATATTATTCAGCCATAAGAAGAAAACAAATCCTACCATTTGCAATAACATGGATGGAGCTAGAGGGTATTATGCTCAGTGAAATAAGCCAAGCTGAAAAAGAGAAGTATCAAATGATTTCACTCATATGTGGAGTATAAGAACAAAGGAAAAAACTAAGGAACAAAACAGCAGCAGACTCAGAGAACCCAAGAACGGACTAATAGTTACCAAAGGGAAAGGGACTGGGGAGGTTGGGTGGGAAGGGAGGGATAAGGCGGAAAAAGGGGCATTACGATTACCATATGTAATGTTGGGGGGCACAGGGAGGGCTGTACAACTCAGAGAAGACAAGTAGTGATTCTATAGCATCTCACTACGCTGATGGACAGTGACTGTAATGGGGTTGGTGGGGGGGGTCCTGATGAAGGGGGTAGTTTAATAACCATAATATTGCACATGTAATTGTAGATTAATGATACCAAAGTAAAGTATAAAAAAAGGCATAGAGTCATTAAATGCATAAAAAAGCAATACCCATCTATTAGCTGCCTACAAGAGTCTCACTTTAAACCCAAACACATGCACAGACTAAAAGTGAAGGGATGGTGAAAGATATTTCATGCATCTAATAGGGAGAAAAAAGAGGGAGTTGCAGTACTAGTATCAGACAAAATGGACTTCAAAAGAAAGAAAATCACAGGAGACAAAAAAGGACATGACATAATGATAAAAGGGTCAATCCACCAAGAAGATATAATCATTATAAATACCTATGCGCCCAACACAGGAGCACCAACATATGTGAAATAAATACTAACAGAATTAAAAGGGGAAATAGAATGCAATGCATTCATTCTATGAGACTTCAACACTCCACTCACTCTGAAGGACAGATCAACCAGACAGAATATAAGTGAGGAGACAGAGGCACTGAACAACACATTAGAAGTGATGGACCTAACAGACATGTAAAGAACTCTACACCCAAAACCAACAGAATACACATTCTTCTCAAGTATATATGGAACATTTTCAAGAATAGATCATATACTAGGCCACAAAAAGAGCCTTGGTAAATTCAAAAAGATTGAAACTGTACCAACCAGTTTCTCAGACCACAAAGGTATGAAACTACAAATAAATTACGCAAAGGAAATGAAAAATCCCACAAAGGCATGGAGGCTTCACAACGTGCTCCTAAATAACCAATGAGTCAATGACCTAATAAAAACAGAGATCAAGCAATATGCAGAGACAAATGAAAACAATAATTCAATACCGCAAAATATGTGGGACGCAGCAAAGGCCATGCTAAGAGGAAAGTATATTGCATGGTCTACCTCAGGAAAGAAAAACAACCCTATATGAGCAGCCAAAACTCACAATTAACGAAACCAGAAAAAGAAGAACAAATGAGGCCCAAAGTTGGTAGAAGGAGGGACATAATAAAGATTAGAGCAGAAACAAATAAAATTGAGAAGTATATAACAATACAAAGAATCAGTGGAAGGAAGAATTGGTTCTTTGACAAAATAAATAGATAAACTCCTAGACAGACTTGTCAAGATAAAAAGAAAGTCTATTCACATAAATAGAATCAGAAATGAGAAAGGAAAAATCTATGTATACCACAGAAATACAAAGATTTATTAGAGAATACTATGAAACATTATATGCTAACAAACTGGATAACCTACAAAAAATGGACAACTTCCTAGAAAAAAAAAGCTTTCCAAGGCTGACCCAGAAAGAAACACAAAATCTGAACCGACCAATTACTAGCAACAAAATTGAACTGGTATTCAAAAACCTACCTAAGACTAAATAATCAATGGATCAATTACCAAATAAAAACAGAGATCAAGCAATATATAGAGACAAATAACAGTAATAATTCAACACCACTAGAGATCAAGCAATATATAGAGACAAATAACAGTAATAATTCAACACCACAAAATCTGTGGGATGCAACACAGGCATACCTCAGGAAAGAACAATCCCAAATGAACAAGTCTATACTCACAATTAATGAAATTAGAAAAGGAAGAACAAATGAGGCCCAAAATCAGTAGAAGGAGGGACATAATAAAGATTAAAGTAGAAATAAATAAAATTGAGAATAAAACAATAGAAAGAATCAATGAAAGCAGGAGCTGCTTCTTCGAGGAAACAAACCAAATAGATAAACCTTTAGCCAGACTTATTAAGATAAAAAGAAAGTCTACACACATAAACAGAATCAGAAATGAGAAAGGAAAACTCACTACAGACGACAGAAATACAAATATTTATGAGAAAATACTATGGAAAATTATTATGTTAACAAACTGGATAACCTAGAAGAAATGGACAACTTTCTAGAAATTCAACCTTCCAAGGCTGACCCAGAAAGAAACAGAAAATCTGAAAAGAAGACTTACTAGCAAATAAATTGAATTGGTAATCAAAAAACTAACTAAGAACAAAACCCCTAGACCATATGGTTTCACTGTTGAATTTTATCAAACATTTAATGAAAACCTAATGCCGATCCTCATTAAAGTTTTCCAAAAAGTAGAAGAAGAGGGAATACTTCCAAACTCATTTTATAAGGCCAGCATCACTCTAATATCAAAACCAGGCAAAGACACCACAAAAAAAGAAAACTACAGACCAATATCCTTGATGAACATAGATGCAAAAATACTCAACAAAATATTAGCAAACAGAATTCAAAAATACATCAAAAAGATCATCCATCATGATCAAGTAGGATTTATTCCAGGGATGCAAGGATGGTACAACATTCGAAAATCCATCAACATCATCCACCACATCAACAAAAATAAGGACAAAAACCACATGATGATCTCCATAAATGCTGAAAAAGCATTCGACAAAATTCAACATCCATTCATGATAAAAGCTCTCAATAAAATGGGTATAGAGGGCAAGTACCTCAACATAATAAAGGCCATATATGACAAACCCACAGCCAACATTTTACTTAATAGCAAAAAGCTGAAAGGTTTTCCTTTAAGGTCGGGAACAAGACAAGGATGCCCACTCTCCCCACTTCCATAGTACTGGAGGTCCTAGTCACGGCAATCAGACAACACAAAGAAATAAAAGGTATCCATATTGGCAAAGAAGAAGTTAAACTGTCCCTGTTCACAGATGACATGATATTGTACATAAAAAACCCTAAGGAATCCACTCCAAACTACTAGATCTAATATCTGAATTCAGCAAAGTTGTGCGATACAAAATTAATACACAGAAATCTGTGGCATTCCTATACACTAACAATGAACTAGCAGAGAGAGAAATCAGGAAAACAATTCCATCACAGTTACATCACAAAGAGAAAAATACCTAGGAGTAAACCTAACCAAGGAAGTGAAAGACCTTTACTCTGAAAACTACAAGACACTCATGAGAGAAATTAAAGAAGATATCAATAAATGGAAACACATCCCATGCTCATGGATAGGAAGAATTAATATTGTCAAAATGGCCATCCTGCCTAAAGCAATCTACAGATTCATTGCAATTCCTATCAAAATACCAACAGCATTCTTCAACAAACTAGAGAAAATCATTCTAAAATTCATATAGAACCACAAAATGCCCCAAATAGCCAAAGCAATCCTGAGAAGGAAGAATAAAGCCGGCAGGATTATGCTCCCCAACTTTAAGCTCTACTACAAAGCCACCGTAATCAAGACAATTTGGTACTGGCACAAGAACAGACCCATAGAGCAATGGAACAGACTAGAAAGCCCTAATATAAACCCACCCATATATGGTCACTTAATATATGATAAAGGAGCCATGGACATACCATGGTGAAATGGCAGCCTCTTCAACAGCTGGCGTTGGCAAAACCAGACAGCTACATGAAAGAGAATGAAACTAGATTATGGTTTAACCCCATACACAAAAGTAAACTCGAAATAGATCAATGCTCTGAATGTAAGTCATGAAACTATAAAACTCTTAGAAGACAACATAGGCAAAAATCTCCTGAATATAAGCATTAGCAACTTCTTCCTGAACGCATCTCCTCGATCAAGGGAAACAAAAGCAAAAACGAACTCATGGGACTACATTAAACTAAAAAGTTTCTGTATGGCAAAGGACACCATCAACAGAACAAAAAGGCACCCTACTGTATGGGAGAATATATTTGTAAATGACATATCCAAAAAGGGGTTAACATCCAAAATATATAAAGACCTTACATGCCTCAACACCCAAAAAGCAAATAACCCAATTAAAAAATGGGCAGAGGATATGAAGAGACAGTTCTCCAAACAAGAAATTCAGATGCCAATAGACAGGTGAAAAGATGCTCCACATCACTAATCAGGGAAATGCAAGTTAAACCACAATGAGACATCACCTCACACCAGTAGGGATGGCCACCATCCAAAAGACTAAGAACAACAGATGCTGGCGAGGATGGGGAGAAAGGGGAACCCTCCTACACTGCTGGTGGGAATGTAAGCTAGTTCAACCATTTTGGAAAGCAGTATGGAGATTCCTCAAAAAACTAAAAATAGAAATACCATTTGACCCGGGAATCCCACTCCTTGGAATTTACCCAAAGAATACAACTTCTCAGATTGAAAATGACATATGCACCCGTATGTTTATTGCAGCACTTTTTACAATAGCCAAGATATGGAAGCAACCTAAGTGTCCATCAGTAGATGAATGGATAAAGAAGATGTGGTACAAATACACAATGGAATACTATTCAGCCATAAGAAAGAAACAAATCCTACTATTATCCTCAGTGAAATAAGCCAGGCAGAGAAAGTCAAGTGCCAAATGATTTCCGTCATTTGTGGAGTATAACCACGAAGCAAAGCTGAAGGAACAAAATAGCAACAGACTCAGAGACTCCAAGAAGGAACTAGTGGTTACCAAAGTGGTGGGGTGTGGGAGAGCGGGTGGGGAGGGAGGGAGAAGAGGATTGAGGGGTATTATGTTTAGTACACATGGTGTGGGGGATCACACGGAAAACAGTATAGCACAGAGAAGGCAAATAGTGACTCTGTGGCATCTTACAACACTGAAGGACAGTGATTGCATTGGGGTATGGGTGGGGACTTGATAATATGGGTAAATGTAGTAACCACATTGTTTTTTCATGTGAAACCTTCATAAGAGTGTATATCAATAATACCTTAATAATAGAATAAATAAATAAAATAAAAAATAAAAGAGATTAAATTAAATGTATAAAAAAATAATAAATAAATAAAATAAAACAAAAAACAATGTATGAGCTAAATAACAAAATGAAAATAATTGGTGAGTCAGACAATTTGAAGGTAATGAATAAAATTTCTCATTTGAAAAAAAGAGAAAACTTATTAAAAATGAACAACAGAGACTTATGGACATGTAAGACAAGATTAAAAATTCATATTACTCTAGTTCCAGAAGGAGAGGAGAGACCAGTAAAGAAAAAATATCTGAAGAAATAATAGCTGAAAATATCCAAATGTGGTTGAAGAAATGGATTTAAAGATTCAAAAATCTCAGTTAAATTAAACCATTCCCAGATCCATCAAAATCAAACTGCTGAAAACTAAGAATAAATTTTTTAAAGTCTTTAAGAAAGGCTGAGAAAACAACACATTAAATATAGGACAACAGTGATTTGAAATACTACATTTGAATCAGTAACTATGGAAGTTACAAACAGATAAACTACATATTTTAAAAGTACTAAAAGAAAAGAGCTATTAATCCAAATTCTGTATGCACTGAAAATGTTCTTTAGGTATGAAGGCAACTCAAAACACTGTCACATAAAAGGATCATTGAAAGAATTTACTTGCAGAAGACTTGTTCTAAAATAAATGCTTAAGAAATTCTTCACTGAATAAAAATGATACCAGAAGGAAGTCTGTAACTTCAAGCAAAAGGAATGGTATCTGGGTGAATATGATAGACTATTTTCTCCTGCTAAATTATTTAAGACATGCATTATTGTTGAAAGTCAAAATTATAATAGGACTGGGGAGTTTTCATTCTATATAAAAATAATATATGACAATCATAACCAAAAAGGGGGGATGGAATACAGAATTATATGGATGGAAGTGTCCAGGTTTACTTCAAGTGCATATGAACTCTAAGTCTGTAAAGAGTACATATATATATGTGTTATAATACCTAGAGCAACCATGAAACAAAGCAACAAACAAAAGAAGAAAAGAGATATGTTAAAATGGAATTCTAAAAATCGCCACATAATCCAAAGAAGGCAGGAAAGGAGGAACAAAAAACAGAAGGAACGAAAGAAAAAAAAATTTTTAATTGAAGGACTAAATTCAATAATTTCATTAAATTTAAATTAAGATGCTGTCAGATTGATTTTTTAAAAAAGATCCAGCTATATGCTGTCCTCCACAAACACACTTTAATATAAAAATGTGAAGTAAAAATTAGTAAAAACAATGGAAAGACATACAGCATACAAACATTACTCAAAAGGGAGATGGAATGTACTATCAGGGAAAGTACATGTCAGAACAAGAAAAATTACCAGGGATAAAGAGAAACATTACATAATGACAAAAGAGTCAAACCACCAAGAAGAAATAAATGTCATTAACGGGTAATACAACACCAGAGGTACTACAAATACATGGAGTAAAATTCATGTAACTAAAAAGAGAACTACACAAATGTTAATCATACAATTATAACTAAGACTTTAACACTCCTCCATAAATACTTGATAGAGCAAAGTAAACACAAAGTCAGCAAAGACATAAAAATACAATGAATCTACTTAACCTGACATTCATAGACCTTTTTATACAAAGAGAGCAGAACATTCTTTTCAAGTGCACATGTAACATGGCCCAAGATAAGCTATAAATCTTATCAAATTTAAAATAAACCTCATATAAGTAAACTATCAAATTTAAAAAAGTGAAATTATACAAGGGATGTTCACTAGACAGAATGTAATTGAAATTAGTAAAAAAGATAACTGAAAACCCTCAAATATCTGGTAACTAACATACATGTAAATAACTCATAAGGCAAAGAAGAAGTCTCTAGGGAAATTAGAAAATATTTTGAATTTAATGAATAAGAAAAGACAAGTGACACTTTTTAGCTTACAGCTAAATCACTGCTTAAAAGATATTTATAGCATTAAATGTTTATATTAGAAAAGAAGAAAGATCTCAAATCAATAATCGATACTTCGCCCTTGAAAAACTGAGTAAATTAAACCAAAGCAAGAGAGGAAAGTAAATCACAGGAAAAGAAATCAATGAAATGTGAGACATAAACAATTTACCAAATTCAATGAAACCAAGAGCTAGTTATTTTTAAAGATCAGTAGAATTGTTAACCTTTTAGCCAGTTAAATAATATAAATATCCAAAATATCAGAAAAAAACTTAGATGAAATGAACCAATTTCTTAAAGGACACAAATGATTAAAACTCATTCAAGAAAAAAACATACTAATCTGAACAGTCCTAAATCTATTAAGGAAGTTTAATTTGTAGTTGTTCAAGACCTTCCAACAAAGAAAATTCCACGAACAGACTAATTTCACTGTGAAATTCTACTGAACATTTAAGGAAAATGTAATACCAATTCTAGATAATGTTTTCCAGAAAATAGGAAAGGAACACTTTCTCAACTCATTTTTTGAAATTAGCATTAACATGACACCAAAAAAACACAAAAAAATACACCAGAACATTACAAGAATGCAAAGCTACTTAACTAACATTTCTCATAAACCAACACAAAAATCCTCAGAAAACATCAGCAAACAAAACCAACCAATATACAAAAAAGGATAATGCATCATTACCAAGGAGTGTTTAGTCCAGGAATGTAGTTAGTTCAACAAAAAAAAATTCATCACCGCAACTTGGGAAGTCATACAACATTTCTTCCTATGGATTCTATTTTGCTGGGGGTAACAAAAGCCCATTAAGGTTCAAGTGGAAGGAATACAGCCTCCCTCTCTTGGTGGATTTCAAAGATCTTCTGGAAGTATTTTTAAGGCACTGTAAATACCTTTGGAAACATTAGCAGACACAATTTGAACTGATGAAAGATATCAGAACTGAAGATAATGGATATTGCAGTCTAGCAATCAGGAAAGAATAACGGAAACACACAAAAAAATGGTAAATCCTAAAGAAACACCAATACCTAAGGAATTAAGATACAGAATATGATCAGAGATATGAGAGTTTTCCTGGGAAGGAGAGGGTAACAGTTCTAAAAGCTGCTAGAGGTCAAACTAAACGAGCACTGAGAAGCCAACTAATTTCAAAACTACACGATAATCTTTAAGGAAGCAGTTTAAGGTTGAGGCAAGAAGGCAGTCTTTCCTTCCTTTTTTTTCCCTTTTCTTCACTGCCTCCTTCCTCTCTCTCTTTTTTTGTCTCTTACTCTCCTCTCTCTTTCTGTTGGTCTTATTTTTCAACCTTTACTAAGGTGGAATAGACAACTAAAATTATACAATATTTAAGGTGTAAAACAAACATGGTTAGATATACATATACATTGTGGAATGTAGACTGCAGTATTTAGATTCTTGATGACAAAGTGGGTAAAGTGACTTTTGTTATATTCCCCTAAAGAATGGCTAAAATAGAAACGGGGGGAAATAAACTTAATAAAAAAACAAATATTTGATGATTTTAATGTAAATATAAGGATGAGATTTCAAATTTTACCGTAAATACTCATTTGTGTCACTCTTGTTAAATAAAAAGAACTAGCAACTTAAGTGTGAAAGCAAATTAATAACTTTCCAAAATAAAAAGTACTAAATCCAGATGGGTTCTTTGCAAATTGTACCAAATATTTAAGGAAAAATTACATCAATTCTCTAAAATCTCATTCAGAGAATAGAAGCAAAGGGAATAATTCCAAATCCATTGGAAGCAGCCAAAAACATTACAAGAATATACTACAGAACAATATTTCTCAAAAACAAAAATATCAAAGTCCTCACAAAATATTAGAAAATGGAATCCAACAATATACAAAAAAATTAAATACCATGACCAAGTGAGATTATTCCAGGCATACAACATTCAAAAATCAATTAATGCAATTAACCACATCCACACAGGCTAAAAAAGCAGAATCACATGAATCAATAGATTCAGAAAAAGCATTAGACAAAATCCAACCATGCATGACAAAAACTCTCAGTAAACTAGGAATTGAGGACAACTTGTGAAAGTATATGTACCAAAAACCTACAGCTAACATATTTAATGATGAGAAACTAGAAGCTTTCCCACTAAGATTAGGAAACAAGGCAAGGATGTCCTCTTTCACTACTCCTTTCAGCATCATACCAGAGTTCCTAGATAATGCAATAAGCCAAGAAAACAGAATGAAAGAGATACAGATAAGGAAGGAACACATAAAATTGATTTTGTTCATAGGTGACAGAATTGTCTATGTAGAAAATCCAAAAAAATGGACAAATAAATTCTGGCACTAATAAGCAATTATAGCAAGGCTGCAGAATACAAGGTTGATATAAAAAAAAGTCAGTATTTTCCTATATACCAATAATGAACAAGTGGAATTTGAAATTAAAAACACAATACCATATATTTAACCATCCAAAAAGAAACAGGTATAAATCTAACAAACGATCTACATGAGGAACACTAAAAAAAATCTGATAAACAAAATCAAAGAACTAAATAAATGAATAGTCCATGTTCATGAATAGAAAGAATCAGTATTCTTAAGATGTTAATTTTTCCCAACTGAATCTATTCAACTTCACCAAGTTTTGGTGGTATAAACTGATTCTAAAGTTTACATGGGACACAAAAGACACAACAGCCACCACGATATTGAAGGAGAACAAAGTTGGAGAACAGATAACATTGGACTTCAAGACTTACTACAAAGCTATGGTAATCAGAACAGTGTGTTATTTGCAAAAAATACACTAATATATCAATTAAACAGAACAGGAAGGTCGGAAATAGACCTATATAAATAGAAGAAACCTGTCTTTAAGCAAGGAGTAAAAGCAATACAATCAAGCATAGATAAGTCTTTTCAACAAATCATGCTGCCACAACTGAACATCCAAATGCAAAAAAAAGAATCTAGACAAAGATCTTACTTCACAAAAATTAACTCAAAATGGATCAGAAAACTAAATGTAAAATAAAAAATATATATATATTTATCATATATCCACATCATGTATCATAAGGGAAATGATGGAAAGAAAGCAGACTTTGGTAGACAATGAATATTTCATCTGTGGTACAAAAGCCTTTTAGGAAAAGCAATGATTCCAACAGCTAAGATGTTACCAATCATATTTGGTAATCTCCAGGGAAAACCAAGTGGTTCTCCTACCCAGTAAACAGAAAGATGCTGGTGAATGTAGCAGCTGGCCACAATGGGGATTTCTGAGACTTAATGGTAGTTAATGAACATAAGAGAACAAACAGCACAGGTTCAAACTCCCCTGTAGTTTACAGGCTATTGCATATCACTACACAGATTGTAAACTGCATGACTAGGAAGACATTCACATAGACTAAAATAAGCAGCACCTACATAAAAGTACAAAGCAACTCAGACATTTTAAATGACTTGATTTGAATACCCAGAGGAAGAAATATACTACATATCCAACAGTCAATTTCTCAATTTGTTCCTTGTTTTTTGATGACCTAAAGTAAGAGCAGAGAAAATTTCTAGTGCTTATCATTCTAGTAACACACTCAACTCTATTAGAACTGATACTTAAATATACAAAAAAGTATGAACTTATATAAATATATTAAACACATGTCTTTCTAAAGACATAATAATTAGATAGCATATTGATCACTAAATTGAAAAACACAACACACTGTTATTAACTAAAGTGCCCAACAGAAAAATTATGCTAGATGGGAAATATAGCAAATCTTTCTACAATATTCTGAAATAAATACTGAACTATTAAGTTAAAATGGAAAATAATTTTAACTAATCAAATATTAACTAACATTAAATTAAGTATTATTTAACATCCCCAAAAAGAATGTGAATGTCAATAAAAGGGAAAAAAGCCTATTTTCTTCTATCAATTCTCTAATACATGAGAATTTTCATTAACCAGAAATTTTTATGAAGCAGAATTCCCTTCATTGACTATTATCTCTGCTGGGCAACCTATACTCCCCAACTATTAACAGATGACAGAATACCAAAAAAACAAAAACACTAAAATTTAACATTTGGAAAGGCTCATTAGTAGGGTATGTTAGATAATTATCCTTAAAGGTACTACTCTGTAGCCCCTTTTCCAATGTGAAATGGCTTATAATTTGGGTTAAAAAAAATAAATTAGTATTATATGATAATACTTAAGAGAAAATTTTAGGCTGAAGAAACTGGTAAACAAAGAAGATTAATATTTTATTTTTTCCAGCTCTGCTAAGATATAATTCACATATATAACATCGTGTAAGTTCATGGTGTACAATGTGATGATCTGATACACTTACATATTGTAAAATTATTACAAAATATACAGAACAGATATAAGCCATCCCTGTGTGAATCTTTGACTCATAGAATCCCTGAAGATAATAAACATGCCACTAAGTTTTGGGTAATTTCCTGTGCAGTCCTAAAAATTGAAACAGGTTGATCCTAATTCCTAAATATATTAACAGGCTGGTTCTCAATACCTCACCACAGTAAGTTTAGTTAGGTTATCCATCATTCACATAATTACAATTTTGTGATTTTGTGTATGTGAAGAGAACATTTAAGATTTGTTTTCTTAGTAACTTTCAAGTATATAAGAGTACTGTTGACTACATTCACCATGCTGTACATTAAATCCCCAAACTTTTTTGTCAAATAACTGGAAGTCTGTACCCTTTGACCATTTCCCCCACTCCCCAGCCCCTGGCAATCACATTTTATTCTGTTTCTATGAGTTCAACTTTTTTAGATTCCACATGAGTGAAATCATATGGTATTTGTCTTTTCTAAGTACTTCACTCTGCATAATGCTAAAGTTCACCCAGGCTGCCACAAATAGCAAGATTTCAGAAGATTAATATTTTATATTACTTAAAGATGTCAAAGTATATAAATACCCAGGTCAGGTAACAGCAGAAAACAGATGAAGGTTGTTATCCCAGAGATGTGGAAATGAGGAATTAGGGATTCAAATTTGAATATGGACTATATACTACATACCATTATTTTCATAATGTTAAACTTTTTTGTGTGATAATGTTATTATGGTAATTTATTAGTCTTCGGCTGCTGCAGTTCTTACAGATGAAGTGTACCACTTACTTTCAGAAGGTTCAGAAAAAATACACAGAGAGAAAAAGAATGATAAAGCAAATGTGCAAAATGTTAATAACAGGTCAATTTAGGTAAAGGATATGTGGGTATTCATGATACTGTTCTTTCACCTTTTCTGTAGATTTGAAATTTCTTAAATAAAAAGAGGAATGCACCCTTGTATATACGAAGATGCATGAACATGTACAAGAATGTTCACAGCAATATTACTCATAAGAGCTCAAAGTGGAAACAATCCAAATATATGACAGCAATAAACTGGACAAGTAAATGGTGATATATAATATATAATTAAACATACAACAGAGTACTATACAGCAATGAAATGTGGTACTTTGACATATCACATAGGTGAAACTCACAAATAACACTGAGCAAATAAAGCTATATACAAATAGGATGAACAAGTATTTGTTGAAAACTTTTAGACAAGATTCAGATAAGCTCAGGGCTGTCATTTTTCTTTGTTTAGCAAAAGTTTTATTCACAGTCAGTACAAGTAAGAGTATAATGGAAATGTGTAAGTTATTTAGGAGAACAAATTCCTTTCAAGCACACTCAAGCACATTTATAAAACTCACTCATATACTATTGATTTGTCCACTATTCACAATACACTGCTGGTTTGTCGACTTTTTTAAAAGACCCAGTTTGAATTAGAACTCTACTTGATAGCTACAAACCTGTACTAAAAAAAAAAGGCTTTCTTCACTGATTATGGCTTTTCAAACTGTAGCACAATTAAACAATTTTAGTTTTCAAATATGATCTAAATTCAGACATATAAAAAAAGATTATTTTTTTAAAAAGACAAAATACTTACATTAACTTTGAAAGCTTGTACAGTGTTATCCAGAAGAAGGATATTGCAAACCACCTCTGTATGCTGTCTGTCCCGGGCCAACTCTGATGCTCGTACATTGTAGGTTCTGCCAGCAGGCAATCGGAAACGTGAGGTCATTACTGTTCACACAAGGTCTAAGTTGAAAAAAGAAAATTCACTATATAAAAGGATAGTTGAAGATACAAAGTAGTTTAAAACACCAAAGTTATTATCTACTTTCAATTAACATTAAAAAACAGTTATAAATTTTGAATTTGTAAGAATTACAGGTGTAAAAAAAGATAGTACATATAATTCATCACCTAAACTAAAATTACCAACCATATAGCAGAATAGCTTTATTTTTACCTGTTCCATTGAAAAGACAATACACAAATTGTTTCAGAAGTCATATTCCAATTCAAAATATGTAAATTTAGGAGTAGCCAAAAAGGGAGAAGGGATATCCTTTCATTTTAACTACCCTCAAATTCAAACTCATTCCAGCAGGATTATTCTTAAAAAACGAAAACAAAATAGAAAACATAAGCTATTGATTTTTGCTTCTCAATTTTCAACTTAAGAGGGGAAAAAAATACATTGCTTATGAAAGAACAGATCACACTGATAACAGCAACACTTGATATCAGAAGACAGTGAGAATATAGCTTCAAAGTTCTGAAGGAAAATTATTTGAAACAGAAAATTACACACCCAAAATTTAGCATCATATGGAAGAATAAAGCTAAGATTTTCAGATATTCAAAGATTCAGTTAAAATCCATAAGACTTCCCTCTTAGAACCATTAGATAAGGTGACAAACGACATTTAAACAAGTATGTAGGATTTTTTTTTTAATGAGGAAGCAATAAGTAGTAAATTTAACTAAAGAGCAAAAAGATAAAGACAAAGAGCAATTCAAATTGGTGGTATTCAATAACTGTTCATATCATAGACTGTTCATATCAAAAGGATTAAAGCTAAAAGTAAAAGTCAGTGTTATATATGTATAACAATTGTATAGAGGAAAACAGCTTTGGCAGTTGACAGAGAGGGGCTAGCCCACTAAGATTCACATAAAAGACAGTGACTAGTGGTTTCCAGATCCACATGGAAGTCCTCACTCCATCCTAGTAAGAAACAGAACAGATCAGAAAATTAGCAACTCTCCCTGGATCGATAAGAGAGAGGACACAGGACAAAACTGTTAACCCCAAGTTTGGAGAGAGAAATAAATACAGTGTCCCAGTCTACCAGAACAGATTCCCAAACAGAAACCCTCTCAACGTGGACAATTCCAAGAGCTAAAATCTTCATGGGCTCCCACAACATTGAGGCTGACTCTAGCCTCCCAATGGGAGAAGGGAAATACTCGACTCCAGCCCATTCGAGCCAACTGTCCCACCTAAAGGGGAGAGAAAAAACTGAGAAACATTTGTGACATTCATAGTCAAGAGGCACAGGCTCACTAAAACACTGAGACTTAACCATAGACTGCAGAATGCTTCCCTTCCCCAACATTATTACTAAAGGCCCATTTATAGCAGTTCCTCTTACCAGTATCTCATGTCTGCCTACCAGGAAATATTTAGTGTACACCAGAAGGCAAAAAACACAATTTGAAAAGACACAACAAGCATTAGAACCAGACACAAAATGAATTACCACACAATTTAAAACAACTATGATTAATATGCTAAGGTCTCTAATGGATAATGTAGACCGCATGCAAGAACAGATACGCAACATAAGCAAAGAGATGGAAATCATAGAACTGAAAAGAAATGTTACAGGTAAAAACCACTGTAATGGATATGAAAGATACCTTTGATAGGCTTTTTAGTAGGTGGACACAGCAGAGGACAGAATCTCTGAGCTAAAGGATCTATCAATAGAATCCTCAAAAACTGAAAAGCAAAAAGAACAAAGACTGAAAAAAACAGAACAGAACAACCAAGAGCTGTGGGACAAATACAAAAGGCGTAAAATTCATTGATGGGCATACCAGTGGAAGAGATAACGGAAGAATATTTGAAACAATAATGACTGAGAATTTCTCCAAATTAATGTCAGATATCAAACCACAGACCCAGTAAGCTCAAACAACATGAAGAAGGAAAAATGCTAAAAATCAAACATACAAACCACACCTAGGCATATCATTTTAAAACTAAGAAAATCAAAGATAAGGAAAAAAATCCTGAAAGAAGCCAGAGGAAAAAACACCTCACTTATAACAGAGCAAATGTAAGAATTACATCTGACTTCTGAACCATGCAAAAAAGAGAATGCAATGAACAATTTTAAATGTTGAGGAAAAAACCCACCAAACTAGAATTCTGTATCCTGTAAAATTATCTTTCAAAAGACAGAAATAAAGATCAAAGAAAAGAGGCAGGGGTACTTGTTGCCCATAGATCCACTTTGCAAGATATGCTAAAACAAGTTCTTTAGAGAGAAGGAAAATAATTTAGATCAAACTCAGATCTGCATAAAGTAAGGAAGAACATCAAAGAGGGAATAAGTAGAGGTAAATTTAAAACTTTTTCTTATTCTTAACTGATTGAACAGATAACAGTACAATACCCTCCACTTGACTATGGGAAGTACTTATGGAATTTGACGGGATTTTCCTTCCTAATTAGATAGTCAGAGATTTTGCAGATGTGATTAAAGTTTCAAATCAGTTGAGTTAATCTAAAGAGACTGCTCTTGGGTGCCCTGATTTTACGAGGTGAAAGTCCTTAAAAGAAAGACTGAGACATTCCTGGAGCGAAAGAAATTCTGCTATTGGCTCTGAAGGCATAATCTGTCATGCTGTGAGAAGGCCAGTGACAGGGCCATGTGGCAAGAAAGTTCAGGGGTCTCTAGGAGTCAGCAAGGAACTAAAAACCTCAGCCCTACAGTTGACTGTGTTCATCAACAATCACATAAGCTTGGAAGAGAAACCCCAACTCCCAAAGTCCAATCAACACCTAGGCTGTAACTTTATGAAAACCAACCAAGCTGTGCCCATACCCCTGACTCACAGAAACTAGGAGAAAATAAAAGTATGTTGTTTTAAGCTGCTAAATTTGTGGTAATTCATTACACTCCAATAGAAAACTAATCCATCTTTCATAATGGTACTACTCAACCAACAAACATTCACAAGAAACAGAAAATATACAAAAGATGAAGCATGATCTCTTTGTGCATGTTCCACTCTTGTCTGTAATGGATTTATATTTCCCTTCTTCCTGACTACCTTCCCTTCACTTGGGGATGAGTGGGCCAGCCGAAGACATAAGGAAATACAGGAATAACAGCAGAATTCAGCAAATTAATTTTAACAGCTACCAAAAAAAGAACACTGGCCAATGTTACAAAAGTATCACAATGACAAAGAATGGTACAGGAATGACAAGATCAAAAGGTATGAATGTATTTCTGCCAACAGTCCTTCCCATTTACTACTACACATTTGTATTTGAGCCTGGATTAAGGTTTCAATGAAATTTCCATGTAAAATCACCCAGATACTTCCATATTTGAGATACTTCCATAGTCTTGAAAAGTATCTACCTTTTAAATACACATAACCTGACAAATGGCACAATTATGCTGTTGACAACCTAAACGCCCATAGACAACAACAAATAAGCCAAATAAGCCTACTCAGAATTTCTATTACATCTTGAAAAAACATTCCCAAAAGGTAATGAGCATCTTAATATGTGACATCAGGCTGGCAGATGAGTGTCTGCTTTTCTCAGAAGAGACACCTCTTCGTAAAAAACTATAAACTTTTTCTATTCACTTATGAAATCAAGTCCTTCTTTTAGAAATGCTAAGAGAATGTAATTATTTATACTCTCAGTTCAGCAAAATATCAAATGTTTCTAGGTGGCTTTACTGATCATCCTCCATCCTACATATAAACTTCCATAAGTCATTAAAGGAGACTATATGCACAAAGACTTTGTTTTAAGAATTCTTTAATTAGTTATTCCTTGCTGACTAATCACTAAAATCAGGTTTATGTTATCTCAGACAACTCTCTAACTGGTGTCCAGAGAATGTTAATGAGATTATTGTGCTTTAAATATTATAGTTTTATTGTGAACATTATGTACAAAGTGCAAATAAATTATTTTGAAAACCAATTAACATTAAGCAAGTATTTTATTCGATATTACTCCCACTTTTGGCAAAAATAACACATTCAGTAGCCTTTCCACAGGTATAAAGTTATTTGGAAAACTGAATCACACATTTTTTAAAGACTAATTAACCAATTCTTAGACAACATTCTCAGATTAGCCCATCCTGAAAGTAGTCAATCTATTATATTCCATGTTTAAACAGATTTAGCAGATTATAAATGGGAGGTTAAAACCCACTGTTATTTACAGACCAGGGAAACCTAAACATGACTATCCAAAGTATGGAATATTCAAACAAAAACAACTAGTAATGAGACAGCAGGAGATTATAATTAACATATGCAAATGTTTTTTAACAGAATAAAATGAAACCAACCCTCTATCCTCAAATTCTCATGTTCCTTGTATTTATATCTTTAGAAGTCTTTCTTTCTTTCCAGACAGTGTTAGTATTTACATATTTTTTTAAATCACACAGTAAAACTTTATATACAACTTCAAGTAACTACCATTGCTAAAATGCTCTTCTCAACCTCAACTCATTAACAATAGGCAGAAAATATTTAATGCTTAAAAGAAAGTATCTAAGATAATGTAATAACTTTTAAAAAGTAATTTGCCCAGCAAAGCCCAACTACAGAAATGCACTACACGAAATGTTTAATACTCTTAATTATGAACTGCAACACAACATGCTGGTGTACTGTAATATACAAAAACTTATTAATTTCGACCTTGCTGTGAACTTTAAATAATTGCATTTGATTATTTGGTTTGATG
This sequence comes from Phataginus tricuspis, assembly GCA_029783875.1. Classification (NCBI taxonomy): domain Eukaryota; kingdom Metazoa; phylum Chordata; class Mammalia; order Pholidota; family Manidae; genus Phataginus; species Phataginus tricuspis. The sequence continues at coordinate 37,494,225 of JAQQAC010010508.1, forward strand.
TCACCCTCTAACCACTGAGAAAAGGATAAATTCACCAAATAGTAACTTTAAATTTGTAAAAATTTTTCTTGGAAAAAAAGACAGAATAAACTGAATTTTGCATTCATGTACATGAAAAATATCCTTTCCATTAAAAAATATCAGGAATAATTTCAATTACATTACCAATAGATTTATGCATAGAGACATTCAATCATTCAGCAAAAATTTGCTAAACTGTGCCAGGCACTGATATATGCCTTCACATATACACCAAAGAAAAAAAAATTTTAATCACAACTCCTTATTCTTATGGAACTTACATTCTAGCATAAAATATTTTATCTTCCTATAGCCCTTTTGTAAGTGGCTTCATAAGAGGCAGTTTACTGATTGAGAGGCAGTTAAATGACAAGTGGAAAAAGAAAGACTGGTTTTAATACAATTGCCATTATATACTCAAGACCTTCACCCCCACCTTAAAGGATGCTGGGCACTGAATAAATATTCCTTAAGTGACCAAATAAAATGTATAACAAATTAAGTATATATTATGAGCTATTCTTCGGAGTCTCTATTTTTTAGAATCATAGGTCTGAAATATTTAACTTAGAATCTTAAAATTGTTGCAACTACTCACTTTCATTAATATTAAGTTACTTTCTTGGGAAACTTAAAAACAGCAGACCTAAAGTATAACTAAATTGTCTCACAGCTCTTGAGATTTCACCATAAAATAAGGTAATACTTTTAGTTACCAAGATCCCAAATATATTCACTTCTTGCACACATTTACTTTCATTTCATAAAGCTACAATTCTGCTTGATTTCTAGAAGACTTTATTACTTGAAAAGTCTCTCCACATTGATGCTTTAGAAAGGAGAAGTTCAAATAAAATTCTCCATCATATCTTTCTTTTCTCATCTGAAAGATGTTTCACTTGAAACTAATATGGGTCTCTGCAAGATGGCAGTGTGAGAGTTGAGGCAGAGAACTCCTCCCAAAACCACAGAAAGTGAGAAAATATAGTTAATACAACTAAACCTAAAATAGTAACAGGAAAGAAGGCTGCACCAGACTACATAACAGACCTCACGAACAGAGCAGACCTCATGAAACAGGGAACCACATCCACTCCCGTATGACCCCCAACCTCACTCTAGGGGCTGAGCAGCTCCAGAGACTGGACTTCTGGGCAATAGAGGGCACCACACAGAAATATAAAACGTCAAAAGAACATGGTTCAGACCAAAATCTCACAAACCCAGGAAAAGGGCCAAACGAAACTGAACTCACCAATCTTCCTGAAACAGAGTTCAAAATTAAAATCACAAACACACTTCTGGAGGTACAAAATATATTCAAGAAATCAGGAATGAATTTAAGATGGAGATTCAATTATTAAGAAATTCCGAGAACTTCCGAGAAGATGGCGACATGAACGAACCGGCAGAAAATTCCTCCCAACATTATATTTATTCACGAAAACACAGCACATACAACTATTCCTAAAAGAGAGACCAGAAGACACAGGAAAGTGCACTGGAGGGAAGCTACACCTGCGAAGAGTCGGCACCCAGCGAGGCAGGTAAGATACAGAGCCGCAACCCGGCAGGACCGAAGCGCTCCCCCACCCCAGCGCCCAGCGGGCAGCTGCACCTGAGAGGACTTGGCACCCAGTGACGCGGTAAGATATGGAGTCGCGACACGGCGGGACGCAAGCGCTCCCCCTCCCCACCGCACCGGTGGGAGGAGAGGATGCAGAGCTGGGAGTGGAAGACTGCGCAGGGAGCCCTGACACACAGCGGACGGTGTAGCGGAGATTGGAGAGACAGAGGGTGCAGGGTCTCAGTGGGGAAGGCGCCAGTTGCTTGCGACAGGCTCTGGGAAGGAAAGGTAAACGAGAAAAAAAAAAGAAGAAAAGCACGTGTTTGTCAGCCGTCTTAAAGAGACAGGAGCCCAGCGGAGGACCGCATCGCCCCGGAATGCTCAGCCCAGCAGGCTGGGGGTCCTGGGGAGTTTCGGACCTCTTAGCTGGTGACTGGGAAAGGGTGGCCGCACTTAGGACTCCCACAGAGAACAACAGCCTCCCATTCGTTCCCACCCCGGCCAGAGCTACAAAGGGCCTTGCGGAGCAGAGCGGACAGGTCTCTGGAATAGTGGAGCAACAGCGCCACCTACAGCATTCACACAGAACCCACTCTCGGTGGGCATTTTTTCTTTTTTTTTTAGCTGTTGTTCCTTTTTCTTCTCTTTCTTTTCTTTTTTCTTTCCCTTTTTTTAATTATTATTATTTTTTTCCTTTTTAAAGTCATAAAGACCCCAGCTGACATACATGGCAACTACTAGCAACCAATTCTATAGCCAAGAAAAGACAGAGGAATATGGTACAGACAAAGCTTCAGACCCAGACAACACCAGAGAGGGAACCTGAACGGATGGACATGCACAGTCTTCCTGAAAAAGAATTCAGAATAAAACTCATAGCCATGCTGACGGATCTACAGATAAATGTGCAACAGCTGAGGGAGGAAGTGAGGGAAGTGACGAAAGAATATGCAGAAATGAGACAAGCCATCGACGGGCGTAACAGCAGACTGAATGAGGTGCAAGAGACTGTTAATGGAATAGAAAACAGAGAAAAGGAATACAGAGAGGCTGAGGCAGAGAGAGATAAAAGGATCTCTAGGAATGAAAGAATATTAAGAGAACTCTGGGACCAATCCAAACGGAACAATATTCGCATTATAGGAGTACCAGAGGAAGAAGAGAGAGAAAAAGGGATAGAAAGTCTCTTTGAAGAAATAATTGCCGAAAAATTTCCCACACTGGGGAAGGAAATCATCTCGCACTCCACGGAAACCAACAGATCTCCCAACACAAGGGACCCAACGAAGACAACACCAAGACACATAATAATTAAGATGGCAAAGATAAAGACAGAGTATTAAAGGCAGTTAGAGAGAGAAAAAAGATCACCTACAAAGGAAAACCCATCAGACTATCATCAGACTTCTCAACAGAAACCTTACAGGCCAGAAGAGAATGGCATGATATATTTAACGTAATGAAACAGAAGGGCCTCGAACCAAGAATATTGTATCCAACACGATTATCATTTAATTTAAATATGACGGAGGGATTAAACAATTTCAAGACAAAAGAAAGTTTAAAGAGTTTGCCTCTCATAAACCACCACTACAGGACATCTTAACGGAAGTGCTCTAGAGAGAAGCACCCCTAAGGCTAAAAAGATGTCAGCAGAGAAAATAAAATCATAGCAAAGAAAGTAGACCATCCAAATACTAACTAAAGGCAAAGAATGAAACACCTAAATGTAAAGAATGGAGGAGGAAGAATAGGAAGGGAGAGATAAAGAAACATCAGACGGCATTCACAATAACTTAACAAGAAAGTTAAGGTAGATTCTTAGATAGTAAAGAAGCAACCCTTGAACCTTTGGTAACCACGAATCTAAAGCCAGCAATGGCAATAAGTACATATCTATCAATAATCACCCTAAATGGAAACGAACTGAATGCACCAATCAAAACACACAGAGTAGAGTGGATAAAAAAGCAAGACCCATCTATATGCTGCTTACAAGAGACTCACCTCAAACCCAAAGATATACACAGACTAAAAGTGAAGGGATGGAAAAAGATATTTCATGCAAACAACAAAGAGAAAAAACCAAGTGTTGCAGTACTTGTATCAGACAAAATAGACTTCAAAACGAAGAAAATAGCAAGAGATAAAGAAGGACATTACATAATGATAAAGGGGTCAGTACAACAAGAAGATGTAACCAATATAAATATATATGCACCCAACACAGGAGTGCCAGCATATCTGAAACAAATACTAACAGAATTGAAAGAGGAAATAGACAGCAATGCATTCATTTTAGGAGACTTCAACACACCACTCACTCCAAAGGATAGATCAACGAGACAGAGAATAAGTAAAGACACAGAGGCACTGAACAACACACTACAACAGATAGACCTAACAGATATCTACAGAACTCTCAAACCAAGAGGAACACGATACACATTCTTCTCAAGTGCACGTGGAACAGTTTCCAGAATAGACTACATACTAACCCACAAAAGAACTTCAGTAAATTCAAAAATATTGAAATCCTACCAACCAACTTCTGGGATCACAAAGGTATAAAACTAGAAATAAATTTCAGAAAGAAATCAAAAAGGCTCACAAATACATGGAGACTTAACAACATTCTCCTAATAAATCAATGGGTTAACGACCAAATCAAAACAGAAATCAAAGAATATATGGAGACTAACGACAACAACAACAACACAAAGCCACAACTTCTGTGGGACGCAGCAAAGGCAGTTCTAAGAGGAACATACATTGCAATCCAGGCCTATTTAAAGAAGGAAGAGCATTCCCAAATGAACAGTCTAAAGACACAATTATTGAAATTGGAAAAAGAAGAACAAAGGAGGCCCAAAGTCACCAGAAGGAGGGACATAATAAAGATCAGAGAAGAAATAAATAAAATTGAGAAGAATAAAACAATAGAAAAAAATCAATGAAACCAAGAGCTGGTTCTTTGAAAAAATAAACAAAATAGATAAACCCCTAGCCAGACTCATTAAGAGAAAAAGAGAATCTATACAAATAAACAGAATCAGAAAGGAGAAAGGAAAAATAACAACGGACTCCACAGAAATAAAAGAATTATAAGAGAATATTATGAGAATCTATATGCTAACAAGCTGGAAAACCTAGAAGAAATAGACAACATCTTAGAAAAATACAACCTTCCAAGACTGACCAAGCAACAAACAGAAAAACTAAACAGACCAATCACCAGCAATGAAATTGAATAGGTAATCAAAAAACTACCCAAGAACAAAACCCCCGCAACGGATGGATTCACCTCTGAATTCTACCAGACATATAGAGAAGAAACACCCATCTCCTTAAAGTTTTCCAAAATATAGAAGAGGAGGGAATACTTCAACACTCATTCTATGAAGGCAGCATCACTCTAATACCAACACCCGACAAAGACTTCACCAAAAGAGAAAATTACAGACCAATATCCCTGATGAACGTAGATGCAAAAATACTCAACAAAATATTAGCAAACTGAATTCAAAAACACATCAAGAGGATCATACACCATGATCAAGTGGGATTCATCCCAGGGATGCAAGGATGGTACAACATTCGAAAATCCATCAACATCATCCATCACATCAACAAAAAGAAGAACAAAAACCACATGATCATCTCCACAGATGCTGAAAAAGCATTTGACAAAATTCAGCATCCATTCATGATTAAAACTCTCAACAAAATGGTATAGACGGCAAGTACCTCAACATCATAAAGGCTATATATGACAAACCCACAGCTAACTTCATACTTAACAGCGAGAAGCTGAAAGCTTTTCATCTAAGATCGGGAACAAGACAGGGGTGCCCACTCTCTCCACTGTTATTCAACATAGTACTGGAGGTCCTAGCTACAGCAATCAGACAAAACAAAGACATACAAGGCGTCCAGATTGGTAAAGAAGAAGTCAAATTGTCACTATTTGCAGATAACATGATACTGTACATAAAAAACCCTAAAGACTCCACTCCAAAACTACTAGAACTAATATCTGAATTCAGCAAAGTTGCAGGATATAAAATTAACACACAGAAATCTGTTGCTTTCCTATACACTAATGATGAACCAACAGAAAGAGAAATCAGAAAAACAATTCCATTCACAATTGCATCAAAAAGAATAAAATACCTAGGAATAAACCTAATGAAGGAAGTGAGAGACTGGTACTCTGAAAACTATAAGACACTACTAAGAGAAATTAAAGAGGACACAAACAAATGGAAATGCATCGCATGCTCTTGGCTAGGAAGAATAAATATTGTCAAAATGGCTATACTACATAAAGCAATCTACAGATTCAATGCAATCCCTATCAAACTACCAACAGCTTTCCACAATGAACTGGAACAATAATTTAAAATTCATACGGAACCAGAAAAGACCCCGAATAGCCAAAGCAATCCTGAGAAGGAGGAATCAAACAGGGGGAATTATGCTCCCTGACTTCAAGCTCTACTACAAAGCCACAGTAATCAAGACAATTTGGTACTGGCACAAAAACAGACCCACAGACCAGTGGAACAGAATAGAAAATGCAAACATTAACCCTAACATTTACAGTCAATTAATATTTGATAAAGGAGCCTTGGATATACAATGGGGAGATGACAGCCTCTTCAGCAGCTTGTGTTAGAAAAACAGGACAGCTACATGTAAGAGAATGAAACTGGACTATTGTCTAGCCCCATACACAAAGGTAATCTCAAAGTGGATCAAAACCTGAATGTAAGTCATGAAAGTATAAAACTCTTAGAAAAAAACATAGGCAAAAATCTCTTGGACATAAACATAAGCTTCTTCATGAACATATCCTCCCGGGCAAGGGAAACAAAAGCAAAAATTAACAAGTGGGACTATATCAAGTGGAAAAGCTTCTGTGCAGCAAAGGAGACCATCAGTAGAACAAAAAAACATCCTACACTATGGGAAAATATATTCATAAATGATGTATCTGATAAGAGGTTGACATCCAAAATATAGAAAGAACTCACACACCTTAACAAACAAAAAGCAAATAACCCAATTAAGAAATGGGCACAGGACATGAATAGACACTTCTCTAAAGAAGAAATTCAGATGGCCAACAGGCACATGAGAAGATGCTCCACATCGTTGGTCATCAGAGAAATGCAGATTAAAACTACAAGGAAATATCACCTCACACCAGTGAGGATGGCCAACATCCAAAACACAAACAATAACAAATGTTGGTGAGGATGTGGAGAAAAGGGAACCCTCCTACACTGCTGGTGGGAATGGAAATTAGTTCAACCATTGTGGAAAGCAATATGGAGGTTCCTCAAAATACTCAAAATAGAAATACCATATGACCCAGGAATCCCACTTCTAGGAATTTACCCTAACAATGCAGCAGCCCAGTTTCAAAAAGACAGATGCACCCCTATGTTTATTGCAGCACTATTTACAATAGCCAAGAAATGGAAGCAGCCTAAGTGTTCATCAGTAGATGAATGGATTAAGAAGATGTGGTACATATACACAATGGAATATTATTCAGCCACAAGAAGAAAACAAATCCTACCATTTGCAACAACATGGACGGAGGTAGAGGGTATTATGCTCAGTGAAATAAGTCAAGTCGAAAAAGACAAGTATCAAATGATTTCACTCATATGTGGAGTATAAGAACAAAGAAAAAAAACTGAAGGAACAAAACAGCAGCAGACTCACAGAACCCAAGAATGGACTAATAGTTACCAAAGGGAAAGGGACTGGGGAAGATGGGTGGGAAGGGAGGGATAAGAGGGTAAAAGGGGCATTACGATTAGCAGACGTAAGGTAGGGGCGCTACGGGTAGGGCTGTACAACTCAGAGAAAACAAGTAGTGATTCTATAGCACCTCACTATGCTGATGGATAGTAAGTGTAATGGGGTTGGTGGGGGGGACCTGATGAAGGGGGTAGTTTAACCACCATAATATTGCAAATGTAATTGTAGGTTAACGATACCAAAGTAAATTGTAAATAAAAAAAAATTCCATATCTGTAATGAAATATACAATGGAAGGATTTAAAAGCATATTAGATATACTAGAAGAGACAGTAAATGGAATAGAAATTAGAGAAGAGGAAGACAAAGAAGCTGAGGCACAGAGAGAAAAAAGAATCTCTAAGAATGAAAGAATATTGACAGAACTGTGCGACCAATCTAAACGGAACAACATTTGCATTATAGGGGTACCAGAAGAAGAAGAGAGAGAAACAGGGATAGAATGTGTCACTGAGGAGGTAATAGCTGAAAACTTCCCCAATATTGGGAAGGAGATAGTCTCTTAAGCCATGGAGATGCACAGATCTCCCAACACAAGGGACACAAGGAATACAAAATCAAGACATATAATAATTAAAATGGAAAAATCTAGGATAAAGACAGACTTTTAAAAGAAGCTAGAAAGAGAAATAAGATCACATCCAAAGGAAAACCCATCGGGCTATCATCAGATTTCTCAACAGAAACCTTACAGGCCAGAAGGGAGTGGCATGATATATTTAATGCAATGAAGCAGAATGGTCTTTAACCAAGAATACTCTATCTGGCAAGGTTACCATTTAAATTTGAAGGAGAGATTAAACAATTTTCAGATAAACGAAAGCGGAGAGAATTTACCTCCCACAAACCACCTCCACAATGCATTTTGGGGGTACTCCTATAGATGGAAATATTCCTAAGGCTAAAAAGATGTCACCCAAGGGATGACAAAGAGTACAGAATATGATTCATAACATACAAAGAATGGAGGAGGAAGAAAAAGGAGAGAAAGAGAAAGAAGCTTGAGGTTGTGTTTATAATAATATACGAAGTGAGTAAAATTAGACTCTTAGATAGTAAGGGAAATACCCTGCACCTTTGGTAACCACGAATCTAAGGCCTGCAATGGCAATAAGTACAAACCTACAAATAATCACCCTAAATGTAAATGGTCTGAATGCACCAATCAAAAGACGCAGAGTCACTGAATGGATAAAAAAACAAGACTTTTCTATATGCTGCCTGAAAGAGACTCACTTCAAACCCAAAGACATACACAGATTAAAACTGAAGGGATGGAAAAAGATATTTCATGCAACTAATAGGGAGAAAAAAGCAGGAGTTGCAGTACTTGTATCACACAAAATAGACTTCAAAACAAAGAAAGTAACAAGAGACAAAGAAGTACATTACATAATGATAAAGGGGTCAGTCCAACAAGAGGATGTAACTATTATAAATATCCATGCACCCAACACAGTATCACCATGTTACATATGTGAAACAAATACAAACAGAATTAAAGGGGGAAATAGAATGCAACACATTCATTTTAGGATACTGCAACACACCACTCACTCCAGAGGACAGATCAACTAGACAGAAAATATATAAAGAGACAGAGGCACTCAAAAACATATTTGAACAGATGGACCTAATGGACATCTACAAAACACTCCACCAAAAAGCAACAGGATACACATTCTTCTCAAGTGCACATGGAACATTTTCAAGAATAGATCATATACTAGGCCATAAAAAGAAGCACAGTAAATTCAAAAAGATTGAAATTGTAACAACCAGCTTCTCAGATCACAAAGGTATGAAACTAGAAATAAATTACACAAAGAAATCGAAAAAGGCAACAAACACATGGAGGCTGAATAACATGCTCCTAAATAATCAATGGATGAATGACCAAATAAAAATAGAGATCAAGCAATATGTGGAGACAAATGACAACAATAATTCAACACCACAAAATCTGTGGAACTCAGTGAAGGCTGAGCTAAGAGGGAAATATATTGCAATATAGGTCTACCTCAGAAAGAAGAACCTTTCCAAATGAACAGTCTAAACTCACAATTAATGAAACTACAAAAGGAAGAACAAATGAGGCCCAAAGTCAGTAGAAGGAGGGACATAATAAAGATTAAAGCAGAAATAAATAAAATTGAGAAGAATAAAATAATAGAAAGAATCAATGAAAACAGGAGCTGGTTCTTTGAGAAAATAAACAAAATAGATAAACCCCTACCAAGACTTCTCAAGAAAAAACGAGAGTCTACACACATAAACAGAATCAGAAATGAGAAAGAAAAAATAGCTACAGACACCACAGAAATACAAAGAGTTATGAGAGAATACTATGAAAATTTATATGTTTACAAACTGGATAACCTAGATGGACAACTTTATAGAAAAATACAACCCTCCATGGCTGATCCAGAAATAAAAAGAAAATCTGAATAGACCAATTACCAGCAAAGAAATTTATTTGATAATCAAAAACCCACCTAAGAACAAAACCCACGGACCAGATGGTTTCATTGCTGAATTTTATCAAACACTTAGTGAAGACGTTATACCCACCTTCCTTAAAGTTTTCCAAAAAGTAGAAGAGGAGGGAATACTCCCAAACTCACTCCACGAGGCCAACATCACTTGAATACCAAAACCAGGGAAAGACACCGCAAAAAAAAGAAAACTACAGACCAATATCCCTAATAAACATACATGCAAAAATACTCAACAAAATATTAGCTAACCGAATTCAAAAACACATCAAAAAGATCATCCATCATGATCAAGTGGGATTCATCCCAGGGATGCAAGGATGGTACAACATTCAAAAATCCATCAACATCATCCACCACATCAACAAAAAGAAGGAAAAAACCACATGATTATCTGCATAGATGCTGAAAAAGCATTTAACAAAATTCACCATCCATTCATGATAAAAACTCTCAACAAAATGGGTACAGAGGGCAAGTACCTCAACATAATAAAGACCATATATGACAAACCCACAGCCAACACTACACTTAACAGCAAGAAGCTGAAAGCTTTTCCTTTAAGATCGGGAACAAGACAAGGATGCCCACTCTCCCCACTTTTATTCAAAATAGTTCTAGAGGTTCCAGGCACAGCAATCAGACAACACAAAGAAATAAAAGACATCCAGATTGGTAAGGAAGAAGTCAAACTGTCCCTGTTCGCAGATGACATGATACTGTACATAAAAAACCCTAAAGAATCCACTCCAAAACTACTAGTTCTATTACCTGAATTCAGTAAAGTTGCGATATACAAAATTAATACACAGAAATCTGTTGAATTTCAATACATTAACAATGAACTAGCAGAAAGGGAAATAAGGAAAACAATTCCATTCACAGTTGCATCAAAAAGAATAAAATACCTAGGAATAAACCTAATGAAGGAAGTGAAAGACCTATACCCTGAAAACTATAAGACACTCCTAAGAGAAATTAAAGAGGACACTAACAAATGGAAATTCATCCCATCCTCTTGGCTAGGAAGAATAAATATTGTCAAAATGTCTATACTACCTAAAGCAATCTACAGATTCAACGCAATCCCTATCAAAATATCAACAGCATTCTTCAATGAACTGGAACAAATATGTCTAAAATTCATATGGAACCACAAAAGACCCCGAATAGCCAAAGCAATCCTGAGGAGGAGGAAGAAAACAGGGGGAATTACGCTCCCAGTCTTCAAGCTCTACTACAAAGCTTCAGTAATCAAGACAATTTGGTATTGGCACAAGAACAGACCCACAGACCAGTGGAACAGAATAGAAAATCCAAACATTAACCCAAACATATACTGTCAATTAATATATTATAAAGGAGCCTTGGATATACAATGGGGAGATGACAGCCTCTTCAACACCTGGTGTTGGCAAAACTGGACAGCTACAGTAAGAGAATGAAACTGGATTATTGTCTAATCCCATACACAAAAGCAAACTCAAAATGGATCAAAGACCTGAATATAAGTCATGAAAGTATAAAACTCTTAGAAAAAAACATAGCAAAAATTTCTTGGGCATAAATATGAGCAACTTCTTCATGAACTTATCTCCCTGGGCAAGGGAAACAAAAGCAAAAATGAACAAGTGGGACAGTATCAAACTAAAAGGCTTCTGTATAGCAAAGGACACCATCAGTAGAACAAAAAGACATCTTACAGTATGGGAGAATATATTCATAAATGACATATCCAATAAAGGGTTGACATCCAAAATATATAAAGAGCTCATGCACCTCAACAAAAAGCAAATAAGCCGATTAAAAATGGGCAGAGGAGCTGAACAGACACTTCTCCAAAGAAGAAATTCGGATGGCCAACAGGCACATGAAAAGATGCTCCACATAGATAATCATCAGAGAAATGCAAATTAAAACCACAGTGAGATATCACCTCACACCAGTTAAGATGGCCAACATCCAAAACACAAACAACAAATATTGGCGAGTATGTGGAGAAAGGGCAACCTTCCTATACTGCTGGTGGGAATGTAAATTCTTTCAATCATTGTGGAAAGCAGTATGTAGGTTACTCAAAAAACTCAAAATTGAAATACCATTTGATCCAGGAATTCCACTCCTAGGAATTTACCCTAAGAATGCAGCAGCCCAGTTTGAAAAAGACATATGCACCCCTATGTTTATCACAGCACTATTTACAATAACCAAGAAATGGAAGCAACCTAGGTGTCCATCAGTAGATGCATGGATAAAGAAGATGTGGTACATATACACAATGGAATATTTTTCAGCCACAAGAAAACAAATCCTACCATTTGCAACAACGTGGATGGAGCTAGAGGGTATTATGCTCAGTGACATAAGCCAGCCAGAGAAAGTCAAGTATCAAATGATTTCACTCATCTGTGGAGTATAACAACAAAGAAAAAACTGAAGGAACAAAACAGCAGCAGACTCACAGAACCCAAGAATGGACTAACAGTTACCAAGGGGAAAGGGACTCAGGAAAATGGGTGGGAAGGGAGGGATAAGGGGGAAAAAGGGGTATTACAATTAGCACACATAATGTAGCAGGGGTGGGGGGACACAGGGAAGGCAGTAAAATACAGAGAAGACAAGTAGTGATTCTATAGCATCTTACTATGCTGATGGGCAGTGACTAATGGGGAATGTGGTGGGGACTTGATAATAGGGGGAGTCTAGTAACCAATAAGGTTGCTTATGTAATTGTACATTAATAATACCAAAATTTAAAAATTAAAATTAAAGTAAATAAGAAAAATTTAAAAACTCATACATATGTATTAGTTTATTAATAATACATATGTATTATTGTCAGTGGAAAAAGAACCTGTCTTTTTTTAAAAAAAGAATATGAATTGTGATCTATAAAACTTCCACTCCCTTACATTTCAATGTACTAACAGAATTTTAAATATAAGACATCTAAAATTATGATAAACTTTGTCTACAGACATTAAAAACTTAATACATTATATTAAGTGAAAAGAGCTGAACATAAATGGACATATTCCAACTAAAAAATAATGGACAAATATAGTAAGAGACAGAAAAAGCACTTGTGCAAATTCACATAGTGATTGGTAAATTAAATTCTGGGGATTAAATTATTTCACGTTCAGAATTATATTAATGTAATATAATGCTTTCTGTTTAATAAAAAACAATCACATTCTTTTAACTTGAAAGATCAAAATGGCAAATATTTTTTGTTTCCATTACCATAAATGCAGATTAAAAGGTTTAGGCTGTCACAGAGAGAGACACAAATCACATGACTACAGCTGTACAAGAAGATGAAATAGATGGCAGAGAATGAAAGCAGGGGACAGACAAGATCTTCCTTGACCTGAAATATATCTGTGGAAAACACAGTTAACATCATACTTAATGATGAAAAACTGAATGCTTTCCACCTAATATCAGAACCATCAGCTCTCACCACCTTTATTCAGAATTATACTGGAGGTATGAACCAAGGTAATTAGTCAAGAAAAAGAAATGCAATTTACTGAGATTAGAAAGGAAGAAGGAAAACTCAATTTTTACTGATGATATAACCATCTATGTAGAGAATGCAGGAATCTACAAAAAAGGTACTAACTAGAACTAAATGAGTTTAGCAAGGCAGAATACAGAACATGTAAAAATTACCTGTATTTCTACAAGCTAGCAACAACCAGAAATTGTAATTTTAAAACAGTATAATTTATAGTAGTTTTAAAAGAGAAAACTTCAAAACACTGCTGGGAGAACTTAATGAAGAAAATAATAAATGAGGAGATATATTATGTTCATAGGTTGGATAATCTGTAGATCCCATGCAATCTCAATAAAAATCACAGTAGGCTTTCTTGTAGAAACTGACAAACCAATTCTAAAATTTGTATGAAAATAAGAAAGACCTGAATAGAAAATGAGAATACTTGAATTAAAAATTATTGAAAACTTTGAAAAAGACAAAATGGGAGACTAAATCTACTGATTTCAAGACTTGCTATAAAGTTACAGAAATAAAGTGATTACCTCAGCAGCACATGTATTAAAATTGTAATGACACAGAAAAGATTAGCATGGCCTCTGTGCAAGATGATATGCAAATTCATGAATAATTCCACGTTTAAAAAAAAAGTTACAGAAATCAAGACATTGTTGTACTGGCATCAAGACTGACAGAGCAATAAAACAAAACAGAATCCAGAATGAGACTTACATAAAAACAGACAACTAAATGTTGACAAAGATATAGTAAAAGCAATTCAGTAGAGAAAGGGTAGTCATTTCAACAGATAGCTGAAAAACACTGGATATCCCTTAACAAAAAAAGATGAACTTCAATCCATATTGTACCTATGCAAAAATTAAGTCAAAAAGGACCAAAGATCTCTGCAGAACCTAAACCAATAAAATTCTTAAAGAAACATAGGAGAAATCCTTGTAACCTTGGATTAGGTAAATATTTCTTAGAAACAAAACCATAAGCATGATCCTTGAAAGAATAAATTGATATGTTTGATTTCATCAAAATGAAAACATCTATTTTTTAGAAGACATTGTGAAGAGAATGAAAACACCCAGAGAGCATACATCTAACAAAGGACTTGTGTTCAGAATATATAAATAACACTGAAAACTCAATAAGAAAATAACTCAATTAAAAAACAAGCAAGATATCTGAACAGATACTTCACCAAAGCAGATACGTAGATGGTAAATAACCACACACAAAAAAGATGCTTAATATCATTAGACATTAGGCACATGCAAATTAAAATTGTAATACAATATCACTACATACCTATGAGAACAGATGAAATAAAAATTACTGACAACAGCAAATGCTGGCAAAGATCAGAAGAATTAATCTCTCATCCATGGCTGGAGGGAAAATTAAATGTTACAACACTGGAAAAGAGTTTGGCTATTTCTTACAAATTTGAACTTAACTCCAACTTTATGAGCTATCCATTCCATTTCTAGGTAACAAATGCATATGTCCATATAAAGACTTGTACATGAATGTTTACAGCAACTTTATTTGTTATAGACAAAAAGTGGAAATAGAACAAGTGGAAATGGATTTATTCACATGAGGTACACATTTATTCACCTGTATACTAGTAGCTAATAAAACAGAACTATTATTAATACATGCATCATCGTGGACAAATCTCAAAATAATTATTCTGAAGAAGCAAGACTGAAAAAAATACATACTGTATGATTCCATTTATATAAAATTCTAGAAAATACAAACTAATATTTGATAGCAGATCAGCAGTTGCCTGGGTAAGAGAGCAGTGTGCGCCAGTGTAGGAGAAGGAATTGCATTGGGGCACACGAAAACATTTGGTAGTAATGAGTATGTTCATTCTATTGCTTTTGGTGGTGGTTTTATAGATATATATAATATGTCAAAACTTATCAAATACTATACTTTAAATATATACAGTTTATTATATGCCATTTTACCTCAATAAAGCTGTTATTTGGCCAAATCACTTAAGGGGCAGAATACAGAGAGAATTTTGATGTTCTGATTCATAATTTCCTGGTTATATAACAAGTTTCAATATAATTTAATTTTGGCCAGTTTTCATTATGTTAACATGACTGATTTCTTCTACTAATGGCAAATGGTGATAGTGCAAATTAAAATTAATATTCACTTTTAACCCTAGACGTCATAACAAGTTCAGATTTAGAGATTGGTTTACATACTCTAACCATAAGACCTGTTATTAAGAAAAGAATGATGACATTCAGATGTATATTTATTCTACTTAACCTCTCACTGCCTCATTTGCTTCATCTATAAAATGGGCAAATTAATAGCACTCACCTCAAAGCGTTATTGTAGGGACCATGATATAACACAGGTGGGTGCTCTAAGCTGAAATATAAACTGACTAATCTTCAAGTGGTTAATTTGCTGCCAAAGAAAAAATGTGTATGTCAATATTAAGCAGATCTATACAATACAGCTCAAATATAAAAGAAACTACTCGTTTATGTTTTCATTTAGAAACCCTTGTAAAATAAAAGAGCACAGATGAAAAACCAGATCACAAGTTCCATAATCATAAATCAAAACCTTCTATTAATGTCATCATAATTCATGCTTACTGGAACAAAATGTCATTGAAAATAAAATACATTTGTATGATCAACATAGCAAAAGGAAATATGGAATAAAAATTAACTTGGAAGCTAGCCCCTTGGTTTTTAAAGTACCAGTTTCTAAAAAAGATTAACATGTTTTTAAGCAAATATTACATAAACTTTACTTACATCAACAGTAGTTACACTAATTGCTAATGAGTCTATATAAAATGTTCATCCAAATAAGAAAGCACTGAAGTGGGTTCAGATTTACATTAAGCATAAACCAGAGCATGGAACAACCTCAGGTATCAATTACTTGAAAGTAATTAAATTTAACTACCTTTGTTGGATTCAAATCTGTGTTTTCATCAACCTGATGTTTTAAATATGAAAAAATATTTAATCACCTTTTTAAAGGCAACTTCCTCATTTGATTTGTCCTAATTTTTTAAGAAGACTAAAGAAAAATGGAGGAAGCACTTCAAGAATGGCAGAGTGGGGACCTCCAAAATCCAGTTCTTCACTGAAGCAAAAATACTGGCTGTCAAAAGCAACATTTTCAAAACTCTGGGAATTAAAAAAAAAAAAAGATTACAATACACCAAGGAACTTTAATTCAAGATAAATGCTGAATTTGGTAAAAACAGAAAAAAGGTTCCATGACATTTTTAACTTCACCTATTCCCAACACATACTGCCCAGTAATGTGGTAGCTTTGAAAATCAACAACCTAGCAATCATAGTAGCTATTAACAGGGAGCCTAGCAACCACTGGATGGGGTAAAATGAAAGTGGAGCTTCACCAAAAGCCCAATTTCCTAAGAACTGTCATAATATGATGATTTTATCAGCTACCAGAACTCCCACTTACAGAACATGTGTTTAATTTACCTGAGAGCAGCCTTTTATCCAAAGTGCTTGTCAAAAATATCAGTGTCGACTATTTAATACTGCAGCTGCTGGAAGTAGCACTAACAATTAAGGTAAAAAAGATAACCAAAAACCAAAAAAAAGAAAATGTAGGGAGAGCTCCATAAAGGACTCTGAAAAGCTTCAACATATGCCTGGAAATCCAGAAAACCATCAGCATGTGAGAACTACGCACATGCCAGGGAAAAGAGATGAAAATGCCTGATCTCTCACTTCTTCCTGATCTTAAGGCTCTGCAAAACCAGGAAATGAAGACTAAAGCAGAGCTGCAAAATGCTGGAGTACTGAAAGCCCCCTCAGCTAAGGATGGAAGCTTTACTGGTTTAAAGTATCTAAAATAATCTCTGTCCAATCATTAGCTGAGCAGTAAGTTAACTGAGCAAAGATATTGGGGGGGGGGGCGGGCAACACAATGACAAAGCAATACAGACTTTAAAAAATTAGTTGAGGAAAGAGGCAAACAAAGTAAAAACTAAGCAAAAAAAAAAAAAAGATCAATAATAAAAGACCAGGGAGGAAGGAATTATCTGATTTCTGGAGTGATAAAACTTATTATTTTAAAAGTGCAGAATTCAACATGCAAGAAGTTTTAAACTGTAAAAATGAAACAGAAAAGGCAGGATAATATGACCCATATACAGGCAACAGAAAAAGGGAGGAAACTGTCACTGAGAAAGCCCAGATACTGGACTTAATAAAGAGTCAGCATTACAAATATGCTCAACACATAAAATAAACCATGAATACAGAACTAAAAGAAAGAATGAGAACAGTATTACAACAAATAGAGAACACAAATTAAAAGACAAACTACTTTTTAAATGAGAATTCTGTAGTTGAAAAGAATAATGAAAGTAAAAAATAAAAAATTCAATAGAAGGGCTCAAGAGATTTGACTGAACGTGGAAGATAAGTCAAATGAGAATACCTAGTTTGAAGAGCAGAAAAAGTAAAGAATGAAGAAAAATGAAAAGAGTCTGAGAACTCAGAGACAGCATCAAGCATACCAACATATTCATAATGGAAGTCTCAAAATGACCACCATCAACAACTAGTTGGGGCCACAATGGAAGTTAAAGCCCGAGTAATGCCCAAATAAACCTTACACCATACTATGTCAACTACATAAAGGCATTAACAAGTATTCTTCAAATATCAAATATATATGAGTTAAATTAGTATGCAGATAAAAGTACCCAATAAAACTGTCATTGAGGACTAGGTCAATGGTGCTTCTCAATCAAAGCTATCTGTTCACCAATTTTTTCAATTTCCAATCCATCACTGACTGTGGCAGACAACACTTTTCAAAATGACAGCAGGAACATTCTATGATTTCGGCACTCCATCAAAAGGTGGAGTCTGCTTCTCCAACCCCATCACTCTAGGAACACCTCTGTGGCTCCCTCAGTGAGTAACAGTGCAGCAGAAATGACACACAGACTGCTAAGACTAGGTCATAAGAGGAGAAAGAGCTTTCACGGGGCTTTATCTAAGGACACTACCCTGGGAAGCCAGCCATTAATCTCTGAGGAAGCCCAGACCACATGTGGAAAGGAACCCAGGTCCCCAACCCTCAGTCCTGGCAGCGCTCCCAGCTGACAGCCAGCATCAAGACGCCTGCTGTGTGAGTGAACAGACTTCAGTCAAGCCACCCAGCTGCCTCTGCACAGAAGAGATACAAGTCTTCCCTCCAAGCCCTGATCAAATTACAGATTTGTGAACAAAATAAGTGACTGCTGTTATGTTATTTTAAACGGCTAAGTTTTGGGATGACACATTATATAACAGTAGGTACTACAAGAACACAGACTAAAATGGTCCCTCTGCAAAAATACAGTAAAAGAGATGAGAAAATAAAAATTTTAAAGACATACAAAACATTAACTCCAATCATATTTAGATTTAGCAGAAATCAAATTCTCTGCCAATTGTTATCAGAGTTTCTAAATACTCTCAGTTACTGTACTTATCTCCTTGACGGATCAGTCCACAGACGATCCTCTGGGTATCACTGTTTTAGGCTATGTTAAGGGAAGAAAAGAATCTACCTGGGGTGCTACTAAAACAGCTAAGAAATATGGCAAGTAAAGAAAGTACTCAACTAAGCAGCCATTATACTAAGTTCTCATTAAGAGTAAAGGTTTCCTGATTACAACCATGAAGATGGATGGGTCAATCTATCAAGATGGGAGCCATTATATTACAGTATCCTACACCTAATTCTCCCTTACTTAGATGTCATATTCACCATGAAAGCTTCTGATATCTTATTCTCTCTCTCCTTCTCTTCCTCCCTCTCTCTCTCATGCACATACACAGGAAACATGACAAAATTTTAACCCTTTTCCAACTTTATTAAGATATAATTGACATATAACATTGTTTAAATTTAAGGTATACAATGAGATGATATATAAACCCATACATACTGCAAAATGATTATCAAAATAAGGTTAGTTAATACATGCATCATCTCACATAATCACAATTCTTTTTTATTGTGAGAACATTTAAGATCTACTCTTTTAGCAACTTTCTAGTATATAATACAGTATTGTTAACTATAATAATCATACTGAATATTAGATCCCCAGAACTTATTCATCTTATAATTGGAAGTTTGTACTCTTTGACTAACCTCTCCCATTTTCCCCACTTCCCAGCCCTTGGCAATCACCACTCTATTCTCTGTTTCTTTGAATTTGGCTTTTTTTAGATTCCACATATAAATGAGATCATTCCATTGTCTTTCTCAGACTTACTTCTATTTAGTATAATGCCCACAAGGTCCATCCATTGCAATGGTAATATTGCAAATGACAAGATTTCTTTCATTTTGATGGCTGAAGAATATTCCACTTTACACACACACACACACACACACACACACACACCACATTATCTTTATCCGTTCATCCAGCAGTGGACACTTAGGTTGTTTCCATATCTTGACTATTGTGAATAATGCTTCAGTGGACATGGGGGTACAGGTATCTCTTTGAGACTGCTTTGGCTATCAGGTATCTTCTCTGATTTCATAAGAATTTTAGGGGCTCACTGTTATGAGAACCCAAGATCATTGCTATAAAAGACAGACAAGCGAAGGCTTTTTCCCCCTTTCCTCATGGCTTAGTTTGGAGGACATTCATCATGGCTCAGTATGGAAGACAGAAGAATCCACCATGGGCTACTCAATTTACAGCCACTGCAATATCTTGGCCAGTTGCACTGGGTGTTCAGCACCTCCCTGAAGCATCTCCTACTATTTATGCACAGCAAACTGCACTGGCAGCAGCAGGCCTTACCACATAAACCCTAGCAAACTATCAATTAACTCAGATGGCAGCACTGTAGCAACAAGCCTCAGCTGCAGCAACTGCACTGCAAAAGATGAATCTTTAATAGGTTTTAATACATGGCATAGAAAACTTATTAAGTCTGAGTAGGCAAGGCAGGTACCTTCACTTCTGAAAGAATGAAAACTTGAGGGTTTTTATTATACTTACTGTTTATTTCTGGTGATAAAAATTATATATGCCCAAGACACACAGAGAAGTACAGCTGCATGAATCAAAATTTTTAAATTGGGAAGTTCTTATGGCTTAATTATTTGAACAAAATTCAGTTCTTGATGGGTCCTAGGATATAAGTAATCACCATTTGTTTATTTTAGATGAAGTTCTGCTGTTCCAGAAAATTGCTTTCTGGTGTAATTCTGGCTATGTATTTGTATGTATGTATGTATATCACTTTTCAAGAATGAATAAAACTGCTTATACCCAAAAGAAAGATTCTTAGAATGGTTTTTCCTATTTCTGTGAAAAATGCCATTGGAATTTTGATAGAGATTCCAATGAATCTATAGATGGCTTTGGGCGGTATGTACATTTTAACAATATTATTCTTCTAATCTATGAGTATGGAATATTTTCCCATTTACTTTTGTCTTCTTCCATTTCTTTCATCAATGCCATATAGTTTTCACATCCTTATTAAATTTCTTAAGTATTTTATTGTTTTTGATGCTACCGTAAATGGGGTTGTTTTTTCTTTTCAGTTATTTCATTTAGTGTATAGAAATGCAATTGATTTTTGCATCTCGCAACTTTACTAAACTTGTTTATTCTGACAGTTTTCTGACAGTCTTTAGGGTGTCCTATATAAAAGATCATATCATCTACAGAGACCATTTTACTCCATCATTTCCAATTTGGATGCCTTTATTTCTTTTTCTTGCCTAATTGCTGTGGCTAGGACTTCCAGTGCTATGTGAAAGCAGATATCTTATCTTGTTCTTGGTTTCAGAGGAAAAGCTTTCAGCTTTTCACCACTGAATATGATGTTAGCTGTGTGTTTGTCATATATGGTCTTTGGTATGTTGAGACCTGTTCCTTCTATACCTAATTTTTTTCATGCTTTCATCAGGAAAAGGTAATATATTTTGTCAAGCACTGTGCTCCATCTATTCAGATCATATGATTTTTATCTTTTATTGTATGAATGTAGTGTATCATATTGATTAATCTCCATATATTAAACAATCCTTGCATTCTATGGTAAATTCTATTTGATTAGGGCATGATAATTTTAATGTGCTCTTGAATTCCATTTACTAAAATTTTTTTTGAGAATTTTTGCATCAAAATTATCAGGGATATTGGCCTCTACTTTTGTTATAGTGTCCTTTCTGGCTTTGGTATAGGATATTGCTGAACTTGTAAAATGAGTCTGGGAGTCTTCCCTCCCCCTTTTTGGGGGAAGACTTTGAGAAGGACTGGTAGTAATTCTTCTTTAAATGTTTCAGAGGACTCACCAGTGAAGTCATTTGATCCTGGGGTTTTCTGTGTTGGGAGTGTTTGATTGTTGATCCAACCTCCTTAGTTGTTATTGGACTGTTGAGGTTTTCTATTTCTTTGTGATTCAGTCTTGGTATGTTGTACATTTCTAGGAATTTATCTTCTCCTTCTAGGCTATTGCTATCCAATTTGTTGGTACATAATTGTTCACAGAACCCTCTTATGTTCCTTTGAATGCCTGTGGTGTCAGTTCTAATACCTCCTCTTTCATTTATAATTTTGCATGAGTCCCTCTTTTTTTCTTAGTCAGCCTAGCTAAAGGTTTCTCAGTTTTGTTTATTTTTTCAAAAAACGAACCCTTACTTTCACTGATTTTTCCATTGTCTTTCTATTCTTCATTTATTCCAGCTCGCACAGTTATTATTTCCTTCCTGCAGCTAACTCTGTCCTTAGTTTCTTCGCCTTTTTCTAATTCCTTGAGATGTAAAGTTATGTTATCTACTTGAGATTTTTATTTTTTCCTTATGTAGGCACTTATCACTAAAAATGTTAAGAATTGATTCTCGATGGTAAGAACAAAAATGCTCATTGTATGTATCATTCTTGTAATTTTTCTGTTTGAAAGTTTTCATAATGCAATTGAGAAAAAAATTAAAACACAACTTTCATAACATGGGCATAGACATACTATTTATATTTTCCATGGAACCCAAAATGATGTATATAATGTATGTGTGTACACACACAAAGTACATTCAACATTCCACTATACCAAGAAGGGTTTAAAGATGGCGGCATGACAGGTGAGATACATGCTTCCTCCTAAAACCGTGTATAACATGAAAATATAATTAATACAACTAATCCTGAAAGAGCAACAGGAAAGAGGACAGCCCCAAACTGCTTACACCTGGAGAAAAGAATAAACCTCATGGAACAGGGTAACTTACCAAAGCCGTGGCCCAGCGGGACCCAAGCCCTTCCCCCACCCCAGCTCACCAGCAAGAGGAAGAGAAACAGAGCAGGGAGGAAGTGGAGGCCTGGGACTGCTGAATACCTAACTCCAGAGTCTGCTCCAGGAGCACAAACCTACAATTCATGGTGCTTGCATGGTACTCTCGTGAGTAGGGGGTTGGAAAGCTAAGACAGGCAGAATTCCTGGAGAGACTGAGATTCCAGCCGCTTGTCAAAAGCAGGGATCTGTATCTGGCTGCTCTGGGACAAAAGCAAGGTGGGCAGTCAGAGATACTTCCTAACAAGGAAGCCCTTAGCAAGAGGGCTGCTAAAGGGGCAAGGATTGCAGAGAGCTTACTGCTCAGGAGAGAAGACAGGCACACAAAATTGTCCGGGTGCATTCTGCCCAGCAGGTTGGGAGCTTTGCCATATAAACTTTCATATGTAAGGAGAAAAAAGAAATCTTCCTCCTTACATGATCTTCAGGTACTCCAGCTCCCTGGCTGGCTACACAGCTCCAAGGACCCCCTCAATGATACACAGCCCACTGCGCCTTTCTGCCGGCCAGCCCAACATGGCTTGCAAACCGGCAAATCTTACCCTGGCGTTAGCCCAGCCGGATGGAAGATCTGTCTACATCAACTACAAACGCAAAGCATAGAGGCTTATACCTGTGGGCGAGGCCCACTGGTTCAGGCAGTGGAGACAGGCATAGCAGCCGGGTAGCAGGAAACAGCTCTTTCCTACCCGTCAGGCACCAATACAACTCCCCTGTGACCCCCAACATTGCTTTAGGGGCTGAGCAGCTCCAGGAGGAAGAGCTTCTGGGCAATAGAGGGCACCATATACAAATATGAAATGCCAAAGGACTCTGGTTCAGACTAAAATTATTAATAACAATCCTGAGAAAGATTTAAATGACATCAACCTCATGAATCTTCCTGAAAGGGAGTTCAAAATAAAAACCATTAACATGCCCATGGAGGTACGGAAAGATATTCAAAAAATGAGGAATTAATTCCGGTCGGAGATCCAATCATTGAAGAGCACAATGGAGGGTATTAAAAGCAGACTGGATACGGCGGAGGAGACGATAAATGAAACAGAAACTACAGAAGAGGAATACAAAGAAGCTGAGGCACAGAGAGAAAAAAGAATCTCTAAGAATGAAAGAATATTGAGAGAACTGTGTGACCAATTCAAATGGAACAATATTCGCATTATAGGGGGACCAGAAGAAGGAAGAGAGAGAAAAAAGGATAGAAAGTGTCTTTGAGGAGGTAATAGCTGAAAACTTGCCAAATCTGGGGAAGGAGATAGTCCCTCAGGCCATGGAGAGGCACAGACCTCCCAACACAAGGGACCCAAGGAAGATAACACCAAGACATTCAGTAATTAAAATTGCAAAGATCAATCATAAGGACAGACTATTAAAAGGAGTCAGAGAGAAAAATAAGATCACATGCAAAGGAAAGCCCATCGCACTATCATCTGACATCTCAACAGAAACCTTAAAGGCCAGAAGGGAGTGGCATGATGTATTTAATACAATGAAGCAGAAGGGCCTAGAACCAAGAATACTTTATCCGGCAAGATTATCATTTAAATTTGAAGGAGGGATTAAACAATTTCCAGATAAGCAAAAGCTGAGAGAATTTACCTCCCACAAACCATCTCTACAATGTATTTTGGAGGGACTGCTATAGATGGAAGTGGTCCTAAGGTTTAATAGCTGTCACCAGAGGTAATAAAACCACAGTAAACAAAGAACGGCTAATTACTAAGCAAAGGCAAAAATTAAAATAACCATCTCCAAAGTCAATCAACAGATCAACAAAGTACAAAATATGATACCTAATATATAAAGAATGGAAGAGGAAGAGAAAAAAAGAACCTTTAGATTGTGTTTGTAATAGCAAATTAAGTGAGTTAAGTGAGACTCTTAGATAGTTATTAACCAAAGGTTCAAGGAAGTTATTAACCTTGAACCTTTGGTAACCATGGATCTAAACCCCGCAATGGCAATAATTACATACCTATCGATAATCACATTAAACATAAATGGACTGAATGCAACAATCAAAAGACACAGAGTCACTGAATGGATAAAAAAAACAAGACCCATCTATATGCTTCCTCCAAGAGACTCACTTTAAACCCAAAGACTTACACAGACTAAAAGTGAAGGGATGGAAAAAGATATTTCATGCAAATAACAGGGAGAGAAAAGCAGGAGTTGCAATACTTGTGTCACACAAAATAGACTTCAAAACAAAGAATGTCACAAAAGACAAAGAAGGACGTTACATAATGATAAAAGGGTCAATCCAGCAAGAATATATAACCATCATAAATATCTATGCACCTAACACAGGAGCACCTACATATTTGAAACAAATACTAACAGAATTAAAAGGAGAAATACAATGCAATTCATTCATTCTAGGAGACTTCAACACAGCACTCACTCTGAAGGACAGATCAACCAGACAGAGGCACTGAACAACACAATACAACGGATGGACCTAACAGACATCTACAGAACTCTATACCCAAAAGCAGCAGAATACACATTCTTCTCAAGTGCACGTGGAACATTTTCAAGAATAGATCATATACTAGGCTACAAAAAGAACCTCAGTAAATTCAAAAAGACTAAAATTGTACCACTCAGCTCCTCAGATCACAAAGGTAAGAAACTAGAAATAAATTAAACAAAGAAAATGAAAAAGCCCACAAACACATGGAGGCTTAATAACATGCTCCTAAATAATCAATGGATCAATGAGCAAATAAAAACAGAGATCAAGAAACATATGGAGACAAATGACAACAATAATTCAACACCGAAAAATCTGTGGGATGCAGCACAGGCCGTGCTAAGAGGGAAATATAATGCAATACAGGCCTACTTCAGGAAAGAAGAACCTTCCCAAATAGGCAGTCTAAATTCACAATTAATGAAACTAGAAAAGGAAAAACAAATGAGGCCCAAACTCAGTAGAAGGAGGGACATAATAAAGATTAAAGCACAAATAAATAAAATTGAGAAGAATAAAACAATAGAAAGAATCAATGAAAACAGGAGTTGGTTCTTCAAGAAAATAAACAAAATAGATAAACCCTTAGCCAGACTTATCAAGAAAAAAAGAGAGTCTACACACATAAACAGAATCAGAAATGAAAAAGAAAAAATAACTATGGACACCACAGAAATACAAAGAATTATGAGACAAATACTATGAAAAATTATATGCTAACAAACTGGATAACCTAGAAGAAACGGACAACTTTATAGAAAAACACAACCTTCCAAGGCTGACCCAGAAAGAAACAGCAAAGAAGTTGAATTGGTAAACAAAAAAGTACCTAAGAACAAAACTTCTGGACCTGCTGAATTTTATCAAACATTTAGTGAAGACCTAATACACATCCTCCTTAAAGTTTTCCAAAAAGTGGAAGAGGAAGGAATACAACCAAACTCGTTCTACGAGACCAACATCACTCTAATACCAAAACCAGGCAAAGACACCACAAAAAAAGAAAATTACAGACTAATATCCCTGATGAACACAGATGCAAAAATACTCAACAAAATATTAGCAAACAGAATTCAAAAATACATCAAAAAGATCATCCATCATGATCAAGTGGGATTTATCCCAGGGATCCAAGAATGGTACAACATTCGAAAATCCATCAACATCATCCACCACATCTACAAAAAGAAGGACAAAAACCACATGATCATCTTCATAGATGCTGAAAAAGATTTGACAAAATTCAACATCCATTCATGATACAAACTCTCAACAAAATGGATATAGAGGGCAAGTACCTCAACATAATAAAGGCCATATATGACAAACCCACAGCCAACATTATACTTAACAGCAAAAAGATGAAAGCTTTTCCTTTAAGATCAGGAACAAGACAAGGATGCCCACTCTCCCACTTTTATTCAACATAGTACTGGAGGTCCTAGCCACGGCATTCAGACAGCACAAAGAAATAAAAGGCATCCAGATTGGCAGGGAAGAAATTAAACAGTCCCTGTTTGCAGATGACATGATAGTGTACATAAAAAACCCTAAAGACTCCACTCCAAAACAACTAGATCTAATATCTAAATTCAGCAAAGTTGCAGGATACAAAATTAATACACAGAAATCTGTTGCAGTCCTATACACTAACCGTGAACTAGCAGAAAGAGAAATCAGGAAAACAATTCCACTCACAATCACATCAAAAAGAATAAAATACCTAGGAATAAACCTAACCAAGGAAGTGAAAGAACTATACTCTGAAAACTACAAGACAACTCTTAAGAGAAATTAAACAGGACACTAATAAATGGAAATTCATCCCATGCTCTTGGCTAGGAAGAATTAATATTGTTCAAATGGCCATCCTGCCTAAAGCAATCTACAGATTCAATGCAATTCCTACCAAAATACCAACAGCATTCTTCAATGAATGAGAGCAAATAGTTCTAAAATTCATATGGAACCACAAAAGACCTCGAATAGCCAAAGCTATCCTGAGAAGGAAGAATAAAGCAGGGGGAATTACTCTCCCTGACTTCAAGCTCTACTACAAAACCACAGTAATCAAGACAATTTGGTACTGGCACAAGAACAAACTCATAGACCAGTGGAACAGACTAGAGAGCCCAGATAGAAACCCAAACATATATGGTCAATTAAAATACAATAAAGAAGCCATGGATATACAATTGGGAAATTATTTAGGAGCTGTCATTTCTTCAACAGCTCGTGTTGGCAAAACAGGAGAGCTCCATATAAGAGAATGAAACTGGATTACTGTCTAACCCCATACACAAAAGTAAACTCAAAATGGATCAAAGACCTGAATGTCAGTCATGAAACGATAAAACTCTAAGAAAAAAATATAGGCAAAAATCTCTTGGACATAAACATGAGCATCTTCTTCATGAAAATATCTCCCCTGGCAAGGGAAACAAAAGCAAAAATGAAAAAGTGGTACTATATCAAACTAAAAAGCTTCTGTACAGCAAAGGACACCATCAGTAGAACAAAAAGACACCCTATAGTATGGGAGAAGAATATATTCATAAATGACATATCCGATAAGGGCTGACATCCAAAGTATATAAAGAGCTCACACACCTCAACAAAAAGCAAATAAGCCGATTAAAAAGTGGGCAGAGGAGTTGAACAGACACTTCTCCAAAGAAGAAATTCAGATGGCCAACAGATACATGTAACGACGCTCCACATTGCTAATCATCAGAGAAATGCTTAAATTAAAACCACAATGAGATATCACCTCACACCAGTAAGGATGGCCAACATCCAAAAGACAAACAACAACAAATGTTGGCGAGGATGTGGAGAAAGGGGAACCCTCCTACACTGCTGGTGGGAATGCAAATTAGTTCAACCATTGTGGAAAGCAGTATGGAGGTTCCTCAAAAAACTCAAAATAGAAATACCATTTGACCCAGGAATTCCACTCCTAGGAATTTACCCTAAGAATGCAGAAGCCCAGTTTGAAAAAGACATATGCACCCCTATGTTTATCGCAGCACTGTTTATGATAGCCAAGAAATGGAAGCAATGTAAGTGTCCATCAGTAGATGAATGGATAAAGAAGAGGTGGTACATATACACAATGGAATATTATTCAGCCATAAGAAGAAAACAAATCCTATCATTTGCAACAACATGGATGGAGCTAGAGGGTATTATGCTCAGTGACATAAGCCAGTTGGAAAAAGACAAGTATCAAATGATTTCACTCATCTGTGGAGTATAAGAACAAAGGAAAAACTGAAGGAACAAAACAGCAGCAGACTCACAGAACCCAAGAATGGACTAACAGTTACCAAAGGAAAAGGGACTGCGGAGGATGGGTGGGAATGGAGGGATAAGGGGGGAAAAGCGGCATTACGATTAGCACACGTAATGCAGCAGCGGGGGACACGGGAAAGGCAGTATTTATAGAGAAGACAAGTAATGATTCTATAGCATCTTACTACGCTGATGGACAGTGACTGTAGTCAGGTATGGTGGGGGGACTTGATAATAGGGGGTCTAGTAACCATAATGTTGTTCAAGTGATTGTACATTAACGATACCAAAATTTAAAAAGTAAAAGAACGAATGAATGGAAATGAATGCAAACGAATGGGCAAAGCAGCCAACATAGAGCACCCATTCAGCAAATTATTAAGTTCTTCAAATACAAGTATGTCTATATTACTATGCTGTATTTCATATGGAATTTTAGCAAGACAGGGTTTCAGAGCCTAAGACAGATTCTGTTACAATGCTGTTACATTCATAAACATGGTAAACCACTGATTCCGTGTAGATTTTTACATTCTAATTCTGTTACCATCTAGCTCTGATTTACCTTTTGACAGTAACT
The DNA here is from genome assembly GCA_029783875.1 of Phataginus tricuspis. Classification (NCBI taxonomy): domain Eukaryota; kingdom Metazoa; phylum Chordata; class Mammalia; order Pholidota; family Manidae; genus Phataginus; species Phataginus tricuspis. Next base: position 37,523,369 of record JAQQAC010010508.1, read on the forward strand.
TTATCTGTTCATGTAATGTTCACAATTTCATATGCTATGAAATATTCTTTCTTTGACTTTTTTCAACCAATCAGAAATATGAAAATCAGTCTTAGGTCATGGGTCATATAAAAACACGTAACAGGTCAGATTTAACCAGCAGACCAGTTTGACTGACACATGTTCATGACTATATAACCACAGCAGGATGAATTTTCAGGATACATTAAAATAAATGTTTTAAAAAAAACATTGAACTTATTAGTAACTTTGTTATTGATGGTGGTCTTCAGGCAGCATTCTGATAGTATTTCATGTGTACTATATGACTGAACAAATTAATAAATACACTAATGATGCTGGGAATCAGGGGTCTCACTATAGTAGACAGGTGGTCAGATATAGCACGGGAGAAGATTGTGGTGTTGGATTGGAATTAGAGAAAGTGTTATAATCTCTTTTTTAAAATACAGGTATTTGTGTCCACTCTATTAGGACCTTGAAACAAAAAATATTCCAGTAACACTGAAGATGCCTAATGCCATACATACTATTTCACACTCAAAGGAATCAGGACTCCTTGGGTTGAACGGTTGATTCCAAAGCTAGGGCAAGGAAAACACAAGGTCAGCCTAAATATCTTACGTCAGTAAGTGAAGAAGTCCTCAAAATCTGATGGGAACAAGCCAAAGGACGTAAGAGGTAGTTTAAAGGAGCTCCCACCAGCCATATGAGACAATTTAGATTTCAAAATAAATAACAAGAATAGGTAATACTCTGAATAAAACAAGAATCCATAGGTCTAACTGATACTATTTTTTTTACATGAAGGAGAATAGCTCTTCTTTGTAGAATAATGTCAAATGGTAAATGCATAAGGAATAAGAGATATAGAAAAATGTCATATTTTACAACTACCGTAACTATTTCAGGCAAGTATCAGCAACAAATGCTAAAATCACCGAGCCAAAGTTTTGGGGGGAACTACACACATACATAAAATACATAATCCTAAAGTATCACCCCACAGATTATTTATTAATTACAAAGGAATAGGTACCTTTACAAGGGAGAAATCAAATTCTGTCTTAACCAAGTGATCATATTTGACACCACCAAACTTAATGTCATAGGCACCATGATGTTATACACTGAGATATGTGATATTTCCTGCCAAAAATGTTTAGCTTGAATCTAATTATGAAAAAAATTAAATTAAAATAATCAGACAAATTCAAGTTGAGGGATACGTTACAGAACAACTGACCTGGATTCTTCAAAAATGTGAGGAAGATGAGGAAGGAAGAAGGAAGAGATATGGAAGACTGGGGAAGTGGCATAGATTAAAAGAGACATTAACAACCAAAAGCAGTGTGTCATCCTGGACCCAGTCATGGATGGGCAGGGGTGTGTGTATAAAGGACTTGTTTGGACAATTGGAGAAATTTGAATATGAACTCTATTTCAGATTACAGATTACAGTTATGAGACAATGCTAAATTTCCTGAGTGTGATCATGTGGTTGTGTAGGAGAATATGTTTATTCCTAGAAGATGCATGTTTGCATGCTGAAGCATTTAGGAATAAACTGTTATGATCATGATGTCTGCAATCTTCAAACATTATACTGATCTGGATACATTATATTGATCTGGATTGTCTAAATGCTTTCCATCTGAAGTCACCTCCAATTATGGATATAACATTTAATTGTATTGCTAGCAACTTGTTTATATACAAGAATACACTTAAAATTCATGTTTTTATAAAAAAATGAGAAAAACTGTTAATTAACAATTGTTTAACAAACAAAAAGGCAAGATACAAATTTAATAGTTAGAGAGTCCTGGATTACTACAAAGACTCACCACAGAATGGTAATCATCTGAAATGGGGACAAGGTACAAGCGCAAATACTTACCAAAGTTCTTAAGGGCATTCATTTATTTGATTCTGCCCCCTATTCCTCCATGACCCAAGAGTCTTCCTTCTCCCCTTTCTGATCAAGTTTCTTAGAGTTGTCTAGCCTATATTCATTATATATCTAGTTTCCTCAATTGAGTTTTTATTACAATCCTCTACTCTTTTGCTACGATAATGAATTTCAAAGTTTAGTATACCTCGGAATAACCATAGCAGCATTTAAGCAGACTTCCTATGTGACCACCTCTACATTCCTCACCCACTCTTTTAAGAATCTGTAAGGTCTGAAATGAAATCTGAGGAATTGATGTTTTTAGTCACTACCCCATTTGATTCTGATAGTGGTGGCTAGCCTGAACACACCTGAAAACAAACTAGTTAAGTTCACAATAACTTTCCAACAGTCAAATTTAAAACCACTTTTGAGCTTATCTCTTTCTCTCAGCAGCATTTGAACCTTCCTGAAACTCCTTCCTTCATCACCTTCTACCACACAACCAGACTCTCCTCTGGCTCTCACCACCATTTAGTCTTCTTCACCGGCTTCTTCACTTCAGAGAGCACTTAACCCTTAAATGATGGCGGGTGGGAGCTGTCAGTTCCTTCCTCCTAACTTTGCACACACTCAAAAGCAGTAACAGTCATACTCACTGCTTCAACTACCACCTATACTACCCTAAATCCTGACACTTTGAATTTCCAAAGTATTTCAGGTAGTCAGAGGCTGTGCAGTATAGGAGGGAAAAAAGATGCTTCAGCATAATGCAAATCTGAATTCAAAATATTTGCTCTGTTATTTACATAGTAACATGCCCAAAGTCACATACATTTCTGAATTTCTACCTTGTTCTCCTTTAAAACTGGGGATAAAACCTTCCTAAGAAGTTTTTGTTAAACAAGGAAAATAAAAAGATTAAATGAGAATTTCTCTCCCTTCCTAGCATGCCCTGAGGACCTGGTGCCATTGGCCTCAAAGGTGGCAAGCAAGGGACAACTAGCACAGGGTTGGGAGATGAGCACATACAAGGGAATTGAGCAAATAAGTGAATATACTGAAGATAATGGGATCCTGAAGATAATTTCTCACCACTTGTCTTGCCAATGGGTTTCAGCCCCCGGCAAGTTCACTATGGATTTAATGTGACCAAAGAAATGACACTAGAACGTTCTTGGGGTGAAAGGGTTATAACCAACTTTATTTCCACAGTGGCAGGTCAATCACTAAAATCTGCAAGTCTGCACGCAGCAAGCCAGTCTCTGCCTCTGGGCCTCTTGGCCTACAAATCCTCTGGGCCTCTCTGCCCGCACAGCCATCCTCTGGGTCTCTCTTACCCACACAGCCACCGTCTGGGCCTCTGTCCTTGGTGCTGCCACCACTCCAGCCTCTGCTCTTCTCCCCTGCAGCCGTGCCACCGTGTTGCCCAGAGCACTGGGCGGAGCCCTTTATATAGAGTCATAGCAACATATTGCCCACATGTGTGTAGTGAGCTAGCCAACCAGGGCCAGGTGAGAATCCTGGCCACAGGAACCTTCATTTTATCCACACACTGGAAAGTGATTTACAAATACAGAAAAGGGTAAGACTAGAAAGAACCCTGAGATGCTGGAAGGCAAGTGGACGCACCAGTGTGAACTTTTAAAATATATATACATAGATATAGAAAGAGATTCATATGCGTACATATATTCATATATTTCACAGCTTTGTTCTCCCTAGAAGGGAAGACACCTTAGCAGAAATGAACATTAGCCTCCAAAGCTTGGTTTCTTCATACCATCTCCAGTAAAAGAAATCAGGATTCCTTGGAAAAATGCATGATTCCAGAGCGGGAACAGGAAAAATACAAAATGAACCTGGAACATCTTGTGCCAGGAAGTAATAAGGGAATATTCAAAGATTGTGGATGTGTCAAAAAGACACAGGAGCCATCTTCATGAGGCTCCCACTAACCCAATCTAGGACGATTTGAGAACCAAAGTAAAATTTAAAAGGATAATAACTAATAAAACCCACTGAACAGAAATGAGTACATACTGATATAAATAAGTGAATGAACAAATAAATGCATGGAGAAGAAAGGAAACATCCATTTTCAATAAAAAATCAACCAGTAAGTGCACATAACAACCTTCATAAAGTGACTGATTTAGGCAGAGGTCACCAAAGGCTTGTAGGCCTAAGTCTGATAAGGAACAGGGTATTACATTTTTACAGATCTTTCCAGACAAAAGAGTTACCAAATACAAAAGGGACAAAGATGACTTTATGGTAGGGAAACCCAGCAGACATGAACTTAACAAGATGTTTAAGATTAAACATCACCAGTGGTGGGACGATACTCTATGCCTCCTAGTAATACACTAAGAATAGCACATCATGTCTATGGTATTCTTGCCAAAAATGCATTCAGTCTGCACATGAACAACCATTGGATGGACTGAAGCTAAGGAACACCTTAAGAATAAAAAAATTCAAGGTCATAAAAAACAGAGCAATATTGAGGAATTGTTCCAAACTGAAAGAGAGTAGAGACATGATAAATAAATCCAATGGTCTTAAATTGGATGCTGGACAAAAAAAGAGAGAGATACTATATAGTTGGAAATTTTTTAATGGTATCTAGGTATTTGAAAGTAGTGTTGCATCACTGTTGGTTTCCTGATTTGGTGGCTATGTAAGAGACTGCCCATGTTTTGGTAACTATTCAGGAGTGATGGGCATCACATCTGCAACTTGCTGTCAAATGGTTCAGGAACTCTAATGAGATTAGAAATGGTGCATTCTTATGAGATGGCTGGAAGTAGGGATGAAAATAGGAGCCCAGAAATGAGATGACTAAGTAGTGTCACTGAAATTTGAAAATCAGTAAAATATAATAGAAAGAAAGAGTTGAAGAGGATGTCAAGGTTCCTTTTTGGGATATCTGGAAGGCGAAAACCTCATCTGAGCCCACTTCACTGAGGCCAAGCATAAGATGTTATAGACTTATCTGTGTATACACAAAGTATATGTAGTAAGTACAATGTCAAAAATTGGTTGAAATACATCTGTGGGGACAGGGGGTTTATGGGAAATCACAGCACCTTCCCTTAATTTTGCAGTGAACCTAAAAGTCTGAAAAAGAAAAATTTTACTATAAAAAAAAATTTTTTTTAAGTTGCAAGAATGTTTCCAGAAGAAAATATGGTTCAGGGGGATTCAGAGCTCTTTGTTCTGTTTTTTGCAACTTTTCTGTAGGTTTGAAATTATTTCAAAATAAATTAATTTTAAATATTCAATAAGAACTCGTGACAACTTCTATGCCTATCAAAAACCCTAGCTCACTAAAAGTAATGAATAAAAATTATAAGACCTTCCCTTCCCAGTTCCCCAAAGAAGAAATTTCAGCATCGTCAACTCTTTTCCTCTGTCCCATATATCCAAATGGACTCTCAGTTAGTGAAACTACCTGATCAGTTTTCAGTTCTAATCCCACATCCCCATTTCCCCATTTCCAGTTCCAATCATCTCTCACCTGTACCACAGTAAAAGGATCCTAACTAGTCTCTCTGTTCCATTCCTAACCTCATCTTTGTATCATTATCTAGAAGTCAGGAGTAATCTTTCAAAACTTGTATCTAATTTTATCATTCCCTATATAAACACCTATAAATTCTCCCCAATGTAAATGCTGAGTTCCCAAAAGGCAGACTAAACACTTGTATAGGGCACTAGCAACACAGAAGAACCAAAAAGGTATTTCACATATACACACAATACAATTAGGTAGTAACTACTGGTGCGGAGGGGAAGGGAGGAATGGGAAGGAAAAAGGTGGACTTTGATTTGACCTCCTTTATTCTTATTTTAGGATTTGATGTTGGTGTTTTGATTACATAGTGGAAATGCCAAGAATGAATAGCTACCATAAATTTTCCAATACTTAGAACCTCTAAACCAATCCTTTTCCCAATTAGGCACCAAAGAAAATAATGTTTTACTACACTGTGACGAGCCAAGGAGACTATTCAAGCTCAAAAGAAACCATCCTGGGAGCTCCAATATGCCCCGATCCCATAGGCTAGTGAGTTATTATCTTGCTCCCTGGTACACTGGTAAACCATTCATGGCACACCATCTGAGAACCTCTGTTCTCAAGTTCTTAATACGATTTCACTAATAAGCCAAACAAGGACCCTCACAAGGTTTCATCTCCTGCCACAATCAACAAAAATAAGTACACAAATTCACACACAAAATCAGGCACCAACACCATCTCATAGACAGAGACAGACATGCACACGACAACTTGGATTTCTCCACACTACACATCCTTTCATACTTCTGATTTCTTGTACACGCTGTTCTCTCTACCCAGATCAATTCCACCTCATCCTCCAAGACATTGCTCAAATGACACTCCTCATTTCCCCCAGATCTTATTACACTTGTCACTCTGAAGTAATTGTTGACATGAGCTCTACCATAAAATTTGAGCTCAAGAACATCATGTCTTATTTATCTTATACCAATGATCTCTATTATACAGACATTCAAATGTTTGTTTAACATATAAATGTTCACTGCATCATACCCCAATAAACCAATTTTTTCAAAATAATTTAATACAATGATGTATGATTTTACAATCAAATTAGCATTTTATTCAAAACAAGAATTCCCAGTGTTCTGTAAGAGAAATATTTGGCATAGAAATATTCACACCACTAGACCATTATCTCAGTCCTACGGTTTTAAACAAACGAGCAAGCCATAAGTACAAATACATTTAGTGCAGATTTTAACAGCAGAAACTTAAGGAACAACTAAAATATTTAACAAAAGGTATATGACCACACAATCACCTGATTGATAAATCATCTAAATATCTAAGCAACTGTAAATTATACTCATGACAATGAGAATGAGAAAACAGTACCAGCTACCATTTATACATCATTTCTTCTTTTTAAAGAATAGTGCTACATCCCTATCAAAATACCAACGGCATTCTTCAACAAACTAGAGCAAATAGTTTTAAAATTCATATGGAACCACAAAAGACCCCAAATAGCCAAAGCAATCCTGAGAAGCCTAAGCTGGGGGATTACACACTCCAACTTCAAGCTCTACTACAAAGCCACAGCAATCAAGACAATTTGGTACTGGCACAAGAACAGACCCGAGGATCAATGCAACAGAATAAAGAGCCCACATATAAACCCAAGCATTTATGGTCAGTTAATATACGATAGAGGAGCCATGGATTTACAATGGGGAAATGACAGCTTCTTTAACAACTGGTATTAGCAAAACTGGACAGGTACATGTAAAAGAATGAAACTGGATTATTGTCCAACTACATACACAAAAGTAAACTTAAAATGGATCAAAGACCTGAATGTAAGTCATGAAACCATAAAACTCTTAGAAGAAAACAGGCAAAAATCTCTTGAATGAGCAACTTTATCCTGAACACATCTCCTCGGGCAAGGCAAACAAAAGCAAAAACGAACAAATGAGACTATGTCAAGCTAAAAATCTTCTGTACAGCAAAGGACACCATCAGTAGAACAAAAAGGCATCCTACAGTATGGGAGATTATATTTGCAAATGACATATCTGACAAGGAGTTAACATCCAAAATATATAAAGAACTCACACCTCAACACCCAAAAAGCAAATAACCCTATTAAAAAATGGGGAGAGGACATGAACAGACACTTCTCCAACAAAGAAATTCAGATGGCCAACAGGCACATGAAGAGATGATCCACATCACTAATTATCACAGAAGTGCAAATTAAAACCACAATGAGATACCACCACACACCAGTTAGGATGGCCAACATCAAAAAGACTAGGAACAACCAATGCTGGCGAGGCTGTGGAGAAAGGGAAAACCTCCTACACTGCTGGTGGGAATGCAAATTAGTTCAACCATTGTGGAAAGCAGTATGGAGGTTCTTCAAAAAAAATCAAAATAGAAATACCATTTCACCTAGGAATTCCACTCCTTGGAATTTACCCAAAGAAAACAAGTTCTCAGATTCAAAAAGATATATGCACCCCTATGTTTACTGAGGCACTATTTATAATAGGCAACATATGGAAGCAACCTAAGTGTATGAATGGATAAAGAAGATGTGGTACATAAACACAATGGAATACTATTCAGCCATAAGAAAACAAATCCTACCATTTGCAACAATATGGATGGAGCTGGAGGGTATTATGCTCAGTGAAATAAGCCAGGTGGAGAAAGACAAGTACCAAATGATTTCCCTCATTTGTGGAGTGAAACAATAAAGCAAAACGGAAGGAACAAAACAGCAGCAGACTCATAGACTCCAAGAAGCAGCACACTCATAGACTCCAAGAAGGGACTGGCCGTTACCAAAGGGGAGGGGGTGGGGAAGGTTAAGTGGGGAGTGAAGGAGAAGGGGATTGAGGGAGAAGGGGATTGAGGGATATAACGATTAGTACATATGGTGTAGGGGGTGTTATAGAGAAGACACTGTAACACAGAGAAGAGTGACTCTGGGGCATCTTACTACACTGATTGACAGTGACTTCAATGGGGTATGGGAGGGACTCGATAATATGGGTGAATGTAGTATCCACAATGTTTTTCATGTGAAAGCTTCATAAGAGTGTATATCAATGACACCTTAATAAATAAATAAATAAAAATACATATGTTCTTACCATTTAAAAAAGAATAGTGCTACATGTTTTATATATATTATCCAAATCCTCACAACAATTCAAGGCCAAGTATTATCATCCTAATTTCATAGACAAGAAGTAGGCTCAAAGGTATATAATTTGCCCAAGGGTTTTGAGACCAGTTTCCAATCCAGGTGATGGCTCCAAAATCTGTCATCTTTTCCCTGCATTGCTCTGTTTCCACTATGCTGTTTCCAATTTATTAAACCCCAAACTGTATCTCTACGTTACTTTATAAAAAAGAAATATGAGTAACCACCTGAAAGGAAACAAAAATATCTACTAGAGTGGTGATTGTGAATAAGGGTAAATGTTGTCATATTATTTATCATTTTTTAAAAATTAGCAACTTTTCAAAGTAGAATTACTGAAAATTGATTAGTCAATTTCATGAGGCAATACAAAAGAAACTTAAACTTTTTTTTACATTTGGTTAAGGACATAGAACAGGTAACAAAAAAGTTAAGAAGGATGTAGTCAAGTAACTATATCTAAACAATCATGTATTAGCCCACAGTACTTATTACAAAGATTCAATGTCTCATCCCTACGACTAGATTAAGCAGTGTTCCTCCAGAAAAAGGTGGATTTTTAAGGAAGACTTAAGAGGAGGTACATGGATTGGACAGCCATGTTTAAACTGAGGAAACAAGGTAACAGGAAAAACAAGAGTGTTTTCTTTTTAAGCAAGAATGAGAAACGAAGGTTAGTGAAATGAAGCTGGTAGAAAGCCTGCAAGGCCAAGCAGCTAAGTCTGGAATTAATTTGATAAGCAACAGGGAACTGTAATACACAGTAGTCCCTTATCTGCTTGGGGATAGTTCCCACCCAGTGGATGCCTGAAACCACAGACAGTACCAAACCCTACATATACTATGGCTTTTCCTATACACATATAGCTAAGATAGTGTAAGTTATAAGTTAGCCACAGTAAGAGATTAACAACAATAATTAATAGTGAAATAGAATGATTATAACAATATATTATCATAAAAGTTATGTGAATATGTCTCTCTCTCAAAGTATCTTATTGTACTGTACTTACCCTCTTGTGATGAGATAAAGTGAAGGGGATGACATAGGAATTGTAATGTAGCTTTAGGCCCGATTATATGTCAGGAGGATCATCTGCTTCTGCACCACACTTAAATGAAATCCCAGACAACAAAACTGCAAACAAGGGGAACTACTGTATTCTTAAATGGGAAGGTGGCATACTAAAACATGGTTCTTAAGGATTCAAACTTGTTCCAAGGTAAAGTACTGCCTTTGGTTACACAATGTTTTTGCCAAACAGTTGGGGGGAAAATAACCCATTACCCTTTATGTGTGCTTTATACATACTCTTCTCAAAAAGAGAAACTGATTTAACAAATAAAAATCTTTATCACCTTTATGGGTGAGTATATTGGGGAGGACTCTTTCAGATAAAATGCTTGCAAATATTAAGTGCTACTGTACATTTTAACAAGAATCATAGAACTTTAGAGCAAGAAGGCATCCAGGAGATAATTTTAGTGATAACTTTTTCATTTTCACAATGGATGAAATTAAGGCTCAAGAACTAAATAAACTGCCTGATGTCATATATAAGCTAGTGGAAGAGTCAATCCTACAACTCAGATTTTCTAGGTAGCATGATCTAAAGCTGTGCTGTCCCATACTAAAGCTACTTAGCAACATCTGGTTATTTAAATTTAAACTAGCTAAAATTAAATACAATATTAAATTCAGTTCCTCAGGCACAATAGTCACATTTCAAGTGCTCCATCCACACATGGATAAATGACTGCCATATCTGATGCTGCAGAAAAATAGTATTTCCATCATTGCAGAAAGTTTAATCAGACAACATGATCTAATAAGAAGCTTCAGAGACAGCCTGCTCTAGTTTTAATACTACTTCTTATAAGTGTGATCCTAGACAAATTATTCAATTTCTCTTTGCCCCCATTTGGGGAGCAGGGCAAAGAAGCAAGGCACTAATAATACCTCCTCATGAAGTCTACTTGGATGATTACATGGAATAACATGAAAAGCCCCTTAATACTGTGTGGCACTTAACAGACAATAAACATTTACCATCTGGACCCATTTTTCTTTCGACTCCTCAATGTAACCTCCTGGATAAAGATACAAACACAATTAACTCACCCAAATTAGTATTTCCCATCAAGATAATTCACAGTATCTAATTTTCAATTGGTTCCTATTAATCTCTTCAAACACTTGCACCTCTCTTCCAGTGTTTCTACTTAAAAATAATGAAATGAGTAATGAATGTGGGCAAAAGCCTCTAAGGAAATGGAAGAGAATGCAATAAATTTCCCCTCTTGTATTCCATCTATTTTAAATATGACTATACTGACTGATCATGCAAAGGAAAATAAATTACACTGTTTCTAGATGCTGTACTTCCACACCAATAAATACAATTCTACATTACCTCTATATCACATTCCCTTTCACCATCTGTACTGCTAATTTAATAGTAAATGAATAAATAACACCTTCCTCCTACAGTGATCTGCAAACAATAAAAAGAATTCCCAGGATGTTAAAACAATCTTCAACTCTTCATAGCTTAATCTAGTATGCTGACAAATTTAACAAATCTAGACTGAAGCATATAAAAACACTATATAACATGAATGTTATTACCCAGAAAACAACAAAATTCCACTTAGTTGGTAACCAGTGAATTTCTGCCAATAATGAATTTTACATAGAGGCAACAATTCATATTTAGGCACATTAAGTCACACAGACTTGCCATTATTAGTGAGGTCACCAACTTTACATTCCTAATAACAAACAAAGAATCAAGGCAGAGGATGAGTACAACAAGAGGATATAACCATTATAAATATCTATGCACCCAACACAGGAGCATGTACATATGTAAAACAAATACTAACAGATTTAAAGGGAGAAACAGAAAGCAATGCATTCATTTTAGGAGACTTTAACACATCACTCACACCAAAGGACAGATCAACCAGACAGAAAACAAATAAGGAGACAGAGGCACTGAACAACACATTAGAACAGAGGGACCTAACACACATCTACAGAACTACACCTAAAAGCAGCAGAATACACATTCTTCTCAAGTGCATATGGAACATTTTCAAGAATAGATCATATACTAGGCCACAAAAAGAGCCTCAGTAAATTAAAAAAGATTGAAATTGTATCAACCAGCTTCTCAGACCACAAACTATGACACTAGAAATAAATTACGCAAAGAAAACAAAAAAGCTCACAAACACATGGAGGCTTAACAACATACTCCTAATCAATGGATCAATGACCAAATAAAAACAGAGATCATGCAATATGTGAAAACAAATGACAACAATAACTCAACACCGCAAAATCTGTGAGACACAGAGAAGGCCATGTTAAGAGGGAAGTATATTGCAATACAGACTTACCTCAGGAAAGAATAACAATCCCATATGCACAGTCTAAACTCATAATTAATGAAACTAGAAAAAGAAGTAAAAATGAGGCCCAAAGTCAGTAGAAGTAGGGACATAATAAGGACTAGAGCATAAATAAATAAAATCGAGAATAATAATACAATACAAAGAATCAGTGAAAGCAGGAGCTGGTTCTTTGAGAAAATAAACAAAATAGACAAGCCCCTAGCCAGACTTACCAAGAAAAAAAGAGAGCATACACACATAAACAGAATCAGAAATGAGAAAGGAAAAATCATTATGGGCAACACAGAAATACAAAGAGTTATTAATTAGAGAATACTATGAAAAATCATATGCTAACAAACTGGATAACCTAGAAGAAATGGATAACTTTCTAGATAAATACAACCTTCCAAGGCTGACCCAGGAGGAAACAGAAAATCTGAAAAAAACAATTACCAGCAACAATATTGAATTGGTAATGAAAAAACTACCTAGGAACAAAAGTCCTGAACCAGATGGCTTCACTGCTGAATTATATCACACATTTAATGAAGACCTAATACCCATCCTCCTTAAAGTTTCCCAAAAAGTAGAAGAGGAGGGAATACTTCCAAACTTATTCTATGAGGCCAGCATCACTCTAATACCAAACCCAGGTAGACACCACAAAAATAGAAAATTACAGATGAGTATTCCTGATAACATGGATGCAACAATACTCAACAAAATATTAGCAAACCGAATTCAAAAATACATCAAAAAGATCATCCATCATGATCAAGTGGGATTCATCCCAGGGATATAAGGATGGTACAACATTCGAAAATCCATCAACATCATCCACTGCATCAACAAAAAGAAGGACAAAAATCACATGATCATCTCCATAGATGCAGAAAAAGCATTCGACAAAATTCAACATCCATTCGTGATAAAAGCTCTCAACAAAATGGGTATAGAGGGCAAGTACCTCAACATAATAAAGGCCATATATGACAAACCCAGAGCCAACATCATACTTAACAGTGAAAAGCTGAAAGCTTTTCCTTTAAGATCAGGAACAAGACAAGGATGCCCACTCTCCCCACTTTTATTCAACATAGTTCTGGAGGTCCTAGCCACAGCAATCAGACAACACAAAGAAATAAAAGGCATCCAGATTGGTAAAGAAGAAGTTAAACTGTCAGTGTCTGCAGATGACATTGTATTGTACATAGAAAACCCTAAAGAATCCACTCCAAAACTACTAGAATGAATAATTGAATTCAGCAAAGTTGCAGGATACAAAATTAATACACAGAAATCTGTAGCATTTCTATATACTAATGATGAACAAGCAGAAAGAGAAATCAAGAAAACAATTCTATTTACAACTGCATCAAAAAGAATAAAATACCTAGGAATAAACCTAACCAAGGAAGTGAAATACCTATACTGTGAAAACTACAAGTCACTCTGGAGAGAAATTAAAGAGGACATTAATAAATGGAAATTCATCCCATGCTCTTGGGTAGGAAGAATTAATATTGTCAAAATGGCCATCCTGCCTAAAGTAATCTACAAAGTCAATGCAATCCCTATCAAAATACCAACGGCATTCTTCAACAAAATAGAGCAAATCATTCTAAAACTCAGATGAAACCACAAAAGACCCCGAATAGCCAAAGCAATCCTGGAAGAATAAAGCTGGGGGGATTACAATCCCCAACTTCAAGCTCCACTACAAAGCCACAGTAATCAAGACAATTTGGTACTGGCACAAGAACAGTTCATATATCAATGCAACATAATAAAGAGCCCACATATAAACCAAAGTATATATGGTCAATTAATATACGATAGAGGAGCCATGGATTTACAATGGGGAAATAACAGCCTCTTCAACAACTGGTGTTAGCAAAACTGGACAGCTACATGTAAAAGAATGATACTATTGTCCAACTACATACACAAAAGTAAACTCAAATGTATCAAAGACCTGAATGTAAGTCACGAAACCATAAAACTCTTAGAAGAAAACATAGGCAAAACTCTCTTAATATAAACATGAGCAACTTTCTCCTGAACGCATCTCTTCAGGCAAGGCAAACAAAAGCAAAAATGAACAAATGGGACTATGTCAAGCTAAAAATCTTCTGTACAGCAAAGGACACCGTCAGTAGAACAAAAAGGCATCCTACAGTATGGGAGAATATATTTGCAAGTCACGTATCTGACAAGGGGTTAACATTCAAAATATATAATAAGAACTCACATGCCTCAACACCCAAAAAGCAAATAACCCGATTAAAAAATGAGCAGAGAATATGAACAGACACTTCTCCAAAGAAGAAATTCAAATGGCCAACAGACACATGAAAAGATGCTCCACATCGCTAATTATCAGGGATATACAAATTAAAACCACAATGATATATCACCTCACACCAGTTAGGATGGCTAACATTGAAGACTAGGAACAACAAATGCTGGTGAGGATGCGGAGAAAGGGGAACCCTCCTACACTGCTGGTGGGAATGTAAACTTGTGGAAAGCAATACGGAGGTTCCTCAAAAAACGAAAAATAGAAATACCATTTGACTCGGGAATTTCACTCCTTGGAATTTACCCAAAGAAAACAAGTTCTCAGATTCTAAAAGATATATGCACCCCTATGTTTATCGCAGCACTACTTATAATAGCCAACATATGGAAGCAACTTAAGCATCCATCACTAGATTAACTGATAAGGAAGATGTGGTACATATGCACAATGGAATACTATTCAGCCCTAAGAAAGAAACAAATCCTAACATTTGCACCAAAATAGATGAAGCTGCAGGGTATTATGCTCAGTGAAATAAGCCAGGTGGAGAAACACAAGTACCAAATGATTTCCCTCATTTGTGGAGTGTAACAATGAAGCGAAACTGAAGGAACAAAACAGCAGTAGACTCATGGACTCGGGAAGGGACTAGGGTTACCAAAGGGGAGGGTTGGGGAAGGGTGGGTGGGGAGGGAGGGAGAAGGGGATTGAGGGGTATTACGATTAGTACACATGGTGTGGTGGGGGATCATGAGGAACACAGTGTAGCACAGAGAAGACAATAGTGACTCTGTGGCATCTTATTACACTGATGGACAGTGATGGCAAAGGGGTATGGGGGGGACTGCAATGGGGTATGGGGGGTATGGGGATGCATGAGTATAGTAACCACATGTTTTTCATGTGAAACCTTCATAAGAGTGTATAACAATACCTTAATAAAGAAAAAAATTTCAAAAAAAAAAAAAGAATCAAGGCAGAATTTTTAAACATTTGTCTCTGAACATCCACCAAACAAGATTTTTACATATTTTTTTAAGTTTTATTGTTTAAAACTGACTATAGTGGCTGTCAGAAGAGGGGAAAAATAGTCCTCTAAGTAATGGTCAACAACAGTCTCCTTGAAAGTATTTGGCATTCTCTTACTTTGTTCTTTAAAGATCATTTACTCAAAAACATGACCACCGAGCTTCCTTAAAGAGTTAAGAATATAAGGCATGAATAAACACTAAATAGTTAACACTACCCATTGTACCGTCACTTTACAACTCTAGTTATATTTAAAGACAAAACAATTTGGAATATACAAATCACAGTTTTAATAATAGTCTGGGGGGGTAACATAAGTTAAAAATAAACAATGAAAAAAGTTTTTATTACTATCCTACATAAAGTACTTAACACATTAAAAAAGTTAGGCTTCTATGCCTGAACTGATGAAATCTAATTTGTGAGAGTCCATAATTTTTTAAGTCCTTCAGTAATAATGAAGTGTACACTGGTCACAGTAGCATACTTCAAATGAATTTTCCTGAGGCTGCATTCTAAGTACATCTGACCCAGAAATTATTTTTAGCCAGTGTGTTCCTTCAATCAATGCTGGTTTTATGCCTAGCCTAAATTAGAAATTGGGTGTCACAATTTAAAGTAACAAAGTTACTAGGGACATTTTTAAAGATACTCCATTAGAACATAAGAAAAAAACCACAAGTTTGAAACAATTCAATACCCACAGCCCAGAAGCTGAGGTTAGAGAAACAGGCAGTCAGTCACATCCTCATTCATTACCACTTTGGAGGGACTTGTGATTTTCTAATTTAATAAACTTGAACCTACTCAATTCATAATAAAAACTACAAAACAGTGACGGCTCCTTGTGTTTTTCAAAATCTGATGCCAAATGTTTAAAACAGATTAGCTAAATTACAAATATTCCCATGTAGAAAAAGACCATGTTTCTCTTCCTATAAACCATTCAAGAACATACAATGGGGCCGTGCACATTTCGATTAAAAATGGTAACAAAATGCATGTGCCATTAAAAAAAATGAGATGTGAAAATAGCTTTTGTGGTAATTACAGCATAAATTTATTCTGACAAAAAATTGTGATGTCCACAAAATGACTGCACTCTTTTGTTAATGAGTTAGTTAAGTTCTGCACAATACACAAGCTTTTGCTTACAAGAAAATTCTTTAAAAAAAACTCCTACAAGTTGAATTTATATTCATCAAGTTCCAGATTTAACTGACATATCCAGCTCTATTCCACGAAGTACACTTTAGGCTCTGAATAATTATTTAGTTTAAGGTCATCTCCTCCCTTCAAAAAATGAAAAATAACTTTTTTCCTCTGGCGCGTTAAGGTTCAAAAATCAGGATTAAAAAATACCCTGACTTTTACCGTTACACAGTCTTCTTTTTACCCAAATCATCTTTTACAAGTCGAATACACTGGCTTTTGGCTTTTTGTTTTC
This sequence comes from Phataginus tricuspis, assembly GCA_029783875.1. Lineage (NCBI taxonomy): Eukaryota > Metazoa > Chordata > Mammalia > Pholidota > Manidae > Phataginus > Phataginus tricuspis. The sequence continues at coordinate 37,540,192 of JAQQAC010010508.1, forward strand.
CCTCCATAAACATTTTAAACTGTACTATTTCAACTGGGCCCAAGATCTGGTCATATAAACCTAGTATCACTCCAATCTTTGATTCTAAAAGCAGTTGGTTCACTGCAGATATGCAGGTTCTCCTAGAACAAGCGCTTGAAAATCCTACAAATTCCCCTTGTCCATAGTGGTGTCACTACACGATGCAACATAGTCTCCCCCTCTTTTGAGTTTCACAGAAACATCCATACGTATACAGTGTGCAGTGGTAAACTGTCCCACTTTAAGGAAACCTTGGGAAATACACTGCTACGTCTATTCAGCTACAACTCAACTTTTCGCCCCACCTATACATCCCTAAATACAAGTATATACCAGTAGAATCGTAAGGGAGTTAAAAACTTCAATGGCAGAGGCAGTCTGCCCAAGCAGCATGGAAGAGGCGATTATACGAGCCAATTAAAAAAAAAAGTGGGGGACCCTACCAGCAATGGAAAACTCAGAAGAGTTTAGGTACAGTGGAACATTCCATCTCCGCACCTATTCCATCCCTCTCCCTTCGCTCACCCTTAGCAGGGATTCCAACGATAACCCCAGGGAGCTGCGAGAGCAGAGGTCCGGGAAAAAAAGGCGGGGGAGGGCGTCCTTTTTTTCTTTCCATTTATATCATCGTATCTCCGGCTTGCCCTACCTGGCTCGCCTCGCCAGAGACGCACACGCCCCAGGCAAGAGCCTCGAGTCCGGCGCGGAGCCGAGAGCCCGGAGAGGACCCGCAAGCCTCTTACCTTCTTACCGCAGCCGCGTCCTCTCCGCTGGAGAAGAAAGCGCGTCCACCGCGCCGCTCCCGGGGCTCAGTGCCCCGCCAGCAGCCGCGGCCGCAGCGGCCCCGCCACGGCCCGGAGCCGCCAGCACCACCTCATACTGCGGGGCTGCCGCGGCCGGCGCCGCCGGGGAGGGGGGAGGCGGGCAGCCGGCGTGCGCTCCCACCTCTGCGGGGATGAGATAATCCACACCCCGCACAGTGCCGTGGGGGAGGGGGGCCTGGCCCCAATGCTCCGACCCTTCAGCCAAGGCCAAGTCTCTCCTCTCCCCGGCTCAGGCCCCGAATTCAGACCCTGGGGACCCAGGAGTCCGGCGAGAACAATGTGAGGGCGCCGCGGCGCGGAAAAGCGCACAGCGCGGCGGGAGCGGGCGGGTAAACCTGAGCAGCGTTTGTGGGTGAGTGCAAGCGGAGCTCAACGCCCTCCTTCCTCCTCCTTTTCCTCCTCCTCCTCCTCCTCCTTTCCCTCCTCCTCCGTCTCCTCCCTCAAGCACGCCCCGTCTCCCAGGCCACAGCATAGCAACCGAACGTGGCGGCTGCGCAGTCGCCGCCAGTCAGCGGCCCGCAGCTTCGGGCAGCAGCAGCAGTAGCAGGAGGCGATCTCGCGAGAGACGAGGCCAAACCCCTTCCCGCTAACGCGGCTGGAGAGTCGGACAGCCGCCGCGCGGGAGGACACGCAGGTGCGCGGGAGGCCGGACCTGGATAGGTTGTGGAGCGGGGCGGGAGGAGAGGCGGGGCGCTGTGGCTCCGCCCCATGGCCTAGCAGTGATTGGCGTCTCGACGTCTCGAACTGCGACCCCTGCTGGACCTACTGACCTAAGGGACCTGACCGAAGGGCCAAAACCTGTTTTAAAAGGCGGAACCAGACTTCTTGGTACTAGGTCGTCGCAAGTTCAGTGCTAGTAGAGGATATAGGTTTTAGGATGCAGTTTTTAATCATTTCCTCTCCTCATATAGGCCCTAAAACAAACAACAGACAGCATTCATTTATAAAGCAAACGTTTGAGTTCCATCCGTGTGCCAGGAACAGTGTGTTTTTAAAAATAGAATTAATACATTCTGATAATGCACATGAATTTGGCGTTATCACCCCAGGGTTCTTAGCCAGGTGCATTCTACTATTTTATTGATGGTACAAACTTATTGGCGATAAGACAGACACCTACGGGCAGGGTGACCTCAGCTGAAATGATAGGAGGAAGGATTTGGGGACGGTCACACTCCTTTTTTGCATTCATTTTTGTCAGTTCCCTTTCCTGTCGACTTCTTGCTCTTCTTTGCTCTTAGCTTCGGTACCGCACCAGAGTCGGCCGTCATAGAAACGTTCTTTCGGAAATCACTTTCCCTCCAAGCCAACAAAGGCCTATTTACCGAGGGGAAGCATTGCAGTATGAAATCTTGCACATTTATACAAAATTGGCCCTCTTCTCCTTCACACACATGATCAGTTTTTCCACCTTAAAAGGCAATCTATTAGTATATATTATTCCTGCTTTACCTCTTCTGCTTACTTTCCTTCCCAGACCTTAGTCCAAGCTAGTGCTCATTCATCCTTCCCTTTCCTGCTTCTAGCTCTCCATTTTCTATGCCTTTGTTCACACTATTCCCTCTACTAAAATGCCCCTTCACTTCATGGTCACCTCTCAACATCCAGTTCTCCTCCAGCCACAGATCACATGGAACTTCCACCAGAAGTAAGAACTTCTTCCTTTGACATTGATAGTTATGTACCTCCCTTTTTTATCACAATGTACATCCTATTCTGTGTTACCTATGGGGTTTTATTATCATTACTACATGGTAAGCTACTTGAGGACAAGCTCTTTGTCTTAGTCATCTTTGTATCCCCTCTAAAGCCTGATAACACTGCCTGGTGTCAAAAGAATTTATTGAAAGAATGAAATGCTTAAGTCTCAAATTAGTGGGATTTCAAGGACTTGAGACCGAGCAGGCTCTTAGCTTCAAATATGGTAAGTTGCTGTGTCTCTGGGTTAGACTAGTCTGATCTAGGTTTGTCGTTATTGATCGATGCCCTGTAGGGCCTTGTAACTGACTATAGTTACCCAACTAATTTCCTATCCCCAGGCTTTCCGCTAGCTCATTCTTACTGCCCCACACGTAAACCACACTAAGCGATTATACAAATACAAATCTGACTTCTAATATAACTGTTGCTGGAGTCTCAACATTGAAGGGTCAGGGAGAGACATCCTTTGTTTTAGGAAACTCCACAGAATGAGCCCATTAGGTAAAGAAATGTAAACCTTATTCTCATATACTATTTTTTAGGGAAACTGTTAAGTCACTTTTTTAAAAATTGGGACATCCTTCACATACCATACAACTTGCCCTTTTAGGGTGTACGATTCATTGCTTTTTACTTCATTTACAACGTTGTGCAGCCATCACCACTAATTCCAGAACATTTCCATCACCCCCAAAAATTTCTGTACCTATTAGCAGCTGTCACTCTCTACTCCCTCCTCCCCCTGACAACCACTAATCTACTTCTTGTCTTTATCTGCCTACCCTGGACATTTCATATAAATGGAATCATACATATTGCAAATTCCCTACAAACATGTGAATTTTTGCTTTTATTTAAATTATAATTTAAAAAATTTATGTATACCTATTTTGGATCACTTTGATGACCCCTTGTAATCACATACTGCCACTTGATTTTGTATTTGGCACCAATACTTACAACTTTAACATTTCTTGGACTAATGAGAAAAGAACAGAATACTTCTTAGGGAGTGATACATTCTGGCTAAGTGAAAGTCAAGTGTCCTCATGACAACTGTACAAAAGTTTCACAGAAATTCAAATAGAGAAGAATGTTGGGATAATTAAGTCAATTATAAGCATGCCTAAAAAACCCTCATATCACAGTAGTGAGTTCCATATTCTCATGGCAAGGGGAAATTTAATTTCAGCAGCAACATCATCTACTACTTTACATATATAATATTAATTGAAACTAATTTTGTTAATTTAATTTGCAAAATTGTTTTATAGATGTAGAATTGCTGTGAGAATAAGGACTTCATACCTAATCTTATGTTTACACATAATTAAGAAAATTTAAATTAGCATTTGAGCACGAGCAAAATTTTTTCTTCATTTTAAAGTGGCCTTCAACATTACTGATTGTTGGCAGACACTGCTATTGACCGTGCCCTTTTTCCCATTGTCTACAACCTGTCCTTGGCTGTGCTTTGGGAGACTAAGAAAGAACAAAGGTTGTGTCTGCAGTTGGAGGGTATTGGTAGGGGAGGACTGGCCATTTTGCCCTTTGTCTGGGTAGCTATAGCCCAGAAGGAATAGGCGTTTGTTCTAGCCTGTGCAGCCAAGCCATGCTTCCTGGGACTCGGCAGTGACCTTTGGCAGCTGCAAGGCAGCAGAGAAGGACCTTGGACGGGGCACTGTGACCAGCCACCCCCACCTTCAGCAACTAGGAAGGACCCCTTTGGAAGAATGTAGCAACTCTTCAGTCACTGGGATTATCTAGGGAGGAGAACCCTAAGGGAAAGCTAGACTCAGTTTGCTAGATAGAGCTCAGAGTGGTATGAATTTTAGCATTAAAAAACACATGACTTAAAGTGACTTGATTTTTAACCTAAGCTGGTGAGGTGGGACATACAAGTCACACAGGCTTTCGAACACCTCTCTGACATGTGACCTTAATTGGATATTTGTCTGCCTTAGCTGGACAATGAAGGGGGAATTTCATCTTTTTACTTGTATGGGGTCTTCAGGCATAACTTAAAGCAAAGTGAAACAAAACAAACAAATTTAAAGAGTTTAAACCTAAAAAGAAATGCATGTATTTGCCCAACAAGTTCAGAATTCTGCTGCTTGGGCTTCCTTTAATCATACAGCTGCTTTAAATATACTTTTTAAAAACTATTTTTTAAAATTAGATAGCATCTATTTCTGAGGCAGTTAGCCTAGATTTGCTCACTCTGTCAACGTGGCCCTCTTCCTCTTCACTTGCCAGCAATACTCTTTCTTCCTTCCTTCTTTTCTTCCTAAATCGATCCTTCCTTCCTTCCTTCCCTCCCTCCCTCTCCTTCTTTCCTTCCTTCCTTCCACATCAGAAGACCAAGTTAGCAATCTCTGGGATCAAGAACTATACAGAAATATTTTATCACTATACGGATACAAGTTAAAACTCAAAGACTTCCTCCTACTCCCAGTCCCACTCTCCAAAGGTAAGCACTATTAGCACCTTCTTGTGCATACTTTCCAGTGTTTTCTCTGCATCTGTAAGCTAAATGTATCTTTTCTCCCTACACACAAGGGATTATACTATACATACTGTATTTCACTTACAAATGTCATTAACAAAACATGTAGCTATATGTCATTTTTTCTAAGGGCTGTACCATAGTCTATTTAATCTTCTCTGATAAATGGGCATTTATTGTTTCCAGTTCTTTACTATTACATACAGTCTGTAAAGAAAATTTTAACCATAAAGCTTTGTACATATAACAAAGTATTTCTCTAAGATAAATTCCTGGAAACATAATTGCTAGATTGAAGTGTTTAGTTTTGATAAATGTTGCCAATTTGACTGCCAATTCCGCCCACCAGCTATGTCTGAGTTATTACCTACATCTTTCTTATCATATCTGGATTTTCTCTTTTCCTTAATCCAAAAAAAAAAGAAATTACCCACATTTTCTTCTATTGCTATCCGTTTGTTTTTTGTTTTTAATACTTAATCTAGGATGCTTCTGGAAATAATTCTTGTGGAGGATGTAAGGATTCAGCTTTATTCTTTTTTTTAATGGCTATCTAGTCCCAATACCACCTTACTGAATAATCCATCACACAAACTTACACACATGCATGCATGTGCACAGGCACATACACACACCCAGTTGTTTATTAAATTGCTTGTATCAAGTACTAAATTCTGATCTGGGAATATTTTAGTTTATTCCATAGAGCTATGTACTCATCTCTGTATCTGTTTCCTATTGCTGCTGTAAGAAAAGCACATCTTTTGTGGCTTAAAACAACATAGGTTTGTTATATTACAGTTTTGAACATAAGATGACCAAAATGGATCGACAGGCTATGTTCCTTCTGGAGGCTCCAGGGGAGAATCTCTTTGTCTTTTCCGTTTAGGGGCCTTGGTACTCCTTGCCTTGTGGCCTCTCCTCCATCTTCAAGCCTAGCAGCCTAGCATCTCACTCTGTCTTATCACCTTCTCTCTTCCATAACCCTCTTGCCTCCTCTTATGAGGACCCTTGTCATTATTTGGGCCCACAAACATAATCCAGGATGATCTCCCTATCTGAATATCCTTAATTTAATCACAACTACAAAGGCCCTTTTGCATGCAAGCTACTATATTCACATAATCACCTGTGCATGAGGTTATGAATATCTTTAGAGGCCACTATTCTGTGTGCCACAGTCTCTAATACCAAGCTATTAGCTATTAGAATTTCTAGGAAGTTTTAATATCTGAAGGAGTTCATTCCTGCTCATCACTTCTTTCTTCAAATATGAACATTTTTTTCTAGTTTTTTTATTTTGGTATCATTAATATACAATCACATGAGCAACATTGTGGTTACTAAATTCCCTCCATTATCAAGTCCCCACCACATACCCCATTACAGTCACTGTCCATCAGGGTAGTAAGATGCTATCGAGTCACTACTTGTCTTCTCTGTGCTATACTGCCTTCCCTGTATCCCCCCAGCTACATTATGTGTGCTAATTGTAATGCCCCTTATTCCCCTTATCCCACCCTTCCCACCCACCCTCCCCAGTCCCTATCCCTTTGATAACTGTTAGTCCATTCCTGGGTTCTGTGAGTCTGCTGCTGTTTGTTCCTTCAGGTTTTTCTTTGTTCTTATACTCCACAGATAAGTGAAATCATTTGGTACTTGTCTTTCTCCACCTGTCTTATTTCACTGAGCATAATACCCTCTAGCTCCATCCATGTTGTTGCAAATGGTAGGATTTGTTTTCTTCTTATGACTGAATAATATTCCATTGTGTATATGTACCACCTCTTCTTTATCCATTCATCTACTGATGGACACTTAGGTTGCTTCCATTTCTTGGCTACTGTAAACAGTGCTGTGATAAACATAGGGGTGCATATGTCTTTTTCAAACTGGGCTGCTGCATTCTTAGGGTAAATTCCTAGGGGTGCATTCCTGGGTCAAATGGTATTTCCATTTTGAGTTTTTTGAGAAACCTCCATACTGCTTTCCACAATGGTTGAACTAATTTGCATTCCCACCAGCAGTATAGGAGGGTTCCCCTTTCTCTACATCCTGGCCAACATTTGTTGTTGTTTGTGTTTTGGACGGTGGTCATCCTTACTGGTGTGAGGTGATATCTCACTGTAGTTTTAATTTGCATTTCTCTAATGATTAGTGATGTGGAGCATCTTTCCATGTGCTTGTTGGTCATCTGAATTTCTTCTATGGAGAAGGGTCTGTTCAGATCCTCTGCCCATTTTTAATTGGATTATTTCTATATAAAGGCATGTGAGCTCTTTATATATTTTGGATGTCAACCCTTTATCGGCTATGTCATTTATAAATATATTCTCCCATACTGTAGGACACCTTTTTGTTCTACTGATGGTATCCTTTGCTGTACAAAAGCTTTTTAGTTTGATATAGTCGCACTTGTTCATTTTTGCTTTTGTTTCCCTTGCCTGAGGAGATATTTCATGAAAAAGTTGCTCATGTTTATATTCAAGAGAGTTTTGCCTATGTTTCCTTCTGAGAGTTTTATGGTTTCATGACTTACATTCAGGTTTTTGGTCCATGTTGAGTTTACATTTGTGTAGGAGTTAGACAGTAATCCAGTTTCATTCCCTTACATGTAGCTGTCCAGTTTTGCCAACACCAGCTGTTGAAGAGGCTGTCATTTCCCCATTGTATATCCATGGTTCCTTTATCATATATTAATTGACCCTATATGCTTGGGTTAATATCTGGACTCTCTATTCTGTTTCACTTGTCTATGGGTCTGTTCTTGTGCCAGTACCAAATTGTCTTGATTACTCAACATGAACATATTTTTAATTATATAAATTTTAATATGTGAGGCTTTTCTGCCTGAGCCAGGATTTCATCTTCTCCTGCCCTTGGACATCAGGGCTCCTGTTTCTCGGTTCTTCAGACTTGGGCTGAATTATACCGCTGACTTGTCTTGTTCTCCAGCTTCCAGGTGGCAGATCATGGGATTTCTTGGCCTCCATAATTACATTTCACCTGAGTTTGATTAAAAGAAGAGGTTGGAGTTCTGGGAAGATGGCGGCATGAACGGAGCGGCAGAATTTTCCTCCCAACATTATATTTGTCCACGAAAACACAGCAAATACAACTATTCCTAAAAGAGAGACCAGAACACACAAGAAAGCGCACATCGTGCAGCCACATCTGAGAGGATTCAGCAGCTGGCGAGGTGGTCATAAAGAGCCCAGCTGACATACATGACAACTACCAACAACCAATTCTATAGCCATGAGAATACAGAGGAATATGGTACAGACAAAGCTTCAGAGACACACAACCCCTGAGAGAGGACCTGAAGGAATGGACATGCACAGTCTTCCTGAAAAAGAATTCAGAATAAAAGTCATAGCCATGCTGACGGATCTACAGAAAAATGTGCAAGAGCTGAGGGAGGAAATGAGGAAAGACTATGCACAAATGAGACAAGCCATCAACGGACTTAACAGCAGACTGGATGAGGTACAATACACTGTCAATAAAATACAAAACAGAGAACAGGAATACAAAGAAGCTGAGGCAGAGAGAGATAAAAGGATCTCTAAGAATGAAAGAATATTAAGAGAACTGTGTGACCAATCCAAACGGAGCAATATTCGCATTATAGGAGTACCAGAGGAAGAAGAGAGAGAAAAAGGGATAGAAAGTGTCTTTATAGAAATAATTGCTGAAAAATTTCCCACGCTGGGGAAGGAAATAGTCTCACAGTCCACGGAAGCCCACAGATCTCCAAAAGCAAGGGACCCAAAGAAGACAACACCAAGACACATAATAATTAAGATGGCAAAGATCAAAGATAAAGACAGAGTATTAAAGGCAGCTAGAGAGAGAAAAAAGATCACCTACAAAGGAAAACCCATCAGACTGTCATCAGACTTCTCAACAGAAACCTTACAGGCCAGAAGAGAATGGCATGATATATTTAAAGTAATGAAACAGAAGGGCCTCGAACCAAGAATATTGTATCCAGCACGATTATCATTTAAATATGACGGAGGGATTAAACAATTTCAAGACAAAGGAAAGTTGAGACAGTTTGCCTCTCATAAACCACCACTACAGGATATCTTAAATGGACTGCTCTAGAGGGAAGCACCCCTAAGGCTAAAAAGATGTCAGAAGAGAAAATAAAATCATAGCAAAGAAAGCAGACCATCCAAATACTAACTAAAGGCAAAGAATAAAACACCTAATATATAAAAAAAAGAGGAGGAAGAATAGGAAGGGAGAGATAAAGAAACATCAGATGGCATTCACAATAACTTAACAAGAAAGTTAAGTTAGATTCTTAGATAATAAAGAAGCAACCCTAGAACCTTTGGTAACCACGAATCTAAAGCCAGCAATGGCAATAAGTACATATCTATAAATAATCACCCTAAATGTAAACGGACTGAATGCACCAATCAAAAGACACAGAGTAACAGAGTGGATAAAAATGCAAGACCCATCTATATGCTGCTTACAAGAGACTCACCTCAAACCCAAACATATACACAGACTAAAAGTGAAGGGATGGAAAAAGATATTTCATGCAAACAACAGAGAGAAAAGCAGGTGTTGCAGTACTTGTATCAGGTAAAATAGACTTCAAAATGAAGAAAGTAGCAAGAGATTAAGAAGGACATTACATAATGATAAAGGGGTCAGTCCAACAAGAAGATATAACTATTATAAATATATATGCACCCAACACAGGAGCATCAGCATATGTGAAACAAACACTAACAGAATTGAGGGAGGAAATGGACAGCAATGCAATTATTTTGGGAGACTTTAACACACCACTCACTCCAAAGGATAGATCAACCAGGCAGGGAATAAGTAAAGACACAGAGGCACTGAACAACACACTAGAACAGATGGACCTAACAGATATCTACAGAACTCTGCACCCAAAAGCAGCAGGATACACATTCTTCTCAAGTGCACATGGAACATTTTCCAGAATAGACCACATACTAGGCCACAAAAAGAACCTCAGTAAATTAAAAAATATTGAAATCCTACCAACCAACTTCTTGGATCACAAAGGTATAAAACTAGAAATAAATTTTAGAAAGAAATCAAAAAGGCTCACAAATACATGGAGACTTAACAACATTCTCCTAATGAATCAATGGGTTAACGACCAAATCAAAACAGAAATCAAAGAATATATGGAGACTAATGACAACAACAACACATAGCCACAACTTCTGTGGGACGCAGCGAAGGCAGTTCTAAGAGGAAAGTATATTGCAATCCAGGCCCATTTAAAGAAGGAAGAACATTCCCAAATGAACAGTCTAAAGACACAATTCTTGAAATTGGAAAAAGAAGAACAAATGAGGCCCAAAGTCACCAGAAGGAGAGACATTATAAAGATCAGAGAAGAAATAAATAAAATTGAGAAGAATAAAACAATAGAAAAAAATCAATGAAACCAAAAGCTGGTTCTTTGAAAAAATAAACAGAATAGATAAACCCCTAGCCAGACTCATTAAGAGAAAAAGAGAATCTACACACATAAACAGAATCAGAAATGAGAAAGGAAAAATAATGACGGACCCCACGGATATACAAAGAATTATAAGAGAATATTATGAGCATCTATATGGTAACAAGCTACAAAACCTAGAAGAAATGGACAACTTCTTAGAAAAATACAAACTTCCAAGACTGACCAAGCAGGAAACAGAAAACTAAACAGACCGATCACCAGCAACGAAATTGAATCGGTAATTCAAAAACTACCCAAGAACAAAACCCCCGGACCTGATGGATTCACCTCTGAATTCTACCAGGCATATAGAGAAGAAATAACACCCATTCTCCTTAAAGTTTTCCAAAAAATAGAAGAGGAGGGAATGCTTCCAAACTCTTTCTATGAAGCCAGCATCACTCTAATACCAAAACCGGGCAAAGACCTCACTAAAAAAGAAAATTACAGACCAATATCCCTGATGAATGTAGATGCAAAAATACTCAACAAAATATTAGCAAACCGAATTCAAAAATACATCAAGAGGACCATACACCATGATCAGGTGGGATTCATCCCAGGGATGTAGGATGGTACAACATTCGAAAATCCATCAACATCATCCATCACATCAATAAAAAGAAGAACAAAAACCACATGATCATCTCCATAGATGCTGAAAAAGCATTTGACAAAATTCAGCATCCATTTTTGATTAAAACTCTCAACAGAATGGGTATAGATGGCAAGTACCTCAACATCATAAAGGCTATATATGACAAACCCACAACTAACATCATACTTAATAGTGAGAAGCTGAAAGCTTTTCATCTAAGATCGGGAACAACACAGGGGTGCCCACTCTCTCCACTGTTATTCAACATAGTACTGGAGGTCCTAGCCACGGCAATCAGACAAAACAAAGACATACAAGGCATCCAGGTTGGTAAAGAAGAAGTCAAATTGTCACTATTTGCAGGTGACATGATATTGTACATAAAAAACCCTAAAGACTCCACTCCAAAACTACTAGAACTAATATCTGAATTCAGCAAAGTTGCAGGATACAAAATTAACACACAGAATGCTATTGCTTTCCTATACACTAACGATGAACTAACAGAAAGAGAAATCAGAAAAACAATTCCATTCACAACTGCATCAAAAAGAATAAAATACCTAGGAATAAACCTAACGATGGAAGTGAAAGACCTGTACTCTGAAAACTACAAGACACTTCTAGGAGAAATTAAAGAAGACACTAACAAATGGAAACGCATCCCATGCTCTTGGCTAGGAAGAATAAATATTGTCAAAATGGCTATACTACCTAAAGCAATCTACAGATTCAATACAATCCCTATCAAACTACCAACAGCTTTCTTCAACGAACTCGAGCAAATAATTCTAAAATTCATATGGAACCAGAAAAGACCCCGAATATCCAAAGCAATTGTGAGAAGGAGGAATAAAACAGGGGGAATTACGCTCCCTGACTTCAAGCTCTACTACAAAGCCACAGTAATCAAGACAATTTGGTACTGGCACAAAAACAGACCCACAGACCAGTGGAACAGAGTAGAAAATCCAAGCATTAACCCAAACACCTACAGTCAATTAATATTTGATAAAGGAGCCTTGGATATACAATGGAGAGATGACAGCCTCTTCAGCAGCTGGTGTTGGAAAAACTGGACAGATACATGTAAGAGAATGAAACTGGACTACTGTCTAACCCCATACACAAAAGTAAACTCGAAATGGATCAAAGACCTGAATGTAAGTCATGAAACCATAAAACTCTTAGAAAAAACAAAGGCAAAAATCTCTTGGACATAAACATGAGTGACTTATTCATGAACATATCCCCCCGGGCAAGGAAAACAAAAGCAAAAATGAACATGGGACTATATCAAGTTGAAAAGCTTCTGTACAGCAAAGGACACCATCAGTAGAACAAAAAGACATCCTAGAATATGGGAAAATACATTCATAAACGATGTATCTGATAAGGGGTTGACATCCAAAATATATAAAGAACTCATGCACCTTAACAAACATGAATAGACACTTCTCTAAAGAAGAAATTCAGATGGCCAATAGGCACATGAAAAGATGCTCCACATCACTAGTCATCAGAGAAATGCAGATTAAAACCACAATGAGATATCACCTCACACCAGTGAGGATGGCCAACATCCAAAACACAAACAACAACAAATGTTGGCGATGATGTGGAGAAAAGGGAACCCTCCTACACTGCTGGTGGGAATGCAAATTAGTTCAACCATTGTGGAAAGCAGTATGGAGGTTCCTCAAAAAACTCAAAATAGAAATACCATTTGACCCAGGAATTCCACTCCTAGGAATTTACCCTAAGAATGCAGCAGCCCAGTTTGAAAAAGACAGATGCACCCCTATGTTTATTGCAGCACTATTTACAATAGCCAAGAAATGGAAGCACCCTAAGTGTCCATCAGTAGATGAATGGATTAAGAAGATGTGGTACATATACACAATGGAATATTATTCAGCCATAAGAAGAAAACAAATCCTACCATTTGCAACAACATGGATGGAGCTAGTGGGTATTATGCTCAGTGAAATAAGCCAAACCGAAAAAGACAAGTATCAAATGATTTCACTCATATGTGGAGTATAAGAACAAAGAAAAAAACTGAAGGAACAAAACAGCAGCAGACTCACAGAACCCAAAAACGGACTAATAGTTACCAAAGGGAAAGGGACTGGGGAAGATGGGTGGGAAGGGAGGGATAAGAGGGAAAAAGGGGCATTACGATTAGCAGACGTAAGGTGGGGGGGCACGGGGAGGACTGTACAACTCAGAGAAGACAAGTAGTGATTTTCATCTCACCACGCTGATGGACAGTGACGGTAATAGAGTTGGTGGGGGGGACCTGATGAAGGGGGTAGTTTAATCACCATAATATTGCTCATGTAATTGTAGGTTAATGATATCAAAATAAATTGTAAAAAAAAAAAAAGAAAGAAAAAAAAAATTAAATATGTGAGCCAAGATTGTGACCAAAATATTAAATTTTATCAATAGCATATATGCTGTGTCTAGTGTAGGATGTAGGTATTATCTGAAAAAAATATTTGTAAACATATGTGAATATAATATGTATATTCTTAGGAACTGGTTATCCATATTATAAGCCACCTTTTTTAAATTACCCATATTTTCTTCTAGTACTTAAAATGATTTTTTTTTAAGGCTTAACTCTATGACCCATCTGGAAATAAGTCTTCTTAAGTCTTCTTAGTTCAAATATTAATACAAATTAATCTTCATAATTTTCATTCATTTAAAAGAAAACATGTATTTCTCGCTTATTACTGCTAAGCACTGGGACTACAGGTAAGAAGTGACGCTCACCTGCAAAGCAAGTATTTTTCATTCTTAGGTTATGACTTAGTAGTGGGTTGTGAAATCAGTTTGGTGGGTCATAACTAGTGTTTTGAAAACAAGAAACAGACTGGAATAGACTAGAAAATATCAGAGTTCATCACACAAAACAACGATAAACAGGACACTGTGAAACTAGTTAAATGTTTGTGCATTTGTGTGTATGTGGGTTGCGATGTAAAATATCTTTCTTTCTTTGGGTGTGGTGGCCAAAGCAGTTTGAGAACTTCTGGTCTGAGGGAGAATGAATAATAAACAATACAAATTAGTAGGAGAAGCACCCCCATAGAATAAAGTCCAGAGGAACAGGAACCATGGCTGTTTCACTCACCATTATTTCATCACAGCCTAACCTGATGTCTGATCTATAATCAGCCCCAGTTATTATTCTTGAATAGATGAATGAATGAGGTGGGCATTAAGATGCTAGAGAAAGCAACAAGAGGAGGTCAAAGGACTACCCCATGGTGCCTTTGCATATCTTCCTTTGGGAACTGTGGACTGCGCACGGACTAAGTTTTGCAGGAGAAAATGATCTGATACAGACTTGAAGGCTGCGCAGAGCCTCTAGAGTAAAGCCTGAAGCACCTGGAGTGACATCTGGTGGCTTCTTTGACCAATCCGAGGCTCCAGCCTGAGGAATCTCCCTTAGGTGGAGTATTATTAGATATGCTATTTGCTTTTAAAAAAGAAAGATGGGTTCAATTCCTGCGTGGTGTAGAAATGTTCCTTTAATTGTAGATGGATACTGTGGATTTATTGGTGTGTTCTTTCTTTCTTTCCTTTTTCTTTTTTGGCAGGGACCACGCTAGGCCCTGAATGGCTCGGGTCAGTCCCACTCTGGAGCCAATGCAGAGGGGACACTGTGGGAGATGGCGGCGCCCGAGGGGTCACAGGGCTTCTTCCCTCTCCACTCAACCCCCGCACGTAGGCAGTGGCAGCCATCGCCAAATCCTGCACGGGGTGCCACTGCACTCTTCAGTGTGTATTGGCTTTGTCTGCTGGAGAAAATCAGATTAGGTTAGAAAATCTTGATTACTTATCATGCCTTTGTAGTGTGTTATTCAGCACCTGGTACAGCATTTTCAGGTGTGTAATGAACACCTGCTATTGTCTGGCTGACATGTTTTAATCATTCACTCAGCCTGTGGCCATTGATTGGCTACCACCCACGTTAAGGGTTCACATCTGTGGCCACACATTAGATATACCAAGAGAGTTTTTAATAAATAAGGAACCTTTTGCCCCAGTCTGACCCCACCTCCTTCTCAGTTAATTGGTCAGGGGGGAGCCCAGACTTCTCTTACATATATGGATGTAGATAAAAGATATTTTTTAGCTCCCAAGGTGATTCTATTGATTCTAGCAGGGTTGAAACTCGCAGCTGCCATTTGGACAGGCACTGCATGTAATACAGCCTAAAATGGGTATCCCTGCCCCTAGGTCATGCTTCTCAAATTGCCTGGAGTGAAGGGCCAATCTGACATGGCCCAATCTTTTTTTAATATATAAATAAAAATAAATTACTAGAAAATAAAACGAGAAGACAAGTACATATAATAAAATACAAGCCCCAATTTTTTATTAGATTCAAAAGAAATTAATTTCTCTGTTAAATGTACCTAAAAGATTCTAACTGCTTGGTCAGGGTTGGGACAGGGAACATAGGAAAAGAGGATAAAGAGGTACAAATTTACAGTTATAAAATCAATTAGTTACAGGGGTGAAAGTACAGCATAAGGAATGCAGTCAATAATATTGTAGTATTTTTGTATGATGATAGATGGTAACTACACTTTCTGTGGTGAGCATTTAGTAATATATGTAATACTATGTTGTACACCTGAAAACAATATAATATTGGAAAAGAGAAGGTTCTGACTGCTTAATCTGAATTTCTGTATTGATTTTTTTAATTGAGAATTTTGTGCCCCTTTATCCTCCTCACCCTCCCTACCCACCCCCCCAACCCCACCCCCATAACCGCCAGTCCCTTCTCAGTGTCTGTGAGTCTACTGCTATATCGTCCATTTTGTTCTGTTTTGTTTTTAGATTCCACAAATAAGTGAAATCATGTGTTATTTGTCTTTCTCCACCTGGCTTATTTCACTTAGCTTAATACCCTCTAGGTCTATCCACGTTGTCACAAATGGAAAGATTTCTTTCCTTTTTATGGCTGAATAACGTTCTATCACGTAAAAGTACCACATCTTCCCTATCCATTCATCTACTGATGGACACTTTGGTGGTTTCCTTATCTTGACTATTGTAAACAATGCGATAATAAACATAAGGAGTGCATATATCTTTTGGAATCAGGGGTTTTGTTTTCTTTGGGTAAATTCCTAGAAGTAGAATTACTAGGTCATATGGTAGTTCCATCTTTAGTTTTCTGAGGCACCTCTACACTGCCTTCCACAGCGGCTGCACCAATTACATTCCCTCCGATAGTGTAGGAGGGTTCCCCCCTCTCCACATTCTTACCAACACCTGCTGCCTCCTGTCTTTTGGATAGTGGCCATGCTACTGGTGTGAGGCAATATCTCATTGTGGTTTCAATGTGCATTTCCCTGATGATTAGTGATGTGGAACATTTTTTCATGTGACTTGTTGGCCATCTGTATTTCTTCCTTGGAAAAATGTTTATTTGGGTCCTCCACCCATTTTTTAATTGGCTTTTTTTGTTTTTTGGTGTTGTGTATGAGGGAGTTCTTTATAAATTTTGGATGTTAGCCCCTTATCAGATAAATCGTTTACGAGTATAGTCTCCCATACTGTAGGATGCCTTTTTGTTCTGTTGATAGTGTCCTTTGCTGTACAGAAGCCTTTTAGTTTGATGTAGTCCCATTTGTTCATTTTTTATTTTGTTTCCCTTACCCAAGGAGATGTGTCCAGGAAAAAAGTGCTCATGAAAAAATTTCAAGAAATTGTTGCCTTTATTTTCTTCTAAGAGTTTTATGGTTTCATGTCTTACATTTAGGTCTTTAGTCCATTTTGAGTTTACTTTTGTGTATGGAGTTAAACAGTAATCCAGTTTCATTCTCTTGCATGTAGCTGTCCAGTTTTCCCAGTTCTGCATTGATTTTATCGTGAACTGATGAGGAAAAGACAGGAGAATCAGAACACATAAATAACAGAATATAGCAGGGCACACAGGTTGTTCTTGTTGCATCTGAGAAGGTCTGCTGACTCCTCTGACATAGCCTTGTTCCCAGCAGAGCCCCATGGGACCGCCTGGGCTGAAGTCTACTCATTGGCTTCACAGAACCAAACTTTGATCTTATCAGAATACCCACATGTCCACATGCTAAAATTTTTTTTAGAAACTGATTATAAAGCAAAAGTCACTGTTTTTTTAAAGCAAATATGCCTTTCCAGGAACCAGACACTGAGGTTTGCTACAAGGACACCTTCTTTCCAATATGAAAGTCCTCAGGCTTCAGGAGATTGTTTAGGGAACAGAGAACAAAGACCTCTCCCTGCCTTATAATAGAGCCGGCCTCTCTACTGATGCAATGCTCGTGCCCACTCCATGCATGTGTCTCTGCCTTGCACAGTGCTTAATAAACACTGACAGATTTTGACAACCTGTCATGCTTTTAGGATGTGCCCTCTGTCCATCATCAGCTTAAGCAGACAGGCTCAATATACCAGATTAAGTTACCACTTCCCTGGTTTTAAACTGTTTCTGAAGATATCCCGTCACCTTGATTGGACTTGAGTGATCCCTGGTTCTCACTGGCAACATATTTATTTGTCAACTGTCTCCTGTGTACTTTTCATCCACAGATCACTCATCCATTATAATCTGATTATTCCTCCTCACCTTATTGTATGCAGCATTTTCTTCTGCCTATAATGCTTTAGTTTCCCTTTCTTTGCCAAACTCCTGTTCACCTTTTGGGTTTCAGCTCCCAGGCTGGCTTCTCTGAGAAGCCTTCCTTGATCTTCTCTTCACCCAAGATTCAACAATCTGTGCCCCCAGGAAAGCACACAGCCCATGATGCTTGAAGAGGCCAATTCCTCTCTTCTCCCCAGTTGACTCTGAGGCTTCAGAACAGTGATCCTGGCTCCATTACTACTGAGTCCACAGAAGCCATACATAGCAGAGACTCCCAACAAAATGTTTGGTGAAATAAACAAACTGCTTTTCTTATTCTACCTAAGAGGGTGATGTATGGCAAGGGGCAGTAGGAGATATGGTTAACTTCTGATCTTATGAAGACTTAGTGTTGGGGGTAGGTTGTTTCTTGAAAGTCAAGCTGAAGAGTATGCACATTATCTGGGTGATGATGAAAATGTGTACGAAGAGGAGTATGAGGATGTAATCAGTGATTTACAAAAAATTAATTTTGTGCTTTTGAGGAAGGAGAGATTAGATTTGGACACAGACTGAACCCAGAATACAGTTAAAACAGTGACAATATCTCCCCATGAGGGGCATCTCTGCATCACCTGAGATGCTATACCAGTAATGGCTCTCACCCTCCCTGCCCCCACCCCCAGGCAACTAACCTGTGGTTAGTAATCACAGCCATGGACAACCTTGGTGTTGAGAAAAGTCTATCCTATGCCTGAAATGCAAGGGGTCTTTTGTAATAGTCTAGATGCAAAATAGTAGAAACTTGATGGATGGTTGCTACATATTTAATGATATTGATTAAATATAAAATAATATTGATTAAATATCATTAAATAAATAATGATTCCAGTTTTGTATCTGAACTGCTGCTGTAGGCAAAGAAAAACTTCTAATGGAAGAAAACAAATGTTTATCTTAAAAGCTCATTACTAGTCACCTAAGTTTGTATTAATTTCTAGTAAGGGCAGCTAGCCCCTGGATTGGATTTATTGTATCTTTATTGTATACAGTGATCTTTTTACTGAATGTTTGATAAATAACATAATATGTTAGAGGAACTTGAAAGTTCTGATGAGTCATAAAGATTTAGGCCAATAGGAATTTATAAACTGTTAAAATCAAATCTTGAATTAAATGAAGGAGTTTGGAAATGGGCAAAAAAAATACTGAATATTTGCCACATCAATCT
This sequence comes from Phataginus tricuspis, assembly GCA_029783875.1. Classification (NCBI taxonomy): domain Eukaryota; kingdom Metazoa; phylum Chordata; class Mammalia; order Pholidota; family Manidae; genus Phataginus; species Phataginus tricuspis. The sequence continues at coordinate 37,559,216 of JAQQAC010010508.1, forward strand.
CAGGTTATATGACTTTCCTTCATTGGGTCTCTGGAGAAGCATTGGTGATACCAGGCTGTGTCTGCTGTGGGAAGTAGGATGTAAGGAAAAGTTTGCAGGCATTTTCTATTTATGATGATTCATTTTTTGAAAACTGAGGAAAACATATTCTAAAAGCCAAGTTGGATGTGGGGGTTGGGAGAAGAAAACAGGTGGGGGTTGGGTAGAACAAGTACACTCACAGGCTAGAAATAACAGGCAGAATCAAAGTTTCCAAGTTTCTAACAGAGCCAGATTAAGAAACTTAAAAAGGAGAGAGGGGCTCAAGATGGCAGCATGAGTAGAGCGGTGGAAATCTCCTCCCAAAACCATATATATTTTTGAAAATACAACAAATACAACTACTCCTAAAAGAGAGACCAGAAGATACAGTACCACAGCCAGGCTACATCTACATCTGCAAGATCTCAGCACCTCATGAAAAGGGTAAGACACGAAGCCGTGAACCGGTGCAACCCGAGCACTCCCCCCACCCCAGCTCACTGGCGGGAGGAAAAGAATCAGAGTGAGGAGGGAGTGGAAGCACAAGACTGCTAAATAATCAGCCCTAGTGATCTGCACTGGGAGCACAGACACACATTACATGGCGTACGAGATATTAGAGAAACAGAAAAGTAAAATCCGAGATGAAGACTGTGAGTGGGTCCCCACAGCTGACTCCCCTGGGACAAAAGAAAACTGGGCACTTTTTAAAAGTCTTAAAGGGACAAGAGCTTATCAGTTGTATAAAATCGTCCAGGCCCCAAAGCACCTCACGGCAATAAGCAGCCTGGCGTTCATTCCCCCCGGCCGGTGCCGCAAGAGACTGTTAATGGAATAGAAATCAGAGAACAGGAATACAGGAATGCGGAGCAGCCGGTGAACAGCCCCGCCCACAGCAACCACACAGAGTCTTCTCCAAGTGCACAGCTAACCAGGACAGACCCAGAGGCTGCCGCCAGCATGCAACTGCCCAGTACAGACAGCGGAACCTGGAGCAAGGTCCAGAAGGCACGAAGGGGCTCCATTCTTGCAGGAGAACACACCCTGCGTGGCTGCAACTCCCTACACAGCTCCAGGCTATCCCGAGGGCTGCCCCGCCCATGGTAGTGCAGGGGATTATCCCAGAGACTGCTCCCCGTGTGCGGGTAAATGGCACAGGCAGTGGAAGCCAGAGCAAGGGTCCTGAAGGCATGAAGGGGCACTGTTCTCACAGGAGAACACATGCTGCATGTCTGCAACCCTCCACAGGGCTCCAGGCTTTCCCGAGGGCCAGCTTGCCCATGGCAGCTCAGGGGATTATCCCAGAGTCTATTCCCAGTGTGCAGGTAACCAACACAGACAGAGGAGAAGGGCAAGGCAACCAGCAAGCAGGAAGCAACGTTATTCTCCCAGCTGACACATGCATCACCTGCCTACAACCACTTCTATAGCCATGAGAAGGCAGAGAATCTGGTCAAGTCAAAAATCACTCAGAGAACCCCAGAGAGAGGGCCTGGTGGGATAGATATAACCAATCTTCCTGAAAAAGAATCCAAAATAAAATTCATAACCATGCTGATGGACGTGCAGAGAAATATGCAAGAGCTAAGGGATGAAGTCTGGAGGGAGATAACAGAAATGAAACAATTGAGAGAAGATCTTAAGAGCAGACTGGACGAGGTGCAAGAGACCATTAATGAAATAGAACTCAGAGAACAGGAATGCAGAGAAGCTGAGGCAGAGAGAGATAAAAGGATCTCTAGGAATGAAAGAATATTAAGAGAACTGTGTGACCAATCCAAAAGGAACAATATTCGCACAATAGGGGTATTAGAAGAAGAAGAGAGAGAAAAAGGGATAGAAAGTGTCTTTGAAGAAATAATTGCTGAAAACTTCCCCAAGCTGGGTAAGGAAATAGTCTCTCAGACTATGGAGCCCACAGATCTCGCAACACAAGGGACCCAAGGAGGACAAGACCAAGACATATAATAATTAAAATGGCAAAGATCAAAGACAAGGACAGAGTATTAAAGGTAGCCAGAGAGAGAAAAAAGATCACCTGCAAAGGATAACCAATCAGCCTATCATCAGATTCCTCAACAGAAACATTACAGGCCGGAAGAGAATGGCATGATATATTTAATGCAGTGAAACAGACTGGCCTTGAACAAAAAATACTGTATCCAGCATGATTATCAATTAAATTTGAATGAGGGATTAAACAATTCCCAGACAAGCAAAAATTGAGGGAATTTGCCTCCCAAAACCACCTCTAAAGGATATTTTAAAGGGACTGCTCTAGATGGAAGCATCCTAGGCTAAAAAGATGTCAGCAGAGAATATGAAATCACAGCAAAGAAAGCAGACCAACCAAACACTAATTAAAGGCAAAAAATAAAATCAAATATCCACAAAAGCAGTCAAAGGAAAAACACAAAAGAGTACAGACTAAAACACCTAACATATAAAGAATGGAGGAGGAAGAATAAGAAGGGAGAGAAATAAAGAATCATCAGACTGTGTTTATAGTAGTTTAATAAGAGAGTTAAGTTAGATGCTTAGATAGCAAAGAAGCTACCCCTGAACCTTTGGTAACCACAATTCCAAAGCCTGCAATGACAATAAGGACATATCTTTCGATAATCACCCTAAATGTAAATGGACTGAATGCACCAATCAGAAGACACAGAGTGACAGAATGGATAAAAAAGCAAGACCCATCTATATGCTGCTTACAAGAGACTCATCTGAAACCGAAAGACATACACAGACTAAAAGTGAAGGGATGGAAAAAGATATTTCATGCAAACAATAGGGGGAAAAAAGCAGGTGTTGCAGTACTTCTATCAGATAAAATAGACTTCAAAACAAAGAAAGTAACAAGAGGTAAAGAAGGACGTTACATAATGATAAAGGGGTCAGTCCAACAAGAAGATATAACCATTATAAATATCTATGCACTCAACACAGGAGCACTGACATATGTGAAACAAATACTAACAGAATTAAAGGAGGAAATAGAATGCAATGCATTCATTCTAGGAGACTTCAACACACCGCTCACTCCAAAGGACAGATCAACCAGACAGAAAATAAGTAAGGACACAGAGGCACTGAACAACACATTAGAACAGATGGACCTAACAGACATCTACAGAACTCTACACCCAAAAGCAGCAGAATACACATTCTTCTCAAGTGCACATGGAACAATTTTCCAGAATAGACCACATAGTAGGCCACAAAAAGAGCCTCAGGATATTCAAAAAGATTTAAATTCAACCAACCGACTTCTCAGATCACAAAGGTATAAAACTAGAAATAAATTGTACAAAGAAAACAAAAAGGCTCACAAACACATAAAGGCTTAACAACATGCTCCTAAATAATCAATGGATTAATGACCAAATTAAAAAAAAAGATCAAGCAATATATGGAGACAAATGACAACAACAGCACAAAGCCCCAATGTCTATGGGACTCAGCGAAGGCAGTTCTAAGAGGAAAGTATATAGCAATCCAGGCCTATTTAAAGAAGGAAGAACAATCCCAAATGAATAGTCTAAAGTCACAATATTGAACTAGAAAAAGAAGAACAAATGAGGCCCAAAGTCACGAGAAGGAGGGATATAATAAAGATCAGAGAAGAAATAAATGAAATTGAGAAGAATAAAACAATAGAAAAAAATCAATGAAACCAAGAGCTGGTTCCTTGAGAAAATAAACAAAATAGATAAACATCTAGCCAGACTTATTAAGAGAAAAAGAGAATTTTCACACATAAACAGAATCAGAAATGAGAAAGGAAAAATCACAACAGACCCCACAAAAATACAAAGAATGATTACAGAATACTATGAAAATCTATATGCTAACAAACTGGATAACCTAGAAGAAATGGACAACTTCCTAGAAAAATGCAACCTTCGAAAACTGACCAAAGAACAAACAGAAAATCTAAACAGACCAATTAACAGCAACAAAATTGAACCAGTCATCAAAAACCACCCAAGAACAAAACTCCCAGGCCAGATGGATTCACCACTGAATTTTATCAGACATATAGAGAAGAAATAATACCCATTCTCCTTAAAGTTCTCCAAAAAATAGAAGAGGAGGGAATACTTCCAAACTCATTCTATGAACCCAGCATCACTGCAATACCAAAACCGGGCAAAGATCCCACAAAAAAAGAAAATTAAAGACCAATATCCCTGATGAACATAGATGCAAAAATACTCAACAAAATATTAGCAAACCGAATTCAAAAATACATCAAGAGGATCATACACCATGATCAAGTGGGATTCATATCAGGGATGCAAGGATGGTACAACATTCGAAAATCCATCAATATCATCCACCACATCAACAAAAAGAAGAACAGAGACCACATGATCATCTCCATAGATGCAGAAAAAGCATTCGACAAAATTCAACATCCATTCATGATAAAAACTCTCAGCAAAGTGGGTATAGAGGACAAGTACCTCAACATAATAAAGGCCATGTATGACAAACCCACAGCCAACATCTTACTTAACAGCAAGAAGCTGAAAGCTTTTCACCTAAGATCAGGAACAAGACAGGGATGCCCACTCTCCCCACTGTTATTCAACATAGTACTGGAGGTCCTAGCTATGGAAATCAGACAAAACAAAGAAATACAAGGCATCCAGACTGGTAAAGAAGAAGTCAAACTGTCACTATTTGCAGATGACATGATATTGTACATAAAAAACCCTAAAGACTCCACTCCAAAACTACTAGAACTAATATCTGAATTCAGCAAAGTTGCAGGATACAAAATTAATATACAGAAATCTGTTGCTTTCCTATACACTAATGATGAACTAGCAGAAAGAGAAATCAGGAAAACAATTCCATTCACAATTGCATCAAAAACAATAAAATACCTAGGAATAAACCACAGCAAGGAAGTGAAAGACCTATACCCTGAAAACTACAAGACACTCTTAAGATAAATTAAAGAGGACAGTAACAAATGGAAACTCATCCCATGCTCTTGGCTAGGAAGAATAAATATTGTCAAAATGGCCATACTGCCTAAAGCAATCTACAGATTCAATGCAGTCCCTATCAAACTACCAACAGCTTTCTTCAATGAACTGGAACAAATAGTTCTAAAATTCATATGGAACCACAAAAGACCCCAAATAGCCAAAGCAATCCTGAGAAGGAAGAATAAGCAGGGGCAATCTTGCTTCCCAACTTCAAACTCTACTGCAAAGCCACAGTAATCAAGATAATTTGGTACCGGCACAAGAACATACCCACAGACCAGTGGAACAGAATAGAAAGTCCAGATATTAACCCAAACATATATGGTCAATTAATATACAGTAAAGGAGCCATGGATATACAATGGGGAGATGACAGCCTCTTCAACAGCCGGTGTTGGCAAAAGTGGACAGCTACATGTAAGAGAATGAAACTGGATTCCTGTCTAACCCCATACACAAAAGTAAACTCGGAATGGATCAAACAACTGAATGTAAGTCATGAAACCATAAAGCTCTTAGAAAAAAACATTGACAAAAATCTCTGGGACATAAACATGAGCGACTTCTTCATGAACATATCTCCCCAGGCAAGGGAAACACAAGCAAAAATGAATAAGTGGGACTGTATCAAGCTGAAAAGCTTCTGTACAGCCAAGGACACCACCAATAGAACAAAAAGGCATCCTACAGTATGGGAGAATATATTCATAAATGATATATCCGATAAAGGGTTGACATCCAAAATATATAAAGAGCTCACACACTCAACAAACAAAAAGCAAATAAGCCAATTAAAAAATGGGCAAAGGATCTGAACAGACACTTCTCCAAAGAAGAATTTCAGATGACCAACAGGCACATGAAAAGATGCTCCACATCGCTAATCATCAGAGAAATGCAAATTAAATCCACAATGAAATATCACCTCACACCAGTCAGGATGGCCAACATCTAAAAGACAAACAACCACAAATGTTCGCGAGGATGTGGAGAAAGGGGAACCCTCCTACACTACTGGTGGGAATGTAAACTAGTTCAACTATTGTGGAAAGCAGTATGGAGGTTCCTCAAAAAACTCAAAATAGAAATACCATTTGACCCAGGAATTCCACTCCTGGGAATTTACCCTAAGAATGCAGCAGCCCAGTTTCAAAAAGGCATATGCACCCCTATGTTTACTGCAGCACTATTTACAATAGCCAAGTAATGGAAGCAACCTAAGTGTCCATCAGTAGATGAATGGATAAAGAAGGCATGGTACATATTATTCAGCCATAAGAAGAAAACAAATCCTACCATTTGCAACAACATAGATGGAGCTAGAGGGTATTATCCTCAGTGAAATAAGCCAGGCGGAAAAAGTCAAGTATCAAATGTTTTCACTCATCTGTAGAGTATAAGAACAAAGAAAAAAACTGAGGGAACAAAACAGCAGCAGACTCACAGAACCCAAGAATGGACTAACAGTTAGCAAAGGGAAAGGGACTGGGGAGGATGGGTCGAAGGGAGGGATAGGGTTAAAAAAGGGGACATTACGATTAGCACACATAAATGTAGGGGGGGGGGGGTGGGTTGGGGCGCGCTGTACAACACAGAGAAGACAAGTAGTGATTCTGTAGCATCTTACTATGCTGATGGACAGTGATTGTAATGGGGTATGTGGTGGGGACGGGATGATGGGGGAGTCTAGTAAATATAATGTTGCTCATGTAATTGTAGATTAATGATACCAAAATTAAAAAAAAGAAAGTTAAAAATCACAGCAGGTGTGCCTACTTCCTGAAACTGACACATCCTTGGATAAATGCGCACGTAAATGAAGCCTGCTGGGTTAGTTATAAAGAGTCCCTCACCCTTACTCCAGGACTTAAAAAAAAAACCAACCTCAATGCCCACCAATAGAGGATAGGTCCATTTATTTATGGTTCATCCATGCACACACAGAATATTATCCAAGGATTAAAAATTGTGTTTATAAGTAAGTTTTACTGACATGGAAAAATTGCTTATTATATAATATTGATTGAAAAAAAACAAGACGCCAAATTGGTATATGTAGTATAAGCTCGACTTAAAAACGACATGCAGAGGGAAGGATAAATAGGTGGAGCATGGGATCTGCAGGGCAGTGAAGCTATCCTCTATGACACTGTAATAGTGGGTACGCATCATTATACGTCTGTCAAAACCCACAGAGTATACCACACAGAGTGAACCGTCTTGTAAGCTTGGACTTTAGTAAGTAGTAATATCTCAATATTGTGATATCACTGTGGTGTTGTTCCGTTGTTACAATAATGCGTATCAGTTGTAACACATACATGATAGTAATGCATGATGTTAACAATCAGGGAAACTGCAGAGTGGAGCAAGGTAGACGGGACAGACGGTAAGTGAGAATTCTCTGTACTTTCTGCTCAGTTTTTCTGTAAACCTAAGTCTACTCTAGAAAATAAAGCCTATTAATGTTTTAAAATGCACAGAAAACACACTGGAGGGAAATATAATAATTACATAGACTGTGTAATCCTTTAAGATAAATACCCAGGTTGTATACTCAGATTGCCTCGGATCAAATTCTGACTGCTTCACTTATTACTTAGCCAAGTTGCTTCAACTCTGTGTTTTGGTTCCCCATCCATTAAAATACTTCCCCGATAAGGTCTGTTATGAGCATTAAATTAATGAACACAAGTATTGTGCTTAAAACAATGGTTAGAACGTAGTATTATCGTCTCTGGAAGGGTGGAACTATGGTGATTTAATTTACTAATCTGTATTTACTAATATTTCTCCAATAAATATGTATTACTTAATTACTTATGGAAAACTATATATGCTTGTATATTGTCAGTTAAATATATGGGAAAATACCTGTGTTTATATATTTTGTATTAGTTATCTATTGTTGCTTGACATAAAACAACAAACCTTTGTTATCTCACAGCTTCCACAGGTCAGGAATCTGGGAGTGGGCTGCTGTTGTTTGAAGCTGAAGGCACAAGTGTGCCAGAGGACCCATTTCCAAGAGGGCTCATTCACTTGGCAGGCTAAAAGGTTCGCAGGAGGCCTCAGTTTTCACCATGTGAAACGCCCCATAGAGCTGGCCTCCCCCAGAATGAGTGATCTCAGGACAGCAATGTAGAAGCCTCCATGATTTTTATGGCCTCACCGTGGAAGTTACCCAACAATCATTTCCGCAATATCCTACTGGTCACACAGATCAGCCTTATTCAGTGTAGGAGGGGAAAACACAGTGGTGGAATCAGCAAGCAGCAGGGACTCAGCACCATTTTGGAGGCTGTTACCACATATATGTGTATGTGTGTTTCTCTGTGTGTGTGTGTGTGTGTGTGTGTGTGTGTGCTTTTCTGCCAGCTGAAGCATTGCCTTAGTGTCCCTGAATGTAAAGTCTTGCCTCATTTTTTCTATTGAAACTAGCCCTGGTTCTCAACTCCTTTTGGCTGTCTGTTACTTGGTCTTAGCAACCTCTCCCTCCCTCACCCCTCCCTCTCTTCCTCCCTCTCTCCCTTCCTTCCTTCCCCCATCCCGCAACCCTTCCTTTCTTCAAGAGATAACTATTGTGTTTCTATTAAGTGCCAGTGGATCGCCTCTGTCCACTCCTCTAACCTTATACGCCTCTCCAGCTCCCTGCCCTCCTTTAGGGTCCCCAACACTGGACTCTGGTTGCCTGGCCAGCTCAGCTTTCACAAGAGCATCTACAGCTTCCATCTCTGGGCCTGCCTATTTCCAGATGTCTCCAAGCCATCTGGTCCCTATTCCAAGCCTACCCCTATTCTGGGCTGGCCCATGCAGCCTTGGGGAAAGTTTAGGCCTGCTCCAGGCTTTGGCATGCCAGTGTATATCTGTCCTCCTGGTCTTTTAACAGGCAGCTGAGTCTGACTTGGTGCTCAGCATAATGGCTGGGAAATCATGTGAAAACACACCCAGAACAACTCAAGAGGGACCAGTTACCTTCCTGAAAATCCAACATAGACCAAAGAACCTACATTTTATTCTGAGGTTTTCATGTCCCTATAACTATAAGCCTCCAAAGATTAATAAAAACTCAACTTGGAGAGCTTACTGCAGTCATTGGCAAGAGCCCACTAATAAATAGTAAGAAAAAAACAGTCTGTAAGATACTTAGAGGCTTACCTAGAGGAACAGCTGAGCCCAGGGCTCAGCTTCAGCCCCCTCCTCAGCCCAGCAGAGGGGCTCCAAGGAGACCTGCTACACGGGCAGAGAAGAAGCAAAAATCAGCAAAAGGGTCCTAGAGAGACTAGGACACCCCCATCCCTAGCCACATGCATCCTCCCTTCTGCAGCAGCTAGTGAGCTGTACTGCAATTGTCAGCCAGCTTGTCACTCCCCACTCAAGGCTGGCAGCATTTATTGATGGGGAATATCACTTGTGCACTGTGTCAAAGTGTGCTCGGTACAAAGTTATAGGTTCTGGGAAGGTGTCCCCAGCCTGCTCTTATTTTAATTTGGGGAAAATGTGTATGATCATTGTTTGGTCACAGAGAGGAAGGAAAGAGTACGTTTCTGCTGCTTTAGCAATGTTTGACACCACTGATGTAGCTGTGACCCTGGGTTTGTTCTAGCCTTGACTTTCAGAATCTACAGGAGGGGACAGAGGGGCTAAATGGCACAGGCATGTGAGAGTGAATGCCTAGTAGGATGCCCAGAACATGATAAGCTCTCAGTAGGTGAATCTGAGCCTGAAAAGGAGAAATGAAAGGGGGCCTTTGACAGAAAAACCAAAATACTGTGGCTTATATAAAGAGGGGCTCATTGACTTGCACCCACCCAGCCCCACTGTCACCCCACTGTGCCGTGCTCCAGCTGCCTCCTCCTCCTCCTCAGTAACACGAAATCACAAGAGATCTAGGGATTAAAGATGGTGCCATGAGAGGTGAGACAGAGGATTCCCCCTAAAACCATATATAATATGAAAATATAATTAATACAACTACTCCTGAAAGAGCAACAGGAAAGAGGACTGAGCCAGACTGCATACACCTGGAGAAAAGAGCAGACCTCACAGAACAGGGTAACATACCAAAGCTGTGGCCCAGCAGGACCCAAGCCTTTCCCCTACCCCAGCTCACCAGTGGGGAGGAAGAGAAACGGAGTGGGGAGAGAGTGGAGGCCTGGGACTGCTGAATACCTAACTCTGGAGATCTGATTTGGGAGCACAAACCTATAATTCATGGTGCTTGCATGGTACTCTCATAAGTAGGGGATTGGAAAGCTAAGACAGGCAGAATTCCTGGAGAAACTGAGATTCCAGCCACTTGAGTAAAAGCAGGGATCCATATCCAGCTGCTGTGGGACAAAAGAAAGGCGGGCAGTCTGAGAGACTTCCTAACAAGAAAGCCCTTAGCAAGAGGGCTGCTAAAGGGGCAAGGATTGCAGAGAGCTTACTGCTCAGGAGAAAGGACAGGTAGACAAAATTGTCTGGGTGCACTCTGCCCAGCAGGTTGGGAGCTTTCACAAACATCAGGTGTGACAGCTCCCTGCCTGGCTACACAGCTCCAAGGCCCCCCTCCGTGATATGCAGCCTACTCCGCTTTTCTCCTGGCCAGCCTCATCTGCCTCACAAACCGGCAAACCCTACCCTGACGTTAGGCCAGCCAGAGGGAAGATCTGTCTACAGCAACTACAAACACAAAGCATAGAGGCTTATACCTGTGTGCTTGGCTCACTGGTTCAGCAGCCGGGAAGCAGGAAACAGCTCTTTCCTCCCCACAGGCACCCATAACACTCCCCTGCAACCCCCAACATTGCTTCAGGGGCTGAGCAGCTCCAGAGAGTAGAGCTTCTGGACAGTAGAGGGCGCCATATAGAAATATGAAATGCCAAAGGAACCTGCTTCACAGTAAAATTATTAATACCACTCCTGAGAAAGATTTAAATGACATCGACCTCATGAATCTTCTTGAAAGGGAGTTCAAAATAAAAATCATTAACAAGCTCATGGAGGGAAGGAAAGATATTCAAAAACTCAGGAATGAATTCCAGTCGGAGATCCAATCGTTGGAGAGCACAATGGATGGTATTAAAAGCATATTAGATATGGTGGAGGAGACCATAAATGAAACAGAAACTAGAGAAGAGGAATACAAAAAAGCTGAGGCCCAGAGAGAAAAAAGGATCTCTAAGAATGAAAGAATATTGAGAGAACTGTGTGACCAATTCAAACAGAACAATATTCGCATTATAGGGATACCAGAAGAGAGAGAAAAAGGGATAGAAAGTGTGAGGAGGTAATTGCTGAAAACTTCCCCAGTCTGGGGGAGGAGATAGTCTCTCAGGTCATGGGGGTGCACAGATCTCCCAACACAAGGGGCCCAAGGAAGACAACACCAAAACATATAATAATTAAAATGGCAAATATCAAGGATAAGGACAGACTATTAAAAGCAGCCAGAAAGAGAAATAAGATCACATACAAAGGAAAGCCCATCAGGCTATCATCAGATTTCTCAGAAGAAACCTTACAGGCCAGAAGGGAGTGGCATGATGCATTTAATGCAATGAAGCAGAAGGGCCTAGAACCAAGATTACTTTATCTGGCAAGATTATCATTTAAATTTGAAGGAGGGATTAAACAATTTTCAGATAAGTAAAAGCTGAGAGAATTTACCTCCCACAAACCATTTCTACAGTGTATTTTGCAGGGATTGCTATAGATAGAAATGTTCCTAAGGTTTAATAGCTGTCACCAGAGGTAATAAAACCACAGTAAAAAAAGTAGAACAGCTAATTACTAAGCAAAGGCAAAATTAAATTATCCCCAAAGTCAATCAAGGAATAGACAAAGAGTATAGAATATAGAATAGGATACCTAAAATATAAAGAATGAAGGAGGAAGAAAAAGGAGGAGAAAAAAAAAAGAGAACCTTTCAATTGTGTTTGTAATTGCAAATTAAGTGAGTTAAGTTAGACTCTTCGATAGTAAGGAAGTTAACGTGAACTTTTGGTAACCACAAATCTAAAGCCTGCAATGACAATAAGTACATACCTATCGATAATCACCCTAAATGTAAATGGACTGAATACACCAATCAAAAGACATGGACTCACTGAATGGATAAAAAAGCAAGACCCATCTATATGCTGCCTACAAGAGACTCACTTTAAACCTGAAGACATACACAGACTAAAGTGAAGGGATGGAAAAAGATATTTCATGCAGCTAATAGGGAGAAAACAGCAGGTGTTGCAGTACTTGTATCAGACAAAGTAGATTTCAAAACAAAGAAAGTCACAAGAGACAAAGAAGGACATTACATAATGATAAAAGGGTCAATCCAACAAGATGATATAACCATTATAAATATCTATGCGCCCAACACAGGAGCACCTACATATGTGAAACAAATACTAACAGAATTAATGGGGGAAATAGAATGCAATGCATTCATTCTAGGAGACTTCAATACTCCATTCACTCCGAAGGACAGATCAACCAGACAGAAAATAAGTAAGGAGACAGAGACACTGAACAACACATTAGAACAGATGAACCTAACAGACATCTACAGAACTCTACACCCAAAAGCAGCAGAATACACATTCTTCTCAAGTGCACACGGAACATTTTCAAGAATAGATCATATACTAGGCCACAAAAAGAGCCTCGGTAAATGCAAAAAGATTGAAATTGTACCAACTGGTTTCTCAGACCACAAAGGTATGAAACTAGAAATAAATTATGCAAAGAAAACGAAAAATCCCACAAACACATGGAGGCTTCACAACATGCTCCTAAATAACCAATGGATCAATAACCAAATAAAAACAGAGAACAAGCAATATATGGAGACAAATGACAACAATAATTCAACACTGGAAAATCTGTGGGATGCCACAAAGGCTGTGCTAAAAGGAAAGTATATTGCAATACAGGCCTACCTCAGGAAAGAAGAACAATCCCATATGAGCAGTCTAAACTCACAATCAACGAATGTAGAAAAAGAAGAACAAATGAGGTCCAAAGTCAGCAGAAGGAGGGATATAATAAATATTAGAGCATAAATAAATAAAATCGAGAAGAATAAATAATAGAAAGAATCAATGAAAGCAAGAGTTGGTTCTTTGAGAAAATAAACAAAATAGATAAACCCCTAGCAAGACTTACCAAGAAAAAAAGAGAGTCTACTCACATAAACAGAATCAAAAATGAGAAAGGAAAATCACTACAGACACCACAGAAATTCAAAGAATTATTAGAGAATACTATGAAAAATTATATGCTAACAAACTGGATAACCTAGAAGAAATGGACAACTTTACAGAAAAATACAACCTTCCAAGGCTGACCCAGAAAGAAACAGAAAATCTGAACAGACCAATTACCAGCAATGAAATTGAGCTGGTAATCAAAAACCTGCCTAAGAACAAAAGCCTGGACCAGATGCTTCACCACTGAATTTTATCAAACATTTAGTGAAGACCTAATACACATCCTCCTTAAAGTTTTCCAAAGAGTACTTCCAAACTCATTTTATGAGGCCAGCATCACTCTAATACCAAAACCAGGCAAAGACACCACAAAAAAAGAAAATTAAAGACCAATATCCCTGATGAACATAGTTGGAAAAATACTCAACAAAGTATTAGTGAACCGAATTCAAAGCTACATCAAAAAGATCGTCCATCATGATCAAGTAGGATTTATTCCAGGGAAGCATGGATTGTACAAATTCGAAAATCCAGAAAGAGATGATGAGTCCAGGTTAGAAGAACTTGAACTTGAGTTGCCTGTGAGCTTCTAGGTAGATGCAACCAAAAGTCAGTTCAGGTCTTCAGCCTGCACTGGGGTTAGAAGTTTGAGATTGTAGAGCAGGTCATAAAGACAGGGTCTGGAGAGAGAAGAGTTGTATAAGAATGAATCCCAGGAAATGAGCCCCAACATTTGGGAATAGGCACCTGTTATAGATCAGCTGGGGAGAGGAGACAGCAGGGTCACAGGCCCCAAGGGAGTAGAAACCCATCAAGGCTGCTGGAGGGGCTGATGGTGCCATGTGCTACGGACCTGAGTAAACTGTAGGAGGATAAGTGTGCCAGGGATTTGGAGTTTAATATTCACTCATGACCTTTGCCAGATAGTGTCAAGGAATAGGTGGGGGAGGGGTGTGTGGAATGCACACAAGTGAGATGAAGAGGCAGTGGGGATACAGACAGAGTGAGGGCAGGTCACAGTGAGCTTAGCTGATTAAGGAAAGTGAGAGAAAAAGAGGGGGACAGAACTGAGGGAAAGCCTTGGTTAGAACATAGTATTAACAATTTTGTCATGGGATTCAAGCCTCCATGAGAGCCAGTTAGCACTCTCTTGTAGGAAATTATAGTTAATAAACCCGAACCCAAGGTAACCAACCATTGATACATGAAGAGTTGATACTTTGCTAGTTCTCCTGTGATTTTGGGGTGTCCTGAAGGGTTGTGACAGCTCCACTGATTGCCTACTCAACAGCTGTTGTCCCCTTCTTGCTGACAGAACCCAATTTTATGGTGTGTCAATTTGCCCAGCCACATAAGTTGTGATTGTTCTAAGATGATTGATGGGATACTGTTTCCCCTTGCCAGAACTGGTCTGGGGTGTGTGTGTGTGTGTGTGTGTGTGTGTGTGTGTGTGTGTGTGTGTG
>JAQQAC010010508.1:37573904-37596375 GCA_029783875.1 Phataginus tricuspis
TGTGTGTGTGTGTGTGTGTGTGTGTGTGTGTGTGTGTGTGTGTGTGTCCCATCCTAGCCAATGGGATGATGGAGGAAATCTGCTAAGAGCTTTTAGAAGATGTTTCCTCCTCACCCCAAAAAAAGGAGAAGAAAATGAGGAGAAAGCACTTTATTTGAGACACAAAATAATTGAAACGAGATGATTTTTTCAACAATGTGTCCTTTGATGCATTCTTAGAAAATTCAAATAGAAAATTATTCCAAAAAACATTTTTAGATGTTCCTGCTTTTCAGGTATCCTAAGCAGACTTTTGGTTAGCCTATTAGACAACCAAACACTGACCCAGAGTGTCACACTTGGCTTGTAAGAGCCTCTTTGGTATCCTGGAGGTGAGACTGGCTACCGACTGGGCCTGTGGTGAGAACTAAGATGGCACATGTAAAGCGCTAAGCCTGCGAGTAATGGGGCCTGGCTCCTAACTACAGGTGGGCTCTTTATGCCCTCTCATCTCCTGCTCCTGCATCCTTGCTAAGGGAGACTAGGAATGGCCAGGGTAATAGGTAAATGACCGAGTGTCAGCTTCCTCCCCAGGGACCCACACCCTTCATGGTTCCAGGTCACTCATGGGCTACTAGCTCCACGATAGCTTTCTTCCAGCTCAACCACAGCCTGCTGACTTGGGCATGTCACACTGTGGCCTGCATGAGTGACCATGTTCCCAGACTGTCCTAGACTGTTAGCCTGTTGAGCTACAGACACAGTTCCCAGGCCTTGTTCCTCCTCCTCTACCAGGCTCCTGGTAGCCCAGTTTCCCCATCCCTTGCCAGCCTATTCTGGGCTTCTGGTCCTGCCCACTACCTAGTCAGCCAAATTTTCCTGGGCTTCCCCCTGGGCCTGATTTACAGCAAGTTCTAGGGAATCAGCTCTATTTTCTGATCAATAAGGTGCAAAATAAACCCTGTGGCCAGAAGGTAACATTAACCAAATCCATACCCTTAGCTACTCTGATACTCCTTGGGGGAAGAGGATGGGGTGTCTGCTTCTCTATCCTTATCCTTATCTTAGAGACATGGTGCTGAATAAAGAGGACAACATGCACTTTGGATTAAGACAAGGATGAAAATCCCAGCTTCAGCACTTAGTAATATTAATTTGAGCAAGCTATTTAACCTTTTTAATCATAATGGTGATAATAATGGTATATAATATGTTTTGATTGCTTATTTCCCTGCTGACCACTTTACAATGTATTATCTCAATCCTCTCAGTTACCCCACGAAGGAGATTTCATTATTCTCACCACTTTACAGGTAAAGAGCCCAAGACAGAGAGTTAAGTAATTTGCCAAAAGTCACAACTAGTGGGTGGAGAAGCTGTATCTGCTTGACTCTGGAGTCCAGACTCTCTGGTATTCAACTTCTTTATCTGTGAAGTGGGTATAATAATAACAGCCTCCTAAAACTGACCAAGAATAAGAGACGTAACTTATAAGGCCCCTGAAAATGCTTGGGATGCCAGTTCCTTCCTGCTTGTCTTCCCTTCCCAAGGAATCAACATCGGCATTAGAACAGTGGGCTCGCGGTGAAGATTTGTCTCCAAGGCAGACACCCTCCAAGATCAAATGATTTGCAATGAGGGATTGTCATTGTTGCTGGGTGTACTTCATCAGCCCTTTTGAAAGAGTTCTTGCAGATGTAAGTCCCACTTACAACACTGGACCTACAGAAACACCATTGGCTGTTTTTACATTCCAGAACTTCCAACACCAAAAATGTGGGTTTTTCCCCCCAGCATCACTCTATTCTCCACCTCTGGGGACACCAACTGGGTGTCCTACAATTTAAATCAGTTCTCACACTGACTACCTAGAGTCAGTGTCAGACCCCACAGGTTAAGTACTTACTTCTACAAGACTGCCCTGACTTTAGAAGCCAATTGCAAACCTCTGGTACTTCTGATTAACTGGCTTTAAATGGAGCTTTCCCATACCTCCATCCTTGGGTTTGATAATTTGCTAGAGTGTTTTACAGAACTCAGGAGAAGAGTTTATTATTATCAGCTTATTGTAAAGGTTACAACTCAGGTACAGCCAAATGGAAGAGATGCATAGGATAATGTATGGGGTGGGAAATGGAGCTCCCCTGCCCTCTCTGGATGTGCCACCCTCCCAGCATCTCCATGTGCTCCCAGCCCAACAGCTCTCCAAACCTTGTAGTTCAGGGCTTTGTATGGCAGTTTGGTTAAGTAGGCATGATCGGTTAACTCACTGAATATGGAGGATTAGCTTCATCTCTAGCCCTTCTCTCCTCCCTGGAGGTCCAGGAGTGGAGATGAAAGTTCCAACCTTCTAATCCATGGTTGGTCTTTGGGACCCCCATCCTGAAGCTATCTAGGAGCCCCTCAGCCAAGAGGCGTCTCGTTAGTATCCCAAAGGCACTCTCATCACTCAGGAAATTCCAAGGGTTTTAGAAGCTCTTGTGCCAGGAACTGGGGACATATTTCTTGTTACATTACAACGTCACACAGAATGATGTCTGGCAGATTTACACATGCCCTTAGAGGACAATGGACACCAGTGGGGGCTGGACACAGACGGTTTAGCCAGGCTTGTGGGGAGGAAGGGAATTTAGATGCCAATCTTGTGTGAGGTTCCTCAGAGTTGACTCAAGTCTGTAATTCAGAACCACACATAAAAATTACTTTTTTGAGAAAGACTCAAAATTATTTAAAGGAAACTTGTTTCTTTCCTTAATATGAGAGCAAAGTGCTCCCCGCCCTGCCTGCCCGCACTCCGCTCCCCTCTGCCTTCTCTTACAGTCATTTAGAAGCGGGTTCCCCTCCTCTCCCCCTCACTCCTGGCCTTCCGGGCACTGCTAAGAATAACATCATTTGGAGCGGGGCTTTTTTCTTTTTCTTTTGGTCTATGTAAATGGTCTGCAGATTTATTTCATTCCAGATGTTTTCCCCCAAACTGCCTTTCGTAAGAAACTCAGAAATATTTTTAAACATAATTTGGGGGTTTCCAAATAAAACAAATATCCTAATTGCCTATGGGTTTCTAAGTGACAGGTCCTTGCTTGGTGGTGGGGAGAGCAGAAGACAGAGGCCAACAGAGCCAGCTCTGGGGACAAAATGAGGCTTCTGACACTTACCCTGCGGGCTGGCCTGCCTTCCCCTTCTCTCCTTTCCACTACTTGGGCATTGTTATGGACTGAATATTTGTGTGTCCCCTCCCTGCCAGTTCGCATGTTAAAGCTCTAATCCCCCATATGATTTTATTTGGACATGGGGCCTCTAGGGAGGTAATTAAAACAAAATGAGGTCCTAAGAGCAGGCCCCTGGTCCTGTAGCATCAGTGTTCTTACAGGAAGACTCTCTCTGCATACTCAGAGGAAAGGCCATGTGAGGACAAAGGGGCTGAATGCAAGTCAGGAAGAGAGCTTTCACCAGACTGAACTGTGTGGCACTTCCATCTGAGATTTCCAGCCTCCAGAACTGTGAGAAAATAAATTGCTATCGCTCAGGCATGAATCTGTGGGATGCTGTTACGGCGGCCCTGCCGGTGAAGACAAGCCAGTGCCCTCCGGCTGCTGCTTGCTGTACTTTACTGTGTAACTCACTCGTCTCGTGAAACACACCACACAGGTGTTCTGACCTGTCAGCATCCTTTCTCCCAAGGACCTAATCTGAGAGAGAGATTCATACTAAGATAACACCAAATCACACCACCCCTCCTGGTTAATACATTATCAGAAACCCTTAGTACTTTAGCCTGGTGGTTCTTAGCTCTGACCACACATGAGACCGTCCAAAGAACTTACTAAAACACAGATTTCCAAGCACCACCTGCCCTTTAGCTGGTTGGAGAGGCCTGCTGGAGAGGTGGCTCCCCTGGAAGGGAGGCTGGTTAGGGCTGCTTAGGATGCCCTCTAACTCCAAGATCCATTTAAAGAAGTGTTTCTTTTGGGAGGAAAGCTTTTCCCTGCATGGTACTGAGAGTGGCTGCCTGCTCAGTGAAAATGCCTCAATAGAAGCCTTGGGTTTTCTGCTGCATTTCTGAGCATCCTTTGTCCCTAGAACTTAATCTGAATGATTGCCTAAAAGGTGGCACCATAGCAGGAGATCGTACCAGAGCTTAGCACGCCTCCCAGCTAATATGGTGAGACGAGTCTGTGTAAATTGCAGGAAAATATATACTTTGGAGAAGAACTTCAGACGTGCCCTGGCTCTCAGAAATGCTTCCTTCATCTGAATATGGGCCTCAGAACACTGTCATGAGCCATGGGAGGGAGGTGTACCCAGATTCTTCCTCAGCAGGAACAGAGCAAAGAGCAGGGACCATTTTGAGAATGAACCTGAATTCACAGAGATGAAAAGTCTAGAGAGAGTGCTTGATTTGATTTCTTAGATAACTTAATAATGTAGTTTATCATTGTGTAAGAAGTTGCCCTCTGAATTTTTGGACTATTTCATCATCCTTTCTTGTGCAACAATATGTCAATGGGGATAGAAAGCCTCTCTCTAATCCTGGTTCTGTCACTACCTTGGCGTATGATGTTAGGTAAGGCTTTTAACCTAATTGGGTACCAGTTTACTTACCTATGAAATGAGGAAAGTAAATTAGATGATTTTTTGAGGTCCTTTCTGGCTTTAAATTTTTACAGTCCATAACTATAGCCATATACAAACCATATAGGAATTTTTTTTAATTGCAACTTAATTGCAACTGAGTTCAATTATTTGAAGAATGGTGGTGGAATCCCAGTATCCAGCGAGAGCTTCTTATTTACTCTGTTGTTTTCCTGACTTGAGTAGCTCTTTTCCTTTCTACTTTTCTGTATATATGGAGCTTTAGAGCATTTGACCTTGATGGTTTGAGCTTGCTTACTTCCAGAATTACCACCATTCTGCCACTTATCTCACTAGGATACTGTCCAATTTAATGCATTGTAACACTGAGTATGTCTTGTATGTATATAAACTTTAACAGTGCACCAGGAATGGTATTTTAGAAAGTAATATAGAAAGTTTAAATTCTGCTAGGGGATTTGGCTGCAAATAGAAACTGTTTCAGGTTAACTTAAGAGAGAAATTTATGTGAGGAGTGGTGAAATTCCCAGAATCCTTGGTGGCAGGAAGTAGGGGCAGGACCCGAAGGAAGTGAGGTGCAGTCAAGAGGCCGCCTCCAGAGGCGCCAACCTGGGGGGCTGGGGCCGGGCAGCACTCGTCCCTGCACTTCAGGGCCCCCTCATGTGATCCCTAACTGACCCTGTGCTTTGAATGGTCTCCCGGAAAGCTTTGAGCAGACAGAGAATGGGAAGAGGGAGTATCTTCCCACAGGGATTGGTTTCCATTGTGAGAGTAAAACCCTCCTCTCACTTACCCTGATCTTCCTCCAAAGAAGTATATCCACGATTGGATGAACATCCATGTGCAAAGGGAAAAAACCTTGATTCTTACCCCTATCATATACAAAAATGAAGTTGAATTGTACTACCGACCTAAATATAAGGCTGAAAACTATGCAACTGCTAGAAGAAAGCACAGAATAAGTATATCCAGGTGCTAAGCAGCCAAAATGATAAATGACCACCACGTGGCTTTGCCACCTCCAACTACCGACCGAGTGACCTTGGTAAACGAGCACGAGGACAATGCCCATCTCTGAGGCAGCCATGTGGATTCCTGGGAATGACTAAGACCTGTGCCCAGGGCCACACTGCTCACCCACCCTTCTGGTAGCAATGCTGCCTGGAGCCTGACCTGAAGCTTGGATGTCCCTCGAAGCCTGGGCAGTCTGGTGTGTTAGTGGCACTCCCAGCCTCCAGTTGCGGTTGTGCCCTGAGGGGTGGGAAATCTGAAAGGGGACAGATCATTTGAACACTTCTTGGTTTTTGTAGCTTTGAGATCCTTGAAATTCACCTTCCTTGGGGGTATGGGTAGTTGTAGAGAAGGCCTCTCAGGCACTTGAGACACCTCAGGAGCTCCCACAAACATCTCTGGTGATATATGGGGGGGTGCTGGAGGCCATGCCCGCAGGTGGGAGGCATGAGCCCTGACATCTCTTCATGCGGATTCACCTCTCCTATTGGCTGCTGGGGCCTGATGGACTGTGGGATACACATGCACCCTCTCTGGATTCTTAGCACGTCTCCGCGAGGTCAGCAGAGTGAGGACTTGTAGGCTCATACTTTTCCCCAGAGGAAGAAATCGAGGTTAACAAACTAAATAGAAGAGCCTTGCCCAGGCCCCTCAGCGCAGGCCCATGGGGCTTGTTTTCCTGATCGTGAGCCCAGCATCCTTTCCACCATCCAACACATTTTCCTGTGGTGGTGCCTCCATTATTAGAACACTTGGATATTCTTAGCAAACAATGGATGACATAAATAAATGCACAGCCGTTTCCCCACATTTCCGCACAGATCCACTGCAGGTGGCAGAGCCCTTTCTCTGAATGTGCAGCACAAGAAGGTGTTTCACAGAGTGGAAAGAGAGTTACAGCGTTCATCCGCATGGAGCTGCGGATACGGGCTTTGTGAAGGAGGAAGATGGGCAGCCCAGGCTTGCTGTCGGGGCCTTTAATGATGGGACGGTAGGGCTGCCACCCCAGGGCCTGGTGGAGGGCTTCTGCTGTGCCAGGAGAACAGGTGTTTGCACTTGGTCCTCAGGGAGAGCTCTGTCTGCTGCTGTCCCCTGCAGAAACTGGACTGAAGCCCCAAGTGCTTTATTAGTACGCCAAGATCCTGCCCTGGCCCTGAGGCCGAGGCCGAGGTGGGGGATGGAGGTGATTGCCTATAAGGCAGTTCTGGAATTCCCTGTGCCTTACTGACTCAAGGAGGAGGATCAGAAATGGACCCTGGAAGAAAGTAGAGGCTGAGAGGCTGCTTCTTGTGTCAGGCTGGGAGGTTGTAGTAGAATTGGGGTAGGGGGGCCTGTGTCAAGAGTCAATAGGGATGAGCATCAGAGTGCAGAGCGTCTCTCCTACAACTTGGTCATCCAGCAGCAGGTAGATGACTGATGATCAGCTGTTGAAGTAATTACTTAAGCAGTTCAGCAGCCAAGGACTGTCTTCTGGGGTGGGGGCAGCTCCTAAAAGAGCTGTTGGAGGCAGGGTGAGGCAGGAATGTCTGTGGCTGAGCCACTCTGGGACCCCTCAAAACCCTGTGCGGAAGTGCTCTGCCGGTGAGCCCAAGCGCCCCGCCCCCCCACGCACTGTTTTTCAGTCTGCCATCCGGAAATCAGCCCTCCCACGAAGTGCGTAAACCGCATGAAAGACGTGCCGCAGTAAGGCTTCATGTGTCAGCTAAACAGGGAAAAGTAGGCTTTGCTTTAATGCTGTGAAGTTTTTAACTCACCAACAGTCTAGAAAGCAAGTTTTAAATGGAGACACAGTCACACACACACACAGATACACACACACTGGGGTGGGGAGGGAGGGCAAACAGAGTGTTGAACTTGCTCAATTACTCAGAAAATTAACAGGTTGACCTTAATTGATTTTAGATGTTAACCTTCAGAAAACAATGTGTATGTGTAGAAACGATGGGTACATTTAGTAACTTTGAATACATGTTTACCATTCACGGAAATTGATGACTGTTTTGGCACAATGAGTTCACTCAGTGTGAGGTCCAGGCAGCTGTTTACCTGGTGGGTGACCTTGCTTGCCTGGCCTTTTCCTGGCGGCGACAAAAGCAGACTGGCGCACCAGTGCCAGCTCCTCCGGCCCCCCACCTCGGCTGGTTGGCTCCGGGATACCATACTCCATCTCTCTGCCCCCTGCTGGGTGCAGGGGCTCCATGGCTCTGTCAGGATGCCCTCTGGGCTGACTGGGCCCCTCAACTTTCTCAACTCTCCTGACTTCTTAACCGATGTCACACCATCCCTTGGAATCCTGTGGGCCGGACCCTCCCCTGGAAGAGAGATTCTTGGCAACTGACCTCAGCTTCCTTCTCCCTTCCTCCCTACGCTCCTTCCATGAAAAAGGACATGGCTGACAGCTCCTGCTGTAAGTGCCCCACGGGTCTAGTGAAGGTGCCACTGAGTACCTGGCGAGGCCCCTCTCCAAAACCACCAAGGAAGGTGTGTGGTGTCTCCACATGCTATGCCCATACAGTTTTTCTCTGCAAGAAGAGCTGAGATAGTTTTCTGGCCAAAGGTAGAAAGCAGTGAGCCAGACAGGGAGTCTGGAAAATAAATGTAGGACAGAGGGCAAGCAAAGGACCTGCTGGCCATCCGAGGGCATGCCCATCAGACTCAGGGATGATTTCAGAATGCATTTGTCATCCTATTCTCTCAGGCTTACAAACAACTCCTTGTTCTCAGAAAACAGCAGCTGCTTCTGCAGAGAATTCAGCATTAGGGTGTGACAACCAAGAAGCTGGTTTTCTGCTCTAGGAATGAGGCCTTCCTCTAACAAGGAAGGGAGAAGTCATTCTTGCCAGAATAACAGTTTTCCATTGCTGCTGTAACAAATCACTATAAATTGAGCAGCTTCAAATGACACAGTTTATAATCACACAGCTCTGTATGTCAAAGTCAGACATGCTCTCCACATGGCTGCAGCATCAAGTTCCTTTCTGAGGACTCTAGGGGAGGATCTGTTTCCTGTTCAGGCAGTTGGCAGAACTCAGTTCCTTAAGGTTGTAGGACTGAAGTCTCCATTTCCTTGCTGTGAGATGGGGGCTGCCCTTAGCAGCTAGAGTTCCCCGTCTGGTTCTTGTACACAGCCCCTACATCTCGGAACAAGCAATAGGACTCCTCACACTGCCATCTCCCTGACTTCTCTTCCCTGTCAATCTCCTCCTCTGACCAAAGCTAAGAATGGCTGTCCACTTCTAGGGACTTGCGTGATAAGGTTTGCCCCCCACAATCTCCCCCCCTCATAACCCAGGATCATCTACCCATCTCAAAGCCCTTAACATAATCATACCTGCAAAGTCCCTTTTGCCATGTGAGGTAATATTCATAGGTTCTATGGATTAGGGTGTAGACATCTTTAGGGGGCTGGTATTCTGCCTCCCACAGTCAAGGTTAGGATATGTGATTTGCTGACCCACCCTTAGATATTATCTTGGGACAGTAGATCTTTATCATGTGATTCACAGGTCCAGTGCATGTTGAGAGACAGAATTGTGTGAACTGCAGTAGGCAGGTGCCAGGTGGGCATTATACAAAGTAAGACTGGATGGTCTGTCCAAGGTACTCTGTGGTCAAGTCATCAGATCCACTGAGTGATTGTTCATACGGCTTTGTGAAATGCAATTATGTAGGTTAGCTCATAAAGCATTTTTTTTTTTAACAAGATCTGACACAAATAGAACCCACTCAGCCTGCTTTTCCTGTTCTAGCTTTGCAGGCAGTCAGGACCCTTCTGCCCTTCATCTACTGCCAAACTCCCCTCTGATCTACAGGGGATTTTAGCCTCTCATCCATAGGCTGAACCCACAAAGGCAGTGCTCACATGGCCTGACTTCCTCCTCTGCATTCACACTTACTGTTCCCCCACCTGCAATGCCCAGTGCTCACCTCCTCTGCCAAGGCCCCAGCATCTCCTCCTATACATCTTTCTAGCCACCCTCTGCTCCAAGTGCATGCGAGGACACTATCTGAGAGCTGTGAGAAATGCAAAGTTGCAGCCACTGCTGCCACCCCTCCCCCACCTACTGGAGCCAAATCTGCTTGTTAATTAAATCCCAGGGGATCACAGGCCCTTTAAAGTTTGAGCAGCATGGGGTGAGGCCATGCTAGACAGTTCCTCTTCCATGCAGCCCTCCCTGATTGCCCTAGACCCAGCTAAATAAGCTCTTCCCACAGCTTCCATTGTGCCCCATGGTACTTCCTTCATGAGAAGCTAGTATAACTGGATGTTAAAAGGGACTTTTCCTGTCATCTAGATATTTCAGCAGAGGCCTCAAAGGCAGAGAACAAAATAGTTGGTGCCAAGAAGCCCTTCATCCACAAGAGGTGCTGAGAGCCCCCGCAGGACAAGCTCAGAGAATGTGAAACTTCCTCAGCCACTGTTAGCCCTTCCCTCTCCTAGCCCAGGGGCCACAAGTCAGGAGAGTTTCTGTGAGGGAGGTTGACTGAGGCCTGTGTATTCCCACCACCCACAGGGCCTTTCCAAGGTGGGGAGAGACAGCTGTGTCCCCTCACCTCAAGTGAGAATGGCTTCAGGTGGGACTTTCCTTACTCAGCTAAGTGTTTGGGGAAATTGAGGATGGATCTGAGAAGCCAGGACTGCACTGAACTAATGTTGCCCTTCCCCAGAGGGCAGCGAGGCAAAGGTGCATGGTTCTTGTGCAATAGATGTGGGTCACGAGGCAGGGAGACTGCCTGGAGCTTCCTTGAAAGGGTCCCCAGCAGCAAGAGGACTGCCTGAAGGGCAGGCGACTCAAGACCCAGCAGAGAAATGGACCACTGGAGACAAGGTGCTGAAGGGCTAAGTGCAGTTCCCCCTCCCCAGCATACACACCCCAACCTCATGATGAAAACTGTAAGTTTAAGAAATAAAAACACAGGATAGCTATTTATATTTGAATTTCAGATAAGCAACAAATGAGCTTTTAGTATGTCACATGTAATATTTGAGATACTCTGAAAAATTATTTCTTGTTTATCTGAGCTTCAAATTTAGCTGGGTGTTCTATATTTTATCCTAAGTTGGAGGCCTTGCAGCAGAAATTCTTGTGGCTTCTTCAAGAAATCCATAGAAGTCCTCCAAATAGAAGCTAGCTCTTGAACCCCAAATCAGGTCACTACTTAAGCAATCAAATAAGATCCTTTCTGCTCTTTTATCCCCATTCCTTTCCCCACCATGCTTAGCCCTCAGAAGCCCTGGTCAGTGAGGGGTGGAAGGGGGAGGGTGCTGGGAGGTGACTAAGCACACCTTCCCCCACCACGAGCTTCAGAGCTGGAAGAGGATGACGCTTTAAATGAAATTGAACATTTTGATTATTACCTGGACCAGACTACGGAACAACTACTGTTGTACTGACTTAAAGCTATGTAGGATGCCTGCCCAACACATCAAACAGGGAGAAGCAAACCTAGAGACCAGGCTGAAAAGACAGTGGCTGAGGGATAGTTGCTGTACATCTGAGCCCTGCTGAGGGGAGCTGGGTCACAAACTGATTTGTTTACAGGTCCATCTCTTGGGCTAGTGTCCTGTTATTCATTGGTGTCCCCAGCTTGGTGTAGCTAATAGATGCTCAGCAACTGTTTGAGTGTTGAATGTCGAGAACTTGGGTGAATCCACCCATGTTTTCACCTACAGAACCATGGTGAGAGAGTTTTTCTGGCATTGTACCATCTTTCCCAAAGGTGCTCTGGCTGAGGTCATCCTTGTCACAAAACATGCCAGGTACGACGATGGAGATACACTCAACTGGACTTGGAACCTTCTCGAAGAACACTGTAAGCACTTATGGTCAGAGCAGGGACAGATTTAGGTTTGGGGGGACCTGAATCTTTTACAAACTGGAACCTTTTCTAAGAGAAAGAATATCAAATTATGAAGACAAAATTAGGCATAAATGTGGAGATTAATTTAGGGGAAATCACAACAAATGACAAATTTTGAAAAGCTAACAAATACCACAGACATCACAAAATCCAGAAAAATAGCATAATATTTGTAGTGGTTAACTATAGGACACATCTATAACAATATACTTGTTTTCTACATTT
This sequence comes from Phataginus tricuspis, assembly GCA_029783875.1. Classification (NCBI taxonomy): domain Eukaryota; kingdom Metazoa; phylum Chordata; class Mammalia; order Pholidota; family Manidae; genus Phataginus; species Phataginus tricuspis. The sequence goes on from JAQQAC010010508.1 coordinate 37,585,575, forward strand.
TTTTGGCTCTATTTTTTCCCTACATTTTCCACTCAGTGTCCTTGTAATAGTGGCATATTATAAGTCTATGTTAGCCTTGTTGATGTCAACAATTTGTTGTCAGATCACCAAGAACTCAAATCTTTTTTCAATATGTTCATATGATTCACTCTTCATTGCGTTATTCAAACAATTTATTTATGCTCAAAATGTGTCTCTTCTTCTTAATGAAGCACTGCTTCGGCATGATCTGATCCTTATAATCTTTCGTCTTTTCATTATTTATATTTTCTTAGTTGTGATTCTTTTACATGATTCTTTTCCTTAACTTCATGCTTTTGTCCGTCAGACATTTTAGGATGTGTTGTGTTATAGAACAAGAGTTTCTGATGTTTTGAAACTTTCTCTAGCCTTTTATCTTTCAGTTTTTGTCTGAGGCTTCTACTAAGTTGCTTCTGTCTTAAAACATTTGAATTTTTTATAATCAGCAATTTAAAAAAATATATAAAAGGACTCAGAAACAGAACAACTCAAATGCACTGAAAGATTGCTGAAATGTGTTGAGTTATATATTGCATAATTAAATTACACTTCTGCCTGATCTGTGGGTGAGTATGTGTAGGGATTTGGTTACCATGGGAGACTTTTTTCCTTACTTTTTTCTTTTTTATCTGTGGTAGTTTAGTGACAGTTTCATGTGGAGCCACCAGACTTCACCATACTAGGAGGGTACGGTACTCTCAGGATGATCTCAGGTGGGGTGGTAAATCTCTGAAAGGTATCACATGAGCAGTGGAGTTTCCTTTCTTTGCAAAGATAAGTGGACAAACCACATCCAGTGGACAAGCATCGACTCCAAACCACGTCTTGGTGTGAATGGTGTGAATTGGTATTACCTGTTGGAAAGCAGTTTATATTGAAAGCCTTAAAAACATTTATATTCTTCTCAAACACGTATTCCTAGACTTTTATCTAGTAATTTGACTTTAGGGTATTAATCATAAGGAAATACTCCTAAAAATGAAAAAAAAAGTATTATGCACAAAGATGTTAACAAGATATTCCTAACAAATGCTACTTGCAGTAACCTGCTTCAACAGGAAATGGTTATCTAAATCATGAAACTTTAACTTGATGGGTATTACTAATGTTGAATTTTATAGAAGCTTTGTTCTATGGTGCAAAATAGTTCTTATGCAATGTTAAGGAAAAAAGCAAGATACAAAATTATATATACATATTGACATTACAATAATCCCTATGCTTAGAAAAATCCTGAAATACACATTATTTTAAAATGTACACTATATACATATGCTCCCTATTTATATCATAAAACTCCCCATGTCAATAACTATAGATTTATGATATTATTTTTAATAGTTGCATGGTATTTCATTGTATGCATGAAACAGTCTCCTATTTTAAGACATTTAGATCACTTCCAATGTTCTCCTGTTTCAAGTATATTGCAATGAATAGTCTTGCACATTAATCTTTAGCCAGTTCTCTGTTTCCTCAGGATAAATTCCTAGAAGTGAAATTGCTGTTCAAAGGCATTTTTAGGGTTTTTGAAATTTATTACTAAATGACCTTCCAGAGCGACTATAATTTTACTCTCTCATGTGAGAGTTTATGCCCTTTCCCTGACACCATTGCAACACTGACTCGTTCATCTGCTTTAAAATTGAGAAAATAAAATAAAATAATACGGCTGCAACAGATTTGAAACTTATTTTTTTATTACACAATCCCAGCTTTTGATAAGAACATTGATGGCAGCTAACATCTATTGTGCAGTTACCATGTCCCAGACACTGTGTTATGAGAGTAAGCTTTTGTAATCCTCTGTGTCATTCTGTGAGGTAGGGCCAACCCATTTCACATGTGAGGAAGTTGAGACCCACAAGTGCTAAACAACCTGCTCAAGGTAACCCAGCCCAAGGTAATGAAAGGACGAATTACAATCTGAACCCAGTCCATGGCCTGCACCAAGCTGGGCTTCTCTCTTGAGTATTCCTGCTGAGATGTTCTCAAGCATCCAGTGGGACCCTTCAGTTCAGGATTCACCATGGCCCTGGAAATTCCTCTAGACCATGTTTGAGGATGGGTTTCAGTCTGGGGAGAGGTCTCAAAGAGAACCATTGGGAAGGTGCCAAGAATCTACACCTTGAAGCGAGGTAGATCCTGCTAAGCAAGTATAGAACTGGCCTGCCTGTCCTAGCCCCTGGTCACCCCAGGAGAAAAGTCACAAGAAAACAGTTTCTTTGGAGGGAGCTGGGTAGTATGAGGTGCCTACCCCCTGTGTAAGGTGAACAGTTCCTCTTGGTTTGCCTGAGACTGTCTTGTTTCTAGCACTGAAAGCATTGCATTCTGGGAAATTCTGCAGTCCTGGCCAAACTGGGATAGTGGGACACCATCTCATTGGGGTAAGGTTCTGGCAATTCCCTTCACCTCAAGGGACGTGCAAGAGGCTTTAGGAGTATCTTGCTAATGTGTTCAGCCCCGGGCAAGGTCACTATGGATTCAATGAGACTGAAAAATGACAATGAGATGTTCTTGGGGTGAAAGGGTTTATACACAACTTTATTCCCATGGTGGCAGGTCAATCACTAGAATCCTGTCCACTCAGAGTGAGTCTGCATGAAGAAAGCTGATCTCTGCCAATGGGCCTCTCTGCCCCCGCAGCCGTCTCAGTCTCTGTCCTCAGTGCAGCCTCTGCTCTCCTGCAGCCTTGCAGCCATGCCACCGTGTTGTGCACAGCACTGGGCAGAGCTCTTTATATAGAGTCAGTAGCAATGCATTGCCCACATGTGTGCCCAACCAGGGCCAGGTAAGAATCCTGGCCACAGGAACCTTCATTTTATCCACACCCAGCTAATGAGTATGGTGGCTGAGGGCAAAGCTGGGAGAGAGAAGCAGCCAAGGACACAGACTCCCACCTCTCCCCACTGCCACTTCCAAGCCTGAAGCTGGCCTCAGCTTCTACATTTCCGTCTGTGAAATGAGCCTGGAAAGGCCCAGAAGCACAGTGGGACGTTTGAGAGGTGGTCCTTGGGGATGGGGAAAGGTGATTGCACAGGGCAGTCGGCTTTATGATTGCACGCTGCTGAATCCAGCCCTTTCAGGAACGGGGCTCTGAGGAATGGCTGCTGTGGGCCCCACCTGGTGCCTCCCTCCTGCCAGCCAGGGGTGGGACCACAGCTGCTGCTACCTCTCCTCTCTAAGGGGCAGGGGTGGGGTTGAGAACCCAGGGCACCCTTGTGCCTCCAGTCTGTCAGGCTGAGGCAGGGGCCCTTCTTCCCGACTGGAGCATCCCAGCTTGCTGAAGTGCCAGAGCCCCTCCTTCCCCCCCTGCAAGCAGCTACACTAATACCTGACAGCTTGCTACACAGGCAAGACACTCCAGGAGGTCCTTTTCATGCATTGTTTTCCTTTGTCCTTGTAATTTACCTGGGAGGTGTGATAATCATCTTCATTTTCCAGAGGCCCAGAGTGATTAAGGAACTGGCCCAGCTATTACCAAGCAGTGGGGGCTCGAGACCAGCCCCATCTTTGTCCAAAGCCCAGGCCCAGCTCATGGTTCTGCCGGGCCTCGTGGCTCTTCACTCTGGGGCCGTGGTAGGCCTGCTGTGTTTCCTCTTTTCCCCCTTGAAACTGGAAATGTGCTATTGCTTGGAAATAATATGATGAAGGGCTGCTTTGGCTCCACTGTGGTTACTTACTGGTTAAGCCGGCCTTCGCGACCTGGTCTGGCGTTCTCACCACCCTTGAGCACGTGATTTCCCCGGGGGAAAAACACATCCTGCGTTCTAAATAGCAAATTCCAAACACACTGTTAGAACACAGCTTATTTGTGAGGAAGGGAATGTCTGCCTGTAAACTAATTTATTCTGTACGACAAGAAAAATAAATGGACCTTTTGACTTTTACCATTTGGATTGTTGGTTGAAAATAGCAGGAGTGGGGCTGCCCACAGTTTGTCCTTCTGCAAGGGCATCATCTATTTGAATCCTCAAATCTCTCACAAGAGTTTGTGAATGTGGTCTGATGAAAAACTCTCCAGTGCAGTGAGTACAGACTGGGTCAGGAGTCAGGGGACGTAGGGCTAGCCCTGCCTTGGCCCTTAACTAGTCATGTGATCTTAGGTGAGTCCCTTTACCTTTCCAGGCATCTGCTCTCCATCTGTAAAATAAGGGGGTTACAGTAAAGGATCTCCAAGTTCCCTTCCAGGTCTCAGATGCTGTGAAACACAAATAGCCTCAGGTGTGGAATTGCAAATGCGGGGTCTGCTAGGAAATTCCGTTTCTTTACTTTACTCCCCTTTGTAATTTTTAGAAAATCTCTTCGTAGTGTTGTTCTCCTTAAGCTATAGCAGAAGAGAGAAAGGGTAAGTCAGGTTCTTTTGTGTTAAATGGAGCATTTAATAATGGATAAGCAAAAAGATGTGCGACACGGGGCTTTCTCTCACGTTGGGAGTTTGGCTATAGATCAGCAATCCTGGCACGTGAGTGACAACCCGCATTGAAAAGGGCAGAACTTGGCTCTCCTGCCCCCCAGCTGTGAGAGCTGGAGGGAGAAGCAATGCGGGAATGTCTTTCATTTCCCCCTGAAGGCTGGGAGCATGTTCAGCTTAGTGTTGCCAACTGTGTAATTGCGGACTTGCCTCTAAATGAAGCCTTTTTCCCTGGACATCTTTCAGGCTACAGTATTCCCTCTGGCATCCCCACCCCCCTGGAGCAAAGCCTGATGGACAGTCTGGGTGCTACTCAGACCAGCCTAGGAAAGAATTCACTTAATAATGGCAGAGAGGCCTCAATATGTCTTCAGTGGCTTATTTTTTAAAGCTAGGATTTGCTTTGTCCACTTGTTTATTTTTGCCATATGCCTTTCACCAAAAATAGCTTGCAGCAAGGACACAACAAAATGCTCCTGGGAAAACAACAACAGAGGTGGAAACTCAGGTCCAAGGAAAATGGAAATAGAAAATCAAGACTGGGTAAAAGAAGAGCATTGAAGTGTTGGCTATGAAGGCCAAATAGTTGTTATATCTGAAATTCAAATTTAGCTATCTAAATTGTCTAGTGTCAAAGCAAGAATGCGTTACATGGTTAGCTGCATAATTCTTTGTATTAGGGGAAAGGAAAAGGTCCCAGTTACTCAAAGGAATGTTCTTTTGTCCATTCCTTTAGTAAACACTTATTAAATGCTCACCATGTGCCAGACACTCTTTGAGGTAATCAAAAATGAGAGAGCTGTACTCAGCCCCCAGGAGCTTAGCATCTGTCGGAGCCTAGGTGAGTGTAAGATATTTGTGCACCTACTGCATGTCAGATACTATGCTTGTAATCGGGTACCTGCCACATGTCAGGTACCATGCATTTAATTGCGTACCTACCACATGGCACACATTATGCATTGTTGTTTAATGCTCATATTACAAGTACTCATTCAGGTGAATATTACTATCTCCTTTTTACAGATAAGAAAACAGAGTGTGTTCCCACAGCTGGTGGATATTGAAGTTGGAATTCAAATCATAGGCCATTCCTTTTGCACATTAGTGGTCTTCCTAACATCCTGTATTCACTACCCCTTCTCTTCCTTAACGCACCTCAACATCGTTTAGTTATTTACCACTCCTCAAAAAAAAATTGCTAATATGGGCTAAGGGATGATGACCCCATTTTCAACTCTTGGTAGCATGATGGAAGATTGACTAATCCAACCTCAGCAATCCCCTATGCTTGCTAATGATTGATTTAAGAATCAGTATGTGACATTCTCCTGGTGACTGTGAGAGGTTTAGGGGGATATAAGTGGGCACAATAAGATTGAAGGCTTGGGGAATAAGTTTTTCCCTCCTTGCTGGAAACAAACTAGTGGTATGTTGCTGTTGGCAGCCTTTTTGTGACTCTGGGAGGATCTGACTACCTGATATCAGTTGTTCTGACACTAACTGGTCTGTACTGCAATACAATTCCCCAGACACAAATACAAATCCCACTTGGAGTTAAGGGCACTGTTCCCAACAAGACTGCTCCCACTTCATACATCAGCTGCAAGTGGGATCCCAGCTAACTTGCTCTTCTGGCCAATTGGCTATCTGGGGTTCCCATGAACTTCTCAGGTTCAATAATTTGCTAGAATGACTCACAAACTCAGGAAAGCATTATTCTTATGATTACAGGGTTTTGGGTTTTTTTTTTATATAAAGGTTATAAATCTTTAACATAGGGCAAGATCTGGGAGGGTTGAGAACATGGCAAATCTGCGCCCTCTCCCTGTGCAATCAAGGTGTATCATCCTCCCAACACACTGTGTGTTCATCAATCAGAAAGCTCCACTGAACTTGAACTTTGGCATCCAGAGTTTTTATTGGGGTTTCGTTAAATAGGTATGATTGACTAAACACTGGCCCCATGATTGAATTCAAGCACCAGCTCCCCTCCCTTCTCTGGAGGCTGGGCTGGCTCAAACCCTGACTGTCTAATCCTGTGGTTGGTCTTTCTGGTGACCAGACCACATCCTGAGCCATCTCACAGCATACATTCAAGGAGGCTCCAAAGAGCCCGTGAAAAACAAAGACGATCCTCTCACCAGGTACCTCCTTTATTAGACAAAAGCAAACTTTGGACTAGCCTCATGGAGGAAAGCACTGATAGAATAAGAGAGAAACAAAGCTGGAGCTCTGATGAAATTGTGGAGCCCACTGCTATCCTGATTCTATGAAATGTAGGCAGTGTGCCTTTCTTCTCAGTTTGAGACACTTTAGTTGCATTTGTCACTTGCAGGTAATTAATCTTACTTGTCATTATACTTTGAGATACAGGAAATAGAAAACTCAGATGCAAATAAAATAAACCATGAGAACTTTTACGATGCCACATAATAAAAAGTCTGGAAGTAAAACACTTCTAGAGTTTTCATTTTCACTCTGAGTTGGAACTAGAAGGTGAGTAAGGTATTTGCCTTGGGTACAAAATTTAAGGGGGTGCAAAAAACTTGGTAATAAAGATAAATAGTATTTAATGCACTATTTAAAAAAATGAAAATATACACATTTACAATGGACCAAAAAAAAGTCAAAATTAAAAAAAAAGACAGCATCAGTGTTGCTGATATTTCCTGTTGCCTCAGGCATCACTATTGCTTATCATGGCATTTTTACTTTCTTGTCTATTTAAAATTTTGATATTTTGTCCATTGTGGGTATTTTGCATTAACTTTCATTTTTAAAATATTGCATTTAGTATTATTTATCTTCATTACTAAGATTTTTGACACCATCTTAAATTTTGCACCCTAGATGAGTGCTTCACTCACTCCACCCTCATCCTGGTCCTGTTTTCACTATTTCATCATCAGAATGACGTTAGACCTCTGATATTTCCCTTTATTGTTATAAAGTGGCTGCTCCAATACATGAACAACATCAAACAGAAACGAAGGAATGTTTTCTCCTGTACGTTATTTCATAAATGAGAAAAACTTTCCCAGAAGACTTTCCTTGTCGGCCAGAATTGCACCACATGCCTACATCTAAACCAATCACTAACAAGGGCCATTTAGTGATTTAGCACAAAAGCTTGGCTGAGAACAATCAAGGCTTGTGCCTGGAGAGGGTGTCGCCTTCTCTGAGCACATGGTCTTGTGGAGGTTGGCTGCCTAATCAATCTCAGGGCTCTGCCTCAGAGAATACATACTGTATTAGTCAGCTTGGGCTGCCATAAAGAAATACCACAGACTGGCTGGCTTAAACAACAAATTTTCTCACCATTCTGGAATCTAGAAGTCCAATATTAAGGTTCTAGCCAGTTTGGTTTCCAGTGAGGACTCTCTTCCTGGCTTGCAGACAGCCCCCTTCTCTCTGTGTCCTCATAGAGAGGTCTTTCCTAGGTGTGCATCTGGGAGGGGAAAGAGGAAAGGTAGCAGAGGAGTGAGGGGGTGTGGAGGTGGAGGGGAGCTCTCTGGTGTCTCTTCCTAAAAGGGCACTAACCCTATGGGACCAGGGCCCCCCTATGACCTCATTCAATCTTAATTACTTCCTAGAGGCTCCCTCTCCAAATACAGCCACACTGGGGATTAGAGTTTCAACATTTGGAGGAGACACAAACATTCCGTCCATAACACTGGCTATATAAAGGTCAAAACAAGCCACACTAACCTATAGTGGTAGACGTCAGGAGACGTATCACCTTCGTTATTATGGGAGGAAGTCATGGGACATAGGCAGCTTCTGGGATATAAGCAGTGTTCAATTTCTTAATCTGGCTTGTGTTCCCCATCAAGCTGCATGCTTATGGTTTATGCATTTTTCTGTATGTAGATTATGCCCCTGCTACTTGAAGTGTGGTCCACGGCTAAGCAGCATCAACATCATCTGGGAGCCTGTTAGAAATACAGAACCTCATCCCACATACTGAATCCGAAACTACTTTTAATGAGACTGCCAGGTGATGTACTTACATATTAATGTTTGGAAGACATGATATTAGACGTCAGTTTTAAAACTGCTTTTACAGAAACGTCAGAGCTTTGCCAGCAGTGAAGAAGGTGGTTGGGAGGTTTGGGCAGAAAGCAAACAGCAATGGCTTTCTATCTGATACACATGCTGACTCTCAAGTGAAACAACTATAAGCTCTTTACAGCAGTGGACTATGTCTTTTCTTCTTTCCACAGGGCTCACAAAGTGGTACTTTTCCTATTCAGGGGCAAGTTTTTCTACGACTCTCCCTGACACACACCTACAAAGACCTCAGTCTAGGAGGCTTAAATAACCAACATTTATTTCTCACCACAGTGAAGGCTGGAAATCCAACATCAAGTTACTAGCAGATGCTGTGTCTGGTGAGAACTTGCTTCCTGCTTCATAAATGGCTGTCTTTACCATTTCCCCAGGCGTCAGGTGGCTCTGTGGGGTCTCTTTTATAAGGGAACTCATCCTGTTCACGGGGGCTCTACCCTCATGACTACTCACCTCCCACAGGCCCCATCTCCCTGGGCGTTAGGCTTGGACATGTGAAATCTGGGGAGACACACATTCAGTCCTAGCACCTTCCTTTTCCCTTCACAGTCGGGTTTTCTGTACCCTTTCAGGGGCTCAGACAGCAACTAGGGGCTCAAGGTATACCAGGTGCTGACCCGGTCTCTGACAAGGACTGTGGAAGTGGGGAGGGAGATGGCAACGTCCTCTGAAATGTGACCCCCCCTCCTTTGAGATAACAAAGAATTTTCCAAAGACTTTGGGAGATGGTAAGAAAACGTACCCTTGGTGCAGAATAGTGAAACCAGAGAATGCTTGTGACCTGTCACATTGACCGTTACCAAGTCCCCGACCCCCTCAGCTGAAGCCTGCCAGTCGCCCATCTCAGGGTCGGTGGGGATGGGGGAGTCCCTGGAGGCGGGGAATGTGGTGCCACATTCTAAATCCTTCACCCACATAAATGGGGGAAGGGGAACAGCTTAAAACTGGTATCTGTCTAACTATGATTCCAGAAACGCTGCTTGGTAAAGGATGTTGGTTCTGCAAGAATGTATGTTTTGCCAGAAAGAATATAAACTGGGATTTTAAGCTCTAGAAACAGGCATTTTAGGAAACATATTCCTTTTGCTCTGATTTAAGATAAAAATTCTGCTTATGATTCCTGCCTACAGTTTGAGCTCTCTCAGACCCATTTGGGCCCTCACCTGCCGGTGCTGAAGAGCCCCTAGCGGCAGCAGACGGCAGTAGCTCAGAGGAGCTTCGCTGGCGGGAGCACAGAAAGAGGCTTCTATTGGTAGGTGTCAGCAGTGGGGGTGGCTCAAGGGGCTATGGCTTGTGACCAGGCAAAAGGCTTATCACCAGCCAGGGGCCCAAGTAAAAGCTGCGAAATAATCCAGGGCTGTATCTGGGCAAGGTGGAGTTGCCCCTGATAACTGTGAGCGGGGCTGGCTTCATGGGCATGAGGGCCTTGTGCTCAGAGGAGCCCAGCTGCTGTCACAGAATCCTTAAATCTGAACAAAAGGGCCCTGCATTTTCATTTTGCACTGGGTGCCACAGAGTCTGCAGCCGGTCCTGAATATGAGAATGGCCCTCGGGTCTCCCCCGCAGTGCCCCTGAAGACTCCTCTTCTTCTTCCTGTGTCTTCCCACCCAGAACTGCCTCGGCGTTCTGCAGCTCACTGCCCCAGGCTTCTGCTGTGTCTTGTTTTGAATCTTTTGCATCCCTCGGTGTTAGCTTCCCATGGCTGCTGTAACAAGTCAGCACGAACTTGTTACAACAAGGCAGCTCACACAGTGAAAATTTATTATCTTATGGTTTTGTGGGTTAGAAGTCCCACACAGGTTTCAGAAGGCTAAAATTAAGGCGTCTCCTGGAGGCTCAGAGGGGAGAATCCATTTCTTTGCCTTTTCCAGCTTCCAAAGATGCTCCTATTTCTTGGCTGATTTCTCACCCCTCCATCTTCCAAGCCAGCAAGTGGGGGGTGTTGGCGTCCTCACACTGGGCCCCCCGCTTCCACTCTCAAGGGCCCTCGGCCTCACACTGGGTCCTCGAGCAAGGTCTCCCAGTCTTGAGGCGAACCGCCTGGTGACTTCAATTCCTCTTTGCCACGCAACCTTTCCTGCTCACAGGTGAGCAGTATCGGGGTGTGCTCACCTTGGCAGGGGGGGCGCTATTCTGCCTACATCACCTTATCTTTATCCTCCTTTCTCCGACCTGGGGTTGCAGGTTATCTTTTTTTTTTTTTTTTAATAATTTATTTTATTTTAGTATCATTAACCTACAATTACATGAGCAATACCGTGATGATTGAACTCCCCCCTTCACCAGGTCCCCCCC
>JAQQAC010010508.1:37606522-37643187 GCA_029783875.1 Phataginus tricuspis
GGAGAGGGGGAGGGAGAGGGGGAGGGAGGGAGAGGGAAGGAGAGGGGGAGGGAGGGAGAGGGGGAGGGGCAGGGAGAGGGAGGGAGGGAGAGGGGGAAGGGGAGGGGGAAGGAGAGGGAGAGGGGAAGGGGAGGGGGAGGGAGAGAGGGAGGGAGATGGAGGGAGAGGGTGGTGCTCCAGACAGGTAATGCGCTCTGGCCTCTCCTCTTCCGGGGGGCACTAGTCCCATCGTGGAGGCCCTTTATCACCTCCTCAGAACCTACTCACCTCCCAAAGGCCCCATCTCCAAATGTCATCAGAGTGGGAGTCAGAGCTTCAACACCTCAATCTGGGGAGGGAGGACACCATTCAGCCATAGCAAATGGCTTTATCGTTTGTTTTAAATTCTCAACAAGGTGCCCCTTATTGCATGCAATGACACCAAACCCTCCCTTTAAAATACTGTGGTGAGAGGACCCTTTCCGAGGCAATGTTCAGAGGACCTCCCGCAGCTCCATCTCCGCTCTGCCCCATCACACCCTGTCACACTTGCCCACACAGGCCTTTGCTTCTGAGGCTTTCTGCTCCTGGCGTGCCACTGGGGTTCCCCCCACTCTGCTCCTGAGCTGGTGAGCACCTATTCACCTCTCAAAGCCCAGCTCCAAATTCACCTTCTATGCTGTACCTTTAGGCATGTCTCCAGGGGAGCCGATCTCTGTCTCATCAGGCCCTTGTTATACCAACTTCCAGCACTGCACCCAGGACTCCACAAAACCGAAGTCAGACAATCTAGTTCACAAATCCAGTTCACAAATCTATATTATTAGCAAATTATCTCTTTGATCCTCAGATTCCTCGTCTGTAAAATGGGCCATTTCATGGCATAGTGGTGAGGTCTCATTGAACACATATAATATTCTTCAGTCCCCAAACTGGGGGCCTGTTTGAGAGAAGGGGAAAGGCATGGTAAGGACATTAAATACCCCACTTGTGATTAATCTGGGCTCCAGTATGAAAGTTGGTAAAATTTAGACATGAGTCTAAAGTAAAATTTGCAGGGAGTGTTCAGAGACCAGTGGGAGAGCGAGCTCCTTCCGGGATCCAGGCCGCATCCGTGGCACAGACAAAGGGTTGATAGTGTTGAACTTAGATGATGGTCAGTCAGTCATTTATTAATGTATGTAACTTGACTGTAAGACTGCTGTTTCTTTTAAAAATCTTTCATGGTCCAGATTTCTCGCATTCATCGTCTTCATTGTGGTTCAAAAGATGCCACTGGTTATCTCCCCAGGGTGACTGAGTAAAGCTTGGTCTCTTTACTAAAAAAATAATATTAATGTCTTACTTTCTCATCGTCTTTTCATCTCTTACTCATTTAATTCTCAGAGAAGGCCCGCGAGGGAGTTTCTCTGGCAAACCCGAACAGGGTGGAACCGTCAGTTTTGCTCTGTCTGAGGGCCCGGCGGGTTGCAGGCCGCCTGGACCAGGCTGGACTCCAGGTGTGGACTCTGGGCCCTGAACCCGGGGCTGCCCCGCTGATAGGGTTGATGTCTGCCCCACACCCTCTGCCTCTCCTCCGGCCGCCCTTGTCACAGTATGGCAGGAGCACCGGAGCAGGAGCAGAGACGTGTGACGCCTCCTGAGGGCGTGGCTAGTTGCTGTCATTCTGCCACTTCTGTCCATTCCACTGGACAAAACGGGTGTGTGGCCGGATCAGTGTGCGCAGGTCGCCATAACAAATACCACAGGCGGGCGGCTTGAAGAACAGGACTTCACTTACCCACAGTTGCGGCCGGCCCCCCGAGGCCTCTCTGGTCGCCTGCCCACGCCTCCTCCGCGCCCCGCAGGCTGTGTCCTCGCCGGCCAAGGCTGCCCTGGGGGAAAGGCCTAGCGTGCTTCGAGTCCCAGGGGACAGACACGGAGCCCTGCTCGGGAGCCCCAGCGTCCTCAGGAGATGCGTGCTTCCCCGCGGGCCGCTCTGCCCCGCCCCCCGGCCGCCCGGCGCTCCGCGCAACACTCGCACCCCGGCCCGAGGCGTTGTTACCCTTGTTCACAGAGGAGGAGACGGACTCAGGTTGAGGAACCTACTTCACGGTTTGACCTCCAGGGGCACGACATGCTTTTCTTTTTCCAGCTCTTGGAGAGGTAACCAGATCTCCTTTCACAGCCTTAGGAAACCCTTGAGCTGACCGCGTGGCTTTTGGGTTGCCTTCAAGTGTTTTAAAAAAACCCTCCTGTCCAGTCTCGTTCCTCCTCCAAATCCCAGACCTCGCATCCGCTGGGACGGCCCGGCCCGCGGCCCCAAGCCGGGCCCGAGGAGGAGCCAGGTGGGCCGCACACCTCTCCTCCATCTCCTGGTCCCCTTCTCTTCCAGGACTTGAGGACTTGGGGCCGGGGTGGCGGGAGAGGGTGGAAGTCTTTTCGCCTCCCGGGCGTTGGAGGCAGCGTCTGCGGCGGGTCGTGGGGGTTCCCCCGCGCCCCCCTCGGGACAGCAGGGGTCCGGGCGCCATCCCCCAAGAGGAGTGACTGCGGCCCGCCCTCTGCCGACAGCCGAGCCGGCCGGGGCTGCTTTCCCGAGGGGAGCGCCACAGGGCGGCCCAGGAAGCCCGCCGCTTCCTGAACCTCGCGGACCGGCTCTGGGCCGCCCGCGGCCGCTCCGCAGCCTTCCGTCCCGTTCCGAAGCCTCTCTCCCACGCAGGGACACACCTCACGCGGGCACCCCCAGTTCAGCGGGCAGCTCTCTGGCTGCGCCTCCCCGACGCAGGAGGAGAGAGCCGGAATACTCCCAGTCCAGTGCTCCCCTCACTCGAATCTCGTTTTCCACTTACACAGTCTGGGGTGGCGGAAAGGCTGGGGTGTGGCTGGCTGGGTCTGGCAGAGTTGAGTTGGGTCTCTTAATCCTGTTAAGTGCAGTGTATTTATTTGTATTTGGGTGAAACTTATGTAACATAAAACTACCCACTTAAGAGGGAACACTTCTGTGGCACTTGGCACATTCACAGGGCTGTGTAACACCAGACTGATCAACTTTCTGACCATTTCCGCCACCCCGAAATAAAACCCCATGCCCCTTAGTCACTTACTCCCCATTCTTCCGTCTCCCCAGCCGTGGCAAACCACTACTCTACTTTCTGTTTCTATGGCTTATTACATATTAAATAAGTGTGGTGCATTTTGACATTTCCTTTTGGTGACTGCTTCCCCTAAGATTAGCTGGTGGATACTATTAGCCATCACCAAGGGCTTCTGGTACCCAGTGGATCGAAACTCCCGGAAAAGTCAAAGGTATTGTAGTATGGGTTGACATTCTTAGCCAGAAACCACCAGCAATTTGCTTTCAGCAACTAGCTCTACATGGCACAACCGCACTCACACCAAGTAGTTAAAAAGCTGACCCAGAGCCATATAGATCTATTAGGCAACAGCCATATAGTGACCATTTTCTGTGTTTCAGACACAGTGCTAGATGCTGTGGGAAAATGGGAAGACAGAGGTGTGTGGTCCAGGGGAAAGTCCACAGTAAGTGGGGTCGACTTGCTGTATGTCCTCAGATAAATTACTTAGCTTCCCGGGTCTCAATTTCTCAATATTCTCATCTGCAAAATGCTGGTGATGCACTACTCATGCAATTTATAAAACTATAAAAAAGAAAAGTCAAATCTTAAATGAGATGGCCTTTACGATCCCTTTGTGATTGAAAGTCATTAAGAGGCTTAGTTTTTGCCTCTGTGTTGCCTTATACACTGTTAGGGAAACAAAACTTACAAATATAGAGCAATGAAAAAGAGTTAAGCACCAAGCTGTGGCCCAGTGACCCCAAGCCTGTGGTTCAGACATGGGAGGAGAGGGGCTGCGTCTGACCAGAGCAGCCTGTGTGAGGGGCTCTGAGAAGGAGGCACAGCAGAGAGAGTTGACTGTGCTGGCGACCACGAGTGTGTGTGAGACGTCCTGTGGGGTGAGGACTATTTTCAAGATTACAAGACACTCAGAAGAAAAGCAAGACACTCAGGAAATGTATCTAGCAAACACGATGCTTGCACTTTGTTTAAATCCTAATTCACTCCCCCCACACTCTGGTATTTTAAATGAAAAAAAAAGAAAACCTACACTTTTTGTACAAAAGCAGTTAAAAGATTAAAAAAAAAAATCCTAATTCAAACAAACCAACCGAACCATTGGGAGAATCTGGATATGGATTGGGCAGTAGATGGCCTAAGGAACCTCTGCTCATTTTGTTAGGTGTGTTAATATGGGAACAGTGCAGCTGTGCTTGTTATATAACAATATGTCCTAAATTTTTAGAGATACATACTGAAATCATTTAGCAGCATCAAGCGGTCTGGAATTTTTTTCCCCCCAGAAATAAATGAAGAAGTAAAATAGATGAAGCAAGTATCACAGAATGGCAACCATTGTTAAATTTAAGTGACAGGTGTTTGGGTGTTTATAGTCCTGTTTGGATGAGTCAGAATCTGACCGGGAGGCAGAACCACTTGAGCATTTAAAGCAAAGGGCTTGAGGCAGACTGTTTATTACACAGGAGATGGGACACTGAGGAGCCTGACAGAACTCAGAGATTAGCGTCAGCCACCTCCAACCCTGGGTCAGAGGGGCCACACAAGGAGATGCTGTCACGAGAGCTCAGGGGTGAAGTCAAAACTACAGCAGGCCTTTTTCTGGGGGCAGGGTGGATAGAGCCATGGTGGAGCTACAGCTGCTGTGGGGACAGTCCCTAAGGGAGAAAGGAGGAAGAAAACCCTGCTTCTCCTTTCCTCCCGCCCTCCAGCCTCCTGAGGTGCTCTCTCTCCAGCAAGCCCAATCTACAGTGGAAATGCAGCCACTGGGGGTCAGCCCTCCCCCCTCAACACAGAGCAGAGCAGGGGTGGGGCAAAGGGAACGGAACTGAGGGCAGAGCTGGTGCAGGGCCTGCATGTCACTCTCTATGTTTGTGCATGTTTTTAAGCCCGTGGGGGGGGGGGGGAAGGGTATCTATCTCTGCCCTAAAGCATTGTGTGCACAGTGACATCTCATCCCATCAAGGCCTGCCACGGAGATCCCTTGCCTGCCTCCCAGAGCTCCGAACAGCAGGGCTTTTGGGGCAGAAGTTCCATTCTGTGGCAGCTGCTGGGTGCTCGGATAAGGCTTTTCTAGCCAATAAACCAAGAATATCTCTGTGTCTGCATAGCCTGTCAACAAGGACCCAGAAAGGATCAACTACTGTTACTGCACAACTGTCAGGAGATTTGAGGGGCCATGGAGATTTGGCCTAAGACCCCAGACCACACGGCTCTGAGGGGATACGTATGACACACACACCCAAAGTGACCCCTGATGAGTCACACCCTGTATAATTCCCACCATCTCCCGTTGAGTGTGGGACAAACCTGGGGCTTGTTTCTAACCAATAGGATGCATCTGAGGTGATGGGATGTCACTCCTTAGATAAAGTTACAATACACAGCAAAAGTGATCATATATGTGTGTGCACCGAGCATACTGGCATGAGAAAGGGGTTGTTCCATGCTGGCTTTGAAGAAGGAAGCTCATGTGCAGTGAGAGGGCCACTTGACAAGGAACTATGAGCAGCCGCTGGGAGCTGGGAGGGGCTTTTGCTAACAGCCAGCAAGAAAACATCTCCACTTAAGGAGATGAATTCTGCTAAAAACCTGAATGAGTCTGTGAGATTTCCAGGCTAATCAATAAAAAACTAAGACACTTGGATAGACAATAAAGATTTTTTTGGAGAAAGAAAGGAGGCTGTGAATGGTCTTCCTGGAACCCAGCCTGGGGAGCATAAATCTGGGCTGAACATTCATTGTTCACTCATTATTTTGTCAATTACTTATTAAGGGCCATTACAGTGTATCAGGCACTAGGTAACAATATGATGCTTTTGCCTCACACCCCATTTCTTCTTACCATGCAGCCCTAGCTTTCCCACCCTAGACATGGTTGAAAGGATACAAGGGGAATTCATATTTGTTGAGTTCCCATGAGGACTGGGGCTCAAGGCTGTACACTTTACATACACTGACTCATCAATTGTCATGACCCTTAAAGTAGATATTAATACAATCATTTTACAGGTGAAAAAAAACTGAGGTCACACAGTGCAGAGCTGGGATCCTAAGAAGCTAAGTCAGCTCTTCCCGGTCTAAATTGGATTAGAGTTCGTGATAGGGGAAAACCAGGTCATCTGAGCTCATGTGGCCTACTTTATAGAGCCCCTCCTCAGAAGTGCATTCTTAAAAGAGGTAAAATGTTATGCGTTAAGAAAATACAATCTGGTAGTAAGTTATGGAAGTTTTTAAGTGGAATAAATGTCTATTTACCTTTTCACTTCTCCTTTGCCTGTATGTTCTTCCGTCTTCCATAAAAACATTATTAGAATGTTCCTTCAAACACTTTCTAAATTTAAATCTGGTTTCAACACTCCATTTGACTGCATTGCTCTGGGGGGCAGCGGGAGGGTAGTGAAATAATACAGATAAAAGTATCAACCTTTTTTTTCTGTACAAAGCTTTGTATTCTATTTTCACTTAGCATCTCTATCAGTCAGAGTCCTGGCAGGAAATAGCATTCACTCTGATGGTTCAAATGAAAAGCCATTTAGTGAAGGATGATTTACAGAGATGTGGACACATTTAAAGGAACCAACAAAGGACACTTAGGCGTCACAGAGCAGGCCTTACCAGGAAACTGTTAGCACCTCGGGGCAAAAGGGATATGGGGAGAGAATGGTGGTAAGGAGCCCAGCAAGGGCTGCAGGCTTAGAAGAAGCTGCCCAGGGGGAGTTGCAGTCCAGGAGGCCCAGGGGGAGGAGAGACTGGAGGAGACCTATCCCAGCCTCTCTCCCTTCCCACCCTTTCATCTCCTGCTGGTGTCTCCTATTAGCTGAACCCAACCAAAGGGCCAGGAATCAGGAAGAAATTGTCCACTGGGGTCAACTTCTTGGGGTACAGAACAGGGCAGGAAATTATTCTGGAAGGATGAATGGAGGAGAACTAGCCCATTATATTATAAGCACTATCCCAAGTCATTAAGTATCCCTTGAAGACAGTATCTTTAATGGCTAAATAATATTTCATCATTTGGAGGGTCTATAATTTATTATTGTTATTAGTAGCAACAGTACTCAGATTGATCTCCATTTAAATACTGAAGTGGATGTCCCTGCCCATAATTAGTTTTCTACACCTGTCACTTGAGGGACTTGGGTCATGGAGCTCTCACCATAGTTCGAAGGCTTGGAAAGTCCAGACGAGAAACAAGGCAGGTCCAGCCCCACAGCCCAGCCATCCCAGGATCCCTGGAAACCATCAGGGTCCAGTTCCTACAAGTCAGGAGAAGACCTGGGTGGCACCTGGAGACACTGTTCTTCAGAAAATGCAGGGCTGGCCTTGGAGCTGAGGGAGGGCAGGTGGATGCCTAGTGCTGGGTCCCAGGCTCACAAAGGTGCCTGCTCGGTGCAGAACAGGTAAATGCCCGGAGACAGCGCTCTGGGCTTCCGCCGCCCTTCTCCCCGGGGCTCCGGGCCTTGGATGGTGGCAAGCTAGCTCCCCCTGCCGGCCAGTCAGGGCATCTGTGAGACACAATGCCTAGTTGGGCTGAGCAGGTCCCAATATAAGCCACCCTTGGGCACAGTCACCAGCAAATGCCCAAGCTCTGGGACTAGCCCCTGAAAATTTCCCACAGGGCCTAGGCCATCTGACGGATGTTTAGATTCACCTTCTTGGGATGGAGAACTTCCTTGGTTAAGAACAGGATAGCTTGGACACTGGTGGAAATTTAAACTGGCATCTACATAGAGGAACTTCAAATTTCTGATTCAGCTACACCTCCTCCAGGAAGCCTTCCATGACCCATCCCCACCCCCACCCAAGACTAATCTATATGCCCCCTTTTCCTGCTCCCCTGAAGTATTTTTGCTTGTGACTGACTTAAGTGAACAAGAAAAGCAACTTTATTTTACCCTAATATTTTTACATTTCTTTTTTTACTCCAATTCCACCACAAAATTGTAGTAACTTGATTTCAATCATTTCAGGGTTTCTCTCTACCCTTTCCCTGGGCTTATGTCCTTGAGGAAGGTGGAGGGAAGAGGGAACGCTTATGCAGCTAAGCATAGGGGAAGTGCAGCTTCCAGGCCTGCCCGCCAGGGGTCCTCACCGGCTTCCGCTGGGATGCTTCTCAGAAGCCAGAGTCCCCACCGAGGGCTCCTGCACAGGTTACCTTTGGGCTCACGGGAATCCCTCTGTGGCCCTCTCACTTCACGGGGGCAGGGGACATTCTGAAAGACCAGCTAAGGAAAGAAAAAGCGAAGCTCTTCTCAACCTCTCCCGTCCCCGACCTGGCGCCTCTCAGGGAACTGAGGGCTGGTCTCCTCTACTCTTGCTTCCCGTCACCCCACCTGGCCCCACTGCACCCCAGGGCGCAGCTCTGGAAGCAGGGCCAGGGCCGCCCTTTCACCTCACCCCTCCGCGCCCTCTGCCCTCTCAACCCCAGCTCCTACCCAGCCCAGAGGATCAGTCTGCGCAGGAAACCTCGCTCTCATTCCGGGTGCTTTCTTCCTGAACTTTTGTCCCTGGCAGTCTGCGAGGGCTTTTGAAAGACAAAAGCCAGGAAGTGACTGCTTTTATTCTGCTTTCTGCTCTCATAGATCTTCCCATTTCCTAGGCCAGGCCCGTGACTTAAAGGGTAGAAGAAAGGAACAAGGGGAAAAGGGGAGGAGAAATCTTCTAATGTCTCGAAATGTCACACCACCATGCTGGCCTGCGTTCATTCTTGCCTCCCAGGCCCTCGCCCCTCAGGTCCCCGGGGCTCAGTCAGGATTTGCCCTCTTAGAGGCAGAGGAGGCTGGGAGCCTTTGGCAGTAGGCCCTCCCGGTATCCCCCAGGACAGTCAGTTCACACCCTCAGTAAAGATCTTAAACCAGCCAGAAAGCAAGGAGGTCATCTGCTGGGGAAAGAGACAGAGACAGTGAGAGGCAGAAAGGAAAACAAAGGTGTTGCCATGCAGCTGATTCTGGGGACGTCTCTCCCTGCACACTGGGTGAAACCTCGACCTGGGTGGGGTAGGCGTCTTGACTCTGGACGAGAAAGAATGCTCAACAGGTCGGACAGGTAAGGAAGGAATTCATTAAAGTGAGAGTGGCAGTGCATGGCAGCCGCCTTGCAGGCAGCAGAGAGCCAGGAAGAGCAGGGAGAGGAGGGGAAGCTCATTGACTCCTGCTCAGCGCAGGGCAGACCCCTTGCCAGCTCCTGAAGCCAGGGTCCCCTGGCCTCCAGTGTCCACTTGAATCTGCACAGTGTGGGAACTAAGGCCCTACCACCCCAGGATGTGGGGGAGCCAAAGAGTACTGGATGGAGTGAGATTATGTTCTGAGAACTTCCCAAAGGCAAAGAAAGGAGATTTGGGGGCAGGCTAGTAAGGAGCATGACCGTACAGCTGCTGTCCTGTCCGGTCACTCAGGCGACGGGAACTTGCAAGCCTGAATCAGAGCTCTCATCCCTTCCCTACTTGTCTGAGGTAGGAGGGAGAGAGTGAAGACTTGTCCTCACATCTAGAAAATTAAATGAAACAGTGAAGTGACAAGGACACTTACCACTGGAAGAGTGCAGAGACAAAACACAGTAAGTTGAGTAGAGAGAAGTCTTTATTTAAGGCAAAAAGTACACACTTTAAGAAAGGAGAGTGCAGGCAACCTCAGAGAGGAGGTGCTCAAAGGCTTAGGATTCTGTCTTTTACGGTCTTCAGAATGGGGCAAAGGGTGGAGGGAGAGCGCCTTAGGTGCCTTGGCACGTGGTCCCATGGTGCCACTCTCTCTGGTGAGAGACATTGTGTCACCATCCACAGCCAGTCCTCTGTATGATTCTGTAAGAAAAACTTACACAAGGAATTTATTGATCCTGTTCCTCTCCAAGAGAGTGGTTCCCCTCAAGCACTGAGAACTCAGGACTGCTCACCTCACCTTAAGATAGGCTGTTGGCTGAGTACCAAAAATATGTCAGGAATCTTACCTCCTAACTCCCTGGTTTTTAAAATGGAATCTTAGCCTTAAGATGGAGTCCCTCCTGTTCTTACTATGCTGTTTATAACTTTGCATCTTTCATCACAGGCAGGCAAGGTTAATCACGATGCTTGTCCCATGGCTCTGCCCCACCACAAAGGGAGAGGAATCTGCAGGGAGAAACTGCCTTTAGGGAAATGAGCGCTTGGCTAGGAGCTGGAAGACCTTTGAAATAGCCTTCGGTCTTACTCAGGGCCAGGTCTTACCACTGAATCTGGGAGGCAGAAGGAGTTAGAAGAAATTATGGTCTTTGCAGCTGATCCTGCCCTATGAAACTCAGCCCAGTGATGGGTGCGACACGGGCAGTGCTTAACCGTTCTATCAGCCTCATTGTCTCATCTGGAAAGCAGAAGGAAGAATTTCCACATGGTAGTGTTGTTGTGAGGATTAAGTGAGGATAGCTGTAAAAGCACCCACCTGATACCTGTCTGGCATGTAAGAAGTACACCCTCCTGAGGGGACATGTCTTGGTCAAATGCCCAGGAAAGCCAGGGCCAGCACTGTGGGATTCAGGCTCCCGCAAAGGTAACTGGCAAGTCGGTGAAGCTTCACCTTGGGAGTCTGATGACTCCACAGCACCCAGCTCCCTCCTTCCCTGTCTTCCTTCCACGGCCTGATTCCACTGGTCTCCTGTCCCCACTTCCTGTTTCACCTCCACCCCAGCTCGTCTCCACGCTGAAGTCTGGCCACAGGACCAAGGATCCAGCAGCCAGCTGCCTTCACACTTCTGTTCAACCAGAATTTCCTGAGATCTTCTTATGCAGCCGCAATAATGCTTGGCACCTGTGACCAGGGGATGGCCAGGGCAGGAGGAAGAAACCAGGACATCACCTGACACAGCGATTCATGCTCATGGGAGAGAAGCAGTGGCAGCTGCAGAAAGAGTGCCTCCTGGGAGTGTGAAGGCATCGGGGCAGGCTCAGGAGCGAGATGGCCACGGGGACTCTGGGCAGCGGGACCGCATGTGCAAACATCCCACGGTGAGAAAAGATTGCCTGAGGTTCTGGACAGCTGGGAGATGGAGCAGAGGCAGAGGCCCACCTCGACCTCTCAGTCTGCCTAGGGTTTGCTTCCGTTTTGTAGCAGTGCCATTCAAAGGCAAGGTGGGTGTGACCCACCTCTGAGGATCCCCTGGGGGAGCCCAGGGTGCACCTGAGCTGTCAGATTGGCCTGTGTCCGACCTACACTAGGGTAAAACAGGATAACATGTACGATTTACCTCACCACAGTGTTGTGAAGTTCAAAAAGTACCATATATGAAAGTGTAAAACCAATGAATGCCCCTTACGAATCTGGACTTGTCCCCAGAGCCTTGCACTGTAGCTACACCCAGTGGGGCCTCAGGAAACTCTTTTGGATTGAGCTGCTCTCAGATACACGGGCTGTCCTCTGCTCACGGCGCCCCCTCCGCCCCTCACCTCGAGGTGCTCAGCCAGGTGGTCGAGAAGCAAGAGGAAGGACCCGTCCTGCCCACCAGACATTCGCAGCCCAGGGCGGGAGCCTGACAAGGAAGCAAGCAAGACCCAGTGGGAAAGGTGCACAGCAGAGCGGCAGGGCTGCCATGGGAACAGAGCAGGGCCTGTAAGCCCAGGAAAATAGCTCCTTACACTTACGAGGTGCTTTCAGCTTTTCAGAGGTGGGTGTGAAGGGCAGGGTTGGAGGGAACAGAAAATGAAGCAATGGAGTTTCCCAGACTGTTTGTTCAAATTCCAGAGCTGCCCCCAGTTGAGCTTATGCTCTTCAAAATGGAAAAAAAAGAAAGACACCAAGACACCCTCAGACCCCTAAATGAGGCATTTTTGGCAGCTCTGTGTTGCACAATCATGTCTTGGTGTTTGCTCTTCCGAAAGGCCTGCAGTATCAGCGGACACCACGCCGCGAAAGGGCAGCACTCGAGCCCAGCCGGACCGCCTGGAGGAAGCAGCACGCCCGCTCCCGCCAGCTGGCGCCAGTCCCCTCTTGGCACGGTGTGCACGTCGCATGCATCGTCTCAGCAGCCTGGGCTGAGCCTTGCGGTGGTTTTGCTCTCAAGTGTGTTGTCGCAGCAGGAGGCGGTACACAGTGTGGTGCCAACAAAAATCCCCAAATCTGTGCCCTAAAGCCATAGGCGTTTAGTTTTTGTTCTGACTACATGTCTGTCATGGGTTGGTGGGATGTTCCACACCATCCTATTAGGGACCCAACGTCTGGAGTCCCACCGGAGAGGGAAGGTGGAGACACCTGGCTGGCAAATACTGTCACCCGGAAGTGACCCCATCACCTACCAACCCTGGGCTGGCCCATCTCTGGGAGTCTCTGGGCTTCTTCAGGCTCTGTTGTGGACTGACCAACTCTCTCCCTGCAGGTCTGGCTTAACTACCGGAGAGAGAATGTGCCAGGGCTTGTCAATTAATATCACCTTACTTGGGCTGGACTTCTACACTGCTTGGGGCATGTGTGTGGTGCATCTCTGTGTGTGGTATGTGTGTCTGTGTGTCCTCTGTGGCTCCAGTTGATGGGAAAGGTCACATAGTGGGCCACGTGGTTTCTGCAGGAGACTTTTGGTTTAGGGATGGCCATGGC
The DNA here is from genome assembly GCA_029783875.1 of Phataginus tricuspis. Lineage (NCBI taxonomy): Eukaryota > Metazoa > Chordata > Mammalia > Pholidota > Manidae > Phataginus > Phataginus tricuspis. Next base: position 37,619,133 of record JAQQAC010010508.1, read on the forward strand.
CTTTCCCTGCAGCAGGGGCTCCACGGACTTGATTGGCTTCACTCCCCAGGGATTTAAAGAACATTAACCTAAATACTGGTTTATCCAAAAACAATGATTCTCAGAGATTAGGGTACACACAAGTCACCTTGGGGAGAAGCTTGTGAAAATGCAGCCACGGGGTCTTGCCCACAGAGTTTAATTCAGTAGTTCTCAGAGATCCTGGGAATCTGCATTTAACAGGTGCCACAGGCGGTTCTGAAGCTTCCTTTCCTGAAAGCTGACTCTAACCATCTTCCTCTGGTTGGAAGGAGCTGCAGGAAGAACCCAATTTTCAGAAGTGAGACTTTGGGCCAGTGTCTGTCTTGCCAATGGGTTTCAGCGCAGAGCAAGTTTGCTATGGATTCAGTGTGACCAAAGACATGACACTAGAACATTTCTTTGGGGTGAAAGGGTTTATTACCCAGCTTGTTCTCCTGGCGGTAGGTCGAGCACTAGCGTCTCTGCCTCTGCCCAGAGCACTGGGCCGAGCTCTCTGTATAGCACAATAATAGCTTATGGCCTAAAGGTGTGGAAGTGGTAGCCTAGCAACAGGCCAGTTACATCTTCAGGTGGTTTAAGTTCAGTGAGGATCCTGGCCATAGGAACCCCAACTTCCCCACATTCCACCCCTCCAGGATTCTCGCCTTACAATCTACACTCTCTCAATCTTCTGCAATGGTCCCTGTGTGAGAAAGCTGGAGCACTGTAACCAAATTCCATAACAGCAACAGGTGATAACAACTTAGAGATAATAACAAAAATTAAGATACAAGATTTTGATACAGGTAACAAAAATTATAATAATCCTCAAGTCAGAGGAAGTTCCCAATCCACAAAGACCTTAGGGGCAATAAGACACCTGTTTTAATGCCACCAACATAGGCAAATCTTGTCCATCAGGTAGGATGCATGCAAGAGAGTGGTCCTGTGATAGGACTATAGCAGGAAGGGGTCCCTTACAGGCCTAGTATACCATACTTTTACTCCTTTCCCCATGGGGGTTACTGAAGAGTCTACATATAGTGCTACTGGAGGTGCATGCACTGGCCATAATGAGAAAACAAAACTCCCCAGTAAGATGCTCCTACGTTCTGGTCATTCAGGATATACTACTGTGACCTTTGGGGGTCACTCTGCTGTTATTCCAGGACTACACAGGAGGCCAGGGTCCAGGCCTTGTCCTCAAGGTGCCAGGCAAGCCAGCCATCATTGGTCCATGTGTTGAAAGGTCCAAGGCCATGTCCACTCAATGGAGTCTCTGGGGTTCAGTGCAGTTGGTGCTGGCAGCAAGATATTATTCTGGTGGCCAAACCGCGGCTTCAGTGATTCTTCCTGGGTTTGTACTTGCAGTTGTATAGGGGAGGCAGCTATATGTGTTAACATGTCTACGGGGCTCAGGGCTCCCTTTTGGGGTCTCTCGTTCAAACGCCGTAGCACGGTCCATAAGCGGACTGACCATCCCCACAGACTATTGGTATCTGACTTTAGTCTGGATTTTAACAAGCCACTGTGCCTCTCTATCATGCCTGCTGTGGTAGGATTGTATGGCACATGAAACTTCCATTTGATTCCCAGCTGTCGCACCCATTCTTGAAGTGTATGTCCAGTAAAATGGGTGCCCTTATCACTCTCAATTACCTGTGGTCGGTCATAGGCAGCAAAGAGACGCTCAAGGCCTCTTCTGGTCACCTGCTGGTCTGCACAGCGGGTAGGAAAATCAACCAGAAGTCCAGTATCTGTGTCCACACAAGTCATGGCATACGATATCCTTCTGACACAGGTAGAGGCCCAGTATAGTCATTCTGCCACCTGACGAGGGGTATTGGCCCCTTTGTATTGTCCCATGTTGCTGTGGAACTCGGTGTAAGTCCCTTTTGCAGCATATGACACACTCCTGCTGGGCTCTACTAACTTCATCAAAGGTCAAATGCAAGCCCCAACAATGGGCTACAGCCCACATTGTCTTTTGCCCCGCATGCAACAAACACTGATGTAACCATTGGGCTACATCAGAGGCAGGCTTTCCTTCTAACCAAGGTATCTGGGCCAATTTATCTGCTTCTTCATTTCCTGGGGATGCCAGTGGCAAATGACCTGTCACATATATATTGTAATTATTTTAGACTAACCAAAGGCCCATGAGTCTTGCCATAATTCTTGCCCCCAAAGGGGTCAGTGACCAACCAGCCAGTTGGCATGGTACCAGGTTGGTAGCCACAGGGTCAGGCCCCAATAGACGGCCCAGCTGTCAGTGCAGACAACTATAGGGGAGGGCTCCTGGCTGATCACAAGCCACATGGCCTGAAACTCTACCCATTGGTTGCTTTTCCCCTCACCATTTTCCATGCATATATATTTTCCATGCATATTGTCTCAGTCTTAGGATGGAGAGCTATGGTCCTCCACTTTGGGGGCTGCCCACGGCTGGAGCCATCTGTGTACCATGCATCTTCGGGTATAGGTGCTCTTCCCTCCCGATAGGGACTCTGTGCTACTAATGGTTCAAAAGCAAGTTCTTCTTGCTTTTCACTAGTATATGACACCGGCCCCAATAAGCGTTGAGAGTTCTTCACTCAAGCGGCTACTAGAGAGGGCACTATGCTGCTGTAGGCCCCACTTGGCCAGTGTGGGCATTTGTGCCACACCACTCCTTGGCTTTTGGGTCCAGTCTCGTACCCACCCCAGGATGGGATAGGTGGTTATTACCTTTATTGATGGGTTCTGTAGCCAGCAAGGCATGATACATGGCAGCCAGTTGTTTTTCTATCAAATTGTATTGTACCTCTGCCCCTTTCCAGAGTTGTGACCAGAATCCAATAGGTTGGCGAGTCCATTCAAGCCATAGCCAGAGACCCCAGCCATAACAGTCTTCAGTCACATGAACATCCAGCTCACAGGGCTTTGATGGGTCTATTAAACTCAAGGCCTGCATGGCCTTGACTGCCCGCTTTGCTGTAGTAAAGGCAGATGCACATGTCTCATCCCAGTCCCACCTGACACCCTTTCATACCAACCGGTATAAGAGCTTCAGAATTTGTGCCAAGTGCCGGATAAACAATCTCCAATAGCCTAGAAGGCCCCAAAACTCCTGTAGCAATGTTACAGTTGTAGGGGTAGGAAAGGCCTGGAGTTTATCTATAACTGCTTCTGGTATAACTTTGGTCTACCCGACCAGACGACCCCCAAGAATTTGACAGACAAACCAGGTCCCTGAACCTTGGTGCTGTTCACAGCCCATCCTTTCTCCTGTAGATGTTGCAGCAGTCTAGGTGCTGCACCTTTTAGATCTGAAAGAGAATCAGACATGAGCACAATATCATCAATATAATGGTACAGCCGCAATGTTGGTGGTTTCTCCCATGTAGCCACATCCTGGGCTACAAGTCCATGACAGATGGTGGGGCTGTGGAGGTATCCCTGTAGAAGGAAGGTGAAAGTCCATTGCCATCCTTCCCACATGAAGGCAAACTGTTCCTGACTTTCCACTCAATGTCAATGGAAAAGAAGGCATTAGCAAGATCTACCACATAATGGTACATTCCTAGTTCATTGCTGAGGGTATCCATCAGGACTGCAATAGAGGGGACAGCGGCATGCATAGGGGTATGACTTTATTCAGTTCTCTGTAATCCAGTCATATGTCATGAGCCATCTGGCTTTTTTACTGGCCACATTGAGGAACTGAAAGGACTATGAGTGGGTTTTATAATACCCACTTTTTCCAGCTCCTGGAGAGTTTCTCCAATCTCTTTATGCCCTCCAGGCAGTTTGTATTGTTTGGTATTAGTCACCCACCGAGGCACAGGCAAAGCTATGGCGGGTGTCTAGCATGTCCCCTTAGAACTGCCTTCACCAGATGTACTCTCAGTCTGAACTCACCTTCAGTGGTCTGCAACCATAGACTTTGCAGGATATCAATTCCCAAAATATACTCAGTGATAGGAGATATATACACAGTATATTCTTTTTGGGGTAGACACCCTATTCCCAAAGGAATTTGGGTTTGTTTCACTCTGATAACCTTATCCCTGTATCCATCTAGTGGGGGTCCTGGGGAACCACTCAGTTTTACCATGAATCAGTGAATATTCAGTCCCTGTGTCCACCAGAGCCAGGACACATTGTATGTTCACTGGGAACCAATTGATACCTATTTCAACATGTGGCCTCTGGTCCCCCCCTGGTCCCTCAGGGCAAGTACCTCGACCTTCCCCTCAGTCGAACCATGTTCCCCAATCATCTTGTGTGGGCTCAGGTAAGGTTGGCTCACTCTCCAGCAGGAAGTCTTGCAAACACACAGGCTGGACTTGTGGCTCTGTCTCTGACCTCTGCCTCTTTGGTCTTAATGGCTGGAACTGCTGCTCTGGTTTCAGTTGTTGCCTTAGCTCTAGTAAGATCCTATTTGACTTCCTGTCTAATTTCCTTCCATCTGCTCCTTACCGAATTAAATTAACCCACATCTGGGTCCTTGTAACCTTCATGGGGCCCTTTAAATTCTTCTTGTGAGTTGCAGACCTTATTTCTTTTTGTGTTCTTATTGCGTCAGCCTCTCCTAAGTCTGCTACTGTATGTGTCACCTTGCTTATGGGCTGCCCTAAGTGAGGGGAAAGAATGGCCACTAGAGACCCAAAGAGGGAGCCATTTGAAGCACAATATTTCTCATCCCAGTAGTGAAAATCTCTTCGTCTGGGCCATTATTCTCTGGAGATGGCATTTCCCATGCCTAGCGCTTGTAACACCTGTTGGAGCTCAGCATATGTCTGCCATCTAGCAGGAGAGGATGGTAGATCACCCTGATTGGGCCACACAGCACGAAGTGCAGCCGTAATCCAATCGAGGAGGGAGTGATTCCCTGGGGTCTGATATGCATTTTGTAATTGCTTCCACAAGGCGAGCTGCACTGTCAAGAAAGCCAGCTTTCCCATCTCTGATCTCAACAGAACAATTCCATCCACCCCTAAGTCCCACAGATGCAGGAGCCAAGCTGATATGGACTCTGAGGGCTTCTGCATAAACTGGGAGCCCAAATCCACCAGCTCAGCCTGAGTATAGGGGCGGAGCATAGAGTGCTCCACGACCTGAGGAAGGGGCTACTCCTCTTCTTGGGGAACTCTCGGCTGCTGGGTCCTTATTGTCTTTACAACCACTGGGCGTGATTTCAATACCGGAGGGTCAGTGCCTCCGGCACCACCCCTTCATCCTTCCGCAGCTCCTCCATTTCTGGGGCTGATAGCTCCTTTCTCTCCCCTCCCGAGTGCCTCCTCTGCTACAACCTTTACCTTTTCTACCGTGCCTCGCAGCAATGCTAGCTCAGTCTTCAGCAGCTCTCTTACCTTCACCTCAGTGCTTCGCAGCTGGCGTTCTCATGCCACCTCCGCCTGTGCTTCCCTCAGGAGTTCGTCTTTTTCCTTGATGGCCTTTTCTTCCTTCAGAGCACCTGGCAGCATTCTGTAAGGAATCTTTTACCTATTCAATGGCACCTTGCTGCCAGCGTTCTCATGATCCCTCCTCTCGCATCAATGCCATTTCCCTCTTCAGTGAATCCACAGCAGCTTGCAGCTCGTGTTCTCATGCCGCCATTTCTTGGGTCTTTTTCAGGAGCGTGTCCTTGTCTTCTGTAGACTTTTTTAAATACTGTGAGAAGCAGCCAACCCAGGGCACTCTGTCTCTCAAAAGACCTACTTACTATACCAAGGGCCACCCCTACTGCCTCAGGTATCACCTCCACTTGCTTCCAGTCCTGGGGTGATGCCCAGTCCTCTAGGAGGCAAGCCACCTCAGACCACATACCCATTGGGGGGAAAATCTACTGTCTCCCCATTCAAAGGGGAAGCCTGCTGAGGCACGCCTCCCATAAGGGCAGCCTGTCTTTTTCCTTGGTCAACAATGAATCCTGCCAACTATGCCAATTGTCTTGCCAATGGGTTTCAGCCCCTAGCAAGTTTGCTATGGATTCAGTGTGACAAAAGAAATGACAGTAGAATGTTTCTTTGGGGTGAAAGGGTTTATTACCCAGCTTGTTCTCCCAGCAGTAGGTCGAGCACTAGCTTCTTTGCCTCCGCCCAGAGCACTGGGCCGAGCTCTCTATATAGTGCAATAATAGCTTATTGCCTATGGGTGTGGAAGCAGTAGCCTAGCAAGAGGCCAGTTATATCATCAGGTGGTTTAAGTTCAGTGAAGATCCTGGCCATAGGAACCCCAGCTTCCCCACAGTGTTATATCCCCATAGGACAAGGCAGTAACTCAGTGACTGGAAGTGGGACTCCAGGTGCCCCAAGTGCTACTGCTTCAAGGCCCTTCACCAAGAACATCACAGCAGGTGTGGGAGGTGGGTGCCCTGGGGTCTCCAGGAGGCTTTGTTGTATCTTAAACTGGCACTGCTGTCCCAGCTGTAGAAACTCTGGTGGCCCCTAGTTCCCCAGTGAGACTGCCATCTTGAAAGAGAAAACAGCAAGGGCTTTGCATTAGGGATCAGAGAGCCCATCCTGGCCCCATAGCCACAGCTGTGTCTCCATGGGCAAGTCACTTGACTTCTTTGAGCTGCTGCTTCCCAGCTGGGCCAGGGCACTAATACCTGCCTTACGGGGTTTGAGGCAAATGAGATAACTGACATAAGGGAACAGGCCAGCTGGGAGCAGCTGTTCCCTTGTGGGAGCTATGACACTGTTCTGTGGAGTTCTATGTGGAGCTGGGCAGAAGAGGCCTAGGCCCCCAGGGGAAGACTCCCCGTGAGGGCCGGTGGGAACATGAGAGCGCCGTCTACCTGCTGAGGGCCAACCCAGGGCCAGTCCAGTCAGGTGGGCATGGGCCTGGTGCTATCACAGCCGCCCCACTGCCGTGGGTCCCTCCTCAGGCCCCAGGCCCCCTGCTCGCAAGGCCCCCTCTGCGGTCTCTAGGCTTCCCTCCTGCCTTTCCCCTGGGCTGCCAGTTCTGCCTTCCTCAGATTAATGGAACCTCTGAATAATTTAGCAAATCTGCCCTTGCTCAATTGAGGATCTTATCATAAGGCAAAAGAAAATCAATTCATATGTATGCAAGCATTTTCCCAACAGCTGCCACTGGTTCAGGCAACAGATGGCTCCTGACACTCATTTGGCTAGCAGAGACTGCTCAGGGGCAGGATCCAGAATGGGCCAGGCAGGAGGTGGGAGAGAGAGGAGGCCTTGGGTCTGTGGTCAGGAGAGGGCGTCCATAGGCCAGGGCCGGGAGGGCAGCTGGGGCCTGGCTCCTGTGAGAGCCTGTGCCTCTTTGCAGCCCAAGCCATCCACACGTGCTTCCACGCAGGGGCTGAGTCCGGACCTTCGGGCTGGGACACCTTTCCTCCTCTGGGACACACCCAGAGGACATTCAGTGTGCCACCAGGCTGGAGGGAGCTGGGGATACATGCCTGAGGGCAGCCCCCAGCTGCTGCTGGGAGCAATGCCAGACGGTTCTTCGGGCCCCTTTGAGGTGCCTTGTCAGGAGGGGATAAGACAAGGGTTAGAGGCCTTGCCACAGGAAGCCTCTCTCCTGGGGGCCCTGAGCAATGTGGGCTGAGCTGAGCTGACCTTCATTCTGGGTCTCTCCTTCTCTCCCATCACAGATCAGTCATGCATTCAGCAAAAACTACCCGAACACCAACTCTGTCAAGTGCTGGGAATAAGAGGCTGGGCTACAAGTGTCCATTTATTACATTCCTAAAACAATCCCAGGAGGCAGGCATTGTCATGATTCCCATTTACAGATGGGGTTATTCCCATGAAATTTACAGAAATGTAAATTCCCATTTACAGAGGCACAGAGAGGGTAAATGACATGCCCAGGTGTGGATAAAATGAAAGTTCCTGTGGCCAGGATTCTCACCTGGCTCTGGTTGGCTAGCTCACTACACACATGTGGGCAATATGTTGCTATTGACGCTATATAAAGAGCTCCGCCCAGTATATAAAGGGCTCTGGGTGACATGGTGGCACAGCTGCAGGAGAACAGAGCAGAGGACAGAGGTCCAGAGGATGGCTGTGTGGGACGGCTGTGTGGGCAGAGAGGCCCAGAGGCAGAGACCAGCTTGCTGCATGCACACTCACTCTGAGAAAACGGGTTTTTAGTGACTGACCTGCCACCTGGAAATAAAGTTGTGTATAACCCTTTCACCCAAGAATGTTTTACTGTCATTTCTTTGGTCACACTGAATCCATAGTGAACTCACTGGGGGCTGAAACCCACTGGCAAGACACCAGGGTAGCAAGTTGTAGAGCCAGGATCTTAACCCCGGTGATCTGCTTCCTAGGCCAAAGGCTGCCTGGAGAGACACCCACAGCCTGCCCCCCACCAGCAAAGGGCTCCCTTCCCCCCAGCCCCAGTGGATGCCAGTCTCCTAGGGCCCTGATTCTGATTCTTTGTTGCCACAGCATGGCATGCATGTGTCAGGCCTGCAGGGCTGCTCACAAGCAGCAGGAACCAGATGGGGCCTCCCGATCTGATGTGATAGCAGCTCAGGGGCCCCCAGAAAGTGAGGGAGACCCTCTGTTGGGAAAAGGGCTGGGAACTTGGTCTTTGCACGTGTGGATGATGTAGGACAATGCAATACTGACCTTGATTTGAGGTCTTAGAAAACCGAGCCAGTGAGCAGATACATAGCATCCACCTGATTGTTCCGTGTGTCAGTGAGAATAATTACGCCGTGCTGTGAATTGTCCATGCTGTGAGCTGACCAGTGTCAGGGTGTAAGACTGGCAGGTCTTGCTGGACACAACAGGAAGGTCCAGAGAGGAGATCTGATTACAAAACCATGACACCGCTGTTGTGTGGTGTGTGGCTACCCAGCCCCAACCTGTCCAAGTGGGCTCTGTATTTTGTCCCTTCACCCTGGACCCAGCCTAGCGCACTCCAGCTCTTCACAATGCCTGCAGTGCCCAGCAGCAGCAACCATCTTGAGCAGCAGGTGGAGTGCGGGGCAGAGCAGAGGTGGGTGATAACATGAGTTGGGATACACCGAGATGATTTGCCCTGACTTATAGCAGGAAGCAAGGCCCCGATTGGAGGAAGTCTAGAGCCAGGGCATCTCTGGGTCCGGGTGGCTCCAGGCCTGCTAGAGCTCAGAGGCTGAGTTAAAGGAACGGGAAGCAGGCACATCCCCGAGGAAGGCAGGGGCAGGGGCAGGGGATCCAGCCCAAGGACACAGCTACTCATCTCCACTGGCCTAGCAACGAAAAATCTGTAGCTGCTTTAAAGACCATTTTTTAGGTCTTACTCATTCTGTCTTGGTCTGGGAGCTCAATCACCCCAGTGAATGAAAGTCTTCCTCCATCACCACCAACAAAACTGTCTCTCCATGGCAGCATGATCACTAAGGGAGGAGGGCATCCCAGGGGACAGAAAGAGAATGGGACCTAGTGTCTGTGAGCTTTGCAGGAGAAAGAGGAGAGGGCAGAGGGTGCGGCCCAGCCAGCCAGCTACTAAGCTGGAGTCCAGGATGTTCCTGACCCTTGACGTCTCATTCCTCTCCCACGCCCCCAGGCCCAGTCCACCACCAAGTCCTACCAATACTGCCTCCTAAATGCAGCCTGAGCCCTGCTTCTTTCCATCTCCACTGCCACTGCCAGGTCCAGGCCGCCACCATCTCCTACATTACTACAATGTCCCCCTGCCCACTACACTCACCTCTCTGCCTCCGGTACGGCGCCCTCAGCCCATCGTCCACTTGGAAGTTGCTTCCTAAAATCCAAGTATAACCACGTCCTTCTCTGGTGACAACATTACCAAAGGCTCCCCACTGCGGTTAGAATAAGCCTGAGTGCCTCACCAAGGCCCTTCAGCCTTATCTTTCCCCACACCCTTCCTTGCACTCTTGCCATGCTGGGTTTTTATTCTTTTGACCAATGGACAGTTATCAACTTATCACTTCTCAAATCCAAATCCATCCTCACTGCCTGTTCTGAGAAAATGGAGAGGACCCTTTAAATATTTCTCCCCAGCTGGCATAATGATGAATTTTGTTGGTAGAAGGCACTGGAAGGACACTGGAGGAGGACTGGATTTTTCCTGTTCAGTGTGATCCTTCGGTCAGGCGCTTGCAGAGTAGGGTCTCCAGTAGTGGCCCCTCCACAGAGTCTCCCAGGGCCTGGCCCTTGCAGGGGGCCCTGCCCTGGCAGACGCCCTGGAAACCTTTTAGTTGCTTTGTATCAGAGTGCTAACAGTGAGACCCCGCCATAGCATTCCCTTCCTGGTTTTATATTGAGAACCATGGTCTGATACATGATTCTGAGCTTCATATGAATTATACAGCTTATTGTGGAACTCACGTTTAATTCCTGAATTTGGCAGTTATTATTACGTAGGTGCCCTGCAGTTATACAGGTGCTCAGGAATATGTTCCTGATTACGAAGCTGCTTTTGAATTTTGTTATGTTGAAGTAAATACAAAAAGTAACAAATAATGGCAGAGTTAAGGACACAATAATCATTAGGTAAAGGGAAACCAGTGATGAGTTCTACATAACTTTCTTTCAATAAATAAAGTAAGACTTAGGTGGTGGGGAGGAGGAATTAGATACTCTACTTACACCACGTGTGTGCATATGCATGTTCCTGCATGCACGTGTGTGTGTATGTAATCCACTCCCTTTTCCTTGAAACTCTAAGAAAATCCTTTATGCACCAATGACAGTTTTTTTAATTTAATCAAGTTTCCCAGGTTCTCCATCTTGATTTATGCTTATGTGCCAATTTGCTTTGAAATCTTATGATTATCAGAAATTTTACTAAAATTCTGGAAATAATCTACTTTAATCTGCTTTCTAGATTTCTTCATCTCTCTTGAGTGGTGGTTTTCTAAATGCTGTAAATGTGCGGCCATTGCCACTTCAAAGGGGTTTGAATGAGAGAATTTTTTCCTTGTTAAAATAGTTTGTTTCTGTAGAAACTTCATGTTCAATCTGCGATGGATGAACAATCATAATTCAAGCCCACAGTTCTTTTCTTCTATCAACTATTTGCTGTCGTGCAGTAGTAGTAAAGGCATTAAAGATGCAGCAGGCATAAAAAGTCGTTTTCCAAGAGAAAGAGGAGACATTTTTATTATTGTACTCGGGTATACAAACACTTCGATGATATAAATGTTTATGACCCCTATAACTCTGCTCAGAAATCACTTTTGATTTTGTTGGTTAAGTTAAATGGCCCACAGTAGATAGAGTACTGAATACAAGACATCCAAAGGAAGACAACAGACTATAGTAAAATGCTGGGTCTTAACAAGAAACTGGTTTATTCACTAAACATTTTGTGCCTTAGTCTAATATCAGCATGGTGTCTGTGTAAAATGACAAAAAATGATTTTCCATCATTTTGCATTACCCCAGATTGCTAAATGTGTTCTTTCCAAGAAATTTGATTGAACTCCTATATACATTTACTGTCATATATGACAGTTTTGTCACTATGTTAGAGATTTCAGTAATTAAAATAGGGAGCAGAAGCTTGGATTATTTTCTCTATCAGAACTACATTCTTGGGAACCACATTATTCTGAAGGGCTTTTGTGCTCTTATACATTGAATGACTTAAGCTAAGTGCCCTTTAGGGGTCCTTTCTCTTTACAGGAAGGTACTTCTTTCCTCAAGACGGTGATCCGAACATGAGAAATTTACGCTACACACCACGTAAACAGTTAAAAAGTCAATTACAAACCAACTGAATATACAAATCTGATGCTGGTGCTGAAATCTCTTCAGAATAGTCATCATGATTCCAAAGTCTGTTTCAAATTTTGCAAGCATCGAGGGTCAGTCAAAACTGAAGATGAAACACTACTGAATGTTGAATTCTCATGCTCAGGGTGTACATGCTTTTTAGGTCTTTTGGTTCTCTGCTGTTTTTACTGTACTGTTTCATTTAAATTTCCTACACAGTAACTTCATTTGTGTGATTGAAATAAAATTATACTACATACAAAAAGATTAGTAGTCACTGAAAGATCAGTCAGTAATCAAGCCTTCACACCGTAACTCCCTGATCTCACCACGCCACCACTTCAGGTTACTTGTCACAGCCTCTCCTGCAGAACTGTGAGCTCCAGGAGGGCAGGCGTGTGGCCCCAAGGCTTCTCGCTGTCAGAGTGAGGGAGTGGCCTTGTTCCTTCAGGTCCTCTGAGGAACAGGCGCTCAGGTGGGATTATATGAGGAAGAGATGCTTTGGGGAAATGCCTGTGAAGGACAAAGGGGTGAGGGACAGGCGGAGGTGGGGAGAGCCATGCACCGCGATGCTGTGAAGGAGTGGAGGATGGAGAAGGACTGGGTAGGAAGGGTCTCACCTCAGAGCTCTTCCAAGGAAGATCTGTCCAGGCCACTGGGGAGTCCTGGAGCCACGGTCACCCATGGGAGGAGCCCCACCATTCACCGGATGGGCCTGCCTTAGTACTGCCACCATGATTGGTCACTGGCTGAAAGCTACCTGCGACAGGAATGGCTCAGTGAAAGTCTAGTGGTGATCCAGAGAAACAGCAGCTGGGGCTGTCAGTCAGCGCTGCTCCCTGCAGCTGATCTAGGCAGCGCATTTTCGTAACTGCCACAGTGACTGACAGAAGGCTGGCCACATCCCAAGGATACAGGGCCAAAAGCAATGATGGTAGAATCTGTCCCCTTGATGCAGGGAGAGGCAGGTCCATGGATCCCTCTGAGTAAGCCTTCATACATATATGTAAATATATATAGGCCTAAGTCCTTATATATACTGAATGAAATAAAGTCATTTAAAATGCCACCATAACAGAACTTTCAATTTTGTAAATTTCCTCCCAGGTCTTAGTGTGTTTACATTATTATAATCATCATGCAAGCAGTACTTCATATTTTCTAATGATTTGGTATTTATAACTATTATTTCCATATGTCTGCCATGTTTTTCATAATTATACTTTTCAGTGACTGAATAATATTCAATAAATGGCTGTACCACCATTTCTGAAGCCACTGCTATTCAACATTTCCATTGGGCCTCTTTTTTTTTATATAGCCAATGGTTTTATGTATATCTTTGGGCATATACTAAAGTTTCTGTTGGGTTATAGCTCTAGGATTTGTATCAGGTTTTGTGATTTTATCGTTTTGCCAGATTGCTTTCTAAAAACATGCCAATTAAGAACATGTATTAGTTATCTATTGCTGCATAAAAAATTACAATAAACTCTGGCTTAATACAACCCACATTTATTGTCTCATTGTTCCTGTGGGTCAGGGATGCACACACAGCTTAGCTGTCTTCTGATTCAGGGTCTCTCACAGGTGTTGGCTGAGGCTTGGGGGTCATCTGAAAGCTCAACTGGGGAAGGATTCTCTCCGAAGCTCACATGGTTGTTGTCAGGATTGATTTCCTCATGGGCTCTTAGACTGAGGATCGTAGTTCTTAGCTGGCTGTTTGTCAGGGGCTGCCCTTAGTTCTGTGCTGTGTGGGTCTCTCCAACATGGCAACTTGCTTCGTCAAAACATGCATCCAAAAAGACAACAGAGTCTGCTGCAGGACAGAAGTCACCCTCTTTTATAACAGTCACAGAAGTGCCAGCCCCTTAATGTTGCTGTATTACATTGTTTTGAACCAAGGAGAATAAGGGGAGAGGGTGACTCAAGGCTAAGAATACCAGGAGCTGGTGTCATTGGGGCCACCTTGGAGGATACCCACTACAAATGTCACCAAGGGCACATGCTTGTACCAATTTACCACAACCTCTTAACACAATGTTCTAGTATTTGAAAATACCAGTATGGTAGGTATAAAAGACTATCTCCATTTAATGCCCCTTTCTACAGCCTGGTATCTCCCCCTGGGGCCACATGGGTTCTTTACTCTTAGTTGCTACCAAGTAATTTTCCAAAATGTATCAACTGATAGCAACCTAAAGAACTGTCCTAACTGGAACTTTGAAAAACTATAAACACAGACAGCAGTATTAGGCAGCTGTAAGTTCTAGTCTCAAGGAATTGCTGGTATTTAGGCAGTAACTCCAAGACCAGAACACCCTGGAACCTGTACCACTTGAAAACAATTTTAGGAAACCAATCTTCTTTTAAAGTTTATTGTATACCCTCACTGAGTTTCACATTTTGCAAATTGTACTTTACTTTCATTATCCAAACAATACCCTTAAGCTACCTATTAACATCCCCATTTTACAGATAGGAAATTCAGGGTCATAGAGATGAAATCACTCATTCAAGGTCACTCTGCTAAAGAGGCAGGACCAGGATGTGAATCCATAGCTGGGGCCCAGTCTGCTCTCTCCCTGCCTCTTATGGTGCCCTTGTCCTCAGCTGGACCTCCTCGGGTTCTGCAACACCCTTCATCCCCATTCCCACCGCAGCACTAAATATGAGACTGGGGGTGGCCCTTTCCTCTTCAGTTAGCTGAAAGGGTCTCCCCTGGAAATTTCAGAAGGCTGTGCTCAGTGCCTGATGAGACAGGAGAGGCTGGAAAGCAACCTCTAATCAGCATGGGGAGAAAGGCTATAGAGGCCACAGTACCAGTCTGCACCATGAAACCCTCAGGATAAACAGGTATAAATGTAGGGTTTTGCCAATGGGATCTAGAACAAGACGGCCGACTTCAAATCCTAGTTCTGTCACTTAAAAAGGTTTATGATTTGGGGCAAAGTTCTTCACCTTCCTGTGCTATTTCCTTGCCTGTGAAATATTACCAATCTGGGGCTAAGTGAAAGAAATGCCTCTAAGCACCTAGCGTGGTATCAATGCACAATAAAGTCCCCATAAATATTACTGTAAGGATGTTGGTGGGCAGGAGGAGAGCAGGAGGCCTCACTGGATGAGGACCCACATTTCTATTTGAGACCCAGCTGTGATGTATGTACTTGTGGGGACAGAGGGTCCGTGTGTGTGCCAGCTCCAGGCATGCTGCAGATTGTCCTGTATTGTGAACACTGACTGGTGGGGGCAGAGGCAGTAGGGCCTTTAAGGGTCAGGGATGGGCAGTGCCAGTGACAGCATGATGACTCTGGGACCCCCTCCCCAATATTCTGGCTTTGTCTGGTTGTGTGTGTGTGTGTGTAATCCGTGTGTCGATACAGCTCTCTGTAAGTCAGCCTAGTTCTGGGTCTGTGCATGAACATGTGGTGGTGGGTGGGGAATGACTCAATGACTCAGAACACTGTCCTCCAGGGATCAAGGGCAGGTCCCTGATGATAGACGCATGCAGCAGGCATATTAGAAGGAAAGATGCAGGGCACCATCTACAGGGTAGCTTCCTACCACTGGCTCATCAGTAAAGCCCTATAGCATGTTTTTCAATTGTTCTGGGATCAATCCCCAAGTCTGTATGCAGGGGCACAATATAACCCAAAATTTGAGGGTTACTTTCCTTTTAAAGCCTTTTTGGGTCCCTAGTGCGATGAATAGTAATCTGTGTCCTATAGGAAGTGACCAGGAGTGTCCCGGTTTCCCCACTGAAATCAGTAATCATGGAAAACTGGGGGCAGGCCCTGTCCTTGGAAAAGCCCCACGTTGGCAAGACACATAGGATTCATATGGTTTCACTCAGGGCATCCAGCCAGCCTTAATGTAAGTGCTCAGAGACTCCAGGGAGCCGGGTCTATCTGTCGTAGCTTAAGAGCCTTGTTCATTTATTTAAAAACGTTATGGAGAGCCTCAGTCCAGAGCTGTAAACAGACACACTACTTTGCCCTTGTAGACAGTACACTGCAGCAGAGCAGACGCTAGGCACTCACTTCAAGGTAACTTAATCACATAATTAGTTAGCAGTAAGGCCGCACAGGGCATGCAACAGGGCATGAATGGGGCAGGTGCCTGGAGTCAGTCCTGGTACTCCTGCAGGAGCAGCATTAAAGAACTGAGTAAATGGCAGGCCAGTAGAGTGCCAGGATCCAGGGTACTGTGCGGGTATGGGGGGGGAAAGCAGTTAAGGAACCCAAATACCATCTACAGGGTAGAGCTAGGAGGCAGAGCGGCAGGGAGGGGACACAGGACCTTTGGGGAGGCTCTCAGGCCCGGGTTCAGAGGAGCAGCTGTAGCCAGAAAGCAAGGGGATGCCTTCAAAGCACGTTAAGCAGAACAGAACCCAGTCACAGCTGCATTTCCAAGAGCTGGGAACGGTGGGGGCCATGGCCAGGAGGCCAAGTAGGAGTCGAAGGGGAGGGTAAGGGTGGAGCCAAGGGTTGCTTGGGCTCGAGGCAGGCTTGGGGGATGCAGAGCGAGAAGGAAGGTGGCTCTCGGGGTGGAGGTTCTGGGATCCCCAGTTAGGAGTGGGGCCCTGTAAAGCATGCATGGGGACTGAGAGCAGCGCAGGAATGGAGACAAAGTTTGTGACTTGGAGTAGAAGGAACCGAGCAGCAGTTTCGGGGGATTGCTCCCCCACCAGAGGGGTGCCTTTACCCTGTCATGTGGGCAGATCAGCCAGAAGGCCTGAGGCCACTTGGCTCCTGCAGCATTGGGAGTAGTGGTGGGAGGGGTGAGAAAGTGGAGCTCACCAAGTTGAGACCCCAAACTGCCCACTCCGGCCAAGACAGGATGGCCACATGGGTCAGCAGCAGCGGGGTGACATCCCGCAGGGCCCCCTGAAGTGGAGTTTCCCAGACTGCAGACTCATTTGCTCACTCACTAAATCACCCACCCATCTCTGCATCCATCCTGTCTGGGCCTGATGCCATCATAGGGACCTGAGACGGGGACTCAGGAGCTCAGTCCACCCAGGCCTGACCACAGGACCCACAGAAAGGAGCGAGGGCACTGGCTCTAGTCCGCCATGACGCATGCAGGAAGGGGCCACCGCGGCCCGCTCACTCTCCATTCCCATCTCCTGCAGGAACTGTCTGCCACCACCAAGTGGGCCTCGTACTGCAGCTGTGTGCCCTTCCCCAGGTGTGGCCTCATCCCTTGGCTCTGAGTTACAGGGCACTGGGCCTGAATTGCCAGGAAAGAGCACACGATTGGCGAGGCAAGCCTGGCTTGCTGGTCGTGATGCTCCTCACCCTCTGCTGGGGTCCCCTGTCCAAGGACCAAGTGGGATCTGCTCTGCCCACAGCTACAGGGTTTGTGGGAAACAAGTAAAGCAAGGTGTAGCCTGCCCTGGGTCCTGAGTGTGACACCAGGCCCAGTCCATCACCCACCTGCACCCTCTGCTTCCTAACTGCCCAAGAGCCAAGCCTGCCCCCACCTCCAGGCCACCTCCCTTCTCTGCAAGAACAGACCATGCTCTGGATTGCGTCAGTGGGCTCCATTCCTGCAGGGCCTCTGTTTGCAATGGCTGCCTCCTTCTGCTTCCTTTGGCCAGAGCTCCTGCCAGGTCTCCCACAGTGGAAGTCTCGCCAGGTCCCAGCAGTACCTCTCCTCTTCAGGCCCAGGCCTCTCCTGGGGCCCCACATGCCCTGCTGGCTGCCCAGCTATCTGTGCCATCTGCATGGATATGACACCCGGGAAGCCGTGCCCGCTCACCTCTCCCAGCCTCTAAAGCCTACACAGGCTTCTCATCTGGGCCTGGCCAGGCTTTTACTCTCTACCAGGATAGAAGGGAATTAGGATTTGACACCAAGTCATCTACAGGGTAGCTCTTTGCTGTAGGACTGTTTCCATCCTGCAAGCACCTCTGGTGGTGAGATGTGGCCTGACCCCCATCGCCTGCTGGTACTCAAAGACCAAGGAGGGCCATCCCATTTATTTACAGCATGCTCACTCTGCCCAGCTCGTATGTCCATATTTCACCAGGCGCACAATGCTGCCAGGTAGTTCACTTCATCTCCACTTTACAGCTGAGGAAGCCAAGGCTCGGATTCAAAAACTGCTCGAGGTCACTGAGGTCACATGAGGTGGGCTGGGGTAGAATCTAGGCTGTTTAACTCCAAAGCCTGTGGCTTTTCTGACAGTGAGCTGTGGATGCAGAAGCAGCAAATGAACACCCCCGCGCCCCCTCCCAATGGCAGGGTGGCTCTGGCAGCAGCTGCAGCTGCCCTTGAGATGAGCCCCTCAGGAGTGGCCTGGGCTGAGCGTTGCCCTCCACATCTGCAGCACAGAGTCCCGGCGTGTCGTGTAGGGTAAATGTTTGATGCGGAACCCGTGTCTGGGAATGACGTTCCCACTGGGCGTATACAGCTCCTCTCCACGTCTGCCCAAGAGACTGCGCAGGGCCAGGTTGCCCGACAGAACCTTCTCATAGAACTCCACTGCCCCCCGGGCATAGGCTGCAGACAGAGAAGCTGTGCGGCGGTCCAACCAGGCTTCCACGGCATGAGTGAGAGAGTCCATGGAAAAGGCATAGGCCACAAAGCCCGCCACTGCTGCCACCAAGTTGAAGGCAGCCCGTAAGTTCATGGGGCCTCCGTAGAGCCCCAGTGCATGCTTGGCAACCATGCCCAGTGCCCATGTTCCTGCCAGGCAAGCTGGGGCCGGCAGGGCCTGCAGGGCAGCTGCACTGCTCTCCAAGTACACCACCTCCCTGGCCAAGGCGAACTTCTGGGCATCACGGGACAGGGTCAGGGCATCTCTTAGCTGGGTGCCTGCAGGACTCTGCCAGTCTACTCTGTGCCCATGTACAATCACAGGCTGATCAGGGGTGGTCACTGGGCCAACCAGAAAGCTGGCAGGGATGCCCACCACAGCCCCTGCAGGGAGTCGCGGGAAGCCAGCGCTCACAGGCTGGAAGGTGAAGGTAGCGAAGGCTTCATACCAATGGCCTGAGGGGACGCCTATGTCCTGTAGCACCTCTTGGAAGAGCCTTTGCAACTCTGGGGAGAGTGGGGCTGGCTGGCCCTGAGGCCAGTACTGGTACAGCCACTGGACCACAGGATCTGGGAAGAGGTGGTATGAGATTTGGGCTCCAAACAGGGCTGCACAGGAACCCACCAACAGGCCTGTCCTGTGTCTCTGCACAAATGCTGTGGCCTGCCACAGGCGACCTGCCATGAGTGCCACCACCACTGGAAACCTAGGCCAAGAAAAAGAGAAGTCAGCCACCAGCTCCCAGGGCCTGCCTGCAAGACCGAACACCCCTAGCCACAACTTTTGTCACTGAGACAGTCCAGCACAGTGATTAAGAGCATCAGCTTTAGAGCCTGAGTTCAGATCCCAGCTCCATCTCTGTGACAATGGCCCACCATTAGGGTGGTTGTGATGAGCAAATGAATGAACACACATAAAACGACTGGTGCCTGGCACAGTAGTAGACACTGTTTGTGATAATGGCTGAGATTTATTACCTTTATTCCCATGCCTGATTATAGCACTAAATCCCCAACTGCCTTGTCATCCCCTAGTGAAGCCCTATGATCACTAATTTATAGAGGAAACATGTTCAACTTATTGCTAGACACAGGTCTGAGAGCTTTACATATACTGTTTAACAACTGAATCCTCACAACTCCGTGACCTACTGTGGCCCCTCTTTTAAAGCACATAAAGGCTAAAGAAATTGGTCAAAATCCCAAAGTAGTAAAGCAGCAGTGTTACGGACGCCAGGTTCCTATGTGGAAGTCCTCACACCTAGTACTTCAGGAAGTACTGTATTTAGAGAGAGGGCGTCCAAAGAGCCAACTAACTCAAAACAGGGCCGTTAGGGTAGGCCCTGATCCACTACGACCAGCGTCCTTACGAGAACAGGAGATTAGGACACAGAAACATACAGAGGTAAGAAGGGAACATGAGCCCGAAGGTGACCATCTACAAGCCAGTGAGATGACTCAGAAGAGACCAGCCCTGCTAACACCTTGATCTTGGCCTTTTAGCATCCAGAATCCTCAGAATAAATTTCTGCCACCCACTACTTGTCATGGCAGCACTGGTAGACTAACACAGGCAAAGTATTTGAACACAAGCTGTCAGGCTTTCACAGAAAACTTTTCAGAAACATTTTTTTTAGCATTAAATGCTAAATGCTAATGTACAAACATATACCAAAGTAGACAAAATGGTACATCAACCACCTTCAGTTATCAACTCACGGTCAATCTTTTTTCATTTCTACTCAAGTCCACATTCCCCCAGCAATGGTTTATTTTGAAACACATCCTGGACAGCCTATTATTTCATTCGTAAAAACACTTCAGTAAAAATTCACAATTATTAACATCATACTTAACAGCGAGAAGCTGAAAGCCTTTCATTTAAGATCGGGAACAAGACAAGGATGCCCACCCTCTCCACTTTTATTCAACATAGTTCTGGAGGTCCTCACCACAGCAATTAGACAACACAAAGAAATAAAAGGCATCCAGATTGGTAAGGAAGAAGTTAAACTGTCAGTGTTTGCAGATGACATGATATTGTACATAAAAATCCCTAAAGAATCCACTCCAAAATTACTAGATCTAATATCTGAATTCAGCAAAGTTGGAGATACAAAATTCACAGAAATCTGTTGCATTCCTATACACTAATGATGAACTAGCAGAAAGAGAAATCAGGAAAACAATTCCATTCACAATTGCATCAAAAAGAATAAAATACCTAGGAATAAACCTAACCAAGGAAGTGAAAGACCTATACTCTGAAAACTACAAGATACTCATGAGAGAAGTTAAAGAAGATACCAATAAATGGAAACACATCCCATGCTCATGATAGGAAGAATTAATATTGTTAAAATGGCCATCCTGCCTAAAGCAATCTACAGATTCAATGCAATTCCTATCAAAATACCAACAGCATTCTTCAATGAACTAGAGCAAACCATTCTACAATTCATATGGAACCACAAAAGACCCCGAATAGACAAAGCAATCCTGAGAAGGAAGAATAAAGCTGGGGGGATTATGCTCCCCAACTTCAAGCTCTACTACAAAGCCACAGTAATCAAGACAATTTGGTACTGGCACAAGAACAGACCCATAGACCAATGGAACAGACTAGAGAGCCCTGATATAAACGCAACCATATATGGTCAATTAATATACGATAAAGGAGCTCTGGACATACAATGGGGAAATGACAGCTTCTTCAACTGGTGTTGGCAAAACTGGACAGCTACATGGAACAGAATGAAACTGGATTATTGTCTAACCCCATACATAAAAGTAAACTCGAAATAGATCAAAGACCTGAATGTAAGTCATGAAACCATAAAACTCTTAGAAGACAACATAGGCAAAAATCTCCTGAATATAAACATGAGCAACTTCTTCCTGAATGCATCTCCAAGAGCAAGGGAAACAAAAGCAAAAATGAACTCATGGGACTACATCAACCTAAAAAGCTTTTGTAAGGCAAAGGACACCATCAACAGAACAAAAAGGCATCCTACAGTATGGGAGAATATATTTGTAAATGACATATCCGACAAGGGGTTAACATCCAAAATATATAAAGAACTCACACACCTCAACACCCAAAAAGTAAATAACCCGATTAAAAAACGGGCAGAGGATATAAAGAGACAATTCTCCGAAGAAGAAATTCAGATGGCCAACAGACACATGAAAAGATGCTCCACATCACTAATGATCAGGGAAATGCAAATAAAACCACAATGAGATATCACCTCACACCAGGTAGGATGGCCACCATCCAAAAGACAAACAACAAGTGCTGACGAGGATGTGGAGAAAAGGGAACCCTCCTACACTGCTGGTGGGAATGTAAGCTAGTTCAACCATTGTGGAAAGCAGTATGGAGGTTCCTCAAAAAACTCAAAATACAAATACCATTTGACCTGGGAATCCCACTCCTTTGAATTTACCCAAAGAATACAACTTCTCAGATTCAAAAAGACATATGCACCCCTATGTTTATTACAGCACTATTTACGGTAGCCAAGATATGGAAGCAACCTAAGTGTCCATCAGTAGATGAATGGATAAAGATGTAGTACATATACACAATGGAATACTATTCAGTCATAAGAAACAAATCCTACCATTTGCAACAACATGGATGGAGCTGGAGGGTATTATGCTCAGTGAAATAAGCCAGGTGGAGAAAGACAAGTACCAAGTGATTTCCCTCATTTGTGGAGTATAACAACGAAGCAAAACTGAAGGAACAAAACAGCAGCAGACTCAGAAACTCCAAGAAGGAACTAGTGGTTGCAAAGGGGAGGGGTGTGGGAGGGCGGGTGAGGAGGGAAGCAGAAGGGGATTGTGGGGTATTATGCTTAGTACACATGGTGTGGGGGTCACTGAGAAGACAGTGTAGCACAGAGAAGGCAAATAGTGAATCTGCGGCTCCTTACTACACTGATGGACAGTGACTGCAATAGGGTATGGTTGGGGACTTGATAATATGGGTAAATATAGTAACCACATTATTTTTTCATGTGAAACCTTCATAAGACTGTATATCAAGAATACCGTAATAAAAAAAATTATTTAACTTTGGTTGAAGCTTACAGTTTTCCTGTCTGTAAAAAATGTTTAAGTTGGCAAATAAGTTGGGGCAAACAAAGCCAAGGTACCACTTGGCCTATTTTAATTAAAAACTCCTAAAAGTCACATCACTTGGGCCTATTTTCCCAAAGCGGAACTGAAGCCAGGCACGGGAAGGCCCTGGCCGACGTCCCTACGACCCCAGGGCCACCAGCGCCCAGGCCGCGCTCCTGGCTCCGCCTTGGACTCGGGGCCGCGCATTCCGCAGGCGGCAGGGCGAGGGGCAGTAGGCCCTCGGAGGGCTCCCCGCTCGGCCCCCAGCCCGGGCTCCCCAAGCTACACCTGCGCTCAAACTCCCTGCGGGCGGGGAGCCTGGGGAGGGGGCCCGGCGCCCGGATCCGTGCAACCGCCCGCCGCACTCCAAGCGCTCACCTTCTCCGCGGCGGCCCGAGCAGCCAGTACACCTCCGACGACGGGGCCTGCCCGGCGCGACACACCGGCGGCACTCTGGGGGCGGGGATCCGGGGGGCGGGGCCAGGAGCGTGTACGACAGGGGGCGGGGCTCTGGGAGCGGAGACCATAGGGGGCGGGGCTCTGGGAGCGGAGACCAGAGGGGGCGGGACTGTGGGAGCGGGGACCATAGGGGCGGGACTGTGGGAGCGGGGACCAGAGGGGCGGGACTGTGGGAGCGGAGACCAAAGGGGGCGGGACTGTGGGAGCGGAGACCAAAGGGGGCGGGACTGTGGGAGCGGGGACCAGAGGGGCGGGGCTCTGGGGGCGGGACTCTGGGAGCGCGGACAGGGGCGGACGCCCGGGGCGGGGCAGTGACGCGGGTCGGAGCGCCTACCGGCAGCGTTGTGAAGTGGTGGGGAGAGACCGTTGCTCTCTCTTCGTCCTCCGCACTTGGAAGGCGGCCTTGACCACCCCGTTTAAACCCGAGGAAAGGACGGCCCCGCGTGGGTCAGGAGGTGGCCTGTGGCAGACCCCCATGCCCGCCTGACAGGGCCGTGGCCTTTCAGGTCTGGAAGTGCTCGATGCCGGTGCTCTGGGCTTTATTTTTAATGCCACGTCCGCTGTCCCGCAGTTCCTCTCAAGTGCTCCACACTGTACAGTCCACAGAGCGGCGTTCACATCTGTTACCTCACCTTCCCCAAATTCTATGAATAGTCAGGGATCCACTTGTCTGTGTGCCCAGCACAGCTCGCCGCCTATTTATTTATTTATTTATTTATTTATTTTTATTAAGGTATTATTGATATACACTCTTATGAAGGTTTCACATGAAAAAACAATGTGGTTACTACATTTACCCATATTACCAAGTCGCCGCCTGGTTTTGTAAATAAAGTTTTATTGGAACACAGTCACCTCCGTTCCTTTCCTTGTGGTCTATGGTTGCTTTCCCCCAGAAGGACAGAGTAGAGTAGTGAAGACAGAGAAGTACATTAGTCCCATTTTGTAGATGAAGAAACTGAGGTATTTAGCTTGAGCAGGGTACCCAGCTCCTATGCACCTAGCATGCATCTGAACAGGATGGGACTCCTGTCCTGGTACATTTCCCATTAGGGCTCCTACCTCCATGCAGATTCGACCTAGTGCGTCCTGCCAGTGTGGATTTGGCCTCAGTGTCTGGCTTTTTCTTCCATATGAGCCCCAGAGGAAGGCGAGAAGGAAGGGTGAGGCTGCAAGAACAGGTGAGTGTTCCTGACCTGCAGGAGAGACAACGTAGGAACCCGAAGAGAGGGG
>JAQQAC010010508.1:37643197-37708049 GCA_029783875.1 Phataginus tricuspis
TTGAAACAAAATGTCTATCAGCTCCTGTTGAAGAGCTATCTGCTGATTTAAATTCAGTATGCCTGCAGCAAGATGATTATCGATAGCGCGCTGGGTCTGTAGCGCAGTAGACACTCTTTCAGATAACATATCAAGAGTGGCAGTGGCAACAGTTGTCTGAGAAAGGGCTACACCTGCTGCTGCGGCAGCCGCCGTAGCTGCTGCTACAGCAATAACTATTGCTACTGTTATTCCAAAGTCTCTCTTAGTTCTATGAAGCACTACTGGGTAGCCTCCTTGAATCTCTACGGGGTAAGGCAGGTAAGGTGGTACCCTAACTATTAACGCTATCTTTTGCAAACCACTCCAACATTTAGCCAAGGAACAATTAAGGTTAATACAATTAATAATGGCTGATGCAGTACCATTATTATCGTCAATATCATCAACTAGCGCAAAAAAGAATGGAGATTGAACGCATACAGGAAACGCAAACTCCTCAGTAACATTACTGGAAACATCCATCGAGCTATCATTTGATTGAGTAAAGGTCCCATTCATATATACACCAGTAAGGAGGAGGAGGGGAGCTATATTAGTACAGGTATAGGGACCACAAAGATATACTCCATTAAAAACAGGATCTCTTAACACCTGACGACCTTCACTATGCCACGGCGGAGATTGATGGGAATTATTCATGAAAAAGGAAGGCATAGGTCCTTCAAGGCAGAGGTTGGAATGAAGAGGGTATGTTTTATGATTATGATAACAGTCATACCATGGGATGGGCCATTTAAGGTCACTGTCTGATGCAAACCTTCCCCAACATCGGTGCCTGGGGCTAACTTGGCACCAAGGGTGTTTGGTGGTATTAGAGGAAGGGGCATTTTCAGAGGGGTATAATACGTTGCTAAGGCCAAAAAATTTCCCGCTCACGGACGGGGAGCTGCCCGTCCCTGGTTTTATACCAGAAAAGGAGGCAAGGCTTGCATTCCTGAGCATAATGCATGGAGACTGTTTTACATTGGTATTATTAACAATATGGAAACACATAGTATTAGTGAGTGGGAAAGTGAAATTAATTTTTACTGTCTTATTGTCATCGGGTATAGAAGGAAGTCCTGAGGAGACATTAGTAGAAAAGAATGTAGGGAAAACAGGGGAGGAAGTCCCTACCGCTTGTAGAATCGGGGGGTTGCGCAGCAGAGCCCACCTTTTCCCTCTACCACTGCAAGGGATAAATACGACCCTTAAAAAAAATCAGAGATCTAAAGAACTTTAAATCCTCAAAGAAATTAAAGACCAACTGTGTAGTTTTTCAAATTAAAGTGCAATACAGACATTTTGTGATAGGACCATTAAACACCTACAAAGTAACTAAAATTAGCAAAATTGCAACCTGCTGGCAAGGGCATGGAACAAGTGAAACTCTCATGCTGGTGGAAATGGAAAATGGTACTGTCACTTTGGAAATCAGTGTGGTGGTATTCTTATAAGATTAAACATACATTTACCATAAACCCAACAATCCCACTTCCAGGTATTTATCAAAAAAATGTTGATACAAAAATGTTCCTGTAAAATAGCTTCACCTTGCTCTACTACCGCAACTACATCTTTGAAATCACCTTTACGTTCTAACATTTCATTAATAAGATTCCAGTAGGAAAATGCTACAATAGGCACCTTCTGCGGACCAAAGGTCCGATAAAAATCATTCATGGAGTCTCCAACTCGCTTCCAAATTTGTGCATCTATGGTCCCTTCTTGAGGTAACCAAGGACAGAATTTATCCAAAAAGGCAAGAAAAGATTCTAAATTCTTACGTTTTACTTTCACTCCCCGCGTCTGAAGGGCTTGTTTCAATCCTGCTATAAAATTCTCCTTTTGAGAAGACTGTGTGTGCCCCATATTTTATAAATATCTGACTCACCGATCCTTTCGAGCGCTGGGCCTCCCCGCTCGGGTCCGGTGGCTGAGTTTTGGCCGACCCAGGAGTTTCAACTTCTTCGGTACCGCACAGATTTCCTTCGATTTCTCTCTCGGAGTCCCCTCGTTCTTGGAGCCCCACGTTGGGCGCCACTTGTTCCTGACCTGCAGGAGAGACAACGTAGGAACCCGAAGAGAGGGGGAGGAGAACAGGGACAAAAGACGCGAGGGATGGAGACAAGACAGTTCCCTGATCAAGTCTCCTTTATTTGCGGAAACACACAGCTTATATAGCATAGCTCAAGTGGGAAGGGGTTGTGGCTAATCCTGATTGGCAGTTTAGCATGCAAATGAAGCCTTATACCAAAGTCCTATGGAAGAGCAGTCTATGAGCATGCGCTCAAAGAGCAGTCCAGGCAGCAGGCAACAAGATGGTGTCCAAGCACAAAATGGAGTCCATGCGGGCGCATGCGCACTTGAGCATGAAGAATAAGAAGTGCGTCAGCAGCAAATCAGCAGCAAAATGGAGTCCCTGCGAAAGCTCTGTGTGGGCGGCGACAGTTGCTGCTGCTCAGCCTGATTGTCCGGCTCCCAACAGGTGAGGGTGTGAGGAGACCCAGAAGCCTGTGGGCCTTGGAGTGGGGCTTTGGAAGATTAGCAGCCTGTGGACCACTGTGTGTCCTGACAAACTAGCTCAACCCCCTCTACAGGGCTCCTGACCACAAAAGGACCAGCTGTCATGGTCAGTCAGGACCACACCTGACTCCCAGCTAATCCTCTGTTTGTAGGATCCTATGGGGATACCCTGGGGTTGGCGTTCCCTGTCTCAGGTGTGACCCAATAGCTCCTGTGGAGTGATGGCTGATCAGGCAGAACCCTGCTGACACTAGGGGACCCAGTGTGGCTGCCCCCAGACCTGGGCCAGTACCTCAGCCCAGAGTCAGTATGTAGGGAGACTGAAGCCCAGGGCAAGAGACCTTCCCCAGGGGGCAGTAGGCCCTTGGATTAAGGATGTAAAGTTGGACTTAAGTTTCCTCATTTCTAAAGTAATATAAAATGGCCTTGTCATACCCTAATCCTAGAGGCTCTCCTAGACACACTTTTATATAACTGGAAGGGAGGATGACCCTTGAAGCCACTTGCCCCTGAACAGGACTTGGGGTGTCCTTTCAATCTTGGCCTTGAAAGGCACTCTGTCACAAAGGACTTTTGTGCCCAAATTAAATCTGGCAGTGGTGACACACAGATGCTGGCTCCACCCCTTACTAGCTGTGTGACTTTGGGCAAGTTAACCTCTCTGGGCCTAGTGTTCTCATCAATGAAAAGGGATGAGAGTGCCGTCTATCACCTAGGGTTACTGTGGCATTCTGTGAGTTCTTGTATGTATAACACCCAGCCCGGTTTGTCCCATATAGCTAGTAGCTCTTATTATTAAGATCTCTTCTGGTTCTCAGACTCCAGCTTTGACTGCTTAGTTGTTCGTATGTATATGGTGCTATAATGTGTTTTGATATGTGACCTCATCCAGATCCAGAATGTGGGATATGCTACAGGGCAAATGATATGGTGTCTAACAAATCAATGGCCTGAAAAACATGGAGGGAAAGGGGACCATTATAAAATAAGATGCTTCAAAGATAAAGCAGTTAAATGCAATAAATGGTTTTTGTTGGGATCTTGAATCAGCAGGTAATTCATGAAATGTAAAAAAAAAAAAAAACACCTTTGAGGTAACTGGGGAAATCTGAATATGGATTGGGTATAGTAATTAGGTGACATTAATGACTTGTTTATTTTGTTAGGTGGGATGAAGTATGATGTATATGTAAACCAAAACGTCCTCATCAGGCAGAGATGCATATTGAAGTATTTACAGACAACATGATGTCTGCTATTTAGTTCAAAATATTATAGCCAAAAACAAAACACCAACAAAAGCAGGGGTATAGATTAAACAACACTGACAAAATATTGGTAGTTGAAGCTTTATGACAAGTTCACGGGGTTTGTTATACTGTGTTTTATATTATGTATGTTTGGAAATTCCATAATAAAATTTTTTTAAATGTGTCTTTAAAATTAGGCTGACCAATTGGATTTCATCATATTAAAAACTTCTGGGCATCAACAAACATTATCAAAAAAGTGAAAAGACAATCCTCAGAATGGGAGAAAATACTTGCTAATCATAGACATAAGGGCCTAGTATCCAGAATATATAAAAAACCCCTAACAACTCAACAGCAAAAAGATAAAGAACCAAATTAAAAAATGGGCAAACAACTTGATTAGACACTTCTCCAAAGGAGATACACAAATGGCCAAAAAGCACATGAAAAGATGCTCAGTATCATTAGTCAGTAGGGACATGCACATCAAATTCACAGTGAGCTACCGCTTCATACCCACTAGGATGAAGAGACCAACAAAACAACCAACAGAAAAGAACAAGTGCAAGGATGTGGAGAAACTGCAACTCTCATACATTACTGGGGGGAATGTAAAATGGTGCAGCCACTATAGAAAACAGTTTGGCAGTTCCTCACAAAACTGAACAGAATTACCATACCTGGCAATTCTACTCCTAGAAATACAGATAACTCAGCTATGAAGGATGGGGTCTAGGAAGGGTTTTGCTTTGCTCAGCATGTTTTATATGCTCAGCATGTTTTATATGCTCATTACCTTACTGATTGAGATTACCTCATTGCGAGAGACAAATTGATGATGCTAGAGAGAGGGGCTCATGCAGGAATTCCCTGGGTAGGTGAGTGGGACGATTCTTCACTGTAACAAGAGGGAAGCTGCTAGCAAATCAACGCTGTAACCTGAAACGTACATGTTATATGTCAATTATATCTCAATAAAGCTGGGGAAAAAAAAGAAAAGAGGGAAGCAAGGTCAATGGGCCAGCCCAGTGATTTCTTGATGGCAAGATGAGGTTGGTCTTATCTGATTGCTCCTTTTTTTCTGAATGACATATGGAATGAAGTCATCAGATGAGCTAATAGTGGGGAGGGGTGGTGAAAGTCTCTTGAAGGAGCAAAAAAGCTGTGAAATTACCTCTTGAAGGAGAAAGAATCCACCAGGAAAATGGAATGATTGTTGGATAGCACTGAGTGCCCATTTGAGGTCTGGGTCAAAAATACAGTGGGTTGTGTGAATTTCTCCAGCAATGTTTGGTGCTCAGTTGCAGGTACATGGATAGCTGAAGGGTTTAACCAGAGCCAGTCGAGCACAGAGGTGGAGGGGAAATAGGTAAGGGAAGTGAGGACATTTGCAAACAAGTGACTTTGTAGTGATGGACTGTGAACTCTGAGCTAGTGGGAGGATAGTGAGGGCCTATGGGGATGATTTATGTGCCTAACACTTAAATGGTGCATACCGTGTGCCAGCACTGCTTCTAAGCACTTTATAGAAGGAAGAAGTGGCAAGATTGTTAGCCCAGTGAAACACAAGGATTGTTGGAATGAGGTCACCATAGTAAGCCACACAGAAGTCTAAGGAGGTGGTGATGCTAGCCTGCGAGGCTGGAAATGGACTTCAGAGGTGGTGTCAATGTTGGTGAGGGCAAGAGCAAAGGCGGAGGTGGGGTGGAAGAGATTTTTGAGAATTGAAGAGGTATAGTAATCACGTTTTTGTATTTTTCATATTTTATGATATTTTGACAATTAAGGGGCCTTGCTAATGCTGGAAAGACTGCCTCTCCCAGGAGCAGGTGAATTTTTCTTTTCTTGTGTCTTTGGCTTTGGTATCAGTGTAATGCTGACCCATAGAATGAGTTAGGAAGGGTTGGGATTAGTGCATCTGTTTGCATCTATAGTGCATTCAACATTTCACAGCAGTCACCAGCAAAGCCCTCAGCACCAGGGCTTCTCTTTGTTGGGTGATTTTTGATTATTGATTCAGTCTCCTTTCTAGTTATAGGTCTATTCAGATTTTCTATTTCTTTAAAAAAAATTTTTTTGAGGGGGCTTTGGGCATAAAAGGAATACTTAAGAGTTATTTATGTTTTAATAACTGTTCAGCTGATTAAAGTACCAAGTTTAAATAGCCCATATCTCCTAAGCCTAAACCCTCAAATTACAAAATTGTTTTCTTAGTAGTAAATTCAGTAAATTTTTTAATAAAATAAGATTTTTTCTACTTGTTCTTTAACTTCCAATTAACTATGGACTTTACAGATTATATCTTCCTTAACTATACACAACTTCTGTACTTAATAAAATTCCCTTAGACATTTCAAACCGTACTTTCAAATTTAATTTAGCTGATTCTCTTAAATATACCTTCCCAAATAGCCTTTCAAATCTAATAAGCAAAGTCTTCCTAAATCTTTAAGCAATTCTTGTAAACCTAATGAAAGTCACAGAAATGCAACAGATTCTCTTGTTCAAACATCTTAAATCAAAGTACATATGAAACAATATAGTGAAACTTACTATTACAGATAATCTTACAGATAATCTAACAAGCCCCGAAGTATCATTTGGGTCTTTTATTCATCCTGACATTACAAATGTACGTTCCTAACTAGGGGCACAGAACCATCCTTTCAGGCCAGTTCACAAAGAGGTGCCATGGGTTGAACTCTTAGTGGCATATTCTTGCCCAGGACAGGAGTCCAGAACGATTTCCAAAATGATTAATCACGACTTGATGTTTATTAGGTTGTGACTCTGTGGGGATAATTGGACTTTCTAAAACTATGTCTTCTTTTTTAATAGTAAAATCTTCCCAAATTTTTCTTCGCCTGAATAGAGCTGATGGGATTCTGCATCCCCAACAGTTTTGCAATGAGTCTTCTAGTTGTTTGATTTGCAGTGGTGAAATTTTTATATTGACCAACACTTGAATAGGGTTTTATATACAAATAGTCTGGCTTCATCACCATACTGTAAACATCATTAAAGATTTGTATGTGCCTTTATTTTCTTTGTTTTTAGCATGCCTCCTGGCTCTGCAGAGGATTATTGCTTTCTAATGCCACAGTTGTCACAATTTGCTCAGTGGGACCCCTTTTCAACTGGCTCCTTTATCCTTTAAATTTTCCTGGATCTTTCTGGCAACAAACTGATGCTTCAGGCCCTTCTTAATTATCCTTGCTCTGAGATAGAGAATTCAGAAAGCTCCCAGGTTCCTTTTGCTGGGTTTTTGTATCTGAGACCAAAATCTAGATGTTTTGGACACATGTTAAGTCATGCTACTTGACATCAGGGATGGGTGACAGCACCGCAGACCACTGGAGAGGCAGACCCAGAAAAGATACATTTAAAAAATGGTAGGGAATCATAATTATTTTCAATTTAACCCCAACTTAATCAGTACTTAAACAAATCTTGTTTCAATATAGAAGATTTTCTTTTTTCTTGTCTTTTCTGAGATACCAGCTTTCTTTATTGCCACAATATACAACATTCTTTTACTAACTGCAACATGCCAAGCTGTATATTATAATATTGACCCAAGAAGACCAAATGAGATCCTGAATCCCTTGCCTAGGCTGCACGACACACCTTCCTTTCCCTTTCATGATCCTATTTTTCCATAGACTATTGTATGTTTTTGAATCAGAAGCTGGGACTTCTGGTGATGACAATAGCACTAATAGTTTTATTGAGTTAGGGATAAATAAAATTATTTTTCCAATAATTGCTATTTAGACCACGGAATTTCCTGCTTATTAGCAGGATTCCTTAATGATGCTGAGTCCAAGTCTATAATTTGTCAGTCGATATCAGTTACCAAGAGTCATTTTGGTGAAGACTCAATTTCATTGTCTGCTTTAAAACTTCAATCCAGTATTTCACACAAAGCTACCACTACCACGTCAGCACCCCACCCTCAATACAGACCAGACTGTGGCTCCAATGGCTTGGAGTCAGGGGGTGTGGTCTGCACTCTCTCCCACAGCTCTTTTCCTAGGGCTTATTCTCTCGGTAGGACGGATGGAACAAGAAAGATGTCTCCTTACATTGCTGCTCATAGGCAGTCCTCATCTTTGTGAATTATAATGTAAACAGCAGATGTTGGTAGTAACCAAATTCCTATCTCCTGCTGCTAGCCTCTCTGCTAATCTAACTTCATTTCTGGTGGTGGTGGAGCAAACTGAGGCAAGATGATATTCATCTTGGCAAATACTCTAGACTTAGAATCTAAGGAAAGGTGGGTAATTAGCCGGAAGTTACAGGATAGGCCCCCAGCACTGTTTAGGCTTGCAGCTGGAGGTAGATGCATCAGCCTGAAGCAGAGGTGAGAGCTTCTGGACGTCTGGGGTGGGAGGGGGAGCAACAGATCATTGGTGCCCCAAGAGTGGAGCTCCAGGCAGTGGGACCTGGAGAGTAGCCTGTCCTGGGTGGGGTTCAGCACCAGCAGAGAGTCATTTCCACCATCAGGGAGAGTAAGCACACAAAAAGAGCCCTGCCTTTTGTGGGTATCTAGCTGCTGGCATATTGACATCTGCACCTAAAGCAGGGCATGTGTGTGTGTGTGTGTGTGTGAGTGCATGCATGTGTTTGCGTTTGTGTGCGTGCGTGCACATGTGTAAGCATTTGCTGCCATTGGTCCCTGGGAAGTAAGCATCCACTGACAACCTGCATGCATTGAAAGGTCGTTCTTTCGCATTGTTCCCTCTAATGTCTTTTCACAATGGTGTTAATAAACTCCCAGCAAACTGAGTATCTGAAATGAAACATTTTTTTAAGGCACCACTGTCGGAGACTGTCACCAGGCTCCTGTATCCATAACTTGGCAACGTCCTTAGGATCTGACTCAGCTTTTTGGTGGTGAAGAACAGACTCTCTAGCTTCTGCAAGAAAAAGAGGTTGTTGCAGGACAGGGCCCTGGTTCTAGGCTGGCTGGGAATGGGGCAGCTCAGCGATGGGGGTGCTCAGGTTCCACCTTGACCTGTCTCCTGTGGTCTCTTGTGCATCTGCTTTATTTCCTGTGTTTCTGAACACCATAATCTTCTTCCTCACTGCCTCCTAATTTCAGTTGCTCGGGGCCCATCATGGCTGCCCCACCCAACATCTCTATTTCATAACCATCCAGCTTCTGTCCCTGTTGCTAACTTGCTTCATCTTTCCTACTCCGTCGTCCAGATTCCTGAGAGAAGGGGTCATGTTCTGTCAGCCTATCTCTTAATGCCAGGCTGTGGGCCCCTGGCCTGCTTGTCGCCCAGCAGCCTCGGGTAAGGTATTGCTCGCTCTGATCCCATCCACTGTGAGGAGGAAGGGGCGGGTGCCGAGGGCTCTCGACCGCAGAGGCGAGTGGCTGCCCCTTCCCTTGGTGCTCCTGGAGAAAGGGCCTTCTGTGGGCTGTCCTTTAGGAGAGGTAGGGCTCCTTGCATCAGTGAAACCCCTCTTTGTGATTCCATCTGGTGGGAGAAGGGCGAATGGCCTGTGGTCTGACGGGAAAGAGGAAGGCTGCAGGGTCTGGCAGAGACTGAAACCAACTCCCCCACATCTTTGGAAGGGATGTGAGTGAGTGTCCAGCCAATCAGTCCATTCCCCTGCCTTCAGGGAACCCATACCCCAACCATTCCCACTCTTTAAACATTTACCCAACCCCATCCCTCTGAATCCTGCTTGAAGAGAGCCTTGGTGTTCTGCAATGTTTCATCCCCTCCCCATCTGGAAAATTCTCTTTTTTGCCCAGATCAACTTAGCTATTGGGAGATGGGAGACGGAAGGTAGAGGGTGGCCAGGGGAATGGAGGAAGGACTCAGCTTCACTCCCTCCACAAAGGATACTGAGATCCTAATAACAGCAAATATTTATTGCACACTGTGCTGCCAGTATCACCTCCTTGAACTGCACATTGGTCCCATGTCATCATCATTTCCCCGCATTTAATAAAAGGAAAGGAGACTGCATGAACTTGCTAAATTTGCAGCAAGTACACCCAGATGGCCTTCTGGTAACCAGTAACCTAACTGTATCCCAGATGAATGACATCACCATGCTGTTCACAGTGGAAAAAAAAAAAAAGTAAAAGAACTAACCTTGGAAACCTCTATTTTAACTTGATCATATAATGTTAATAACAAAAGGAACACAAATACTGTCATCTAGTTAGTACATGTTCATCATGGGAATATAGGTGAGCAAGTCTGATATTATGGATACACTAAAATTGAACAAAGAAATGACTATATTGTAGATAACGAGAGTGGGGTTAATCACTACAGGAGAAAGAAGTTAGAAACAGGGGGAGGGGAAGGCACACATGAACTTGTGCTGGACTAGAATCAGAAGTATCAGTTCATGTTTCTGATGTACGTAGATAGGTAGATGTAGAGATGTAGGTGTGTGTATGTGTGGTAAGTAGAAATACAAATTCCATCAAGGGAGCCTAGAAGCAGTGAGACCCCATCAGTGATGAGCACCCAGGTCTTGGTTTCTAAGCAGGATTCTCCAGCCATGCTCTTGGAGAAATCGATGACTCCAGGGCTGTGGCAGAGAAAGTACAAGATGGGCCTGGAGTATCTTGTAATGCCAGAATGTAAGGAAGTGCTTCGAAAGGGATGGAGCCATGTTGAAGGGACATAAAGCCAACCTGAAGGAACTCCTTTTGGCCAAAGTTGGAACAATCTGAGCAACAAAACAAATGACAGCATTGGATTATAACACATATGATGAAATAAGTATCCATTATTCCATTCTGATATAAATACTAAATCAATGAGTGAGAAGGACAGCTCATGGAAATCATCATGAAGCAAATATCGTGGCAGTAACTGTTGTAGACAAGACCCAATAGATACTAAAATGTGTGGGAACACATTTGAGGAGAAACGGGAAGTTTGCATAATCTCAAAGTTCTTCCTCCAAGATATTTATTAATTACTAAGGGAAAAGTGGTGATTTTTCAGTGGAGAAACTCAGCCTAACCAAGTGATTAAGGTAAACGCCACCAGTAATAAGACGTAGCAACATCACACACCACCTGATAAGCTGCACCAAGAATGAGACGTCACTTCTGTGGAATTCCTGCAAAACTGTGTGGCCTCATTGTAATCATGAGAAAACACTGGACCAGCCCCCACTGAAGGAGTCCTGCAAAATAAATGTTAAGTGTCAAGGTCACAGATGAGAAGGAGAGGCCCAAGGACTGTCTCAGATGAGAAGGAGTGCTATGACTAAGTACAATGTGGCATCCTCAACAGTGCAAGGACGTTAGCCAACAGCGTGTCGATTTTAATGTCCTGTTTTAATACTTGTGCCATATTAGATGTTAGCATTAGGGGAAACTGGGTAGAATATATATGGGAATTCTTTGTACCATTTTTGCAAGTTTTCTTTAAGTCTGAAATTATTTCAGAATGTAAAAGAAGTTTAATTACTGATGCCTAGGTCCTTCCCTGTGAGTTAAGGGTAACTCATATTTTTGAGCTATTGCTTGATGCCAAGAATATTTTCTCATTTCCTAATTTAATCCTCACAACTCCTCATGAAGGGAATATTGAGGCCTGTCTCTGTTCACCAGAAAACAGAAGTTCAGAGATGGTAAGAAAGCCCCAGACTTAGTAAGAGGAGGACTGGGATTCACTGTAAACCATCAGGCCCCCAAGCTGGGCTTCCCCGCAGCCTACAGGGAAAGAACAGGTTGCAGAAGAAAACTAGAAGCAAAACATTGAGAAGCAATGGCTGCGAGTCTCACGTAGGGAATTTGGACTTTATCCTAGAGACCAGTGGTTTTCAATGCTGGCTGTACATTATATCCACCCGGGGAGCTTGAAAAACTGATTGCCCGGGAAGTCTGACTCGGTTGTGTGAGCTGGGGTTCAGGCCTTGTGCGCTCAAGGTGCTCTCCCAGCGATTCTGTTGTGCAGCTAGGTTGAGGTCTGCAGCAAGAACTGCAGAATCATTCCCGAGACTAAAGCCTGGCCGCTGTCCATGCACGTGGCCTTCTTGACGCTGACCCCACAGCTCCGCCAGGAACACACCTGCTGCTTTCCTTTGTCGGTGTGCAAGCTGTCTGATCGGCCCACCTCAGAGAAGGGGGTTCTGACCGGACCATTCTGGTGCCGGCTTCTCTCTCAGTCTCTGAGTGAGTGGGCCTCCATTGTGCTCCCTGTTCCCTGTGCTCAGTTCTCCGCACAGGCCCATCCAGTCTGTTCACAACAGAAAACAGTTACGTTACTCCCCCATTCACTACTTTCCCAGGGCTCCCCATTGCACTTAGGATGGAATCCCAACCCCAGAGCCAATGTCTTGGCTCTGGGCCGTCTCTGTATTCCTTCCCCATCACCTTCCGCTCAGCCCACTGTGCTTCAGTTGCTGGGCCTTCTTTCTGACGCTCCTGTAGGCCCAGCACCCTTCTCTGAGGGCCTCTGAATGTTCCGCCCCCTCTGCCGGGAGGCCCTGTCCCCAGATGACTGCCCGGCTTGCTTCTTCTTGCTGTCACCTCTCTGCTCAGTGGCATCTCCCCCAAGAGGCCTTTGGGGGCCACTCCCTCTCCCCCACCATACTTTAGTGTTCCTTTGTAGCTCTTCTCATGACCTGACATTACACTTCACGTGTGTAAAACCTGGTTTTTGTTGATGGGGTGTTCCCTAAGCCACAGGACAGTCTCGCAAGGACCCCTTCCTGGGTCTGGGTCTGCACCTAGCTTCTGGATGGCATCCAGCGACTCTTCTGAGCTTTGTCTGTCTGTGTACACATCTTTGTGTGTGTGTACATGCACACATGTGCAAACGTGTCCACTCCCAGGCCAGCACCTCCCCTCTGCACCTGGAGAACCACTGCTTGGCCAGCAATGGTGGTGTGAGCTTCTACCCACAGCAGATGGGCAACCATCAGATGCCAGTCTGCAGAGCACCTTGGTGCTGAGGCTGACAAAGGCCCAGGACTCCGTAGGGGTCATCAGTCAGGACCAGCCCCTTGCGCTGAGGGGGACTCCCTGGGCTGCTGGATTTACCCTGGGAGGAAAAGGCAGCTATGCCTGTTCTGTCACAGTGGGATGGGAGGTAGGCACAGGGAACGTGCACTAGTAAAGTGGCCTCATTTTCTTCCTTAAGCTGATGAGGTGGGACAAATTGGTTGCTTAAAAAAGGAGGAGGCGGAGGCAGAGAAAAAAAATGTGGAGTCTGTTGTGGGTGACTGTGGAAAGAAGATTCTGGTGTCCTCAGACAGAGCCAGGCAGTGTCCCTGTGTCTCCGACTGCCCCTCTCGCCCCGGAGCCATGTGTCTCTGAGTTCTGTGTACCTGAAGAACCCTTCCCTGACTCTGTCCGGGCCTTGAAGTCACAGGCCTTCCAGGTCTTTGCCAGCTTGGGGAGTCACCCAGCCTCTGGGATGCGTGGGTGTCTCTGCCAGGGAGGGTGTGAGGACCCGTTATGGGTCAGTAGAAGGCTTGGCACATGGTAGACACCAGGAAAAACAAACTGTTCTTCTAGTTGGTCAGAAAGTTTGCCTCATGCCTCAAACACAACCCCATGTTAATTACTGCCTCTATCTCATTCAGCCATTCAGTCATTCACTCATATGTTCTCTCTTAAAAGGCTGCTGAGTGTTGAACAGTGTTGCAAGATTCAGCAAATAAAAATTATGGGACGCCCAGTGAAATATGAATTTCTGACAATGAATTATTTTTTTTAGTGTAATATACCCAAATAGTACACACACTATTGGGACATAGTTACTCTAAAATATTACCTATTGTATATCTGAAATTCAATTTTAACCGGCACCACTGCATCTGCTAACCCTGCTGGTGGTGTCCCCCTCTTCCCGGCCCCCTTGAGGGTGTTTCCCATGGGGAGTAGGTGTGTAACTGAGTGAGCGAGCACTCTGCTCTGTGCATGGGCTGAGTTGCTTTCCAATAACACCACAGACCCACGCTCACCTGTTTACCTACTGTGCTGTGTGACAAGGGGACAACTGTATTGCAGTAACAGCATTTAATTGTCTGATGTATGTGAATTGCTCCAAACACTCTGTAGCTAGTGTGTTGCCCCTAAAGGGTTTTGCTTTCATGATGGAAAAGCAAATCCAAGAAAAATGTCAGAATCGGTGAGTTAATGAAGAGCACTTTCAAAACCATACATGCAGTCTGGAATCATCTATTTAAATGTATGCATAGAAAAAGGAATGGAGGGAACACATCCAAATATATTCGGATAATTACGGGTCGTTATAACATAACCCAAATGCCATCAGCCTTACCAGCTTGTGCAAATGAGTGGACTCGTGTTAACAAACAATCAAAAGGCCTGGTTTTTACTGATGTGTTCACAGGGACTCCTGGACCCTTGGCAATGACCTCCTGCCCCAGGTGCTTCTGAGAGTTCCCAGAGGGGTGTTTTCCAGTTGCTCCCAAGCCAGCGTGCAAGCTCGAGTTGCCCCACAATGTCCCCACCATGTCCACTTGCCCCTTGCTAGTGTCTGCCATCACGGAGACAGCTGGGGAGCCAGTGTCCTTACCAAGGCTGCTCTTTCCAGGAGTGGCTCCAAAGCCAAAGTCAGGGGTGCTCGGGGGGCTGAGCAGACTGGTCCGGTGCAGAGGTGAGGAGCAGCCCCTCCCAAGCCCTCCCTGCCTCTGGCCCCCGAGCACCACATTTCCAAAAGACACTCAGGAATGGCTGTCAGCTCCTGGCTCTTAGCCACTCATCATGGCGGCTCACACCTTGCTCAGCAAGTCCTTGTGCCAGCACTAAATCTTATACATGAAGCTTCAAACATTGTCATCACACTAATGACATTTTATTTTTGCAAAGAAAAATCATAATTAAAAAATACATATGTCATCCACATTTCAACTTTAAGTCCAAAAACGGCTGGGACAATAAAAGGACACAAAGGGCCACAGTGACCTGCGAAAGCAGATGAGGAAGCAATCCGCTGGTGATCTTTACTCTAGAATCAGGTACGGGTTGAGAGCTTTGCCCCGCAGAGTCCTCATCTCCTCAAGCGCCTTGTCTGCTGCCTTGTTCACTGGCTGGGCTTGGTCCTTCAACTCCCTAAGCATCAACAAACCCAACAAGGACACATCAGGCCACTTTGGGAAACACTCCAGTCACCCACAAACAGCCCACTGCTGGGCCCAGGATCACGAAGGTACCCCAGGGACCACTGAAGGGGTGGGAGGTTAAAGGTTGGAATGCATATGTCTGTGTATATATATATATATTCCATACATACGTTTAAACTATATTTAGTGATAAGTGAGTTACTAGTGAAAACACTTGACTAGTAAGTGATCTAACCCTGGCTTCCAGTCTCAGCTGCACCAGTTTCTTAGGAAGGCCAAGCTACCTAAGCTTTCAGTCTCCATTTCCAGATGTAACCAATGGTGGTAATTCCCATCTCCCAGTATTGTGGAAAAGGTGAAATGAGAAATTATTCATAGACATCCTGACATGATGTCCTCTACATGCTCAGTCAGCATTACGTGATTCTTCATGTTTGTGAATCACGTAGACACACAACGTCTCTGACTTTGACAATGGCTCCAGAAGGGCGGGAATCAAGAGGGAAGCTTCTGCCCTTGGATCGAGCAGAAGCTGACGCGGAGCCCAGACCTTGCTGGGTGTGGCAAGGGGTTGCTGGGTAGAACTTTCCAGATATCTTGGAGGAAATGATGAGTGCATCTGTTTGAAAGGAGCTCAGCAATAGGACCTGCCTAGATAGGCAGATAGAATTATTCTGAAACAGTTCCCAAAGAGGGGGAAATGCAAAGTTCTGGCAAATGCCTGGTAGTTTTGAAAAAGAAGAAATATCTGTAAATAGAGAATTAAGTGTTCCTTAATGCATGTAATTTAAAGAATTAACTGGCACCGTTTTATAAAATCAATTTAAAAATATATATACAGGTCATGTCTCCCTTTAAAGATATTGTTTCGAGTGACATTGTGAAAATCTAAGGAGTGTTGAATGATGTGTCAGCAACTAAAGTCACTCTTAGAGTTTCTTGGATATTTCACATGATTCCTTTTAGTGGGTCTTGAAAGGGCCAACACCGCCGGGGCAGCACAGAACCCCTCGGGTTAAGTTATAGCTGTGGGGGGAGGACAGCTGATTCTTTGCATCCGTGAAAACAATGCTCGCCAGAAACGGAATAGATGGCAGCCTTCAAGGGAAAACGAGCATGACCGATGTGTTCTTCTTGTTTAGTCTGCCTGTCCAAGGTCTGGTTGTGTGTGTATGCCTGACAGTGAGGACTCTGCCAGCTTCTGGCTGAGGGGGAAGTTGGTGAGGAAAAGGAACAAGGAAGGACAGAGAAGACAAAACTGAGATTCGGAGAATGCTTGCTAGGAGCCGAAGAGGATTTCCGAATAAAAGCACTTTCTAAAATTGTCTGTGGGATGTCAATCTGTTGGAATACAATTCAGCCAGTAAAGTGATAATTATGTTGACAGTTTTGACTGTGCATTTGAAAAAATGTTCAAAAGATCATTTAAACTGCAAAATAGGTGAATTAAAAATGCCATAGATGTTTATTGAAAGTATGTGAAATGTATGGCTATTTTGAAAAAACTGGAAGCTAATTTGGTGAGCGGAACATGTTTATAGAGTTCATTGTTAGTTTATTTATTTTTTTGGTAATGTAGCTGAAATACATAAGAAAAGAAAAAAGATATACCACTTTGGGTGAATAAAGTAATAACTTCTGTTTTATTTAATAATAAGTTGATAATCAAGTGGCATTCAACATTAGCTCTGTAGTATAAAGGGTGAAAAGCCATGATACAGAGCAAGTGAGTAGAGAGGTATTGGATATTCCTCCACTCATTGGGCAAGTCACTCTATGTCAAGGGGTCATTTTGAAATAGAAAAAAAAAAGGTTTGATTTAAAACTTTCAGTCAGCTGTTTGAATCCTGAAACAAAACGCAATGCAAAGTGCAGCTATTTGCTGAGTTGTAAGAGGTTTTGTGTGCCAGGGAGTATATTTTGTGTGCTAGGTAGTGTCATAAATTATCCAACTGATCAAAACAGATGCTCACTGAAATTCTATTTAATCTTTTTTATTTCCTAAAGTTTCTTTTACCATACACCGCCGATCTGTTTTCTGAGAAATGTTAATTGCTATAGGCCTCTGACACTATCACAAACCAACCACAGAAGCCCCATGCAGGACATGTGGGCGTTCCTTTCAGAGACTGTAGGGCCTCCCAGAACACCCCCAACACAGTTAGAAGACATACTGAGAAATTTGCAGCATATATAAGAAAAGGTAATTATCCTCAATATATGAGGGAGTCTTACAAACCAATATGAAAAAGATAAACACTTCCTACAAAACAGGCCAAACAAGCCCCTCATAAAAGAAGAAAAACAGTTGATAAGCATAGGAAAAATTTTAATATCACTTGTAAACAAAGAAGTTAAAATTAAAACAATGAGATGGTCATTTTTTAACATCATATTGGTAACAAAGCAAAGACAAGACAGTTTTCCCTATCGTTTCAGGGCACACTGATCTCTCGTTATGTTTCTAGGAATTTATCCTAAGGAAACAGTCTGATAAGTTTGCAAGGCATTATGGCACAAAGGTGTTTCCTGCAGCACTACTGCTAACAGCAAAACATTGAAAAGAGTTTATGTGATTCTCAGAAGAGAGTTGGTTAGATAAATTAGGGTACACCTACCAGTGAAGTATCCTGATGTATATTTGTATTCATAAATATATGTTTGTGATATATTGCTAAATAAAAGTGTAGAAGGCAAAACGGTATGAATCATATGACTGAATTTTGTTAGGACGTATTTACTTATTTAAATATTTGGAAGATGATATCTCAGAATGTACAAGTGACTGCCTCTGGCTGGTATGATTATTGTTTTTATTTTATTTTTTATGTTTTTCTGTATTTTCTGTTTTTTCAAATAATAAAAAAAGGCATTTTTTTAACAGAAAAAGAATTTTTTTAAAGAATATACCTAGAATTTCAAACTCATAAACCATAGGAATTATATGTGGTTATTTCTCTTACAAAAGTATTCGTCAAAACAAATTTTTTTAATGATGATGCTGACGTTTGTCGAGCTAGTTGGCCCCTGGAGAGAGGGGAAGAGAAGGATGGATGCTCACATCAAGCAAATGGCTTCACGCTGGTGTCTCCTTTAATCCTCACAACCGCCTGTGGGAACTATCTTATTTTCTGCATGTTACGAATAAGGAAACTGAAGCCCAGTTATTGAAGATAAGTGACTTGGCAGAAGATCTCACATGAAGTAAGTGGTAAAACTGGGATTCGGTCCCAGGTCTAATCTGGCTCAGCCTGGGTTCCTCATACTGAATGAAACTCACTCAGCTATCAATAAGAAACAAACATATCTGTGAAACTAAATGATAAGCAAATGGAAAAACTGGATTCTGTTTTTCAAGTTACTTGCCAATAACATTTGAGGCATGTAACTGTATATAAAATAAAATGTGCATCTAAATAGCTAGAGCACTGAACACCTTTCTCTTTTGAAGCCTGAGATATTTAGAGTCAGACAACATGACAGTTCTATATTTCATGTAATACAGATTTTATCCAAGGCTCCCCCCCTTACTAAGACATAACAGGATCTACTTACTTCTCTTTTTTGGTGTCCTTGTAATCCAACATAGGGAATTCCACTTCGATCATTTCTGGAGTCAATATAATGTCTACATTCTGCTCACAGAGCTCACTGAAAAGGAATAAGATGTTAGCTGGAGTGGTTTTTCCTTCCCAAAATAAAAGAGAAATATTGTCATCATTTAAGAGTTATGTGGTTGTGTGGCTTTCAATATTAGTTCCACCTCTTTCTGTTGAGTCTATGTTAAGAGAAGCTTGAGGACCCTAAATTGCCTTCCAACAATAACAATGGGGGAAGTAGTTATAACCAGAGAATAAAAAGCAATTTTAAAAATAGGTTTACAGAATTCATATACTTTTCAATTATATGTGGATATTTACCAAGATTGACCATATCTTGGATCATAGAGAAAGCCTGAATGATTTCAAAGGTTTGACACCATTCAGAGTATGCTCTCCGTTAGAACAGAAATCAGTAGAAAGAAGAGGCCTAAAAAACCCACAACTGCTTAAAAAATCTAACATTATATTTCTAAATAATCTATGGGTGAAAGAAGAAATGAAAGAGATTGAAGTTATTTTTATCTTGTGGTCTGCTATCCCCTAGGTCAGGAGTCAGAAGACTTTTTCTGTAAAGGACTTAGCAGGTCACATGGTCTTTTTTACAACTATTCAACTCTGCTGTTGTAGCATGAAAGGAATCATAGAAAATACATAAATGAGTGGGTGTGTTTACTTTACAATAGAAGTTTATTTACTAAAACAGGTGGCAGGCCAGATTTTGGCTGACCCCTGGGCTAGAGCCTTGTTGCTTGATGGTTAACACTGGGTCACTGCAAGGATAAGTCCAGCTGGAGCAAAGTAGGGAAAGAGTGTGGAGAAGATACACTCTCTCCTCTAAGGGTCCTGACACCCCAAAGTAGACTACTTCCTATCTGCTCACATGCCCCTCTTTGGCAAGGGCCTAGGCAAGAGGATGCCTGAACCTCAAGGGAGCCTGGGAAATTTACCATCTAGTTTCAACAACTCTATTACTTTAGAAGAAGTGGAGAATGGGTTTTTTGATAGCAGCAGTCTCCACCACAGTGAGTTAAAGAGAAATGCTTCCAAGATCAACAAAGGCTTCAATGTTTGAAACACGAACAGGAACAGTATTCAGCAGGGATGCATAAATAGAGGTAGTATAGCAAGTTTCTGTTAAGGAAGGTACCCTTGAACACTGCAAATGTTCAGGTCCCATGCGGTTGAAAGCTAACCATTACTACACAGCTGCTTTCTGAGAATCACTACGCTGGTGCTTTGCATATATTATCTTCCCATCAGCAGTTCCCTCATCTCTAAAGTGGGGAGAGTAGTGAGGCCTTGTGGGGATTGAATGAGACTGCAAAGCACTGTGACTGGTAGACATTTAGTGCTCAGACAATGATAGTTATTACAATCACCTCCCTCATCAGCAGCATCTGTGTTATCTCTTTTAACTCGGACAACCCCCTGTGAAGTAGGTACTATTATGCTCATTTCAAAGATGAGGAAACTGGGCCACAACTGTCTTCACATCAGTGCTGAATGGAGGATGGCTGTCACACTGGAGGGTTTCAGCTCTGGGCAATTTCACTCTGGATTTGGTGAGACCAAAGAATGACAATGGAATATTGGGGGTAAAAGGGTTTATACTAAGCTTTATTCTTGCCGTGGCAGGTTGAGTGCTAGCATCACGTCTGCATCTTGCAAGTCCACCTCCTCCTCTGCCTTGGAGGCAGAGCACTGGGTGGAGCTCTTTTTACAGCAACACCGACAATAATGGCTCATTGCCAACATGTGCGTAAGGCACA
This sequence comes from Phataginus tricuspis, assembly GCA_029783875.1. Classification (NCBI taxonomy): domain Eukaryota; kingdom Metazoa; phylum Chordata; class Mammalia; order Pholidota; family Manidae; genus Phataginus; species Phataginus tricuspis. The sequence goes on from JAQQAC010010508.1 coordinate 37,663,451, forward strand.
TGGGCAGTGGGCCAGTAGATTAGGGTTAGGTGAGGATCCTGGCTATGGGAACTTCCATTGTCCCTATGACAGCTGAGCTATGTTCTGGTCTGTTGATATCTCCCCAGCGGCCTTCCAGACAGCTCTTGTTCTGCTGAACCACAAGCAAATGTGTACCCTCTGCCCTGGCTGCACTGCCCCCAAGGAGGTCCTCCCGCAGTGCTTTGAATGGAAGACCCTTCAACCTTCCTGTTCAGACCTGGATTCTGAGCTTTAAATGGTTAGGGCTTGCCAGGAATCACTGTATGTGGGAAGGTCTCAGAACTGGACATACACTTCAGATACTCAGGATCTCACTAACTGACTAATTGCATGTAAAAAGGGTGCAATGGGCACAGAGACAGGAGATCCAAGGATGTATTTTTCTCTGGCTGTTGGATGCTTACCAGTAAAATCCAATTTAAGTGCTTGGTTTGAGGCCTCTGTTTCTTCAGTCTTTGCAAATCCTCCTCATCTTTCAAGTGTCAACCTGAGTGCACATGACGACTGAGGTCTTCCCCACCCATGCAGCCCCACCTCCACTCTCCCCTCCCTTGAACTCCTGGAGCATGGAAAGATCAGCAAATCTGAGATCTTAGGGGCAGTCTAGTCACACAAATTTATCATCTTATGTAGTTACGGTGTGGTTGGGTGTAGCCTTCTCTCTGCTTGGAAGCTCAGTCCCTGTGCCCTCTCTGAAATCTCTCCCAGCACCCAGCATATTTTTGGAAAATAGAGTACATTTGAGACCAAAGGTAAAATATACCGTTCAACTGTTTCCAGTCTGTCTTCTTCGGGTAAGGCGTCCAGAACGGCAGGGACATTGACAGGAAGCATAACTAAACTGAAGGAGTCACAGCTGTGGAAGAACCACACCAGCGGCCAGTGAGGACAGCAGCAGTCTGGATCTTTCTATAACTGGTCGACGCACTTTGATTTTGCCCCTGGTGTCCGGCACCATTCTGTCCTCCACTCGTGAAAACCTGCTCATGTTTCCCTAGAGGCCAAGGCAGGGATGTGATAGGTACCAGTCCAATCCAAGAGAATGTTGCCAAGTTAAGACATTTGCCAGGCATAAGAGACAACATTTTCAAGCTGATAGTGTCTAAAATTATAATTTCCAGGGTGTGGGGTGATATTTAGATAAATCACTTTTTGTTCTTAATATTTTTTCCCATCTTTATACTCTTCTTTAGTTGTTGTATTCAATTTCAAACCACTCCTGTATGTACTGTTTGGTATTATAAGTTTAGAGCTTTATATCCTTGTTATCGAGTACATTAAAGAAATTGAAACAGGGAGAAAAAAACACGTTATTTTAACAAGTTGGCAGCAAGCTTCTGTGTCAAGGCGGCGCACAAGCACTTGCCTTTTTTCTTTTGGTCTCAACTACTTATAAACTTTTCAGAGGACCTTAAAGAAATAAAAATGGAGCACACAACAGCAAAGAGAACAGGAGAAAAGTCAATGAATGGATAAAGGGAGAGAAGTTTTTAACAATTTTCTGGAATAAATTTCCTGCAGCTGGAAAGAGTGCCGTGTCATGAAAAAGAACAGAGAATGACAGAGCCTTGGCCGCAGGCCCGGAGAGGCTGGGGGCCGAGGGTGAGAGGGGGCGGCACGGGGAGGCAGGGGTCGTGGCGCCTCCTGGGCATGTGCGCTTATGTCTCTGACGTGAGTTTCTTCTACTTGTTTTTTTCTTGTGCAAAAATACACCTGTTTACCAACAGTAGAGATCGATTGAAACTGTGCCACATGGTTTTTACAATTGTAAAGGAGAGTGAGGAAGATATCTACAACACATATGGGTTGACTTTCAGGAGATTTTATAAGTGAAAAAAAGTGAAATGCAGGAGAGCATATCTACTGTGCCACTTTTTGTGTAAGAAAGAGGAAAAATAATTATATTCTGCTTAGCAATAGAAAGAGAAACAGGAAGAATAAGTTAGAAGCCCACACTGGTTATTGATAAGGGCTGGGTGAGGGTGGGAGGGTGGGACACTTCTCTGAGTGAACCTTTTTGTGAAGTTTTTGAGTTTGGAAAGCATGTTAATGTTCTACATATTCAAAAATAAGATTAAATCGATATGAAAGGGAAGGGATAAAAAACCCAAAGTGAAAACGAACTGAAACAAATAATATTTCACATGAATTCCATGATCACACTGGAGGGAAAGGGAGAGAGAGAGGAGGGAGGGACGGAGGGATGGAGGGAAGGAAGAGAGAGAGAAAGAGAGAGAAAGGAAGGGAAGGGAAGGGAAGGGAAGGGAAGGGAAGGGAAAGGAAGGGAAAGGAAGGGAAGGGAGGGAGAGGAAACGGAGGTGATCCCAAGTAACTTATAAAAACAGTATTTGACTATATATTCATGATCTTGGGTGGGAGGAGGGTAGAGGGAAAACTATACATAAACATGAACTCTGTTTATTATGCTCGTTTATTAAGGTGGTTATAGATGAAGCAATTCTGAAATTATTTTAGATGTACTATAAAACTGAGTGAGTAAATGTGTTAAGAGCCAGACCCCTCACAGTGGAAGAAGGGATAAACAAATAGGGACTGGGGAAAGCAAGTGATAACTATGGATACAGATTGGGGAGTATATACATTGATATACTGAATTTGTGATTTCTAAAGAGCTATGTGTGCTATGTACATACGTACATACACACATTTGTGCACTTTTGTGTGTATATGTATATATGTGTGCATGCATATATACGCTTCCCCACATAAACATCCTGGCTTGTCTGCTGAGGAGGCCAAGAAACAAAAGCACCCCAGTAGCAATGTATACATCTAGCACTCAGATTTTGATCTTTAATACAGTTCCTCACTAAAAGGAACCTGGGCTCCACCACATAGAGATTAGTCCTATTACTGACTTCATGACAGAAAGCAGGTTCCAGCTGACAATCCCACTGAAACTCCAGCACACGAGAGAGAAGGGATCCTTGCCCAGGGGAGGCACTGAGAAGCGGAAAGCCTGGATCCCTCTCCGGGGAGCGGGCTGGTCTGGGAGGACCTAACGGCAGCAATCGAGAGTGTTTCCTGAGACAAAACTTACCCAGTGTTTAAGTTCTGAGACCAGGCTCCTCTTACTTTTTTTTGCGCTAATACGTTCTTCTGAACTTGGAATGGTGGCGACAACAGATGGCAGGTGGGCACTTGTTTTGTTTTAATGATTTCTTGGCAAAGTAAAACTCTGAACTATGACCCTAAGTCAGCTCCCAGAATTCTTCTGGACAGGACCACTCATCTGTAAAATCCCAAAGTCTGGGAACTACTGAATCAGTAATTTCTTCAGTTGCTGCTGCCTCTCAGATTTTATGGAAGTCCTAGAGACTCAACAAAACTCTTTCTGAATTTATTAAAGAGCAAAGAAACCAAGTGAGTTGATTATTATGAAATCAAAAATGACTTGGAATAAATAAATACTAAATAACTATATCGCATGGTTTAACAACAGACATAAAGCTCCCAGGGCAAAAGTTACAAGGGCAAAGCTCATTGGTAACAGGTAATTCATTCAAGCAAACTGACTGCAAAGTTAAAGGGTCACAAATGTCTCTGTTGGACTTAAAAAAGCAGACTATTATTATTTTGTAGCTGCTTTTAGAAGCAAAAACATGATCTAAAATCTTATATCATGTAAACCTATGATACGGAAATATACACTCCTCTCCTGATTTTATCAGCTGTTACGCAGTTATAGCTTATTTTGAAACAAATTGGCCTAACAGAGCACTCAGGCACAGAGCTGAAAGTAATGACTCAGATTTGGAGAATTCTCTTGAATTCATGTAGAATTCATATTTAATTTATGGTTAAGCCCAAGGTAATTGAATTCTGACTGCTTTTTGAAAGAACAGCCTCAGGAGACTTTTTCCAAAGACAGTACTTTGGGGAAAAAAATGGATTTTTTTCTTAATTCTTGAGACCTGTGAGTGCTGACAGTAGGTGGACACAGGCAGTAGGCAGTCTCCGCTTCTCACTGTTTGTCATTTTGTTTATGCGGTCTCCCGACAGACACTGCACCCAGGTGTTTGGTTTGCTGTTTACAATACTTGGGTCAATTTTGAGGTGTCTTTACCCTACAGCAAAATGCTTTTTGTGTCAAGGTGGTGGCAGACTGCCGCCCTCTGGTGGCAGCAGAGCGATTATAAGGTTTAGTGGGTGGGGGTGCTGGGTGCTTCACCTCAGCATTTTAACTTCATCCTCACAACCACCCCGTGAGGTCACCATCATGGTCCCTGTTACCCAGATGAGAAAATTGTGGGTCATAAGTCTGCGCCCAAGGACACAGAGTGGGTGACAGCCAGTGAGAAATGGTAGGACTCCCAGGTGTCCCCAGAGCGTGCGTTCTCTCGACAGTGCCGCTGTTTCCCCTAATGCTGGAGATTTCAGATTTTAGAAAGAGGATAAAGTGAAGAATAAAGATGCAGAGTTTATCCTGAGATGGCACCAGGATGGGTGAGGTATGGACGAACTCATAGAAAAGCAGCTTATGTTTTTGAGCTCCTGCCATGTCCCACACTCCACGCTGGGTACTTTCCCATGCCTGCTAAAATGAAAACACCAAGACTGAGAAAGGTTTCCTTGTTTTATGGACAAGAGGACCGGGCCGAGAGAGGTGGTGGAGGAGCGTGGCTGAGTCACCCTGCTCCGGGAGGGTTGCGGCATCCTGGGGAGGGAGGGAACTTGAGTTTCTGTGCCAGAGGATCTAGGACATGCTGGTGGGAGGTGGGGTGTGCAGGTCACCTGCTGATGTTGGTTGGTGACAGAACTCAGGTTTCCTGATCACCCCTGTGTCCCTGGCAGGGCTCTCCACCTTGGATAGGGCCTCATTCTGGATCAAAGGGTTTGAACAAAAGGTGGGACTGCTGATAGTAACAATTTTGGGATACTAGCACATTTGCTCACTAAAAACTCATTTAACTATGCCTTTAAGGACAATGAATTAAAGACACAAATTCAAGGACTCAGGTGTGGGACTAGTCAAGAGTCCTAGAGAAAAGGCAGCAGGCTCCTTGTTTGATATCTTAGGGCTTTGAAGAGGTATTAAATAAGCAAATTAGCAAAAATGTGGTCACTCTTAATTTCTTCTTCTTTGGTTCAACATTATTCTCATCTACCTGTTCTAATTCGGGAGCTGAGCTACAGGCTGAACCTGGAGCTGAGCTGTATCTGTGCATGATGCTTGCCCTGGGACCTCACCGTGAATGCCGGGCTGTGGATGAGAGAGAAGGGGATCCTTTGGAATCAGAGAGGTTAATCTTGGCAATTTTAAGATGTTGAAAATTGACCGTGACTATTTCAGTTGAATTATATGGATTGATTGTCCACTTTTACTGAGGTATGGACAGTTAGTCACCTGTGATTAGTTGTTTTAAAAGTATATCTCAATAAGAAAAGTCCAAAATATGAAAAGCATCATACACCACCATATTTCTCTAACTAGCAACAAGCTTTCCTCCTGCACTGACAGTAAGACCTGACACACTGCTGGCATTTAACTTTTTGGGACCACAAAGCTGCGATGTACCTCTGTGTCTTCTCGGTCTCAGAAGTTTCGGGCAGGGATGAAAGAAGCAGGGACTGGAACCTCTTCCAGTGCATTATCCCAGGAATGATGTCCTGTAAGGAAAGCCGGCAGAGGCACAGCATGTAGAAGAGCTGTCTGGGGAGGTGAATCCAGGAAGGGCTCCAGTTCATTCAACAGCTTTGTTTTCTGTCTGAAAAGTTTAGCTCCAAAATTTTTAATTTCATTAAGTTTGATTGAATTTTTCTGAAACAAAAAGACAACTGCTCCAGCAAAGGGCATTAAATAATATACCATGGAATTAGAAGTAGGGGCAAAGGGGAGGTTTTCTTACCCGATTCATTAGGCACACAAGAAACAAGTCCCAGTGATGGAAGGCAGATTTGGCCTTACCAGCTGTTGTGACTATTGTAAGGCGATGCACCAAGCCATTCAGAGAGGGTGGGTCATTCACCAAATGGTAGTGCAGGCAGGGAGAAGCCCCTGCACACACATGGAGATGAAGGGGGTGCCATCAGGGGCCACAGCCCTGCTGAGCGTGGGGCGGGACTGCCGGGAAATGAGGCTCGGGAGGCAAGCTGGTCGGGAAGCCTTGTGGGCCAAGCTGCTGAGCTTGGAGCTGCCTCCATGGGCAGCAGGGACCAGTGAAGGGTTTCAAACTGGACAACAGCATGATTTCGGAGGAAGGAAGGAAGGACGATTTCTAGGGAGGCCTGAGGCCCTGGGGCAGAGGGGAGTTCGCACGCATCTGAGGCCTACTGGTGGAGTCTGGGGACTGCTAGATGTGGGCCCTGAGGGAGAGGAACAGGTCAAGGAGCACATGGTCCTTGCACAAGTTATAGAACAAAAAGGCATGTGGGTACTGCAGAAAGAGCAGGCAGGTTCAAGTGTGGTTGGCAGAAGTCAGAGGTAATGATTTGAGTTAGGTACTTTCTGAGTTTGAAGGGCCTGAGGGCACCTGCTAAGAGATACTGCTGGATGTTCAGGTCAGGATGGGCATCTAGGGGGAGAAGGAGCTCTTTGGAGCGTCCTCATTGCTATGCCTCCGTCACACCACCACCTTGATCTGACATTCTCATGCTCCCATACTAGTTGAGGCCAAAGAAAGAGATGCCAGACCATGGGGTCACGCCTGCTGTGTGACTGTGTTGTACATGGTTGGATTAGAATAAAGTGAATAATAGGTGCAGCTTTCAAGGGAGAGAGAGAGTGAGACAGTTAAGAAAGGGCAACAGGCAGCCTGAGAGGTGGGTGTGGACAGGGCAAGAGCTGTGTGGAATCTCCCACCTGTGTCCGTGCAGGCCTGGCAGTGTGAGAGTGTACTCAGTCGCCGTGTCCCTGTTCTTGTTCTGCAGCTGTAACCCTCCAACCTTGTCCCCTGCCCTTCTCTGCAACTGTGCCAGTGCACCTGGTGATGGCATTACCGTGTGATGGAGAAACTGCTTTTGGGTGAGAGGAATGCTGGACCCACTGTGGCACTCCCTGGTGAACTTGTACTTGGGGTGAGGGCATAGATGGTAATCTATCAAGGTTTCTGCATAGGTCAGAGGGTGCATCACAGCAAATAATCCTGGGTTGGGATTCTGCAGGAGAGAGAGAGGAAAGAAAAAAGATTTTTTTGTTTACCAGTTTCCAGGCACAGGACAGGCGTCAGCTAATGTTCTCCATGGCTCCTACTAGCACTAACACTCCACCTCTGTGTCAGCTCAACCGGAAAAGAAAAGCAGGAGTAGTACAGAGGTGTTTTCAGAGTGGAAGCAGGCGCAGTCTTTCATAAATGTCATTTTTCTCAGCTTCACTACATATCATGTGGATTTACTGAACTCAGGTGGAAACTAGGAGAGCTGAAATCACAGCTGAACATGGCTTATGGTCCTTACATTTGTTTCTAAATTTACTGAATGAGGAGATTTATTAAATAAATCTGGTTTTAAAAAGCAAATAAGCTTCTGGTTGGAACCAAAAATAGGTTCTTAAAGACTACTTCAAAGAGAAGACAAAAAAGAGGGTGACATTTGATATATCAGGAAATGTCAATATGTAACATTGGTTTGGTAATGTTTTTAATGCCAGAAGGATGTCGTATCTGGTTTTAATGGAGCTCCTGTTTCTTACTAATTTTCCCAAGAACTAATGGAGGCACAGAGCAATTATTTCAAAGTACGAAAATACAGGGCCTTTAACTTTCTTTCAGGAACTTGTTAGCAAAAATCCTCCTCTTGTCCCAAGCAGCAACATAGCTTTTGCACCCTCACAGTTGTTTAATTTCAGATGTTTAAGACCACCAAATTAAGATTTTGTTCTTTTTGTTTGTATGGTTTTGTAAAACAATTTTTAAAAAAACAACCAAACTCTACATGGCTTATGGATCCAATCTCACTGCTGAGAAACCAACATCTCCCACAATTAAGGAAAAGCAGACCAGGGAGGTGCTGCAGCCCCAGATGCAAGGCGTGGGGGTGAGTCTAGCTGTGGTGCGTGTTGTAAATGTGTTCCAGTCAAGAAGGCAGGGAAGGTGGTGAAGTTGGTGCAGAGGGGCTGCCTTATATCCATGGCCAGGGATGAGACGGGGGTGGGGGTGGGGGGCCTTGCCTGCCCTCGTGGACATAAAGGAAGGAAGAAGGCAGGGGGCAGTGATGCTCGTGGAGGCAGGGTGCAAGGCCTGTGGCAATGCAGAAGCATGCAAACACTTCAGTGCCCTTGAAGTGGAGGGAAAAGTCAGGAGATAGATACGTGTATTTATTTATAGCAGCAGATTTTTTTATGGCTCCTCAAAGTATTGCATGGGATTGGGGTCAGGGCAGAGACAGAAGAGAATGTAAACACTGGGTTCCACCCTCTGGACCTCAAGGGAAGACCTCTTACCCAGAAGCTAAAGGGTTGGAAGAGAACAAGGTGAAAGGCGGGGGGTCCTGGTGAGAGAACAGGGGAGGCCTGAGAAGGTAGAGGAAGAGCAAGGAGGATGGTGGCAGAGGAAATAAGGGCTATTTCTTGTTCCAGTGCATGACCCCTTAAATAAACCAGAGTGCAAGAGCATTATGGAAGGAGGACCAAAGGACGAAAGACAGAGTAGTCCCTCTCCATGGTCCTCTGTACAATTACAACACAGAGATGTCCAGAAGTAGAGGAGGAGAGCCTTGGCCCCAAGCCAGAAAGTGGGGGATGTGGGCAGGACTGGAAAGGGAAAAAGGAACCCAGTATCACTTCACAGATAAGCGAGCAAGCGGAGCTCTGTTGCCAAGAGTCACCCCTCTGGTGACAAAAGACCAATGAGGGACTGCAGAGCGAACTGGAGCAGGAGTGACAGAGACCCCAGCTGGGCCTGATCACAGTGTGACTAGGAGACAGTGTGATGGGGGGTCCCTGTGCCTCATGGGGTTTTTGTTGGGGGCCAAAGTGCACAACACCAGGGAAGGGAAGCCAGCGGGGGCCTTCAGGAGCGTCTCATCTCCTGCACTGCTTGAGCGAAGACAGTGAAGTTGCTGTGTGGCTAACTCACTTGATCTATGAATGAAATATTTTTGAATATGGTAATATCACTGTCTCCAATGGTTGTCATACTTCAGATACCCCTGGCTGGCCACTGCTACCAGAGTAAGTGGTCTGCATGATCACCTATGATCATTCTAGTTTCCTCAATCTAACACATGCACACAGTAGCAACTCAGCAGGTTGGAAGAATGTGTGATGAAAAGCAATAAGACTGCTGTTTCTTTCCATTATTTCTGGGGTTTGTGCCTCTGATGGTCACTAATCTAACTCTAAACATTATGCTTATTCTTCAGTTTCTTGATTATCAACCTCAGAGAGTGTCTATTGACTCATTACTATGGAAGGTAAAGATTTTGCTCATATACACAAATGCCCTTCCCAAATTTCTTTCTACAGTTTTTTAAAATTACCTTGTTATTTTTAGTTCTGCTGTTGTTTGTCTTTGTGACTTGAAATGAAGCAATTACATCCCTATTTCTTGTTTCATCATCTTTAGTTGAGTATTTCAACTCCCCCTCAGATGAAATGAAAACATTACCATTCCTATGCTTTCTTGTATCTTTCCTCCTCTCTTCCACAATTTTACCTTTATGTTATTGAGATTGTTAAAATTCCCATTCTGGAACCACAACCAAGACTTTCATACTTTGTGTGTAAGCTTTCTCTGAAAGTTGAAAACTAGTAAATAGCATTGATTTTGTCTTAACTATGTAAATATGTCTCTCTGCCAGGCCAACTAGAGGCTCAAATTATAGTTTTTCTTTTGTAAAGGCCCAATATCATGTCACTGAAGAGAAGTGTTATAGTATCAAGGCTAAACAGATTCTATTTTTTTTTATTTTCCATCAACTCTTAAAAATCACCCCATATTCTGGTTTGGTTTCCTATTTGTAGCACATTGTTTTTAGTTGATTTTCCCCCCTGGAGTTTATAATGGCCTTTGGCTTTGCTTGAATGATGTGTCTTTATAAAATCCTTGAATGTTTCCATCCTCTCAACTACACTATCAGTGTGGAGTCCACCCTTCCTTAACACCTCTCTCCCAGAGTCCTTTACTCCATCTCCTGCAGGCTTAATGCACAGATGTAACGCCAAGACTTCATCATACTGCTTTACTGATTGTCACGGGTATTCCTGTCCTCTTATTTTCCTTTCTTCCATTTTCTTTGGGTTCCCAAATTCCTTCTTTTATAGCTAAATTGATGTATAAGTGCTTAACAATAAACTGCACATATTATAAGAATATAATTTGATGTTTTTGACGTTACATCTGCAAAACCATCACCACCATAAAAGTAATGAAACATCTCCATCACCCCCAAAATCTTCTTGCCCATTTGTAGTCTCTCCATACCTCCCCCCGCCCTCTACACCAATCCACCCAACTCCTCCGTAGGCAGCCACTAATCTGCTATCTCTACAGATTACTTTAGATATTCTGAACTTTTATATAAATGGAATAATACACTATATACTCTTTTTTTTGTCTGATTTTTACTTTACTTAGCATCATTATTCTGAGAATAATCCATGTTGTTACATGTATCAAGAATTCACTCCTTGCTATTACTGAAGACTATTCCATTGCATAGTAAATCACAATATTTTATCCATTAACCTGCTGTTGGGCACTTTTTCAGTTTTGGGAACATATAAAGCTGCTATGAATATTCTTACACAAGTCTTATACTTCCATTTATCTTGGGTAAATACTTAGAAGCAGAATAACTGGATTGTATGATAGGAGTAGTCTATTACTTTTTAACTGTAAGAAACTGCTAAACTGCTTTTGAAAGTAGTCATTAATTTACAGTCTCATAAACAGTCTTTTTAACTGTAGATATTCTAACAGGTATCTCAATGTGATTTTAATTTGCATGTTGCTAATGGTGCATTATTTTGAGCATCTTTTCAAGTGCATATTTGCCCTCCATGTATCTTCTTTGATGACGTTCTTTTACGCACTATAAAACTGCATTTTTTGTTTTCTTATTATTGAGTTTTGAGAGTTCTTTAATAAATTCTTGATACAAGTCTTTTTTCAGATATGTGATTTCCAGGTATTTTCTCCAAGTCTATGACTTATCTTTTCATTTACTTAACAATGTCTTTAGAAATTCTTAATTTGGACAAAGGCCAATTAGTCCTTTTATTTTTTTCATTTATGGGTTGTGGTTCTGGTGTTTATTAAAGAAACCTTTGACTAATTCAAGGTCACAAAGACATACTCTTATGTGTTTTCTAAAAGTTTTCTAGTTTTAGGTTTATATTTAGGTCTATGATCCATTACTTTTTGTTAATGGTGTGAGATACAGATTGAAGTTCTTTTATTTTTATTTTTGGAAAATGGAGATCCAAATGGTCCAGCACTACCTTTTCTCTAATGAATTGTCTTTGACCTTTGTTCAAAACCAACTGACTCTGTATGTATGAAGGCATACATTTATAGATTCTCTATTCTGTTCCATTGATCCGTCTGTCTATTTTTATGCCAATACCATACCATATTAAATCTCTTAATCTACCAACATGGCATATTTCTCCATTTATTTAGGTCTTTGATTTCTCTAACCAATGTTTCTTAATTTTCAGTGTATCAGTCTTATATACTTTAGTCAGATTTATCCCTAAGTGTTACATATTTTTTGATGCTATTGTTAAATGAGATAGTTTTCTAAAATTTCAATTTTTGCATTCTTTGTTTCTAATATATAGAAATATAATTGATTTTTGTATGTTCATCCTGTATCCTGCAATCTTGGCAAATTCACTTACTTGTTTTAATAGATTTTTGGGTAGATTCCCCTGTATTTCTACATAGACAATAATTTTGTTTATGAAGTTTTACTTCTTCCTTTCAAATCTGGATTCTTTTTGTTTCTTTTTCTTGCTTTGTTGCATTGGCTATAGTTACAATCTTGAATAGAATTAGAAAGAACAGACATTTTTGCCTTATTCCTGATCTTAGAGGAAAAGCATTAATTTAATTTACCATTAAGTATGATGTTAGTTCCAGTTTTTAATACATGCCCTTTATCAGGTTGAAAAAGTTCTCTTCTGTCCCTCACACTTGTTGAGAGTGTTTGTCAGGAATGATGTCAGGTTATTTTTCTGCACCTACGGAGATGATCATATTCTTCTTTTTTAGTCTGTCAATATGGTGAATTACATTTAGTTTTGAGTGTTAAACTAATGTTGTATTCCTGGCATAAGCCCCTATTTATTCATGATACATGCTTTTTATATAATGATGAATATAATTTGTTAAAATTTTGTTATGATTATTTTGTATTTATATTCATCAAGGTTACTGATCTATCCTTTTTTTTTTCTTCTGTAATGTCTCTGTCTAGCTTTGGTATCAGAGTAATGCTGACTTCTAGAATGAGTTGCGAAGTAATATCTCCTCTTCCATTTTCTAAAAGCTTTTGTGGATTTGGTATTATTTATTCCTTAAATGTTTGGCAAAAATCCCCAGTGAAGGCATTGGGATCTGGAGTTTTCTTTATGGGAAGGTATTTAACCACAAATTCAAATTAATAGAGATAGAGTCAGTAGAGTTATCGATCTCTTCTTGAAAATGGCTTAATAATTTGTACTTTTTAAGGAATTTGTCTATTTAACTTAGTTTTGAACTTACCGGCATAAAGTTTTTCATAATATTAACTTATTATCTTTTTAATATCTGTGGAATCTGTAGTGATGCTACCTCTCTTTCAGTCCTGATATTGGTAATTTATGTCTTTTACCATTTTTTTCCTTATTAGTTAGGTTAGAGGTCTATCTATTTTATAGATCTTGTCAAAGAACCAGTTTAAATTTCTGATTTAAAAAATTTTGTGATCTTGTCAAAGAACCATTTAAAATTTCTTACTTAACAAAATTTTATTTTTTTAATCAAAGTAAAAAAAATACTTTATATGATTTGAATACTTTCAGTTTTATTGAGCCTTGTTTTATGGCTCAAAATATGGTCTATCTTGGCAAACTTCTGTGTATACTTGAAGAGAATCTGCATTCAATTGTTTTTGGGTAAAGTTCTAGTAATGTCAAGTAGGTCCAGTTGATTGATAGTGGTACTTAAGTCTTTCATATCCTTACTAATTTTCTGTTTACTTGTTCTATCAATTATTGAGAGAGGGGTGTTGAAATCACCAACTATGATTGTGGACTTGTCTATTTTTTTTCCTGAAGTTCAGTCAGTTTTTGTTTCATGTATTTTGAAGGTCTGGTATTAAGCGGACAAATATTTAGCATTGTTGTGTCCCTTTGATGAATTGTCCTTACCTTAGTTCCTACTCTATACATAGCAGGTATGCTTAAGTATTTGTGGAATTAATGAATTAATAAATAACTAATGATGTTTTCCAAGGAAGTACAAGTGTGACAATCAAAAATATAACTTTTCTAGACCACTTTTCTCACTTTGAATGGTGAGGGGTGGTAGCGGGTAGAGCTGGGGACAAGAGACTGAACAGTGGTTTTCGGCCCTTGCTGTGGGGAACCTCAGGGCTTTGTAGGAGAGCCCTCTGCCCCACTGCCATCCCAGCAACTAAAACTTCATCTATTTTACATATTGTCTTTCTATATAAAATTTCAGCTGATTAGAGGGTTCTGGTGCTAAACAAGTTTGAAAATCACTGAGTTAGACATCCTGTAAGGCTACCGCAGCTCTAAGATTCTGTCTGAGGGACACTCCCCTGAGCTGATGAGGCTATAAGGCAATGCCCCATAATGGCCAAGGCAAACATCACAGCCCTCTGTAGGAAGGCAGCATAAGTCAGAGGAATTGCCCTAGGCAATCAGGAAACAGGCAGGTTTCTGTCCCATCTCTCCTACTAACTGGCTGAAGTGTCCTTGGGCGTGACTCTCAGCATCTTTGCCCACATCAGAGATACAGATTCTCATTTGGAGATTCTCACAAAAGAGACTTTCTCAACTAGTGTCTAAGGTCCTTCTTAATTGTGTATATGTGTATTTGTCTTAAAAAAAAAAGTTTGGGCAACTACTGTGGTATTTCATTGATGACTCTAGTATTACATAGAAGCTCACAGATATCCTGTCTCGAGCTCATTCAATTAGGGTTTGGGTAGCTAGAAACCTAAGAGTAGAAGAGGCGACTGCATGAAGGAAGATCAGCAGAAGGGAAGGCAGGATGATGGGAGGAAAGTGTACAGAGTTAGGCAGGGATTTATGCAGGGGAGCAGAGAAAGGGGCTGGGCTTTATTTCTGGCCTCACATAGTCAGGAGCTTGGGCTTAATTTGGAAGAAGATGGGGAGTCGGTGACGAATGTGGAGCAGGACAGTGGCATGGTTAGGGTGTGCTTCAGCGAGGTCCAGCAACTGCAGCTACAGAAAGAAGTAGAACCGAGGAATCTGGGAGGCAGAGGAGTGAGGATGGAAGGGACGCACTGCTCAGGGATGGAATAAGGAGTCAACAAAGCTCTGTGTGATGGGATTTTGGGTGATTTTACTTTGTTTTCCTGCTGCATTTTCTCTTTCTTTTTTTAAAACACAACTCTCTCTCTTTCTCTATATAATGTATATATGTATATTCAGAATATACATGTTTTATATATAATCAGAAGACATCATAAAGTTATTGTCATAAAAATAAATTTTGGAATTATTAAAAGACAGAAACGTTCATATTTTCCAAACAATAAATGTTGGCAAGCAGTTTCAAGGTGAGACATCACTTAACACTTGAAAATCCAAAGAGAGAAAAATATTCCCAATTATTGCTTCTATTTTCTTATAAAGTAACTGCTGAAATAAAGAAACATGGAATACAAGACTTTGGCCAATTGTTACTTACGAAAATATAAAGCGGGTCGTAATCTGGAGACCTGACTAAGGCTTCAGGTGGTTTCACACTGAAGACTGAGTTCTTGCCAGGGAGCTGAGGTGTGGAGTCCTGCTTTGGCAGGGTTATGATGGTGGTGGCTTCATCCTGTGCGGGGACCACGAGCAGTGTTAGGCGACACCCAGACGGAATAAGGGAAATGGTGAGAGAAATTCCTGAAGGTGGGGATTTATCACCTCAGCTCCTTGCTTCAGGGCCCGAGCAAGCTTTTGAGGCCTGTAGCTTCTGAACGACATCTGGACAGAGCATGGCTGATACCCCTTAATTTGGTACAGTTGAGGAACCTGAGGATGAAAGACACCCAGCTGAACACCGTTAAATGCCCATCACCATTTGACATGCTCAGCGCCTCAGTGACAGCAGTTCTGCACTGTACCCACCAGACTGTGGCAACTGCTAGTCTGGACCAGCCCTGGCAGACCTCAGCACAAGTCCCAAGCCCTGTAACAGGTCCTCGTTCTGAGTCCCAGCCCATGTGAGCATTCGCTTATGCTCCTGTACTGGATGGCTTAACCATAGGAGTACACCAGAATATTTATATTTTCAAAAATAGTAGTGCTCATATCCCTCAAGAGAGGCCAACTAACTTTTGTTTACTTCATCTTGTGCTTTTCTTCCAAGGTTTCTAATAGATATAGTTGGGATAGCTTCAGGCATAATAAATGGTATATCCACAGAGTAAAGATGCTGGTTTCCATAAGCCACATTAGGAAACAAGAATGTTATACATCACATACATCATGAAGTTAACAGCAGAAGAACACACACAGTAGGCTAAACAGCATAATCCATAATAGAATAATACTAGTTAGATAATGGGATTCAAATTCAAGAATTTTTTTGTTCACCCAATTAACTAATACCATATGACAGGTCTGACCTGCAGTTTGAAGAAGGAATAACCCTGCTTGATTTGAATTCCTGAAGATTTAACAGGGACAGGTCCAAGGCCGTCGGGAGCCTAAAATGTGAAAATTTGAAAAATTGACACACCATCAACGCTGAGCAAAAGCAGCCATGCTTCTATTTTCAAACATTTTGAACAATAAATGAGCAGTTCTACTTTCAGAGTAACCCCTTCCTGTGAGCACAGCTGCTACCTGTTGTGTGGGGCATGGAGGCAACACTGGCCACCCCCTCCTCATCTCTGAGTGTACGCAATTCTTCTTATTTTCTACTGTTATGGATGCTGCACTGTGCCCCCGAGAATCCCCTTTGGGTTTGAAGGATTTGGTGCCCTAGCTGCTAGGAGTCCTGCTGATGGAAACAAATCTCCGGGGCTGCTCTGGCTGGGGGGAGCTGCCTCACTAAGGGTCAGGTGCCCCCCTAGTGCAGCCTGCCTCCAGCGACAGGCAGAGGCCAAGGGATACACGCCTGCTCCTCTCATCCTCTCCCAGTCTCAGAGCTGCTCAGGAGTTCTGCTGAGGCCTCTGTCTGGAAGGATGGCTACTTCTCTCTGCCCCTGCCAGCTCCTGCCCCCTCCTCCCACTGGTGCTAATCCTCAAAGCACTACCTAACCAACCGCCTGCATCTAATCTGCCTCAGTCACCCAGAGACCCCGGAGCGGTGCCTGACCTAGTCTGGACTCTCAATAAATACTATACTTCACCTAATCTAAGATACTGTCATTAAATTAGTATGATGCATGCTAATGTTCCACTGATTATAAGACATTTCCCAATTTCAAAGATGCTAAATATAAAAGAGTGATCTTAGAACTGATGAAATGCAGTGTTTATGGAAGGAATTACAAAATTCCTTATGGACAGGAAACAACATTCTGTTTTTCACCAGTCCTAGCAGCAGAGGTCTTTATAGAGCTAACTAAAGTACCAAGTGAAACGTGTAAGATTTGAATTACACAAAAATAATGAGACAAACTCCACAGCATGAGATGCTCCCTTTTTGTCCCCATCACCCTGTCCACTGCATTAATTATTGAGTGTTGGGTACTTATTACTGCTTGAAAATCACAGATTTATTATTTCCTAGGAATTGGTGTTCTGATGTTTTAAGTCACATAATTATAATTATCTAATGTACAAAACACATGGAATAGAGCCAGTCCTGTAATGCCTGAGTAGACTGACCTGCACTGCTTAACATATATTTCAGGATGTGAAGGGCAATTTATTCTTTGACACTAAAAAATAATTTTGCATGTACATTTTCAGTATGAATTTAAACACACTTTTTGCTAACCATGTGAACTTGAACAAGAGGGATGAGCTGTCACACCTCTTGCCATAGAGGAGAAGAAAAGAGAGAGAGAGAGGGAATTGTGAGTCTGATGGGTCAGAGTGTTGGATTCTGGGGCCACCATTCTCTGGCTTCTCCATTTGGCTATGCAGCGGAAGACGCAGCTGAGCAGGGCCTGCCTTCCCAGGCCAGGCCAGGTCAGGTCCTCTTGGCTTCTTTGTCCCCTTCTGCTCTCAGGACAAGTTCCTGGGCAGTCAGGTGGGGCTCAGTGCCTATGCTGGGTTCCAGGCTGGGAAGTGCCCAGCTGTGTCATCAGGGAGCTCTGCGCAGGTGTATGAGGGGCCAGACTGGTGCCCTTGGTCACGATCCCTGGGCACCTTGGGAGCCTCTCAGGAGGGGGTGAATTGACCAAGAGTGAGATACGGCTTGCCTTGGCATCTGCCTAACAACATCTGATGATGCCTGCCCCGCTTACCCCCAGCCTCACAGCACCCACCAGCTCGTTGGAGGCCTGAGGAGGACTGTAGGGCGGGAAGGCGAAGGGCAGCACTTCCTCGGGTCGCACAGAGAACCGGCTGGGATAATCGTCTTGACAGATCTGGGGCAGCAGGTATCTGGAAGAACTGTTGTCTGTGGGTGAGAAGCAAAACAGCAACTAGGGAGCTCTTCAGGTGTTTCTGTGGGAAGCCACTATCCCTAGTTACATATCTGCCATACACCATTTCAAAAAGAATATGTGTGTATGTATGCAGTCCCAATTCTAGTTTCCTCTTTGTTCTTTTCTGAAAACTTCCTCAGATTTAAAAAATTAAAAAAATTTTTATTTTATTTTCACTTCAAAAAAACTGAAATTCCTAATTAAAGTATCTTTAATGAATATTCTTTATCTTGTCAAAGCAAAGAAAAAGATTAAATTAAGCAAGTATATAAAGACATTTTACAGATATCCATACATAAATCAGTAAATTTTACATTAAAAAAAAGTTTATTAGAAACTTCCATACCAAAGATAAAAATAATAAAGGAGGAAAAACAAAGAATAATTAAAATGCAATCAAATAAAAAAAAATACCCATCTGGACTTTTAAGGAGAGGAGGGAGAGAGAGGTTGATGCCAGGTGCCAGGGGAGGACAGGCAGCCTGCGGCTGCCCGGGGGCGAGGGCTGAGAGCGCAGGAAGGGCTTGGTAGGATCTGCACACAGCCAAGATGGGGAGCATGGTGGCCTGGCCCATGGGCTCCCAGAAGCTACTGAGGGCGGGCCTCCAACGGCCCTGGTCAACCTGGGGGTCAGAGGATCGGTATTTCTTTAAATAGCAAAGATAAGCAAGCTCAAGAGTGTCATGCGCAAAGCGAGACAGCATCAGGTGCTGCCAGTCAGTCAGTAAGTGTGAATGACGGTGGTCCTGGCTCTCTGGGGACGAGAGAGAGCAGAGGGCACAAGCAGGCGGCTGGACCCTGGCCGAATTTCACAGACATCAGTCTGCCTGGGTTGGTCAGCCTTGCTTACTATCAACTGTGCAGGCATTTCAGCCAAACCTGTGTGGACGTCTGGTTCATGGCGTGTGATATGTTGGACAGTGGCCTCCAAAGATGCGTGCATTCTAGTCCCCGGAACCCGTGACTATGTAACCTTATATGATGAGGGGGCCTTGGCGGGTGTGGCCATTAAAACTTCTGAGATGGGGACACTGTCCTGGGTCATCCAGGTGGGCTCAGTGTAATTACAGGATCCATAAGGCGCAGGAAGGAAGGCCAGAGTCCGAGGAGTCGTGGCAACTGGAGGGGGGTCAGTGATGTGAGGAAGGGGCACGGAGCCAAGGGACGCAGGCGGCCTCAGGAGCTGGAGAAGGCCAGGAGCAGACGCCCCCTGGAGCCTCCAGAAGGGGCCAACCATGCTGGCACCTTGATTTTAGACTTCTACCTCCAGAATTGTAAGATAATAAATATGCATGGTTTTAAGCCATTAGGTGTGTGGTGATTTGTTACAGCAGCCAATAAAAAAAAAAACTATACATTCAATTTATGAAAATATTTGATTCCTACACAGCTAACTTCCTCATAAAGACACGTCATACTCAGAGGACTTACTGTCTGAAGCATCACTGTACTTCACAGCTGCACTTTACCTTGTGCTATGGACTGTCTCGCTTCACTGAGCTTTCTTGTTATGCTCCGTCTGTTCATGTTACGAATAGCTCCCAGCACGTTGAGTAATCGTCGATGAACCATGATCTGGAATTAGAAAGAGTAATGATTTTAAATTATTAATTGGTATATGCTCATCTTAGCATTCAGTTTCATTCACTTTCCCCAAACACATGTAAGGGCTGAGGCCACCGCTCTAAGTCAGAATTCGCAAGGAGACAGGCACACTGCCCAGGCTGAGGCCACTGAGACTGCGCCAGCTGGGCAAAGCTGACTTGCTCATTTGAATACAGAAAAAGACCGGGTTGTCATCTGGCCTTGTCCCACCCAATTTATAAGCCCTGGTTTTCTGTTTCCAGAGTGGAATGACTAGTCTTATATTCTTTCTTTTTGGTACATCTGAATAGTAAAGCCCCCACCGTGTTATTTTCAGAGTTGAGAGACAAAGCAAGCGGACAGTTCTGCACAAACAGAGCCGTGGTGCTGCCTGTATGTGGAGGGCTGTGCATTCAGAGCAGAGGCTGCTCCCTGGGCCCCGGGCTGCTGAAGGGCCGCCCACCCCGACTAATGCTCCTCTTCATGCTGTGATTTTACCATGTAACGAATATGTGAAGTGGCTTCCCTGTGGTCAGTTCTGTTCAAGGTACTGTAGACACAGTGCAGAGTAAACAAATGTCCTGCCTGCACTGAGCTGACGGTCCCAGTGTGTGCTGGGGGTGGTTGGGAGTGGGATGGCGATAAACCCTCAGTAAGACAAACACCATGAAGAAAATAAAAGAGAGTAAATGCACCAGGACACGACTGAGGGGCAGGAGTGGGGTGGCCTGGCCCCTTCTGCAAGGATAATTAGGGAAGGCCCCTCTGAGGAGGTGAGCTTTGATCTGGGACTTGAATGGTGAGGAGACAATGATCTTGGGAAGAGAGTTCTGAGCAGAGGAACCAGCACACACAAAGACCCTGCTTCAGAAATAGGAGGCACATTTAAGAGACACAGAGGAATCCGGTAGGGCCTCTTGGCCTTGACAAAAGGCGCACTTTATTCTACCGCAGTGGGAAGCCTGAAGCCTCGGTCTCCCCGGGGGAGAGGGATTACCATTTCTAAGCTTTGGGAATTCGACTCTGGCTGCTGGGTGGAGGCTGTAAGCAGGGTCCAGGCAGGAGATGACGGGAGCAGTGACTGAGCAGGGGAGGCGGCTGGAAGTCATCAGGCTGGGGACATAAATGCACATTGAACTGATGGTACTTGCTGGGGAGTATGAAGAAACGACTGAGCCATCACTCAGAGCAAAGCACACGGCTGCTGGCAAATCATTTTTCATGCTGGAGGGCTCGCTCCAGAATGGCCAGGTGGTCCCAGAGTGGGAAGCCAGCCTGGCCAGGCTCTGCTGCTGTTTGCCACTGTCAATAGCTGTGCTTTTCTCCCTCCGAGCACAGCTTGGTGCTGCCTCTTTCCACCCTTTCTCCCCACACTGAGCACCCTGTGACCACCTCTGTTCTGCACATATCCAGAGTCCACCCAGACAAAGCCTCAGCAGGGACACCAGTCAGTGAGGGCTTTGGAGGTTAGCGAGGTGGTCACCAAGGAGGCAAGTGCTGCCTCTTTCTGCCTAGACTGTCCTCAGCCCAGGCTGAAAGCACTTCTTGTAAGACAACCCATAACTTTTGGAGTCCCTTATACATATTCACTTCTTTAAGCTTCTCAACAACTCTGTGAGACAGGTCTTATTGTTATCTTCAGTTACAGATAAGGAAATGGAAGCACAGAGGTTACATAACTTGTCCAAGATTAAAAAGCTCACTGGAAGTAGCACCAAGAATTAAAGTAGCAGCCTGCCTCCATAGTCCAAGTCTTGACCTTGTTCTCCCATGCTCTGCCCCCGAGGCTGCTGCACCCCAGTGGTGAGGACAAGAGATGGACAGGCAGCAGAAGCTGCAAGAGGTGCCATGGAGACTACCTGAATGCTGGAGTTCACAAGGATTGTTTCTTGGGGGAAAGATAAAACTTGAGCTGGCCCAAAGGACAGCTGTGGACAGATGGAGGGGAGGTGGAATGGCATCTCAGCTGATGGGTAGAGTGCAGAAACACAGGTTAGCAGGGAATAAGCTGGTGTGTTTAGAAGACGAGGACTGGGACACATAGAGAATGGGACAGCTGGAGACGTGTAATTGCAGCCAGACCAGAGCTCAATGTGTACTCTGTATTGACCTTAGAGGCTAGAAGGTTTTCACTTCATTCTAATCACAGCAAACCACTGGAGGCTGGAAATTTGCTGTGTGAAAGACCAGTGTGAGAGTGAAGAAGCCACAGTGATGAGATGACCCACTTTGAAGGGGAAGCCATGGGCTGACGTTAGAGACAAGATCCTATAGAATTCTCCATTATTCTTTCTAGAAATAATGAATCAACATTCAGTTGTTCTAGAGTTATCACACGACCCAGCAACTCTATTCCTAGGTATATACCCAACAGAACTAAAAATATGTCCACAAATTTATACTTATATGTTTGTAGCATCATTATTCATAATAGCTAAAAAGTGAGAACAACTCACCTGTTTCAATGGATGAACAAATAAAATATCGTACATCCATATAATGGAATAGCATTCATTCATAAAAAGGAATGAAGTACTGATACATGTACTACATGAATGAACTTTGAAAGTATGTTCAGTGAAAGAAGCCAGTTATTAAGGGCCATATGTTACGTGATTCCATGCCTAGGAAATGTCCAGAATAGGCAAATCCAGAGAGGCAGAAAGTAGATTAGTGGTTGCCAGGGGCTGGGAGATGGACATCAACTGCTAAGAAGATGCAGGCTTCTACTTGCAGTGATAAAAATATTCTGAAACTGTATACTGATGATGGCTATATAGCTCTGTGAACATACTCAGAACCACTGGATTTCATGCCCTTTACAAGGGTGAATTTTATGGTGTGTGAATTATATCTCAATAATGCTGTTATAAAAAGACAGATGCACCCCTATGTTTATCGCAGCACTATTTACAATAGCCAAGAAATGGAAGCAACCTAAGTGTCCATCAGTAGATGAATGGATAAAGAAGATGTGGTACATATACACAATGGAATACTATTCAGCCATAAGAAGGAAACAAATCCTGCCATTTGCAACAACATGGATGGAGCTGGAGGATATTACCCTCAGTGAAATAAGCCAGGCGGAGAAAGATAAGTGTCAAATGATTTCCCTAATTTGTGGAGTATAAGAACAAAGGAAAAACTGAAGGAACAAAACAGCAGCAGACTCACAGAACCCAAGAACGGACTAATAGTTACCAAAGGGAAGGGACTGGGGAGGATGGGTGGGAAGGGAGGGATAAGAGGGTAAAAGGGGCATTACGATTAGCAGACATAAGGTAGCAGGGGCACAGGGAGGGCTGTACAGCTCAGAGAAGACAAGTAGTGACTCTATAGCATCTCACTACGCTGATGGACAGTGACTGTAATGGGGTTGGTGAGGGGGACTTGATGAAGGGGGTAGTTTAATCACCATAATATTGCACATGTAATTGTAGATTAATGATACCAAAATAAATTATTTAAAAAAAACAAAACTCATTTTTGGAGTTCCTGGTGCGGATGACTTCAGTCTCGTGCTGAGACTCACCTTGCGTGCTACTTGTTGAAACCGTTTTTGTGCCCTGAACCTGGTGACCCAAGTATTATTAATGAGTGGATCAAAATTAGGGTGAAATTCCTTGATTTTCTGTGGACATAAAACATAGGCACATTTTAGATTTAAATATTAACTCCTGGCATAAGCATTTAATAAAAATGTTTTAGAGTTTGATCCCAAATCAAGCTATTATTTATTTCTTCTGCCACTTGAGCATTTATTAAGCACTCTCAGTGTACATAGAATTATGAGGAATACTTCTTGGGTTGGAGGCCAAAAGTGGGAGACAAGTATTCAATTTTAAGAAATTTATAGTCTAGTTAGGGGAACTCAAGCAAAAACCCGTGATCCTAAGGAAGAAGAAAAGTCCCTCAGGAATCAGTCCCACCTGGTGGGCGCTGGCACTGCCCCCAGAATCGAGAGGAGCAGAGCATATGGTCCCCAGCGGGAGAGGACTCTGCGGAGCCTGCCTGCCGAGCACCAGCCAGCGGCCTGCACGCTGTGTGCTCAGGAGTGTGCAGCTGAGTCAGTGAGCGGGAGGAGAGGGTGTCTGGGGTGGGCGGAGGGCAGCCAGAGCCTCAGGGTGGTAGGTTCTTGAACAGGGAGGGACACGTTATGAAGAGAAGGCATCTGAATTGAATCAGTCCCCCACTCTCACAGGCATAGGGGGCTGTAGAGGGGAGGGAGGAAGGGCAGATGTAAGTAAGAATAATCTGTTGGATTAGTTGAGGGTGAGACATGAAGGCTGAACCCAGGTATGGCCTGTGGAAGAGCCACGGGCAAGATTTTGTGGCCAGATTAATTTGGGAGAGAAGAAGAGGTAAAAATCATTCAGATGTTGGCAAACTTAGAAAAGTGCAAACAATGGAGGTGGGGAGATGAGGAAGAATTTTTCATTGTTAAAATTAAACACTGGAGTTTTAATCAGAAACTATCACATAAGTGAGAATACTCAGGCAGAGGGGCTATTGTCTGAGGACACTGTGGACCTAAGGCTAGGAGCACTTTGCCCAGGTCCCAAATCTGTGGTAGATCAGGGACCAGACACCGGCCTTTGACTTTCTGTCCCACCGGGGACAGGGGGCGCAGGACAGAGGCCCAGGGGCCCAGCTGGAGGACTGCAGACAGCAGCTGGAGGGCAAAGGGGAATGAAAAGCAGACCAAGGAAGGCAAAGTAAAGGGGCCGGAAGAGGGAGCCAACGGATGAAACGTCACTGATTCCGACATTCATCATGAGTTTTGATGCTTTACTTGGGAAAGGTAGTAAAAAAACACTCTCAAAATTGCAAGCATATTAACATTGAAAAGGATTTCCATAAAATTTTGTTTAGCATTTTGAACAAGCATATTTTTAGATATTATGAGCTCCCAATAATTAGATTCCAAATAAAGGAAAGTTACCCACTTCTTCCAGATTGTGAACAATCCGTTTATGGTTGACTTCAGTCTTGAGTCGCTTAAATTCCTCTTCCAAAACAGGATCTCCTCTATCTAGCTGGGTTTTTTAATCATTAAAAATATTAAAATTGAATACAAAGGCACACAATTTTCTTTCTTTTAAAAACTGGTAGAAATCCATTAGGCAGTTGGTTAAACCCACCCATGAAATTCCCTTTGGGAGTTGGTGATGACAGAAGTAATTTAAAATGATCATTATAATTACAGTCACTGTTTAAACACAGGGAGTTTTTATACAAGCACAAACCCAACACCTTCTCTTTAAAACTAGAATACAGAGGTCCTGAAAAGTATTTCTAAGGCATTTAAAATTCACAGAAAGAATTTTAGGAAACCATGTAACCATGGGAATACAGAGATTTTATTTAAAATAAATTTAATGTTTCAGTGAAGTTTTAAACTTGTTGGAGCTGATTAACCAAGTATCAGGTTTTGACAAAAGGCGGGTAATTTCTCCCCGGTCCTGGGCGATGGCCGCTGGTCTGCGCCTTCCCTGGGGTCAGCATCCCCGCAGGCCCCTCCCTTCACCCCATCATCTGCTTCCCCGGGGCCCCGGAGCCCTCTTTCCTATTCCCCAAGGGCCACACACCACTCCAGGGAAGGCTGGCTGGGCTGGCCTCACTGTCTACACTTGCCTGCCTCCGTGGGAAAGGGACTGGGCATACTGCAAAAATCTGTTTGCTTCTCCCTGTGGTTTCATTATTTTTTTGTTAGGTTACTTCTAAAACTAGCCTGGCTTTTAGGTACACTGTTCGTGATGATTTTAAAAGACTTAATTGGAAAAAATCTATTCTGATCACCTTAGTAATACCCTGTTCAAAAATAGGACAGCCATACTGTGGTCAACAGGGGGGTGAGCTGTGGAGCTCAGATGGGCGCTTGTCGCGGGAAGCGGAGTCGTCCTTCACATCTGCCCTTAAACTATGCGGCTCTCTCGTTTCCTGCCTTGGGATCACCACACTTGTTCGTGTGGTCTCTGTCTCTACCTCTGCGCTGGGCATTCCCAAGTGTCTGTCTCTGGCTCAGACTTGTCCCTTCGGCTGCCACCTGGATGCCCTCCAGTTACCCCAGACTTAACATGTCCCAAATTAAACTTTTCTCTTTCCCTGAAGCCAACTTTTCCTTGATATTTGAGATCTCATTTAAAACCACTGACATGCACCGAAGCTGGAAACCTAGGGATCATTCTCCCTTTCCTTACCCTTCATCCCTAATTTTTCTACCAGTTGTAGCGCTATCACTGCACATAGCGCAATTTAAAGCATCTCTTAATGTTTCTGTGCCCCTCTGGACCTTCCTGAGGGCAGAGACAGTGGGTTATTCACTGGCACAGGATCTTATAGACAATGGGCATTCACTAAGTACATTTGCCAAAAGAATCAACAGTTGGGTTTGCCTGCAGACCAGATGCTGGCGGTCACAGCCTTAACGCTTACACGGACCTGGTCATGCCATGTCAGTAACGCCTTCAGCATTCTATAGTGGGGTTAATGGCCAACACTTGATACTTGTTTTTAAAATCACATGCAAAGAATCTGAACAACTCACTAAACTAAATTTAAATCATTTATGCCTAAATGCTAAGATTTACTAATGTAATGATTTTATATTCTTTTGTTTGTCTTAAGAAAATTAAGACAAATTTATTCAAATATCTGGTTTGGACTCCAACCAGAAAGGAAATCTAGGAAGAAAAATGTATTCTATATGAGAAACATATTCATATCTGAATATATACATGTCGTATGCACATTTTCCCCAGTCCTTACTACCCAACGCACCCATTGTGTATAGCACTGAGTGTGGGAAACTCACAATCTCAAGCTTCAATATATGTGTAACTCCTGAACAGTGTCCCTCCAAAATTCCTATGTTGAAGTCTTGACCCCTACTTATCTATTTGGAGATACAGTTTTTAAAGAGATAATAAAGTGGGGTGGGTCCTAATCCAGTGTGACTGGAGTCCTTCTAAGAAGGGGAAATTTGGACACAGAAGGAAGGTAATGTGAAAGCACAGGGATCCTTCCCTCATGTCCCTCAGAAGGAACCGACCCGGCCAACACGTGCATCTTGGACTTCCAGCCTCCAGAAGAGACACAAAACATTTCTGTGGCGTACGCCACCGAGTCTGTGGTGCTTTGTCAAGGCAGCCCTAGTACACGAAGGCCACATGTGATGATTCCTCAAATCCTATTAAGTCCAACCCTCTGCGGCAGAACCCAAGCCAAGCCCAACGTTTGTGGTGTGCTGTGCTTTAGCCACTGTGGACCCATCCCTGGTGTTCTCTAGGCCTGTCCTGCACGGGACCACGTCTCTGCTGCTGTGGTGAGCCCAGGGCTGTTGCACGGTCCTGCAGTCCCCTCCCTGAACCCATAGGTGCTGCCTTGGTGACTCAGATGTGGCTCCTTACCCTCAACCACTTTCCACATCTCTGTTCAGCTCCTTTGAGTGTCTCTGATTGGGAACTTTTGCTTGGGTCTGGCTCTGGCGGGGCTCCCAGTCACTGTCTCTGGGTCTCTCCTACCTTCAGGTCTGTACATCATGGGACAGGTGAGCCTCATACCCAGAAGTCCAGTGTGAATTTGAGGCATTCCCTCCCTCTGAATTGAATGCCTTTGTCCTCTTTGCTACTTCTCAAAATTATACCATGTCTTCCAGCAAGTTTTCCTTCCAGATGAGTTCTCTCTCCTCTCTGGCTTCAGAATCCCTACAATACTTAGTAGAGGTCTCTTGTGATATATGTACAGCCAGTCTTGATTTATGGTTAACAATTAACTTGTCATCACCTCCTCCCCTCCCAACTTAACTAGAAGTTTTCTTTCTCCTGATATGGCATCTTGCATATAGCAGGAATTCAAACATATTCTGTGAAATATCAAAGCAGCAATTCTGACCTTGTATTTGGTGTTCATTCTTTGCCGATCTTCAGCAAGGTCTTTTCTAAATTTAAAAGACATATGATCTTTACCAAGGTGCACCTGCCTGGGGAGAAAAAACCAACTTCCAGAACCCATCAGAATATCAGAGTCAGCTTCAGGATAGAATGTTTTAGCTATACTCCCAGGCTGAAAAGGGACACTGAGATACTGGAGGAGACATCACGGGGGAGAGAGGTTGTAGAGACTTCAGCACAAAACCAAGATGAATAATGTGTTCTACAAAATGAAGCTTGTCTTCTCGTGACAAGCTAGAATATTTATGAATAAAAAATCTGGATGCACGACAGCATTAGGGAAATGCAAATCAAAACAAAATTCACACCCACTAGGATGGCAATGATGATGATGAGGAGGAGGAGGATAATAAGAAAATAACAGGTAATGCCAAGGTTGTGGAGAAATTGGAAGCCTTGTACATTACTGATGGGAATGTAAACTGGAGCGGCCACTGTGAAAAACTTGTATATAAATGTTGACAGCAGCATTATTCACAATGGCCAAAAGTGGAAGCCACCCAAATGTCCATCAACTGATGAATGGATAAACAAGATGTATTATGCTCATACAATGGATTATTATTCAGCCATAAAGAGGAATGAAGTTCTAATAGACGCTATAATCTGGATGAACCTTGAAAATATGTTAAATGAAAGAAGCCAGTTAATAAAGGCCATGTATTGTATGATTCCATTTTTATGAGACATCCAGAATAGGCAAATCCATAGGTATAGAAAGTAAATTAGTGGTTTGCAGGGATTGGGAAGAGAGTGGGGTGGGGAGTGACTGCTAATGGGTGCGGGGTTTCCTTCTGGAGTGATGCAAATGTTCTGGAATTAGGTAGTGGTGATGGTTGCACAACACTGTGAACATACTAAAATCCTCTGCATTGTATAAATGGTTTCAAATGGTGAGTTTTATGTTTTGTGAATTTTACCACAGCTAAAAAACCCTGATATGTAATGTGTCTATCATGGAACTTGGCACTTATTCAAAATAAATAGAAGCTATGATTTTAAAAGGGGAGGGGTGTCTGAAGGACTATTTTAGATTAAAGGAGACTAAAGAGACATGAAAACTAAATAGAAATTGTATAGTCTTTGCTTGGACCCTGGATTTTTCCTCTCCAAAAACAAAAAACAAACCCAGGTATAACAAACCTTATTGGGATATCTGGCTAGATTTACATGTAGGCTGATTATTATATTGTTATATCAATGTTAAATTGCTGGGAAGTGATTATGGTCATGTTGGAGTATGTCCTTGTTCTTAGGAGCTATGTGCCAAAGCTTTGGAGTGAAGCCTGAAGATACCTGCAACTTCCTTTCAAATGGTTACAGAACACAAGTGTGTGTGTATGTGTGTGTGCATGTGTGTGTGGAGAGCGTGAGGGGAGGGAGACATGGCACAATATTAACGATTGGTGAACCTACATCAAGTGTTTTGGGTGCTACTAGCAGGTTTAAAATCTTCCAACAAAAATGTTGGGAGAAAACATTAAGTGAACAACACAGCTTCAAAACTGAATTTAGGATGTGACTTCAGTTTGTTCCAAAGAAGCATAGAAAGAAGGAAACACAGCAGTGTTAACAGTTGCATTACAGTGAACTTTTTTCCTTCTGCACACCTCAAACAGTATTTTTCAGGTTTTCTACAATGACTGCATCCATTTTTTACAATGGAGAAAGAGTGTTTTTAAATATGATTTCCAGTTACTTGGCATAGTTGCCATTAAACCAAGGCCAGACCATGAATGCAGACTTCGCTGCCGCAGCAGGTATATCCGTGCGGAATAGAGGGCATCCCCTACGCGAGCAGGGGAGCAGGGTGTGGGACAGAGAGGAAGCTCTGCAACTCAGCCCGCCATCAGTCTGTCTGGGAAGTCTGGAGGAAGGGGCGTGGACGAGGCGGCTCTCAAAGACCCTTTCCAGGAGGCTGCCTTTTGGCTCAATTCAAGAGTTTCTCAAGTTTGCTTTAGCTAAGCGTACACATGGACATGCCTGGTATGATCTGGTGAAGCACTGTGCACAGGGTTCCAAGGCAGGAGTCTCTCAGCTGAATTTTAAAACCTCCACCAGGGGCCCTCCACACCCTACCCTGCACTCCCGGGTCCCCTGAAGGTCCCTGAGGCATGTAGCCCAGGGCACAGGGGCTCATGGTCGGGAGGGAAGGGGTGTTGGCAGCAGAGGCCAGCAGGGAGTAATGTCCTGGCTTCTCCCACAGGCACTGAGCCCTGCCACTGTCCACTTACCCTGGGGAAAGAGCATGATTTGGTCACACTCATTTATTCCCAACAGAAACTTCATTCTGCAATAGCACGTCCAGTGAAGGAGAGAGAATAATCAAATTTTTCAAAGGGCATAAAAAGTTATTACATTTCATTGTGTCTCATTTATAAAAAGCCATTACTAAAAACACTATACTGTCATTTAACAAAAATAATTGCTCAATATTTACCACTTAAGGTGATTTTCGACCTCTTCGTAAGTGTCCTGTCTGACTTTCTGTTCAAAGAGTGCTTCCTTCATCTGTCTTGTTTTTGAAATCTCATTGCCTTGGTCCAAAACTGAGGGCAGGAACAAACAATGATTATGCCAGTAATCAAATCAGGGTCATTTGCTGAGGGAAAGGCACATTTCTAATGGCAAAACATAACAGCAGGCTAACTGAATTTTCTTGTTGTTCATAAGTAGTAAATGTGACAAGCAGTACTTCTTTCATATTCTGCCCCGGGGCTTATTTATGGTAGATCAACTGGTTACCTTCTCTTAGTTCTTTAACCTTCAGTTTTCCTGGTTCTTGGTTTAAAACAGTTGCCACAGCAAATGGATTTGATAAATCTACTGGAAATCTCAAGTTCTGATATTCAATTTCCTGGGACCAAAACAGGAGGGAAAATTCATTATTTTGCTTCTCTATCATTCCTCCCACTGTGTTTGGCATAATGGCCCCTTTACCTTAATCTTTGGAGGCTGTGATTTGGCTGTTAGTCGGTGAAAACTTACACACGTCATTGCCTTTTCTGGAGGAACGTATACTTTCTTAGAAAGAGCATTTAATCTTTCAAATTCTTCTAATCTATTATTTAAAACAGATATTAAATTAGTATGTAATCCAACAACTCAAGGTTCCTTGAATTCTTTTTTTTGGTTCTTCTGATGATTCCATAATTTACAGACCATTAATGACTATATCTAAACTGAAAATCAATCTGTGTGCTAAAATAGTGGTCTCCTGAAATAAACGCAAGGTCAGCATGCCACAGTATAGTCCTATATATTAAAATAGCTCATCAGTGGCTGTTTTCCTCACATCCCCAAAGAGCATAACAACCGAAAAACACGACAGGCTGAAAAATGCTCCCATGGTCTAGCATCATTCATTTCTAGGCTGTTGGTTTTCAATAGTTAGATTTACTACATTAAAAAAAAAAATCTCACACTGACTTATATTCCTAGTAAAAGAATGATTATGCCCACTGTTTTTAGTAAGATCTTTTAACAAGTAAATCAGACTAACATTTGAGATCTTTTCTGTCACCGAAAACTGCCTTTGAGCATATGTAGGTATAGACAGTGCTGGTGACACGACTACAGAAGCTGACTGAGTTATTTATTACAAAACGTTGTAGAACTATGTTATGCTCACAACTGCTCCCTATGAAGCATTTCTTTAAGGATACGTGAACACTTGTTTTCCAGGATTACATATGTCCTTGATACTACAGAAATGTGGTAAGAATATGCTAACATTCCTTCATACTGACAGTCAATATGCGTCAATATGCCTGTCAATATGCCAGTCAATGACATATATTCCTTCATATGACAGTCAATATGCCTGAACACCTGCTGAACAGGCCTCACTGCACAACGTGGGTGACATGCTAGCAATGTCAAGTTGCACATCGCCTATGGAAGTGTGCCTGAAAGGTCCATGCATGGGAGGACCTGGCCTTTGGTGAGACACACACTGACATGCTGTGATGTGCAGGGATGAGGCACTTGGTTAGGGAGTGAGCTGGGGCCCAGCATCCACATCTCAACAGTGTGTTCAGATCTGCTTTGAACAGGAGAAAACAAAAACAGAATTTTGAAGGTGTTAAAAAACAGTCTCCTTAAGAAATCTAACTGCTAGTGTTGACAATGGAAATGGAGGGGCCCAAGAAAGTGTATAAACTAAAGAGTTACACATAGAGTTTGGCAGTGTCACATTTAGGACATGAGTAAATCCATCACACACCCTACCCGAAAAGGAAAAACAGCCTATGAAATTTTCAGAGAACACTGCAGCCAGGATAATTTTTTTCCTTCACGATGGAACTTATATATTATAGTACTATTTGCAGTCTGGGGGCAGGC
Source organism: Phataginus tricuspis (assembly GCA_029783875.1). Lineage (NCBI taxonomy): Eukaryota > Metazoa > Chordata > Mammalia > Pholidota > Manidae > Phataginus > Phataginus tricuspis. The sequence continues at coordinate 37,695,106 of JAQQAC010010508.1, forward strand.
AGGTCTTGAGACATAGTCCTTGAGAACATCAAGAGTACACTAAATAAAATATTAAACTCTAGCTGGGAAGCCAAAACATACTAGTTTAGAAATAGCATACATCTGCATTTGCAGGGTGCTTGTGCCATACAACGTGTATTTAAGAACATGAATATTTAAGAAGGATACAGAGGTAAAAATCCCACCCAAGTGATGTCTTTAAGAAAGCTGTTTGTGTATTGCAGAACGTGGCATAAGGTGGCATTTTGCTCAGCCAGTTTATCTACACCAGAAAAATTAGCATTGTTTTTTCTTTATATCCAATGCTACTCGTTTATTGCCCAAGTAATTTTATTTCTACTATGGTTACTTGAAGAATTTGGGTTCAGGAGGCCACACTAATATTCTACAGCTGATTTAGGCTGTTTTGAATTTTCAGGAAGAAAATCATGATATAAATATTTAATAAATCATGGAGTTCATATTTTGATGTAAGGTTGTTACTCCACTTTTAATAACCTAATGATGTTACTATGGGAAGTATATCTATATGTGAAGGGAAGCGAAGGAAAACCAAGCTATTTCTTCATTGTTTATCAACATATTTGTAAGAATTTCCAAGATTAGTATTTACACTGTGACAAATTTTCTACTCAACTTTTATAAAAATCATTCATATTAGAAAAAACCTAATCTTAACTAGATACATTGGGATCTAAAAATACAGGCTCACATTCAAATGGAAATAGAAGTTCAGAAAAAATTTGGTGGTAACTTAAAACTTAGTTCCATTTCTCATCCACACCCTGACTTGAACGATGATGGTACTTTAAAAAAACCTCCCATGACACAGCTGCATTTCTGCCTTTAGGTCAAAGTCACTTGTACATGGCTTCTACGACAGCAGCTCCCCTGTTGGGCGTATCTTCAGGGTATGGACTATTTCCCATGGGGCTTTGCAATGGACACTGGCCACAGCAGGCATTCAATTAATTATAATGTTAAATTTTGAATAGGTAGCAATATATACATATGGTCAAAAATTCAAACAGCACACCAGTAGTATCAGTGAACTGTTGCAAGCATAGAGATATTCTATGCATTACTGTTATATTTTAAAGTGGATTTCATGAAAGCTCATCATTTTAAGTAAGTTTTTGATGGCATTCTATCACAAGAGAAAAAGGATAGCAGAAAGGAAGACTTAGGTTTAAAAAATTTTTAAGAATAAACAAAAACATTCAAAAGCGGCCATACTTTAAAGCCACGTTGGGATAACAGGTTCCAGTAAAGACACATTCGTATGGCTGAGAGTTGAACTGTGAAATCCATAACTGCATTTTTATTTGTGCAATCCCATACTGAAAGGGTGTAAACTTAATGGTCACATTCATCTTCCCATTAGCTGGAATTATTCCTGAGAGGAAAAAATGAGAAAACATGTTACTTTCTCTACTTGTGAAGTCCAGTCAAAGAGACTGACACACAAACGCAAATATGGTCGTCCTATAATAAGCACAGGTGTTTCTATTATCTTCATTTGGTCTTTTCATTAAATACACATGAATCAACTTCCACATGTTTACACTGATCTCATTTACCAGTTACTACTTGAATCCTTTATATTTGATCATGTCAGTTATATAAATACATACATATCAATCAGCATTAGTGAATCAGAAATGAATTTCCAGAACTATAATCTTTAAGCTAATTATCAGATGTCAATGTTAATGCTGTAAGCAAGGAAAAGCTAGGAACACATCTAAAAGTTTCTGTCCAAAAAATTCAGGTCCTGATATTTTTGTGTAATATGTTTTTCTCCTTTCAAATGGGCTCCTTCAGGATGGGCTACTGTTCTCTCCAAAGTCAAATATCCCACTATGCCTTTTTCCTCCCTTGTACCTCTGGTGCCAAAGGTACCAAATATAGGAAGTGCTCAAAAAACGTGAAAAGAAAAATTAAAGGGAGAGAGGGAAGGCAGAGGATCAATGTACTAGGTGCGAGAATGGCAGGAATCTCTGACTTCCACTGAAGGCTCTCTGGCTTGCTTTCTAGATGATCCCTCATGCCCCTGTGCCTCTGGTCTTTCCACTGTCCCTGCAGAAGACTGAGCACCTTCCCTCACAAATGCTTGGCGTACTCTCCTTCCCATCTACGCCCTCCTTGGAGTCGTGTACCACTCTCTCCCTTGTTCTCTATGATCAGTCACGTGGACCTTTCATTCAGCCATCCAAGTAGTCACCCAAGACTGAGCACTTACGGTGTGCCAGGCACTGCTTTAGGCACTTGAGAAACAGGAATAAACAAGACAATGTCCCAGATCTCACAGAGTTTACACACTAGTTGGGGGTAGCAAATACAAAGAAATAAACAAATGAGTATAAAATACAAAGTCACATCATGAATACCAATAAGACAAATAAAGCAGTGTATGAGGAGGCAAGCAAAATGTGACGTGCTCCTTGAGATTAGGGTGAACAGGAAGGTGAGGAAGTGGTCCGGCTGAGACCTGGAGGAGGAAAGGGGCCTTGGCTCTAATCCTCAGACACAGGGCTCTTGCTGCTTCAGTACTTGCTATTCCCTCAACCTAAAGAGCCCTTTCTCCATATCTTTTTTTTTTCTATCTTACTCTTTGAAATTATCTCTTTACTATCTGCCTTCACCTAGATTCAAATGTAAGTTTTACAAAAGCAGGTGCCTGCTCATTACTGTGTTCCCGGCTTAATCAATGCTGGTTGAATGAGTGAATGAACTCAAATTTCAAAGCTTATGTCAGCCTACATATTACATGAAACTCATGACTCTCCATCCAGAACAGCCTTTACTCTCCTAAACTTCCATCAGCCTTCACTAATCATGTGCTACCTGAATTGTTACCTTTCAAAGTTTGTAAGTCTCTCAACTTGACTGCAAGCTCCTAAGGTGGACGCCAGACACCCAAAGCTCTTTTTTCTTCTAGGGTCTCTAGTACAGTGCTTCAGAAATAGTTATTTGCCAATTTCCTGTGGACAGAAGTCAAAATCTCTAAGTGACACCCACTAGCAACTGGAGAGCTCATTGCAGGGAAAAGTGAATCAACTGAAAAGCTCAGTTCCATTGTTCAACCTAGATCCGCTGGATAGAGACTTCATGATGTCCTGGAGTTCAATACCTTGACCACACAGTCAAAAAATGCCTGCAACCCACTGGGGGCTTGTTACTGAACACATTCTATTGCTTCTACTCCACTCATTGACTTTAAAAATAAGAACAAGCTCTGGAACAAGGACTCATGTTTGCCTTGACCTGGCTGATTTATTTTTAAATACTCCCAGCTCAGACCTCATACATAAAGCACAACAGAGGTGCAGCCTAGCAACTAGAGCACACTGCTTTTCGCATTAGCAGGGACGCCAGTCAGCACAGCTCTGCTGATGGAACTTGGTCTCAGCTGACTGTCAAATGTTAACAACTATAAACGGTGTGCCAAGCAGTCACAGTTTACTACTTAGCAAAAACTAGTGGTGGGAGAAAGGAGAGTAGGTTTCATGTTTTAAAAGTGAGAAGGGCGTCCAAATCATTGCTACTTCATTTAAAAAGATCCAAGACATGATTTTATGGTTTCAATCTAATTTCATCTGGGGTCACTATCAGACCACTACCCGTAACATAACCAGGGATAATGTTAAATCACAGGGCAGGGAAGCGGGTAAGGCCAGCAGAGAGGAGAGAAACTCTCAGATATAAACTACAGGCTAAGAAAGCCCTAGTTTATCAGTAAAATGAGTATCATGAAGAAAATGTAACAGCACTGGAAAATGCTATAATGCTCAGTGAGGTTATCAGAAAATAGCACTCTATCTTTGCCTTGATTACAATGATATAAAACATACATAAATATCAGCCCTAAGAAAGAAACAAATTCTACCATTTGCAACAACATGGATGGAGCTAGAGGGTATTATGCTCAGTGAAATAAGTCAGGCAGAGAAAGACAAATACCAAATGATTTCCCTCATTTGTGGAGTATAACAATGAAGCAAAACTGAAGGAACAGAACAGCAGCAGACCCACAGAACCCAAGAATGGACTAACAGTTACCAAAGGGAAAGGGACTGGGGAAGATGGGTGGGAAGGGAGGGATAAGAGGGTAAAAGGGGCATTACGATTAGCAGACGTAATGTTTGGGGGACATGGGGAGGGCTATACAACTCAGAGAAGACAAGTAGTGATTCTATAGCATCTCACTACGCTGATGGACAGTGACTGTAATGGGGTATGTGGTGGGGACTTGATAATAGGGGGAGTCTAGTAACCATAATGTTGCTCATGTAATTGTATATTAAAAGTAGCAAAATTAAATAAATAAAAAAACAAAATGAACATTTATTATTTTGTAACCTATAAAAATAAATAACTAATCAATGTAAAAAAACAAAACAGAAAGACTCACAGATACAGACAACAATCTGGTGGTTGCCAGAAGGGGGTGGGTAATAGGAGAAATAGGGGAAGGGGATTAAAAGGTGCAAACTTCCAGTTACAAAATAAATATAATACAAGGATACAATGTACAGTAAGGGAACATAGTTAATAATATGTAACCAATTTGTATCCTGACAGATGGTAGCAAGATTTATCTGGTGATCAGTTTGTAATGTACATAAATATTGAATCACTATGCTATATACACCTAAAACTAACATGATGTTGTATGTCAACTACATTTCAATTAAAAAATATTTTTTTTAATGCATAGTTTCTGCTTTGAACACTTATTTGTTGGACAAAGTACATTATTTGCAGTGATGAAAGATCTGGAAAGAAATGGATAACTACCCAAACATTTAAAACCAAACTATTTTAGTGTTCACCGCAGACCACTGTAGACAGATATTTAAATCCAAAACCATTGAGACACAGAAATTGGAAAGCAGAAATCACTTAAAGTGGAGATTTCACTTTCAAAAGTCCTGAGCAGTATTGGGATGTATATCCTTTAAGGGCACGCAAAGAAAGACAAACTGTCTATACAATGCGTGAGACAAATTCATTAGACTATTCCCTAAAATTCTGAAAGTTTTGGAAGAAATAATATTCCCATTTTATTTGAAATTGAATTAAAAGATGAATACACAACCAAGGATGTACCAAGAGCCAAAAGTAGAATTAGAATGGATTAACTCCTTATTTCAAGGTTTGATCTTGGAAGAAATTTATGTGGACACTATTATAATTTATCTGCATGATACAAATGATCCCAAAGTGTCCTTATTCCCAAGTGCGTGATTCCAATTTACATATGTATACACAAAATGTGTTACTGTTACGCATGTGAAAACACCATATTCAAAGGTGGTTTATTCTCTTTTATAACTTGAGGCCTACTCTCCAAATCCTCTTTGATCTGAGAACTCTAAGGAAATTGGAAACTTGAAATCTTGACTCTTCTTACCTGATGTTGGCTTAATAGTAAAGGCTTGATGAGACAGAGTCAAAGTAATATGAAACTCGAAATCTACAGGGCAACTGCATTGCAATGGAATAACATACTTTTTACTGCAAAAAAAACACACCAAGAACAGAAAACATTATTTTTTTTTGTAACTAGATCTTTTGGTATCAATGACTAGACTCAAGTTATATAATAAACAACGACAACAACGACTATAGTCAGCACAGATGCGGTAATTCCCAGGAGCCAGCTATCCTACATATCTCCCAGGTATTAACTGTTCTAATCCTGTGAGGTGCTACAGTAATGATCCTCACAGAAGAGGAGAGGGTCCACAAGAGAGGGTAAGTGTCCTGACCAAGACGGCACAGCCGGTTAGTGGCATGACCAGGATGCCGTGTAGGCTCCCACACTCTAACACCCCTGTCCTCGCTGCCTCTTGAGAGCTGTCAGGTTTCTCCAGGGGGTATTCACAGTCAAAGGAGAAGCGGAAAGCCTGGGAACACCCTGCCATTACAGGGCTTGGAATGAGACCACACTGAAGAAATCACACTTGTGCTTGTGCTTGACGAATGAGCTAGAGACTCTTTACTTGGTTAAAAGTCAAACCACCAGTAGAGGATCTGGAGTGAATTCTGTGTATTCAGAAATGCTCTCTCCTCTGAGACAAAGCCAACTCCTAAGTAAGCTTGAGGTTGTTGTTTATGGCATCTCCAGTAAGGTCGCATTTCTGAGAGCCCCCAGCTTCTCCTAGCATCCTCTCCTTCTATGGGGTCCAGCAGGTGGGCCAGTTTGCAGGCTGAGGAGGCTTGCAGGAGAGGAGTCCCCTGCCCTCACGTGGCATCCTGAGCAGAGCTGGGGCAGGTGCACTGGGCCTCTTCAGTAGCAGCCTGATCAGCCCCTCCCTGAGGTGACCCAGCCCCGCCCTCTGTCCTTGCCTGTCTTTGTACCTCCTCCTCCTCCACCTTCCTGCCCATCACACCTTCTTGCCCATGGGCTGGTCAACTGCCCTTCTTCCTCACATTTCCCAGTTCATACTCCCGGGCAGAGTTGTGAGGCCAGCTGCCTTCTGGAAGGTGCCTGGCCCGGCCTACTCTGTCTGGGGTCTTTTCCCATCAGGACCTGCTTCCTTACCTGCCCAGGGCCTGTCTACCTGGGAGGCTGTAAATCCTACAAAGCAGAGCTGAGCCTACTTGCTTCTCCAGCCTAATCTCAGCAATATCTTGAGTCCAGAACAACTAAGCATTCAACAAATATTTGCTGGAGCAAAGTGAAATAACTCTTCTTTGGCAGTAATTTTGGGGACATGGTGCAGTTTAAATGTGGTTTTAAAACTTATGCCAAGAGCATTTTTATTTGGCTTTCAATTGATTACATTTTTTTAATACCTGAAATAATTTAATTGTAATGGAAAATGTAGAGAATAACTGGATAAAGATCCCTTTATCCACTACCAAGTTCTACCAAATTTTTTCTTTGGGTAAATCAATGTTTTATTTTCAAACAAAACATGGCCAAATACTTAGAGCTTTCTGTACACCTCTGCCTGCCCTCTGCTTCTTCCTCCCTCCCCGGGCAGAGGTGGAGGTAACCTCTACCCTGTATTCACTATCATTTGCATGCATTTTTGTAATATCATTATATATGTATATACCCATAAAATTCATATTATTTGTTTTCAACAGTATTGTCCTAAACTTCTAATTTTACTCAATACTATGCTTTTGAGATTTTTCCATGATACATCAAGTTCTGTTCATTTGTTTTGACTAGTGATGAGTATTATACTGTATTATATTATAATATATATTATTATTATGAGTATTATATGATGAGTATTACATTATATGACTGTATCATCCTCATTTATCTACTCTCTTGCTGAAGGGCATTTAGGTCATTTGCACTTTTTCCTTATTGCAACGTGACGGTGACGATCCTTGTGTGTGACTCCTTGCACATCTGTACCAGAGCTACTCAAGGTGTAATTGAGAAGTGCAATTGCTGCTTGGTAGTAACGTAAAAATGCCAAATTTACCAGAAGATGGCCAAAATGCCCTTCAAAGCCCTTTACCAATTTATACTTCCACAAGCTGAACATGAGTTCCTGTTGCTTACCAACACAGGATTTTCAGACATTTTAACTTCCTTCAACCTGATGGGGTGAAATGGTATCTCATTTTATTTTCATTGATGTTAAGCTTCTATTCATATGTATCCATTTGGGCTGCTGCTTCTATGACTTGCCTGAGCATATCCTTTGCTCATGTTTCTTTTAGGTTATTCTTTTCTTATTAATTTGTAAAGTCTAGATATCAATTTTGTTAATTATATCCATTGATATACATTCTATATAAGGGTCATTATACAGAGTACTTTCTTTAGCCAACAGCAAGATGAAAACTTCATTAAGTTTTTAACCAAAACCATAAATCCTGTTCTATATCAGGTTCTACTAGAAGTATGCAGTCCATCTTAACTCTCTGAGATGATTCCTAATTCTGAAACACAGGGTACATAAAGGTCATGACATTTTCCAGGCAGTTTAATTTAACATGCCCCATTGAACAACAGCTGCTATACTGCACTGGGTGGTAAAACTCATGTTACAAGTTACACATGCCCCTCAAGATGTAAGTAGTCTTGAGTAATGGTCAATGTGAAGCACTAAACTCCCACACATGGTCTCTGAAGATTAGGCCAGTGACTCCCAACAGCCACATGGCTATCTATATGGTCCTCTGCCAGTAACCCTAGGGGGCTGCTCAGAGCTCTCCAGCAAGGTAAAGGTTGCCACTCAAGAATCTTCTACAGAAAGCTGTATGTTAGCATTTTCCTAAACTAAAACAAAAAAAACCTTCCGGAGCTTTTTACATATGCCCAATTATTAACTGACTTCAGAGCTCTGATAATTCCCATAGAAAAGGTGTCAGAGTTTTTGTTTAATGATGATTGCATGAAGCCAAGTTCCTGATGCATTAAACAATCTGGAAAAACAAACAATTCCTTAAGGGCACAAAATTGCAAGTACCTTGATTCAGAAGGAGACAAAGCAGTGCAAGTCTGGAATCACTGAACTTTGCTTTCATTGCTGTGTTCATATTATGGATGTCAAATTAGTACAGATGGCACCATGATCATAAACCAAGGACAGTCTAGATGCATTTGGGTCAAAAGGAATCTTGGCAAATACAAAGTTTACTTTATTTGGAAGTTTCTCATCTCTGAAGAAACAGAATCCCATTAGATTATGGATGGACTTGAAAATTCTAAATGCAATTGTGAAATACCATTAAAACTGATCTACAATGAAGAAGTATGAATAAACGTACAGATCTTGTGCTTATTATTCCTCAGAAACAAATAGGAGTCTGAATTAAAGTACTTCTGTAACTTGGAGGAAGCAGCCAATTAAAATATTATAGAAGTTACCACTTTTGGATGTAGCCACAACTTTTATCCCTATTGCTTTTTACTTAAACATTTTATCAATATGCTAAGCCTATGTATAACAATATATTAAGCACTTAAAAAAAAACAATTCTTTTGTTTGGATAAACTCCAACCCAAACCTTTTAAATACTAGACATATGATCATGTAGAAATTATAGGCCTATTAGAAGATGAGAGTACAAATTTGCCTTACAGAAAGTGAGTATTATAAAATAATATAGATTCAAACTTCTTTCTTGTCTGTTCTCTAAACAAATGCTAGTAGAGGGCTAGACATTATGTTAATTTCCAGTTCATTACATAATATTTGCTTTTACCTTACTCTGATGTTATTTTTATCACTTACCCTAACATTTAACACTTTGTTTGTCAAAGGAGTAATAAAGGATTTTTTTGAGAGAAAGAATGATCTTGTGAACTTATTGTAGATGTTTCTTCCCTAAGTTTCCTTTCTTATTCTAGACATATTTCCTCCCTAGTTCAACAATCTCGAAGTCTAGAGAGTAGAAGGAGCAAACCATCTTGCCACAAAAAGGATTTGACTCCTTTTTGGAGAATGAAGGTGAACTGGCAATGAGCACAAGAAATGCTAACTTATTACATGATGCTGGATTCCAACAGTATGATAACCAATTAGCTATGATACTTGTATAAATTTGATGGAAGCACCATCAAGGTAAAAGGAAGCCTCCCCACAGAGATACACGGATAATTTAAATTATAACACAGACTGTAACATGCCAACTTAGTAGGATTTCTTTGTCAACTGCTCATTAATATAGAACTCATTTATAGATCAAAAGATGTGGACAGCAGTGATGTGTCTGTGTAACATTCTTTCCCTTCCAAAAGTATGGAAGACTCATATGAAAAAAATCAAGTCTGGGAAAGCTTTGGGATTACACATAGTGGCAGTTTTAAAACAAGCTTATAAACTCAACACTCTTATTAGAAGTGGGAATCTAAGTCCCTTTCCTTGGAATCTGGGCTCTATGAACACCTAACTACTAGAATATAGTGGGAATCCTTTCTGATGGCCAAGTCTAAGAAGCTGGCATGTTCTGCTTTTCCTGGGATACTCACCCTAGAACCTAGTTGCCATGTTGAAAGGAAGACCAAGCAGCCTGTGGAGAGATCTATCTACATGGACAGGACTGAGGCTTCAAGACTTTGCCCAGCTGAGATCTTAGATAAATATTCAGCATATGAGTGGGCCATCCTGGAAAGTGGATCTTTCAGCCTGCAGCTGAGCAGATCCAACTGATTCTACATGGAAAAGAGCTGAACCTCCTCCACTAAGCCAGCCCAAGTTGTAGATCCATAAGCAAAGTAAATGATTGTTGTTATTTTAAGCCACTCTTTTTAGGGTGGTTTATTATACAGCATTAGAAAAATGGATGCAAACCATTCTTTCACCTCATATCTCCTTTAGTGAATGATTATTTATTCCATTTCTGGTTGCAATTTTAACTTGGCATTTTTAACATCTTTTTTTTTTTATAACAGCTATTAACATGTACCAGTCACTGTGCTTGTATTTCAGTGAACTCTTCACAACCCTATGAGGTAAGTACTATTAGGGTATCCATTTTATGGATAAATAAACTGACCCCATAGGGAAGTACAAGGCCACACAGTTAATAAGAAATGAGGTGGAAATTAAAGGTAGGACCTCAGAACTTGAGCTCTTAACTGTTGTACTGTCCTACATCTCCCAGGTCTCTAACATTAAGGACTAGCTAATAACAACTCATTGTTTATCCTGCAGTCCTCTTTTCTACAGAGAGTCTCTTGGAACTTACCCCTCTGTGCATTAGGTGTTGAGTTTTTTCAAAAGTATTTCCTCTAATTAGACCAGCAACAACCAAAGCCTATAGAATCTCAAGACCCTTTCTCAAACGTTAGCAATCATCTCTCAAGTACTGGTATGTACCTAGAGAGTAAGGGACAAATCTGGGGACTGGCCAGTTATTTTCCTTTAAGTTTTAGGTGTAGGTTGCCATATTCAGAATGTGACAAATAAAAACAGACAGAAATCAGACATAATGATTAGGTGCCTGGTAAACCAGACACCCAAACCCCCAAACAGGCAACAGCTTGAAAAGATATGAGGAGCTGAGGGTAAATTACATTTCAAATTTGAATTTATGTTCACGTTAACTTTCATATGCTGCTTATCTTATTTTCAAAGACACAATTAATCTCAGTGGGAATGGGGCCTCATACCAGAAGCAGAGCAGATGCTTAATGATACAGTCGAATAAAGACAAGCACAAATGCACACAACAAAATGTTCAAGGAACAGGCATTTAATTATTTTTACCGAGAGAATTAAAGCACTCTCATTTTAGACTAAGCGTAGACCAATATTAGAGGCCAAGCCAATACAGTTAAGGAGTCAGGGAGAGACGGTGTGTTTCTCTTGCTGGCCTAGCTTTCAAGCTCCTTTCCTGTCCTTGGTTCATTCCTTCCTCAAAGTCACTTAGTCCTACCTACCGGCAAAGCCATCCCAACTCCCACCCTCACCATGCCCTTGTAGTTTAGGAAAAGGAAGCATTCTGGTGGAAACACTAGGGAACAACCAGAATTAAATGAGCTCTCCTCTGCATACTTGGTACAAGTAAACTTGGTAAATTTCACTGGGGGCAGGAAAGGAACTGAATTCAAAAAAAGTTAGAGGTGACAATCTGACATGTAGAGATATGTATCCTATTCATATTTTTAAGACATCTTTTTAAAAATTGTGGTAAATGTATATAACATAACATTTACCATTTCCGCCATTAAGTGTAGTTCAGTGGCGTCTAGCACATTCACACCGTTGTGCGGCCATCACCACCACCATCTCCAGGACTTTCTCATCTTACAAACTGAAACTCTGTCCCCTTTAAACTCTTCACTCCCCCTCCCTCAGTCCCTGGCCACGGCCATACCACTCTCTGTCGCTGACTTTGACTCCTCGGAGTGCCTCATATAAGTGGAATCATACAGCATAAAATACCTTTTAAAAATTAAATACTGACTTCACATAAAAATGAAAGTATTAACATAAATAATAAATGTTACAGAAAATAGCACCTTACAGTTCACTAGAACTGCAGACAATCTGGGATAATGTGGGGTAAGGATAAGTGCAGGGGGCCTTGTCTGAGTGAGAGCAGTGCCTGTGGGGCGACCAGAGAACCGCAGAGCCGCACTGAAGGCCACATCTAAGGGGAAGGAAGCACGGAGTGCGGCGAGGAGGGGACGGACTCATGTGGCCTGGTTCCTTTCTTTGCTGAGAAACGGAGCGCTCACTGCGAGGAGAGGAGAGGATGTACTAAAATGGTGGATGGGCTTTTCTTCCTTCAGATCAGAGGGTAGAAGGCCCACGTGCTAACTATAGGCAGGCCATACCTCCTCAGAGCTCCACGACCTACTGTGGCACAAATGGTGTCTGGCCTCAAGCAGCAAGTGGGACACCAGCTGCCAGCCTTCTAGTCCTTGCAGCGTACCCATCAGCAATTATTAGAACAAAAAGCTCACTTGGCATTGGAATAAGAATTTTTCAAGCAAGGCAACTTAAATTCAAGTACTTTTGGTTTTTAAATTGTAGTATATAAGACTCTAATGTAAGAATTCTTTTTTTTTTTTTTTTTTTTTTTAGGAGAGCAAGTTACAGGCTTTTATTCAGAGATAGAGTGAAAGGACAGAACTCCCGGCTCACACCAGGAGGGGGACAAGAGAGTCCCCTAATGTAAGAATTCTTAATGAGAAGTGTGGGACATATTTAAGAGAAAGCAGCTATTGAAGAAAAAAGTCACAATCTAATTGGCTGCTAGTTACTCTATTCGAAATATTTTGACAAGCATTCAATAATCCCATTCTAAAACCCTATTAAAAACGCGCACGCATGTGTGTGAGCGGCGTCACGGCCTGCGGCGCTGGGCCTCAGGAGCAGCAGCAGTGGTGGCGGAGGGGGCAGCCTGCTTCGTGCTTGTGGTGAGACCTGCCAGCTCTACACGCCGGGCAGGGAGGGATAGCGCCCAGGAATCACTTTCAGGTCCCTGGTGTCTCCCCAAGACAGAAAACCATC
>JAQQAC010010508.1:37708059-37772110 GCA_029783875.1 Phataginus tricuspis
TATTTTCAAGTTTCTAATTGCTTTGCCCATGATACTGACTTGGGAATTTCATGTAAGTCACAAAATGTATATACTGTCGAATTTAATGAATCATCCCAGGAATTTATATAGACAAGAAGACCCTGAACAAGAAAGGTACTCCACCTTTAATTACCACCCCTGCTACACAGTCATTTGCTGATCATACATTTGTGCCTCGCCATCTCGTAGCCCAGTGTAAATCAAGGAGCAGTTTTCCAAATCAAATTTGCACAAAATCTAAGGCAGAAAAGCAGAGTCTTACAAGTTTCAAGCCAAGGCCTTCCTAAGGGCAATACTGCTTTCCCCATTTTCAGATTTTCAGCCTTTTCATCACTTTCTCCAGGAGTCAAAAGTCTAGAATTCAACATTTTGGGAGAAAGACTTAAGAAAAATAAAAATTTAAGCCTTCCATTCAAAGTTCCCTTTGTTGATGGTCTCAAGTTGGCACCCACTCCTGATAATTGAAAAGGAGAAGCTTTTGTAACCTTTCACTAATATAGACCCCTATGGTTTGGGGGCTGGATAATTTTATTTTCCTACTAAAATTTGTCAGAAAAGACTAGGTCAAGATGAATAACTAGATCAATACTAGGTTAGCAAAGGGATATTAAATGGAAGTAATTTTAATTATAAATATGGGAGAATCTTCCACATAGTAAAAATTCAGGCCATTGTTAAGTGACAGTGATTGTCTTATCTGAATATCAATTTTGAAGTAATTTTGAAGTAGAAGTTCTCTACTGCCGAAGTAAAGAAAAAGTGTGCCAGTGAGGCCAAGTCACCCTTGTCAGAGTGGTTCCATAAAATGCTGCTGTTTCTTCAAATCAACTTTGACTTTGGGATACATAAAACAAGTCCCTGGTGTGAGTAAGGAGTGGGTTTCCCTTGGAGAGCTGAAAAATGTGAATTTATTCTCTTTGAGTAGAGTGGGCTTCAAATAATCCTTCTGAAGATCAATTGTTTAGTCTTTTCCTGACACCTTCATTCTAACCCAGTGACAGCTGGATCTTGGGCCCCTCACAAGGAGGCCCTTTATTGGCACAATTAGAAAAACAGGACCTGGTTGTTGTCTACAGTAGAGCCAACTCTCACCATCAATCTTTCTATCTCAGTGCTAGTTTGAGAATTCCGTGGCCCAGTCATTTCAACTCCAACGGCAGTGAAAAAGGCAGGTTTCATTCAAGCATCCTATTCTGACCTTAGTTATTCCCATACTTTCTAGAATGAGCCATAATGCTCACTGCCTAAGGAAAAGCATCCTTTGGTAAATTCTTACAATGTAGAAGTTTCAGAGACTAAAATATCCTGGTATTGGAATGGTCCTTTTCTGTCAGTGTTGCTAACGTGGCCTTGTGGTCTGTAGAACATTTATAGCCCTGAGCTGAACACACAGTTCCACATGCTGTGGGGGCAACACGGCTGCCTTCCCCACGGAACCAGGTCCAGAGTGGAAAACAGGGAGGTGATGGGGAATCCAGGAGAGGACCTGGGTGGCTTTCATGTAAGCTTATCTGTAGCACACTAATCAACTGGTCAACAGAGTCAGCATGGTGCAAGGAAGATCAGTTGATGCCACATGGAGAGAACAACTGGTCAGCTGATTGAATTTGTTCCAGATTTCACCCAATTATTTGGTACCAGATAAACACTGCTGGAGAAAGTGCAGAACATGATGAATTAACATGAATCATTTTAGAACCATAGAAATGGAAAGATATCAAATTTCAGTGTCTGATAAAAGCATATTCTTATTTACTTGTGTATCTAGAAGGGTACAATTGTATTTTATCTAAGTGTTCACTAGGCTATGAAGTGATTATATGATTCACACAGAGAAGGGAAAGAGCAGACCATCCTCTGCACCCCACTGCGTTTGAGTCAGAGACGTTGTACAGAAACTGGAATGCAACTTCTTGCTATTTACAGAAGCTGTCAAAATACATTTTGCCAGATCTTAAGCCACCAAGGTTGTTTATAGGTAGCTGGCAAATGTCCACATGGAATTTTACCTCTGTAAGGAAAATTTACAACCATCAAATCCAGCCAATGAAACTGTAGTTGAATATATACAAGTCCACTTCATGACTTTATAGAAAATGTACCAAGGGCTATCCAGTCCTCAGTGAGGCTCTACATAGATCATAGTTGCTTCTGCCCAGAAGCAATCTCAAAGTAAGAAAGCAAATACAGTGGTATTAAATGCAGATCCTACAACTTCTCACAATTTTGTCTAAATGGGTTCTATATGCAAAAGGAAATCATATTCTTCTGAATCTATCTTCTACTGGATTTGTGCTTGCCCATCACCTTTGCTCTTCTCCATAATGCACGGTGTTTTTTCTTTAGCTATAGAAATGGTAGCTTTACTCTGACATTTAAAACTTATGTGCCATTGGGACCACCACACAGTGCTGGTAGAAATGAAAAACGGTGCAGCTGCTTTGGAAAGTAGTCTGGCAGTTCCTCAAAATGTTGAACATAGAGTCACCATTTAACCCAGCAATCTCACTCTTAGGCATATGCCCAACAGAAAAGAACCATATACACAAGTGAGCAGCATTAATCAAAATAGCCAAAAAGTAGGAACAACTCAGTGTCCATCAACTGATGACTGTATAAACAAAATGTAGTTGATTCACACAGTGGGATCTTTTTCAGCCATGAAAAGGAAGGAAGACATGCTATGTGGTGGGTGAACCTTGAAAACATTGTGCTATGTGAGAGAAGCCAGTCGTAAAAGGCCACCTAATGTATGATCCCATTTTTATGAAATGTCCAGAATAGGCAAATTTACAGAGATACAAAGTAAGTTAGAGTTTGCTTGAGGCTGGGAAGCTTGAGGGAGAAATGAGGAGTGGTATGGGGTATCTTTTTGGGGCAATGAATTGTTCTGGTTGTGGTGAGGGCTGCATATAGTAAAAGCCATGGCATTTCAAATTAGAAAATTTCATGATATGTAAGTCCTATCTCAATAAAATTATTTTTTTCCAAAAGCATAAATGCCAAGAAAAAGAAGCTCTTCATCCTAGACCTGCAGCCATACCCTCATCTCAATCCCTGCTCTGCATCTCTGGGGAACGACCATCGGGCCATGCTCCCTGTTTCTGCACAGTCCCTGACAGGCTATTTTGGGGGCTTCAAATATCCCCCTCTGCCATCAGCCCAGTTACTCAGTGTTGAGGCCCACCTTCAGCTTCAGCTTGGGCACCAGCCTTCCCACTCCAAGCCTTTCACTGTAGTTTATCTATATGTTGCCTATCTTTGTTAAAGTGTGTGCCAAACGATCTGGACCTCATTTGCTCATTCTTAATCTCTGAATCTGTGCATTCAAAACTCTCTTTGGTGACGGTGAACATGATGATGATGATGACAGATCGTGACTGTGCTCATCAGTAGTGTGGGCCCAGTGTTGCCTGATCTGCCTTTTCCTTGTTTTTCTAAAGAAAAGTGGAAACTAAATTTTTTATGTGAAATCTTTTGATCCTTATATGTTGGCAGCTAATTCACTGTTCTTACTATTAGGAAGTATTTGAAAGCTTTAACTATTATTGTTAGCTATTAATAAGCTCTATTTTAACTCATTAAATCCTCACAACAATTCTATGAGGGAGGTACTCTTAGAAACTACATTTTATAGATGAGGATTCTGAGAAGCAGAGAGACTGTAGTTTTTCAGGCTCACACAGCTATTATAAAGCAGAGCCTGGACTAGAATCCAGAGGGGATGGCTCCAGAGTCTTAGGGGTCTCTGTCGTTAAAAACAACACTGCACTGCCTTGACTCCTTTTCAGCTTCCTTATTGAAAATCCTCACAGACCAGGCAGGTAACAAAACTGAGTGAAGAGGGTAAAGCATGAGGCAATAGGGAGTGGTGGGGGCTGTGGTGAGCTGGCCAAGGCACTGCCCTCTAAAGAAGCAGCTTCTCTTCTTTTCCTGCTGAACTGACTGTGATCATCAGTAGTGTGGGCCCAGTATTGCCCGATCTTCCTTTTCTTTGTTTTTTTTTTTTAAAGAAAAGTGGAAACTAAATTTTTTATGTGAAATCTTTTGATCCTTTTATGTTGGCAGCTAATTCACATGTTTAAAAAAAATAAACTGTGTGGGCAACCACCATGTGGACCAAACCAAGCCCGTCAACAGTTTAATTAAATCAGAAGCCACAATCTGGGGCCAACAGGCCAAATTCAGAGTGGATGAGTGAATGAATGATGAAGCAATGGCACATTGAGGACTAAAAATAGTCTTCAACAGATAAGATTTAAGGATTGGTGAACCACTTCTTTCAACAATCACACTGGGCTTTGGGCTTTCCATGAGGTACAAATGGGAAAACTAAGGCTGAGGGCTCAGATGGTAGCAAAATGAGCCAGAGGAAAAGCTGCAGGCAGCCACATGTCCCATGCCTTAAAGACACAGTGACAAGGGGATGGAGGAGCTGAAAGAGGTGCTGACTGGAGCTGCCCAATGGGTGGGGTAGAGTGGGTGTGAAAACGGTAAAGCTAGGCACAGAAGCTGCCAAGCAGTGGGACCAGGACAGAGAGGCAGCACGGGGAGGTGCATCCGTCTCTGGCTTCACAGCTTGACCTCACCAGTGGCCCTGAGGAAATGAACAGAGCGGCGTTGGGCATGTTCACATGCAGGTGCAGGTAGGGAGCCTTAGGCTGAGGCAGAGAGAGAACAGGAGCCTGACTACAATTCAGGTCTGAAAAACAGCCCAGTGGGTCTCACAGGAAAGGAAACAACATGAGAGGAATAAAATTGGGAGCAGCAAGCTTGGAGTGCGCAGTGATGCTACAGGTCACAATGAAGTGATCGCTTCTTCTGATGCATCTGAGCAGTAGCTGGTGGCAAATCCACCCTTGTAGTATTTTATCACTGATGATATTTAGAATTGATGGTGCATGGTGATATTCAAAATCAGACTACTTCTAGTAGGTGTTGTCTTTTAAAAATGTTTGACACACAAGAAAATCACATTAGTGTTTGCATGTGGACCAGACCACTCCCACCACCTCCCTCTTGCTGTGCCACCAATAGGAGTCCTGGGAGGCTGACCAGGCCTCCTTCTTGGGCCTCAGTGGGTCCTGAGGAGGGAAGGCAGCTGGAGATGGTTCACCTGGTATCCATCAGCTCTTCACTATCCAATGACATCTATCAGGAGATTATCACCTCTACTAGGTGACAGTTCAAATCAGGGCAACTGCTCATGGAATCCACACCGTTACTCCAGAGAAGTACCTCTTCAGGGCTGGATGAAGCCAGATGAAGTGTTGACAAGAGGACCAGTCTGCTTGCTTTATATTTGGAATACATGCCGTTGACACTCTCCTTCACCGCTGGTGCACCCATATCCCAGTTCTGGCAAGCAGGCCTTTCCTGTCTTGTGCCTGGCCCACCACAGCAGTCCGAACCATGCCCTCTCCAATTCTCTGCATAGCTGCCAGACTGGTTTGTGAAAGGCAGTTCTATTTCATTTCTCTGCTTAAATCTTCCAGGGATGGTTTTAGGGTAAAACCCACATTTCCTGGTAAAGCCTGTGGGCCCTTCTTACTCAGCCATCTCCTTGCTTCCCCTACCACACATACTGCAACCCATGTCCAGGCACATGAATGTTCTAGAGAGGCTCAAACATGCTGTGCCAGCTCACCTCTCAGGCTTTGCCCCTGCTACTGCACTGCCTGACACGCTCCTCTCCTACTCCACTCCCTTCTGCTGCTTCCTAGTCATCCTTCAGAAACTCAGCTCAGACATGCTCTCTTCTAAGTCTTGCCTGAGCTTCCCCATCCCAACTGCCCCCCAACTCACTTCACATGGAGCTACGTTAGGTATCCCTCCTCAGAACAACCTGAATTAGAAATTAGAACTGTCCGTTTAATTCTGATGCCTGGTCTTAATCATCTCTGCCTACTCAGTACCTAACAATGTGCCTGCGGCAGAGTATGCATTCAATAAATCTATGCTGAATGAACGAATGCTGAATAAAGAGCCCACCCAAATGATACCTTCAACCCAAAGGCAGCCCAGAATTAACAGTGAGCATTTTAGGTGAAAGCCCCTTCAAATACTTACCCCTGTCCTACCATTTGGCATTTTGGGATTGGATGCAGTGGAGGATGGCTTGGGTAGTTAGAAGTTGGTAAAAAGCCATTAGTAAAGTGTGTAAAGTCTTGGGAAGGCACTGCCTGCTGCCAGAATGTTTGGAAGAGAAAAGCAGCATACTTATCTACTTGAAAGATTTTCCAAAATATCATACCGTTATACACAGTAACTCAGTTTAATAAACTGTTTAGCTGAAATTTTCATTCTTATTACAAATGAAGGACATTATGTACCAAAGAAGTCGGTAGATGTATACACTAAGAACTAAGACTGATGTCTGCATATAATTTCCACCAGCTTATTAAACCACTGTTCTCAACTCATAAGCCTGGCTTATGATTCACACAAAAGTAATTTGTAATTTGTCGGGGGAAGGAGGGAAAGAAGGAAAAGAGTAAGGAGGGAAGGAGGGAGGGAGGGAGAAGAAAAGGAAGAAAGAAGGAAAGAAAGAAAGGGAGAGAGAATTAATGAGCTAGGAAGTCACCTGTTTCCTGCCACTTAGATTTTGGTTAAAGTTGATATATGCACCCATTTAAAGGAAGTAGCTATGTTTGGCCTCAAAATGCATGCAGTTTGTGTCTTACTAGAGGATTTCCCTTTGTTAGACTCTTGGGGTTCCTGTGCAGACCACTTAGTTCTGAGGAGGACTGGCTGAAGACAGGAAGGGTTGATGAGGGTGAGCAAGGAAACACCGGGAGAGATTTCTGGCGGATGTTTTGTGGAAAACAGAGAACAGAAGAGCAAGGGGCCAAGAATATATGTCATGTAAAATCTAAAACTCTGATGGTACCCATTGTTGGTGATGATGTAGGAAAACAGGAATTCTCATGTACTGCAGGTGGGTGTGTGAATAGGTACAACCATTTTGGAAAATGATGTGGCATTCCAGGTTTGTTCCCCTGTGCTGACCTGCAGTTCCACTTTCAGGTATAGCCCTGGAGACAGAACATGTGCCTCGGCCCAGGCACAGGGACACACAAGGGCAGTGCTGGTCACAGCAAAAAAATCCAAACAGCGGGAACAACCCATAGGCCCAGGAGCAGTAAAGCAGATAAAAAATTGTCATCAATCCATACAGTGGGCACTACGACAATGAACTGTGGCTGCAGGACTTAATGTGGCTGACCCACAAAAGCAATGTTGAATGAAAAAAGCAAGTTACAAAAGAACTTACATACAGTATGATTCCATTTATATAAAGATCAAATACTGGCAAAACTAAAATAGTGTGTTATTTATGGATGTATATGTATATGTCAAAACACCCAAAACGAAGTCAAAGAAATGATTATCACAAAATTCAGAATAGTGGTTATAAAGTTACAGGTAATGTTTTTTTCTTAAAACCTGTGTTAATTATATTATTATTCTTTAATCCGTACAGATTATTATATATTCTTTTGTATGTATTATTTATTTACAATTATTAAAGAGTTGTTTTTTAAAAAAAGTAAAGATGGGAAGTCACGTGTGTTGCAGGGAAGGGGGACACCCATCAGTTGAACCAGGCAATTGTTCCTGGTCTATATTTTGGAAAGGCCCTGAGGGTCATACACATTAGTCCATAAGCGCGTCACCCACCGCACCACCACACAGGTTCAGATGTCCCTCTTTAACTCTATTACCCACTCATCAGCAACTCGTACACCCCTGCTCAGCACTGCCTGCAGGCACTTGGACTTGTTTTCACCCCACCACACTGAAGTCCACAGTCTCTGCTCGCCCTCTGGAGGCATCTGGTATGTGCCAGCTCCTGGGGAGATTAAAGCCCTTCACTGGCCCTTCATCCCCTGCAAGATGCAGCTCATGCTCTCCACTGCCACTGTGCCTTTTTACACACTAGATCCCTGCCTGGAATGTCATCCTCACACCCTACCCCATGGTGTCCTCTTAGGATAACTAGACGTTGCCCCCATGTGAGTGAGGACCTTCCCCATCTCTCCAGCCAATGACCTGCTCCACACTCTGGGCCTACATAGGACCCTGTTTACACCTCTATTACAGTACCTAGTAATTAGTGGAATTAATTGATAGTTCTGTCCACATTAGACTTGAAGACATTCAGAAGCAGAACCTTTGCCTATCTTTTTACCATAGGTGAGATTTAAAATATCAGCCAATCAGGACTTTAGATGCAGAACTCAATTAGAATGGATGTAAGGCTGGACCCAGGTGCTGCAGAGGCCTCCACGGCCCTCAGATTGCTAGGTATTAATAAGTTAGTTGTTGGATCTTTGGGAGGTGGAGGGAGGTCAGGAGGGGGACCAGGCAGCTGGGATGGTGGGATCGGGGCCTCAGGATAGTATACTTTACTGGCATGGCCATTATAATCAACACTGAACAGCTCCATGTCCAGCTTCTTTATATTCCCAGGGACAGACAGCACCATGCCTGGTAGTGGGTACTTAATATGTTTACTGAGAAAACAAGACATATTCTAAATTACAGTTGAATCACTATTTTCCCAACAAGAAGGAGGGGGGAATCTGAGATTTGGCTTCTATATTGACTTTCCATTGTCTTTGCCTTCCCTGAATCCATTTCTTCCATCTAAAAACAGAGACTGGTTAACAAGATCCAGGTTGGTCCAGTAAGACTGAATTCTGGGGCTTCTGCTGGAACACCCCAACCCTTCTGGCCCCTCGAGCCACCCGTCGCCCTTATTTGAAGCTTCTGACAGCTGTCTTGCCTCTGTGAGGAGAGCCGGTTGAGCAGGAAGCCTGCACAGGGCAGTAGAACAAAGATATGGGGAGGGAGTCCGGTTCCCGCAGCCTGATCTATAGTCCTCACTGCAGCCCTGCCTGAAGGTTCACCTTGCACCTTTCATTTAAATGACCCAATACCTGCCTGCTCTGGCTTATGATATACTATATTCTGACTTGGGTTTTGGATTTTGCCTTTGCAACTACAAGTCCAACCTAACTCAGCTAAAAGGATAAACTTCTATTAGGAGAAACATGAAGTTTTTTTATATGTAAGTATCTCAACTTTTTACATCCTATGACATTTTGGTATTTTATTTTGGCAACTCACCTTTCACCAAGTAGGACATCTGACAGATTTATAAATGAGGGGAAGTCCAGCGTGTTCATGACAGGATAGGCATGGATGGGAATAAGTAAAGTGTCATCTCCCTAAAATTAATGGGGGAAAAAGCCAAGTTTGCCATACTGAAGACCACAGTTTTCAAAGATGAACTTGTAGATGCTTTATTTCTTGTTTTCTATCATTAAAAACACACTCTCTTATGGAACTTGAGTGCTTAAGCACAACATAGAAATACGGAGTTTTCCTAGCTATAAACAAAGGGTAGGTCATTTCTTAAAATGACAGTCACTATAACCGGGAAAACTAAAGATAATGATGCCCACACGTAGATATGAAGACAGTGACCTATCTGCTTCCATTTCAGAAAATCACAGGGAAACACAACCTGTAGTGGCCTGAGAGGAAGAGACCATCACAGAATCAGCTGATCCAGACAGTGCTGAATAGCAAACAATGAACTGGCAAGAGGGTGTGGAGGCCTGCTCCTACTCTGACCTGGAACAAGACCTTTATCCTTGCCAGGCCTTGTTTCTTCTTTTGCAAAATGGGAATAATTCTGCCTTTCCTTGAAAGTGTTTTTAAGAAATAAAGCAGATGACAGTCTTAAAGGGTTAAAAGTTTTGTATAAATGCCAAGTATTTTTCAGCACTACTCTTAAGTCCCAGAGAGGTGCCCTGGCACTCTGTACAATGCCTGTCCTAGGGATTTTTCTTCTTAGTGCAAAATATTCCTTCTGAAAGCAATAGTCTAGCTATGTTTTTAGTTTAGGGTTTTTTTTTTTCCTTTTTAAAGATTGAAATGCATTTGTTACTAAAGCTTACACTTCCAATTTAGTTTTCAAAAATCAAGTTTAGCTAAACTTAAGGCTTCTTAACTTGCAAGAGTTGGGTGTGGGATATAGAGCAAAGGGAAGTATGGAGGTGACAATTTTAAGAGATGGATTGACAGCACATGGAGCTGGCTCTGCCTGGGGCCCAAAGGATGAATTAGGTGACCTGGAAGGGCTCGGAGGAACTCACACAGCATAGCCATGTGGGGTCAGGCCACACAGGCTCCCATCTCCCCGCAGACTGCCTGGGCTGCCTCCGAGGACAGGCCCGGTCCACACCACCCAGTCCCATGTGTTAATAATCATAGCTCAGGGTTGTTGCTAATTTTTTAACCTACTACTTAAAGGAGTATGTGTAAGTTATTTGAAAGACGTTTCATCAGCTCCCAGCACCACACGATTAATGAGGTTTTTAGGCCAGGGCAGGAAGGAAACATACAGCAGACAGTGTCTCATGGCTCTGTCCTGGATCTCAGCAGCCTAACACTTTCCCAGCTGGGGCTCCTGTCACTGGACTCCATGCCACTCACACTAGCTGCCCAAGGAATGCCAAGCACTGGGCTGAGAAATTTCACGCTTGTCCTTCCATCCATCTCTCTTCTTCCCTTGAGGATATGCATTTGACACCCTCCTGCACCCAAGGGGAAAAAAACAATTTTAAGAAACTTACTTTACAGTGAACACGGATGCAATCATAATAGTATCGCCACTCATCTGGAGAAAATGTAATGGTGACTGTGAGAGACAAGCCAGGGACAAGGCAGTGTTCCTAGAAGACAAGTGCGCTTTTTGTCAGGACAAGCCCCAGAGCATGCAGAGAGCAGGACTGTGGTGACAACATATTACATGCCCACCCCAAGCAGACCCAAACCACAGAAAGCCACAACCCGAGAAAGACCACTGCAAGGAAGCAGTCAGCCAAACAACACTTACCTTTTTCACATAATGGATCTGAAAGTATTTGGTTTGTGGGGGTAAAATGTGAACATTTATGTCTTCATTGGAAACATTGATCAGATGCTGGAGAGAAAAAGAAAGCATTCAGTGTGAACACTGATTTGTCTATTTGCATATTCATCTCAGTTATTTATACCTCATCTTGTTCCTAAAGGGATCTGAGGAGATGGAATGTATTTTAAGTTTTTAAAATTAGAAATCCATCCTACACCATGTAAAGAATAATAAACACACCCAACACCATTTAAAGAATAAGAAAATATGTTCATGTGCCTTCTGCCTGGCTTAGGGACTTTACCAGAACCTCAGCCCCTAAGGTCTCCTGGACAAACGTCGTCTTCCACGCCCTCCTCTCCTCCCCTGTCCTGGCCCATTACTGCACCCTTCTGGGAAACTCGTTTGGTCCCGGCATTCAGCTGAGCAAGAAGCCAGTGGCCACCAACCCGCATGGTTTCTCTAATTACATGCCACTGGTCCTGGGCCTGGCAACACTTAGGCAGTCAAAAAATCAGGAAAAAGAGAGTGGCTAGAACAGCTTCCACTCTTTCCCTGGGGCAAATGAAAAAGCACTCAAGGGCCGGAGTCCTCTGATGTTATCCAGAAGGCAAGATGTCTTGCTGTTATCCAGAAGGCAAGACATCCTGCTAAATATCTGGATAAATGTCCGGATCTCTGAATAGAGGTGTTTCTCTTTTCCTTGCTTGAAAGAAGACCAAGAACTGTGGAAGTCTGGGCTTCGCCTGGGCCAGGGACAATCAGGAGGTCTTTGGCTTCCTAAGTCTAGGCCAGAGACTGGGCCTGTCACAAGTTCATTGGCCAAGGCCTCATGTTTATTGAAGCCCTAATTAAACTTCAGACATTCCTGATGAAGTTATACTGGTGTGATTTGGCATTTGTTGAAGTTCTCATTTGTCACCTGTGAACACTCCTTAAGTACCACAATTTTTGTGACCCTATTTTGGCATATCTTCTCTTTTTTGATTATGCTAAAAGCCTAAAAAAACCCAAAAGCTGCCCAGGCCATTCTCAACCTCCAAAGGTCCCTACATAGGGGCAGCCTTAGTGAAGGTGTGGCTCCTGAGAGGCCCTACCCACGAGAGCATTCCTTCCTAGAGAGACTAGGAGGGTAGGTGTGCTGGGACCCAGATGCCTGGAGCCTGTGCCCTTCATACTCAAAGCCCTGGGGTGGTGGCATCTGCCTGGGGGTGGGGAGGTAGCCACTTAGCCCCAAGGCCTAGAAGCCTTAGCCAACTCTGTCCCCATGCCTGTCATGGAGGGAGGACTGTGAAGACCTCGAGCTGGCATCCAGGAAGGACTAGGAGCAGAAGAGGCTCTATTTTCTGTCACTTACTTAAAAAAAAAAACTTCAGTAAGGACAGTGCAACAAACAAGGGTGTATGAACTGGCTTTAATGTGTATCCCAGAGTCGGTTCACCTTGGAAGAACTAGTGATCCACACTCCAGAAGAGCTTCATGCACACGGGTGTATCCCAGCCCACACTCCAAATGCAGCTATAAGTGCTGCAGTTATGCTCACCTGCCCTGGCACTAGAGGGTCTTCTATTATTAGTCTCGGGAATGTCTGGGACTCACTCAAAATGTCACACAGGCACTTCCACTCTTGGACAGAAGGGATGTGAGAAACTGGTGACCACAGAGCCCAACAGCCTTTAGAATGACATTCAAGGGCCCAGAACTCCCTCAGGCCCCATGTTTTACACTGCACAAAAAGATTCTGTCAGCCAGTGGGAAGGCCAGCCAGTCTTACTGACAGAATGCTGCTGCGTCCTCTGTCAGCCAGGCTTCCCTGCAAGGAGCTGTGCCTGGAACCTCTCAGAAATTACAGACATGATGATTTTTGCCTGCTCGCTAAGACGTGCTTATATGTCTGGAAGAATTTCTTCTTGGACCCGTTTTCATTGTGGCAAGGCTGTTGGAGAGGGAACCTACAGTTCCCACCCCCTATCAGGGTCAGGTTTTCAATATCCACCGGACAATCAGAACTGACTGCAAGGGCTTAGGTCAGTTTGCAACAAGCAGCCTCACAGGCCGAAGCCAATCTGTCCTCAAAGCTGCAGGGCTGGCTCAGTTGAGCCAAGAGCTGGAAGTCCTGAGGCTGGAGATCCAGCCAGCACCTGTGGGGAGGAGCTGACCCAGAGTGTGGTTGAAAAAAATAAACATGACTTCCTCCAACCTAAGTGTGGCAGAGCAAATCTAAACATGCTTACTGTTCATTTGTAAGTGAAGGCTGCATGTTAGAATTCCAGACATGATACCTGCATTGTCAAGTGAGTAAAAAATTAGCAACAGGAAAATACCGAATGATTGTCTTAAAGAATAAGACAATATGGATCCTGCTCGTGACAACAAAAGATACGTTATTTGGCCATAGTTTCCCATATTCAACTTTAAAAGATTCTTGATCTAGAATTGTACATTTGGATCAATAAAGAAATAACAGACTCAGACAAAATTTAAATATTTAGGTAAAAGAAGTGCTGAAAGAGGAAGAAAGCATTCAGCTTTTACTTGAGATCTAAAGTGAAATGGAGACCAGTTAAGATCAAAGGGCTGGGCCACTGTTTTCCACATGGTAGATGGCAGAGGACTACAAAAGCAGTCAACAGACCTCAGTGGTGGGAGGGGGAAAGAAGCCTTCTCTCACAAGGATGTTTAAACCAAATGTTGACACTTCAGGGGACGTTTGCCAATCAGTTTATTTAATGAATTTTAAAAAACAACAAAACTTAATGAATTAAAGCAAAAATGAAAAAGCTGCTCTCTACAGTTCAGAAAGCAAGGTCAGCCTCCAAGAGACTTCCAAAATACACTGGAACACTGAAGAGTCTAGTAGCATTACATTTCTCAGTTTGTAGGCTGTAATAACCCATGCTCTTTGTCCTCTTAAAGGCTGTGTTTTCTGAGCCCTAGAAGGATGGAGAAGTCATTTAATACAAGCCTCTGACCATATGAGGACACAGAGGTTGGGTACGGCTCACAGCACAGAGGGGTAAGTGGCAGGGCTGGGGCCAGAGCCTTGGTCTACAGCTCTGGTCGAGGACTCTTCCACTACATCTTGCTGTCTTGGAGCTCAGCATGTCTTAGAGCCCAAACTGCATTTCCTGTATTTCTTTTTACACTGTGTCAGCAGGGCAGCTTTATTTTATTAAATTGTTAAAAGTAATACCCTTTCAGGGATAAAATGGCATTCCTGTCTTTCCATTTGTAACAAAAACTAGGAAAGATTAATAATCATTCAGAGAAAAAAAAAGCCTTGAGAAGATAAGTGTTTATAAAGTGTATTTTAAATTAATACTAAAAGTTTATTTGAAAACATAACAAGGAGGGATAGAAGAAAAGATGGTGGTGTGAGTAGGGTGGCAGAAATCTCCTCCAAAACCATATATATTTTGAAAATACAGCAAATACAACTATTCCTAAAAGAGTGACCAGAAGATACAGTACACCAGCCAGGCTACATCTGCGAGAACCCAACATCTCACAGAAAAGGGTAAGATACAAAGCCATGACCCAGTGGGATCCAAGCACTCCCCCACCCCAGCTCACCGGTGGGAGAAAAAGAATCAGAGTGGGGAGGGAGTGGAAGCACAGGACTGCTAAATAACCAGCCCTAGTAATCTGCCCCTGGGAGCACAGATACCCATTGCATGGTGCTCCGGATATTAGAGGAGTGGAAAAGCAAAATCCAAGACTAACACTGCGAACAGGTTCCCACAGCTGGCTGCCCTGGGACAAAAGAAAAGCAGGTGATTTAAAAGTCTTAAAGGGACAAGGGTTTAACAGGTGGACAAAATCGTCCTGGCACACTTAGCCCAGAAGGCTGGGAACTTTAAGGAACTTCAGGCACCCTAACCCCTTGGTTGGCAATGCAGCTCCAAGGCCTCTCACTGTGATAAGCTGCATGCCATTCCTTCCTTCCCGCTGGCATTGCAAGCAAACCAGCTGACCTGCCACTGCTGCAGAACAGCCGGGGAGGAGCCCCGCCTACAGCAACCACACAGCTTAACACAGAGGCTTCTCCCTGTGTGCGGCTAACCAGCCCAAACCCAGAGGCTGCTCCCTGCATGCAGTGGACATGGGCACAGAGTCCGGGAGGCATGAAGGGACTCTGTTCTCACGGCAGAACAGATGCCGCTCGGCTGTGATGCCCACCAGCACCCTAGGCCATTGCAAGGGCCACCCCACCCATGGCAGCTCACGGGATTAACCCAGATGCTGCTCCCTGCACATGGTTGACTAGCACAGACAGAGGAGACAGGCACAGAGTCCGGGAGGCACAAAGGGGCTTTCTTTGCACAGAAGACCACACGTCACTTGCCTGTAACCCTGGCCAGCGCCCTACACCAGGGCTGCCCAGCCATTGGCGGCTTAGGGGATTAATCCAGAGGCTGCTCCTGTGTGTGGCTCACTGGCACAGAGAGTGGAGATGGGTGCAGAGACCAGGAGGCATGAAGGGGCTCTGTTCTCATGGCTTCTCATGGCAGAACACATGCTGCTGGTCCGCAAACCCTGCCAGTGTCCTTGGCCATCCCAAGGGCTGCCATGCCAACGGCAGCTTAGGGGATTAACCCAGAGGCTGCTCCCTGTGAGCAGTTGACCAGCACAGGCAGAGGAGACAGGTACAGAGACTGGGAGGCATAAAGGGGCCTTGTCCTTGCAGCAGACACATGCACTGCTGGCCTGCGACCCCTGCCAGTGCCCTAGGCCATCAGGAGGGCCGCTCTGTCCATGGCAGCCTAGGATATTAACCCAGAGGCTGCGCCCTGTGCACAGTTAACTGGCACAGACAGCAGAGACAGGAAAGGCGACTGGCAAGCAGGAAAGGACTTTGTTCTCCCAGTTGACACATGTGCCACTCACTGGCAACCACTCCCATCACCATGAAAAGGCAGAAGAACCTTGTTCAATCCAAAATCCCTCAAACACCAGAAAGAGGGCTTGGTGACACTGAAATGACCACTCTTCCTGAAAAAGAATTCAAAATAAAAGTCATAAGCACGCTGATGGAGCTACAGAGAAATATTTGAGAGCTAAGGGATGAATTCAGGAGGGAAATAACAGAAATGGAACAAACAATGGAAGGATTTAAGAGCAGACTAGATGAGGTGCAAGAAACTGTTAATGGAAAAGAAACCAGAGGACAAGAATACAGAGAAGCTGAGGCAGAGAGAGATAAAAGGATCTCTAAGAATGAAAGAATATTAAGAGAACTGTGTGACCAATCCAAACGGAACAATATTCACATTATAGGGGTAAAAAAAGAAGAGAGAAAAAGGGATAGAAAGTGTCTTTGAAGAAATAATTGCTGAAAATTTCCCCAATCTGGGGAAGGAAATAGTCTCTCAAGCCATGGAGATGCACAGATCTCCCAACACAAGGGACCAAGGAGGAAAACACCAAGACATATAGTAATTAAAGTGGCAAAGACCAAAGACAAGGACAGAGTATTAAAACCACCCAGAGAGAGAAAAAAGATCACCTCCAAAGGAAAACCCATCAGCCTATCATCAGACTTCTCAGCAAAAACCTTACAGGCCAGAAGGGAATGGTATGACATATTCAAGACAATGAAACAGAAGGGCCTCGATCCAAGAATACTCAATCCAGCAAGATTATCATTTAAATTTGAAGGAGGGATTAAATAATGCCCAGATAAGCAAAACTTGAGGGAATTTACCCTGCAAACCATCTCTACAGTGTATTTTAAAGTGACTACTCTAGATGGAAGTATGCCTTAGGCTAAATAGCTGTCACCAGAGAAAATAAAACCACAGCAAAGGAAGTGGAGCAACAAAATACTAACTAAATAAAATGAGCTATCCACAAAGTCAGTCAAGGGAAACACAAAGAGTACAGAATAAAACACCTAACATATAAAGAGTGGAGGAGGAAGTAAAGAAGGGAGAGAAATAAAGAATCATCAGACTGTGTTTATAATAGTGTAATAAGTGAGTTAAGTTAGATGGTTAGATAGCAAAAAAGCTGCCCTTGAACATTTGGTAACCATGAATCCAAAGCCTGCAATGGCAGTAAGTACATATCTATCAATAATCACCCTAAATGTAAATGGACGGAATGCACCAGTCAAAAGACACAGAGTTACAGAATGGATAAAAAAGCAAGACCCATCTATATGCTGCCTACAAGAGACTCACTTCAAACCCAAACACATACACAGACTAAAAGTGAAGGGATGGAAAAAGATATTTCATGCAAACTATAGGGAGAAAAAAGCAGGTGTTGCAGTACTTGTATTAGACAAAATTGACTTCAAAACACAGAAAGTAACAAGACACAAAGAAAGACATTACATAACGATAAAGAGGTCAGTCCAACAAGAGGATATAACTATTATAAATATCTATGAACCGAACACAGAAACACCTACATATGTGAAACAAATACTAACAGAATTAAAGGAGGAAATAGACAGCAGTGCATTCATTTTAGGAGACTTCAACACACCGCTCACTCCAAAGGACACATCAACCAGACAGAAAACAAGTAAGGACACAGAGGCACTGAACAACACACTAGAACACATGGACTTAACAGATTATCTACAGAACTCTCCACCCAAAAGCAGCAGGATACACATTCTTCTCAAGTGCACATGGAACATTTTCCAGAATAGACCACATACTAGGCCACAAAAAGAGCCTCAGTAAATTCAAAAAGATTGAAATTCTACCAACCGACTTCTCAGATCACAAAGGTTTAAAACTAGAAATAAATTGTACAAAGAAAACAAAAAGGCTCACAAACACATGGAGGCTTCACAACATACTCCTAAATAATCAATGGATCAATGACCAAATTAAAACAGAGATCAAGCAATATATGGAGACAAATGAAAACAACAGCACAATGTCCCAACGTCTGTGGGACGCAGTGAAGGCAATTCTAAGAGGAAAGTATACAGCAATGCAGGCCTATTTAAAGAAGAAAGAAAAATCCCAAATGAATAGTCTAAATTCACAATTATTGAAACTGGAAAAGAAGAACAAATGAGGCCCAAATTCAGCAGAAGGAGGGACATAATAAAGATCAGAGAAGAAATAAATATAATTGAGAAGAATGAAACAATAGAAAAAATTAATGAGATCAAGAGCTGGTTCTTTGAGACAAAATAGATAAAGCCCTAGCCAGACTTATTAAGAGAAAAAGAGAATCTATACACATAAATAGAATCAGAAATGAGAAAGGAAAAATCACGATGGACACCACAGAAATACAAAGTTATTAGAGAATACTACCAAAATCTATATGCTAACAAATTGGATAACCTAGAAGAAGTGGACAACATTCTAGAAAAATACAACATTCCAAGATTGACCCAGGAAGAAACAGAAAGTCTAAACAGACCAATTACCAGCAACAAAACTGAATCGGTAATCAAAAAACTACCCAAGAACAAAACCACCAGACCAGATGGCTTCACCACTGAATTTTATCAGACATTTAGAGAAGACGTAATAGCCATTCTCCTTAAAGTTTTCCAAAAAATAGAAAGAGGAGGGAATATTTCCAAACTTATTCTATGAAGCCAGGATCACTCTAATACCAAAACCAGGCAAAGACACCACAGAAAAAGAAAATTACACACCAATATCCCTGATGGACATAGATGCAAAAATACTCAACAAAATATTAGCAAACTGAATTCAAAAGTACATCAAGAGGATGATACACATAACCAAGAGGGATTCATCCCAGGGGTGCAAGGATGCTACAACATTTGAAAATCCATCAACATCATCCACCACATCAATAAAAAGAAGGACAAAAACCACATGATCATTTCCATAGATACTGAAAAAGCATTCAACAAAATTCAACATCCATTCACAATAAAAACTCCCAACAAAATGGGCATAGAGGGCAAGTACCTCAACATAATAAAGGCCATATATGACAAACCCACAGCCAACATTATATTTAACAGTGAGAAGCTGAAAGCTTGAAAGCTTTTTCTCTAAGACTGGGAAAAAGACAAGGATACCCACTCTCCCCACTTTAATTCACCATAGTTCTGGAGGTCCTAACCACAACAATCAGACAACACAAAGAAATAAAAGGCATCCAGATTGGTAAGGAAGAAGTCAAACTGTCACTGTTTGCAGATGACATGATATTGTACATCATAAACCCTAAAGAATCCACTCCAAAACTATGAGAACTAATATCTGAATTCAGCAAAGTTGCAAGATACAAAATTAATACACAGAAATCTGTTGCATTCCTATACACTAAAGATGAACTATCAGAAAGAGAATTCAGGAAAACAATTCCATTCACAATTGCATCAGAAAGAATAAAATACCTAGGAAAAACCTAACCAAGGAAGTGAAAGACCTATACCCTGAAAACTACAAGACACTCTTAAGAGAAATTAAAGAATACACTAGTAAATGGAAATTCATCCCATGCTCTTGGGTAGGGAGAATTAATACTGTCAAAATGGCCATCCTGCCTACAGTAATCTACAGATTCTATGCAATCCCTGTCAAAATACCAACAGCATTCTTCAACGAACAGGAACAAATATTTCTAAAATTCATATGGAACCACAAAAGACCCCGAACAGCCAAAGCAATCCTGAGAGGGAAGAATAAAGCAGGGGATATCTCGCTTCCCAACTTCAAGCTCTACTACAAAGCCATAGTAATCAAGACAATTTGGTACTGGCACAGGAACAGACCCAAGACCAGTGGAAGAGAACAGAGAGTCTAGATATTAACCCAAGCATATACGGTCAACTAATATACAATAAAGGAGCCATGGATATACAATGGGGAAATGACAGCCGCTTCAACAGCTGGTGTTGGCAAAACTGGACAGCTACATGTAAGAGAATGAAAATGGATGACTATCTAACTCCATTCACAAAAGTAAACTCAAAATGGATCAAAGACCTGAATGTAAGTCATGAAACCATAAAAGTCTTAGAAGAAAACATAGGCAAAACTCTCTTGAATATAAACACAACAACTTCTTCATGAATATATCTCCACAGGCAAAGGAAACAAAAGCAAAAATGAACAACTGGGACTATATCAAACTAAAAAGCTTCTGTACAGCAAAGGACACCATCAGTAGAACAAAAGGGCATCCTACAGTATGGGAGAATATATTCATAAATGACATATCTTTTAAGGGGTTGCCATCCAAAATATACAAAGAGCTCACACACGTTCAACAAACAAAAAGCAAATAAGCCAATTAAAAGATGAGCAGAGGATCTGAACAGACACTTCTCCAAAGAATAAATTCAGATGGCCAACAGACACATGAAAAGATGCTCCACATCACTAATCATCAGAGAACTGCAAATTAAAACCACAATGAGATATCACCTCACACCAGTTAGGATGGCCGACATCCAAAAGACAGACAACAAATGTTGACGAGGATGTGGAGAAAGGGGAACCCTCCTACACTGCTGGTGGGAACGTAAATTAGTTCAACCATTGTGGAAAGCAGTATGGAGGTTCCTCAAAAAACTAAATAGAAATACCATTTGACCCAGGAATTCCACTCCTAAGAATTTACCCTAAGAATGCAGGAGCCCAGTTTGAAAAAGACAGATGCACCCCTATGTTTATCGCAGCATTATTTACAACAGCCAAGAAATGGAAGCAACCTAAGTCTACATCAGCAGATGAATGAATAAAGAAGATGTGGTATATACACAATGGAATATTATCCAGCCATAAGAAGAAAACAAATCCGACCATTTGCAACAACATGGATGGAGCTGGAGGGTATTATGCTCAGTGAAATAAGCCAGGTGGAGAAAGACAGGTACCAAATGATTTCACTCATCTGTAGAGCATAAAACAAAGGAAAAACTGAAGGAACGAAACGGCAGCAGACTCACAGAACCCAAGAACGGACTAACAGTTACTAAAGGGAAAGGGACTGGGGAGGATGGTGGGAAGGGAGGGATAAGGGAATAAAAGGCATTACATTAGCACATATAATGTAGGGGGGGGGGCAGGGGAAGGCAGTATAGCACAGAGAAGACAAGTAGTGACTCTATAGCATCTTACTATGCTGATGAACAGTGACTATAATGGGGTATGTGGTGGGGACTTAATAATGGGGAAACCTAGTAACCACAATGTTGCTCATGTAATTGTATATTAATGATACGAAAAAAAAGCATAACAAAACATGAGTGACCCAGCATTGCCCTGGAGATGAGGCAAAATAAAATTGCCTAAAATCCTACCCTGTCTTCCAATTTTGGGGTCAGTAGATCTCCCCAACCCCTCCACGATCTGTGTTTCCCCAGGGGTGGCCGTCTGGCCCTGGGGCGCCTCATCTCCGTGATGTTGCCTCCATAAGGCATACGCCAAGTAACATGGATTTGGCTCCTGCTTCGGTTGTTCAGAACCACCCCCACAACAAATGAACAAAAAGCCAACAGCCACACACCAAGTAGTCATGGGTTTAACAGATTTTACTCCAGATTCACAGGGATATCCTGAGTCTGTTCATGCTCCCTTCATTCCCCACCTGACATCTCTGCTCCTCACATGCTTCCCTCTGTCCCCTCAAGAGACAGGGCCAGAAAAAGCCCACTCTCCAGCAAAGTGTTAGGGACCAGCCTTCCACCCTGAGCACGTAGCACAGTATTTTCCAAACACAGCAGTTCAGCCTCTAAGGAGGGCTCTTCTAACACCACCCTTTAGTGGTGCAGCTGCTCAGAGAAGGTTAGTGTTGAACCCTGGGAATATGGGGGCAAAGTTAAGCAGTGCTATAAGTTCTTTAAAATGTTTTATCTTAAAATGCATGTTGGGCATGCATTTTACTCTACAACTGTGCTCTATAATGCATTCTCCAAAATGTGAACGTAACATTGATGCTCCAGAAAGACACTGTGTGTTGGTACCGTGGCTTCTCTTCTCCACACTCTCGCATACTGAGGAGAAGCTATTGGATTTAGGCCCAATTTTGAGAAGCAAGGCCCTTTGGAGTCTCTAAAGGCTGCAGTAGGGCATTGAAAACTAATACTAATATTTCAGAAAAGCTGAAGGAACTGTTAATTTATGAGACAAGGTTAATTTATGAGACAAGGTGTAAGACTAATGACTTTGTTCTGGGCTGGCAACAGTGGCACCAGTTGTCTCACAGGAAAACTGACTATTAATAAATACAGATCCCAGACAAATAAAATCTTTCTGTAGAGGGAAAAAGAATTTGAAAGGTCTTGGTTTTGAAAAAACTGGGAACCATTACTTCAAATTTTAAGGTAATTGAAACACTGATTTCAGTATGAATTGAAGTAAAATGCTTTAAGTCCTTTCACCAGATCTGGATCAATCTCAAGTGTTAATGAACAATTTATTGTCGTTTTAAACCTGCATTCAATCATTCCATTCCTGGGCAATTGCGTAGTTTCCTGTAGCAAAACCAAGATAGAAGCAGAGTTGGACTTTCCCCGGTGTTTGGCAAGGATCTCAAAGTAACCACCTCAGGCTTCCGCTTAAATTTGCTGACGGAAACAGTAGGCTGACTCTCCCGAGATGTCCAAGAATGTTATTAAGATGAAATCATTTTGTACTTTTATCTATTTCTGTTTGTTTTAATGTCTGATATAGGCTTTACACTGCATCTATTTGGAGTTACAGAGTCTCTGCAAGTGAGTTTAATACCATTAACAAGTGCCTACTTGGTGCCTTCTGTGTGGTAGGCATTGTTCTATACAGAAAGCAGATATGGCCTCTGTTCTTCCGCAGAACTGAAACTTTTACCTCCCTCCCCAAACCCTATAATCTAGGCACACCAGATTGCACACTGGTCTCCAAACATGCCACATGCCTGCTCATCCTGAACATCTCTCAATGTCTTCCTCTATGACCTGAATATCTTCTCACGTCTCACTTTGCTTTTGGACTACCTCAAATGGCTTCTCCTCTGTAAGCTTTTCTTACATGATGAGCAGTAAACTCAGGGTCTAAAGATGCTCAACATCATTAGGGATTAAGAAAATGCAAATAAAACTATACTGAATTGAATGGTGGCCTCAAAAAGATATATCTCATCCTAATACCTGGCACCTGTGAATTGACCTTATTTGGGAAAAGGGTCATTGCAGATGTTATTAAGTTAAGGACCTTGAGATGAGATCATCCTGGGTTATCCAGGTAGGCCCTAAATCCAATGACAAATGTCCTTTTAAGAGACAGAAGAGAAGAAGACACAGGGAGTCAGAGGAGAAGGCCATGTGAAAATGAAGGAAGAGATTGGAATTATGCAGCCACGGTCCAAGGACACCCAGAGCCACCGCCAGAAGCTGGAAGATGCACGGGAAGATTCTTCCCAAGAGCCTTTGGAGTAAGCACAGCTCTGCTGACACCTTGATAAATCAATGACTCTGTCCTCCAGAATAAATTTCAATTTTTTTAAGATCATAAATTTGTGGTAAATTGTTATAGCAGCCACAGAAAAATAACAGACCACACGACCCAACAATTTCACTCCTTGGTATATATATCCAAGAGAAGTGAAAACATGTCCAAACAAAAACATGTAGACAAATGTTCATAATCGCATCATTCATAAGGGTCCCAAAGTGGAAACCCAAATGTCCACAACTGATGAATGAACAGATACAGTACATTCGTACAATGGAATAATATTCAGCCATTAAAAGGAATGAGGTACTGATACATGCTACAAGTTGGATGAGCCTGGAAGCCATTATGCTAAATGAATGAAGCTAGTCACAAAAACCCACATAATGTATGGTTCCATTTATATTAAATGTCCAGAAAAGTTAGAACCATACTAATAGATAGTACATTAAACATTGCCTTGGGTAGGGGTAGGTTGAATAAGGAACTGGGAGAATGGAGAATGAATTATAAATAATGAATCATTATGAAGATAATTATTTTGGATCTATCCTACCATTATCTAAACAGCAAACTTACTACCAGAAAAGTAAGTTCCAAAAGGAATTATTAACGTTGATCTCTGATGCTTTGTGTTCTAAGAAATGTGTCCTTGTAGGTTGATGGGGGAAGTTCCTAATCAGTTTAAATCCTAACCCTTTTCCTGAGAGGAAACACTTGGCATCTAACAGGTTCCTCTCCTACTTTATTCTCTCTATTCACTTCGGTGCTTAAAGACTCATGGAAACTGCATTATCTGTTCACTGGGGACTGCCCGATTGAAATCCACCTTCACTTCCTGGTAAACTTTACCATTTGTCAGTTTCCTCCAATGATTCTCATCACACTGAGCAATCTAACACAATAGTTGGAATTCTCTCTCAAAATGATCCATTTTAAGACATGGCTTCTAAGAATGGGCATGACATCTAAAAGTATGAGTGGTGTCCGGGCATGGGGCCAGAGGGGGAACATCACATACAACGCCAGATCCTCAGAAGACCTGTGTGGAGAGTGCCCACCTCTGCCCTACTCCAGCACATGCTCATAGGCCAGTCTGGCTCAGCTCTAAGGCCCAGTCAGAGAATTTCGGAGCAGTTCTGCTCAGTATGACTTTAAGGGATTGTGCTGAGGTGACTGATGCTGCAGAGCTGATTTAAATGTTCAGGTCCCTTTTAGCATGGGCATTAGGAATGCTGTGTCCCCCGGAGCCCACCCAGGTCTGAACATCCAGGTCGATGGAGGGGCTCAGGAAGGCCTGGCTCTTGGCATGGCTCTGGGGCAGACTGCAGTCATGGCTCAGCTGTCCCTGTCCATCTTTTCATCTGCCCCTTCTAGAGCCTGTTTAGTGGAGCTGACCCCTGCCTCCCAGACCTGGTCAGAATCTCTCTGGCCAGAATGACTGATTGAGGCATGGGCATCTGACCCAGGCAGGTGAAACTGAACCCTCACTGGAGCCTCTAGAAAAGACACCCCTTTCCCTGGGGGTGCAGGCCTGGAGAAAGAAAGCACTGATTTGGAGGAGGGCAGCCTAAGAGTCTAAGTCTGTCTTCATCACTTAGTAGCTCTGTGTCTTGAGCCAACTGTTTAAACTTGGAATCTGGATTTTTTCATCTGTATAATAAGAGCAGTATTACAAATTCCACAAAACCAGTATAAGGATTAAATTGAATCATGTGAGATTCAAAGCACAGTTCCTAGCCCCTCAGAGTCCCTCAGCAGTGACAGCTGTTTGGAAAGAGTGCAGGGAAGAGCCTTTGGCGGGGCGTGGGGGGAGTAACTTTTCCAAGGACCTTGATTCAACCTTACAATTTTTCATCTTAAAACTACCTTTCTGGCCCAATTTACCCCTGCACTTCTGCTGATTATGCTGCTTCTCAGATGAATGAGTAATAAAAATGCAGAACATTCATGTCATTTCATTATTATGATTAATTATCCCACCTAAAAAGTACCTACCAGAACCTGTCGGTGCTGCTTTTCTAGTTGATAGCCTCCAAAATGCAGTATGCCAGGTTTTGCCTGTATGATCTTATTATTCAGAAGTTTTTCATAAACCTCTACAAAAACAATGTAGATAAGTACATCATGAGATGAGACATAAAAGAGAATATTAAATAAAAGAAGATCCTATTAACATGGGCTCTCTTTAATTTAGGATATTTTAAGCAAATGAAAAGTTTCAGACAGAGGATACAGATGTCAACAGGATTAATGATCTGTTCCAAATGAGCTGTGCTGCTTCCCTCTATTTGTACATATCATTTAAGAGCTACTATCTCAATACAAATTCACATGCATAGTTTATTACCTATTAAAATTATTTGCTCTTTACATTTTGTACAGATCTTTGTAATAAAACATGAACTCATAAAGAGCACACGCCCTGGCTTTGCTGTGTATAACACTGAGATTACTTATTATGTAATGAATACCCAGTTCAAAGAATCTGAACACCGAGTGTTTGATTTTATTACTGTGTATTTAACTGTTATTATTTCCTGTGACTAGGATTACATGTGATATAGAGTAACCTTAAAGCTCTGAAGAGTATTGTTCTGGCCAGTAGTCTCAAACCGCTATTGTTCTAACATGAACATCTTTTTTTTTTTTCCAGTTCTGAGAACAAGGTTAAAACAGCCGAGCTCACAAAAGTGTCCAGGCCTACAAAACTTCTCCCAGCTCTACATCTTGACAGGAGCTGAGGTATATGGAGAAGGAACTGAGACCCCACCACACAACTGTGTCTGTGTCTTCAGGGCTTTATGCCAGGCATTTGTTTGTAATCCTCACTCCAACCCTAAGAGTTAGGTATTAACCCCATTTTTCAGATGAGGGAGCTGAGACTCAAAAAGATGAAGCAAAGTGCCCACAGCTGGTAGTTAAAAATCAAGCTCAGACCTGTCAGACTCCAACCACTGACCTGCCTTCTTCAGTATGAACCCATTCCCCACCTTCTTGCAAGTGATGACCTTTCACCTTGGCTCTATCCAAGTCCTGTGAGCCAGAGACATCCTTATCCCATCCCTCAGCCCACTGTGTACTCTGAAGCGGCTGTGCAATATTTGGGGTTTCTGCTCCTCACCAGGTGAGCTGTCACTGTCATCAGCTTTGAGCCAAACTAAAGGGCTGGAATGGGATAAGGATAGTGTTTCAGGGGGACTGACAATATCTGGAGGTTATTTGGTGATTTTTTAATTGTTGAAATTAACTATCTGGTGATTTATTTTTTAATGCTGAAGGTTCTGTCTTCAGGGCCACAAAACAGATATAAAACAGCATTTTCTGTTAATGTCTGGAAAGAGTCAAGAACACTAATTTGCACTCAACAAGTTCTACAGTCACAGAAGAGCCACACCAAAACACTACAGTTCCAGCGCTTGTGATGGATCTTGAAAGATGAGTGGAAAGTAACCTGGTATGATGGTGAGGGCCAGACACTGGGGGGCTGCAACAGACCAACAGTAACTCTCTGCTTGGTTGTGCCACCCTGGGGAATTCCCTGACCTCTCCAAGTCTCAGCTTCCCCAACAGTAAAATGGAAATAGAATACTGATGTTGTGTGACTTAGAATAATGGAGGCAAAATGATTAGCCTTATACATAATAGCTGTGTGATTTAACAGGCTTCCCAGGCTAAGGGATGTGCATATTAAAAGGCAAGAAGGTATAAAATGCACATGGTATTGAAGGAGCAGGAATAACATGATATGGCTGGATTTGGAGCCGGGGGTGGGGGGTGGTGAGGGGGCCGTGAGGCACATCATGAAGATGGTGCTGGGTGGGCAGGTTCAGATCAACAGCAAAGGAAGCCAGATGCTAAGTGGAGAAATATGCAAATGAACCTCTGAGAGTATTCAAGCAGGATAGGGACAGGAGCCAGGCATGATTCTACAAAGGAAACTCACAGGGGTATGAAGAGTGGTCTGGAGGACCAGGTGGCTAGGAGGAGACCCCCTGCAGCGGTCCTGGAGACCTGCTGAGAATGAGCAACAGGGCAGCGGGGACAGACAGGAAAGAGATTTGAGGAATAGCAAGAGAACTTAGTGACTAATTTACACCACAAAAATTTCTCAGTTATGCAGATGGATCTAAATAGAACCATTGTTCTTAATAAAGACTATTATGAGCCTATAAAACAATACAGATAAATCAGCACCAAAAACTCCATTATGCTTTCTGGACTTTGGATCTTCTGGGAAGGTGTGAGTTGTAAGGCAAATCTGTTATCTAACCACTTACTTGATTCTAGGAGGTGATTAGGTACTTCTGTTCTTTTCTTGGGCTCCTCTACCAAGTTCTTCAAAAGGAGGGGTGATACATTATTGAATGGTTCTTCAGCATTCTTTGGTTCTTTGCTGGGGGTTTTCACTGCTGCCATTTTATCATGAAAAATGGAGTCTTCTTTTTAGAGCCAAAGGTCATTTCCTGGGAGGAAAACAGTAGCAGTAAATCATCCATGAGAAACCACACACAGGTTTTTCTCAATCCTTGACAAATGTACCTCTTGTCCCTGCCTGGTTTACTGTGGCTCAGACCCTCCCTGCCTCTCGTCTCTCTGCTGGCCACTCCATTCCCACACACGCCTGTCCCACTGATCTCCTTGCATCACACATCACAACCCAGTAACGTGCCATTGCTCAAAACCCTTCTGTGTTCCTTAGTTCTCCTTAAGTGCTTTTCCCAAAATGTGGTCCTAAGATGCTTCTTGAGCTATTAGTAGGGGCATACAAAGGAAAAAATAAAGTTCTCACAGTTGAGTAAATTTGGAAAATGTTCAACAGTTAACAGGCCTCTTCTTTCTGAGATTTCTCCAGATCAGTTTCTTAGATGAACGTAACCATGAACCCCTTTAACCCATTTGGAGACACTGTTTGCAGGACACTGGCATTTAGGAGCCACTTTCCTTGGCTCCTCTCTGGGTCCATGAAATGGTGAAGAAGCCATAGAGGGCCTCCAGCACTGCTGCGGGCACTCCCGGGAGCTCTGTCCCAGGACCTAGGGTCCTGGTTCATGTCCCTTCGCCAGACTCTCCCTAACAAACTCATTTTGGGGTCCATCTTCTTCATAAAGCCCACCCTGGTCCCAACACCCTTCAGAGTTCTTTAGCAATTACTGCCTCTACTATTCATTTGGCGCTAAGAATTTACTGCCTTGTAATGGCACTTCACAATTCCCACATCTTTATATCTTCCACAGCTAAGTGTCTAAACTTGAGGCCTTTGTACATGCTGGGGGTTGCTCTGTGAAGCCCCCAAAAGTTGAATTCAAAAGCATGTGTGGCTCTTTAGTGCTTGCTTTTTTTTTTTTTGAGAAGGCTCATAGCTTTAGATTCCCCCGAATCTAAAGCCCTTAAGCAAAATATGGTGACCCCACTGAAGAAGGTGCTTAATAAGCACTATCTGACGTAAGTTTCCTCTTTCTCCTCACCTCCCTTCCCCTCGCACTAGCAGCTCCTCAGCTCACCGCAGCTGCACCTCACCTGCTTGGTTCTCCTCCAGCACCTGCCCCAGGCTCACCGTCCAGCCCCTCCTCCTCCCGGTCCCTCAAATTCCTTGCCTCTACTTGAGGCAGGTATGAAAGCTAAACCGTTTTCACACGCGCTCCCATTCCCGTGTACTCAGCCCCAGGTGAACCTGTCTCCTTTCCACATCCCCCGCCGGGAAGGCCCCTCACCCTGCCCAACACCCGCTCCCCTCAGCGCCCCCCTTACTCCATCCCCGCTAGAGGCAGGGGCGGCCGCAGACCCACGCACCACCCCAGCCTCATTTAACCCTTTAGGCCCGACGTCTCCTCCGACCCTGGCCAGGCCGGCTTGCGGCTGGACACCCGCCCGGGTTGAGGGCTTCCTCAGCAGCTCGGCGCCCGCCAAGGGGGCCGCGGCGGCCCCACGTCTGGGCCGCTCACCCTGGGGTGGATTCCCGGCGGATTCGGCCCGCGGCGCGCCAGCTCCGGGCGTTGCCGTGACGACGCGGACGCGCTCCGGGGCCTGAGAGAACGGACGCGACCAAACTCCCCAGGGACGTGGGGGGCGGGGGGAGCCCGGCGGCCGAGGCTTGAGGTCGGAGGCCGTGGGTGACCTTGGGGGCTCGGAGCTGTGTACGGGGCCTGGGAAGGACAAAGAGAGGGACTTATGGGGTGCGAGGCCAGTAGGTTTCCGACGGGAGATAAGAAAGCGGGGAGACTCTAGACACTGGACCCCCGCGAGCGGGAGAGCGGAGCGCCGAAAGGGGCGGAGCCTCCGGAGCCCCTTGGCCCCTCCCCCGTGCGCAGCAGTCCGTGGGCGGCCGACTTTAACAAAGTCCGCTTTGCGTCTTCTATTGTGCTGTTTCAGACGTACACGAAGGTAGGCAGAATAGTATGATGAGCCTTCAACATCCGCAACAGTCACCAATCTGTTTCCTCTGTGCCTTTCCCCTACCCTCTGTTTTGCTTTGAAGAAAATCCCAAACATTTCCTTAAGAAATATTTTAGAGTATACCTCCAACAGATAGACTCTTTAGAAACATAACCACAATGCCAGTACCTTAACAAATTACATAATTTCTTAACATCTTCAAATACGCAGTATTAAGTTGTCTCACAAAGGTCATAAAATTATTTTTAAAGAGTTTGCCAGTTTGAATCAGAATTCGAATAAAATCCACGCATTTCAATTGATTGATATGTCCTTTCGGTCTTTTTAATCAATAGATTCTCCTTCATATCTTTCTGTTGTTGCAATGCATTAATTGAAGAAACTGTTTTATCCTGATACTTTTATTTTGGGGTTATAAACCATGAAACTGCGTTTACACAGGCGGCCCATGCTCTTCCCAGGAGCTGTGCTTGTCTCAGTCCTTCCACATTACGACTTGACCCTTGCTTGATGTTATTTTCGGCTTACTGTCCATAAGAGATGATAGAAGGAATCCAACAGAAATACCTGCCTTTCCCACACCCACATCACTTGTGCTGTATGTGGTTTTCCTTCCCCCACTTGTGGTGGAATGTTCATATTTTCCATCTTCCCATTCTCTGATCCCTTTCTCCTGCCTACCATCATCACTGATTAAAATATTCCCCATCTTTAAGTGTTAGCACTGAAGACGCTATAGCCTCCACCCTCCCCATAACCCTCCAGGCCAGAAGGACTGTTTCTTTCCTCCGGGCTTCCATACACCTTGTTTTATCATCATTTTTGGTACCTATCTTTTCATATGCTACATTATTATTTGCATATCTTAAACTGTAGATTTCTTAGTAGGAGGGGACTGTGCCTTATCTTTGAATCTCCCACAGCCCTTGACACAGATGTTTGTTCATAGTAATTACCGGGTAACTGCTGGCCAACTGGGTAAAAAATTCATTTGCTTATACAGCAGGTTGCTTTAGTCCTTTCTGTTTT
Source organism: Phataginus tricuspis (assembly GCA_029783875.1). Lineage (NCBI taxonomy): Eukaryota > Metazoa > Chordata > Mammalia > Pholidota > Manidae > Phataginus > Phataginus tricuspis. The sequence continues at coordinate 37,738,822 of JAQQAC010010508.1, forward strand.
GTTGCCCCAACAAGGTTGTAGATTTCAGAATAAGTACTCTATTTCCCATAATTCCAGACTTTTACCAGTTCAAATCATCAAATGATTGTTTCCATACACTTTAGAATGGGTATTGGGTAACACTTTTTAATTTGTCCTTAGTTTTTTCTTAGGAAAATTGCCAAATATGTAAAGATAGATTTTACTATCAGTTAACCAAACAGTGGACACTGTAGTGGACATTGCTGGGTGTCTCCCCCTTTTTATGAACAGAACCCCAGTTTTGCCCAAGTTACTCCCCAGGCCCCAGATCCTCACTTCCAGCAGGAGATGCCGATTAAATCTACACCAATCATGGAATTCCCGATCCTCCTGCCCACAGCTGAAGTACTGTTGAGAATGTAACCCATTCTGGCCACAGAGACAATTCGGGAAGGCTTCTGGGGAACCTCTGGAGAAGGCTTCCTCTCTCCTAAGAAAGAGAGGTACATAGATACAGTGTCTTTCTCTTTCTGGTCCCGAAGTGTCCCAAAGTGATTCCTTGGAACTGCAGCAGCTATCACAGGTCATGAGGGGCCCTAAGTGTTAAGGTGAAGCCGGTGACGAGGATAGCAGAGCAGGGAGATAGGAGCAAGACCCTGGACCCCCGGGAGTGATGTCACTTCACCTCTGACTGTTCAATAGCTGATCCCATTATCTCCTTCTTTTAGCCGAACACACTCTCATGTACAATTATTTCTAAACACTCACTACTCAAAGTGTGACCTGTAGCACAGGAGCTTGTCAGAAATGCAGAATTTCTGAATCAGAATTTGCCCCAGGAGATTTAAAGATACATTAAGTTTTAAGTTTCAGAATCATTGAACTGATGCCATACAATCGTTTAGACAATAAACTGTTTTAAAGAAGCTATTATTTAATCAATTCGTTTATGTATTTTACATTTCTTTAATTCAGAATTTGCAATGAGAAAGATACAAAGGTATCCCAGCCTATGCCAAATTAATGCAGTGAAATGGCACATAAGCTATAAACTGTAAGCTTTGGTAGCACTGGGGGAACAGTTAATGTTCTTGCTTAAAAACTCCTCACTGGCTTCACATTGTATAGGAAATACAATTCAAAATCCTTAACACAATTTTAAAGACTGCAGGACCCGACTTCTGGCCTCTCCTTCCACCTTCTGCTCACCCCATTCCACTGTGCCTCCCCACCCCAACTCTGCCTGGGGTGGTGGGTTAAAGCTGGCTGAAAATTCTTCGACACTCCTCCCATGGAAAGGTGGGGTCCTGTGTCCTCCACTTGAATCTAGGTGGGTCTGTAACTGCTTTAACTGCCCGGTCCAGTCCTGCCCTGGGTGTCTGACCCCAAAATTCATGAGAAATAACAAAATGATTGTTGTTTGAAGCCTGCAAGCTTTGAGATAGATGTAGCTGCAGCAATAAATAACCAGAAACTTGGCTAATTCCTATTCAGCCTACAGATCCCTTTGAGGGGCTTTCCTGTCTTCCTTTTCTATAACAGGTCCTACTCATTATCCTCTCTCCAGCACTGGGTTCTCTCCCTTCCTTGCTTATCGAGGATGCAATTCTAGATGTTTACCTCTTTGATGTCTGCCTTCATGGACTGTAAGTTCAGTGAAGCCTGACATTCATCACTGCATATTCATCACCTCATATACTGCCCGGCACAACGTGGGACCTCCAGAATATTTGTACAATTAAGCCAATGAGTTATGCCATGGGTATATTTGGAACATAGACAATATATTCATATGATTAAAAAAATTCTCCCTTACCCCTGTCCTTAAGTCACCACATTCCCTTTCTCAGGGTAACCCATGTTACCAGATTCTTATTTATCTTCCCAGGGATATGTTATACATACACCAGCAATTATATGTACACTTATATTTGTAAGAAGTTCACCTCCTGTTTAAAAGCCCAAATAGCTCCCTCTTCCGTCTCTTTTTTTCACTTAAAAATTTATCTGGGTGATCACTCCATATCTGTGAATGAAGTACCTTCTCATTCATGTTTATGTCTTCAAATATTCCATAATTTATGTAACCAGTCCCCATTGTTGGATATTCCTGATCTTTTGCCATTATAAATAATGTTGTAATGATTTTTATAATGCATACCATCATTTCTACGAATTTGTATATCCATCCATCTGTATGGCTGTGAATGTATCTGTAAGAAAAGTCCTCAAAGTAAAAGTGCCAGGTCAAAGGGTCTGTGCATGTGGAATACTGATGACTATTGTCAGGTTGCTTTTCATGGCCTTTGCATTAATTTTTACTTTTTGCCCATCTGTAGGTGAAATATATGTTTCAGTATGTTTGTTCTGTATTTCTCTAATGATAAGTGAAGGCAAGCATGTTTTCATATGTTTAGTAGACATCTGTGTTTCTTTTTCTGTAAATCCATGTCCCTTATGCATTTTTCCATTGGGTTCTTGATCTTTTTCTTACTGAGTTTTTGGAACTCTTTATATATTAGGGACATTAGTCTTTGGTTGTTTGATTGGTGTTCCAAAATTTCTTTCCCAGCTTGTTATTTGACTTTGCCATTAAGGTTTTGGCCTTATAGAATTTTACCAAAAGATTTCATCTTGCATTCATTATGTATTGTTCCATAGCAAATTACCCCCAAATTTTGTGGCTTGTAACAGCTATAATAATTTGCTATCTCTCAGTTTCTGTGGGACAGAAATTCAGGCAGGGTGCAGCAGAGATGGCTTGTTTCTGCTCCATAATGTCTGGGGCTGGGCTTCAGGTGGGTCACCTGAAAGCTGGGTGTAGAGCCATCTGAAGGCATCATGTACTGATTGATGCTAAAGCCATGAGCCTAAATGAGACTTTTGACCAAAATACTCACATGTGGCCTGGATTCCAAGGACAAGTGTCCCGAGAGAGCCAGGCTTAAGCTGTATTTCCTTTTTGACCTAGTCTTGAAAGTTGTGCAGTATCGCTTCCTCCTCAGTCTGGTGCTAGAGGCCAATTCAGAGATCCACCAGGATATAAGAAGAGGGAACATAGACTCCACCTATCTGTAGAGAAGTGTCAACATCTTAAGAGAGTACCGTATTCTCTGTTCCCGTGGCATTGATTGTAGATGTGTGGCTATAGAACAGCCATAGTCATCTTGCTACCTGCTGGAGGTTCTCCATCTCAGAGGAAGGCAGAGCCAAGAAAACCATGGTAAATAGAGCCTGAGTTGTGCATTAGTCTGCCCTGACGCACGCTCTGTCTCTGAATTCTCAGTCTTGTGAACCAATACTCATCATTACTGCTGCTTCAGCCAGTCTGAGCTTGTTTGTCTATGATCTGCCGTCAAGTACATCTTAATTTGTATAGCCAGACAATTTTTTAAATTAAGGTATCTGACATACAATCTTATGAAGGTTTCACATGGGCAATTGTGGTTTCAACATTCATCCATATTATCAAGTACCCCCCCCAAAACCCCACTGTAATCACTGTCCATCAGCGTAGTAAGATACTATAGACTCATTACTTGTCTTCTCCATGCTATACTGGCTTCCCCCATGACCTACCTATATTGTGTGTGCTAATCATAATGCCCATTAATCCCCTTCTCCCTCCCTCCCCACCCACCCTCCCCAGTCCCTTCCCTTTGTTCCTTCAGTTTTGCTTCATTGTTATACTCCACAAATGAGGGGAATCATTTGGTACTTGTCTTTCTCCACCTGGCTTATTTCACTGAGCATAATACCCTCTAGCTCCATCCATGTTGTTGCAAATGGTAGGGTTTGTTTTCTTCTTCTTATGGCTGAATAATATTCCATTGTGTATATGCACCACATCTTCTTTATCCATTCATCTACTGATGGACACTTAGGTTGCTTCCATATCTTGGCTATTGTAAATAGCACTTCAATAAACATAGGGGTGCATATGTCTTTTGAATCTGGGATTTTGTTTTCTTCGGATAAATTCCTAGGAGTGGAATTACTGGTCAAATGGTATTTCTATTTTTAGTCTTTTGGGGAACCTCCATATTGCTTTCCACAATGGTTGAACTAGCTTACATTCCCACCAGCAGTGTAGGAGGGTTCCCCTTTCTCCGCATCCTCACCAGCATTTGTTGTTCCTTATCTTTTGGATGTTTGCCATGCTAACCGGTGTGATGTGATATCTCATTGCAGTTTTAATTTGAATTTCCCTGATAATTAGTAATGTGGACCATCTTTTCATGTGCCTGTTGGCCATCTGAATTTCTTCTTTTAGCCAGACAATTTAATTGCACTAAATTATTTTCAACCTCATGGCAATGCTGAAAGATTGGTATTCTTTTCCCCATTATAAGATGAGGATATTGAGGCTTAGAGTGCTAAGTAAGTTGCTCGAGGTCACATAGCCAACTGATGACTAAGTCAGGATTTGACTCTGGGTTTGTCTGTTGCCAACATTCTTTTCTGTATGCTGAGCCAAATTGCCTTATCAGACAGAAATGTGGGGAGCCTCTGGGAGGTTGGGGTGTATCTGATCTTTCTCCGCTCCAAGAGAAGATAAGGCCTTGGAAGCATTAGCAACGTTGTCTTGCAGAATGGTGTTATTTGCTCTCTTTTATTTGATCTCTTTTAACAATAATATTTCATATAAATATTGAAAAGGATGCTGACAAATGGAAGAGGAAAGTAAGAGCCATAAAGGAAAAACTGCTTTCCTGAGAAATCCAGCCCACATTTGCAGAGTGTAAACAGTGAACCTGGACCATAAACACCTCATTAAAATGTCAGTGTTATTCCTTTGTACTTCAGCACTGAATAGAATCATGCTTGCCCCATTATTTATGGCTCATCAATAATACATTAGCTTGGCTAGCTTGGCTCCCAGAAAAGCTTGCATTCAGGAGAGGACAGACCTCTTTGTTTGGTTTATTGAGCTGCTGAAGGGGTAGAGCAAGTTCATTTCATTGGGATAGTCATTTGGTGAAGGCTTCAGATCTGGACACTCAGGGATAGTCAACCTTCACCCCCAACTCCCAAACCAACCCCTTTAGCTCAAATGTCACTTTCCAGGGAAACCTTCCTTAAATGCAAGCCAGGGCTGTTTCTGTTAAAAGTGACAGAAATGGATTCAAAAGTTAAAAAAAAGTTTAAAAATTATCTATCTATCTATCACCTATCAAGAGAGGACTCACTCACAGCTGCATCTAGGTGCGTAAGGATGGGGTCAGGACTTTGTTGTTGTCCCTTGGTTCTCCCCACTGCATGTAGTCTTCATTCTCAGCCAGGATCTCTTCACGATGTGGAAAGGCTGCTGTCTTGCGACTAACTTGAGCATAATGCCAATACATGGGTTTTATTGGGGCCACTCTTATTGCCCCAGTTTCAGTCATGTGCCCAACCCTGAACAGTCAGTGTGGATAGTTGGTGGGGTGCCTCTCCTCACCCAGGCCTGGATCACTTTCTCACACCTGGGCTGCTGTTGGTGAAAGCCCCACCCCCCAAGTCACATGGTCTGAGACCGGGGAAGGAAGAGATATTCTTTAGGAATAGAGGCTGGCCAGACACAACCAACCGATGTCTATTAGGTTGAACCTTATTAAATTATCAATATTGAAATGTATCAAAAATGGTGACTGATATGACTTAATACATTAACCCACAAGGCTTGGTCTGGTCCCTTAGTATATGCTACCATAGAATTTATCACCGTTTACAGTATCATCTACCCCACATGCTGCAGTTTTGCTTACTTTAGCCAACCAATAGGTTTGTTAAATGTGTGGCCATACAAGCCTCTGAAGTCTTGACAACCAGCCATAGCCATCTCGCGGGGCCTCCTGGGAAGGAGTGCGATCACAGCACCGGAAAATTTGTGTATGAGGCTGAGATTGCCACAGGCAATTTCCCCAGGCCTCTGCCACCCTGGCACAGCACCTGAAACAGAGTAGGTGCTCAATAAATATTCATTAAATGAATGTGCTTAATTTGTTCCCCAGAAAGTATATATTGCTATTGGAAAAATGCAAAATAGTAATAAAAATATGATTTCTTGTTGCAGAAGTAATTAAAAATAACATCTCCAGCCAGCCAGACAAATCTGCTGCACAAAATGAAGGAAAGGATGAATTACTGAGTTTTACTACTGAGTAAGCAGCAGACTGTGCTGTGCATCACTGGCAAGCCTCAAGGAGGTGGCAAAGGGCAAGCAGAAATCGTACCTTGGTAGAAAGCCAGGCAGGTACCATCCACTACACACATGTTAATTGTCTTTATCCAAAGGAAAAATAAAACTTCTCGTTTCTTCCCAACAAACAGGAATTACAACTTGGAGCCAAGTGCCTGGATTAATCTCCCAGAGTGACAAGGAAGCAGGGCACCATCTTCTTTTATGTTCACATTTCAAAGAGATGACTGTTGGGGAAGAAAAATGTTCCTCTACCCTTCAAGGTTCTTCTAGCTGGTTTAAGAATTTGGTTGACATGAGATAGATTAACAGGAGAAAAAAACCAAAGTTTAATTACATGCACACGGAGGCCCCATCATGAAACTGAGGCCTAAAGAAACGAAGGCAGGCAGTTCTTACACTTTTAGACAAAGAGACAGTAAATCTCTGTGGAATTGACAGGACAAAGAGAACTCATGTCAGGGAGCCTCAGTGAGTAAGGAATTCTAAATAGCATTTGGGCTGGGGTAGCAAATTCATAAAAGTAACAGGTTTGTTTATACAGCCTTCTCAGCTCTGAATTCCCTTTCTCTGATAAGGATGTCTCTTTACTTGCCGGTATAAGGGGGGTACCTTTCACATGGGAGGCTTATTTCCTGCTTTCTGGAGACAGAAGAGGATCAGGCTGTTCTTCTTGCATCAACTGTTTCTTAAGTAACTTTTAATTCAAAATCAATATGCCAGAGAGGCACATTTTGCAGAAACCTGCCCTTGGCCCCTAAATCCCAAGGCCTTCAAGAAAGACATTCCCAGCATGCAAAACTCGCAAGAGGCTTATTTAGCTTTTTAAAGATTTACATATATCTCAAAGAGACAGAGAAGATTTTTAAGTTTTCTAAAGGAAATGCTGAAAGAAATGGGAATGAAGATCTCTTTCCCTTTTGGCACCAGGAAAATTAAAAAATTTAATTTGCTGGGGGGACTGTATCATAAAGGAGGAAAAATATCCCCTGCCCCTTACATTCAATGGCTGAAGCTCTTTAATCAATCTGACAAAAGACATATTAACAAGAGAAGAAAGTTTTAATTACCACACCTGCATGGGAGTTTCTCAAGGAAATGAGATTCAAAGAGGCTTTTAGATGACTGAGGCTCATATACCATCTTAGGTTAAACAGTGAATAAGCAGGATTGGGGCTTGGGTGGGGGAGGCAAGTCACGAGAAAGCCAGGAAATGTATGGCAAATAAGATTTGTCTTGCTATACATAAAGGTCTCTCAGGCGATAAATATTGTCACCAACAAAAAGACATCCTACAGTATGGGAGAATATATTCATAAATGACGTATCTGATAAGGGGTTGACATCCAAAATATATAAAAAACTCACACACCTTAACAAACAAAAAGCAAATAATCCAATTAAGAAATGGGCAGAGGATATGAATAGACACTTCTCCAAAGAAGAAATTCAGATGGCCAACAGGCACATGAAAAGATGCTCCACATCGCTAATTATCAGAGCAATGCAGATTAAAACCACAATGAGATATCACCTCACACCAGTGAGGATGGCCAACATCCAAAACACAAACAACAACAAATGTTGGCGAGGATGTGGAGAAAAGGGAACCCTCCTACACTGCTGGTGGGAATGCAAATTAGTTAAACCATTGTGGAAAGCAGTATGGAGGTTCCTCAAAAAACTCAAAATAGAAATACCATTTGACCCAGGAATCCCACTCCTAGGAATTTACCCTAAGAATACAGCAGCCCAGTTTCAAAAAGACAGATGCACCCCTATGTTTATTGCAGCACTATTTACAATAGCCAAGAAATGGAAGCAACCTAAGTGTCCATTAGTAGATGAATGGATAAAGAAGAGGTGGTACATATACACAATGGAATATTATTCAGCCATAAGAAGAAAACAAATCCTACCATTTGCAACAACATGGATGGAGCTAGAGGGTATTATGCTCAGTGAAATAAGCCAAGCCGAAAAAGACAAGTATCAAATGATTTCACTCATATGTGGAGTATAAGAACAAAGAAAAAAAAAACTGAAGGAACAAAACGGCAGCAGACTCACAGAACCCAAGAGTGGACTAATAGTTACCAAAGGGAAAGGGACTGGGGAAGATGGGTGGGAAGGGAGGGTTAAGAGGGTAAAAGGGGCATTACAATTAGCAGACATAATGTTAGGGGGGCATGGGGAGGTCTATACAACTCAAAGAAGACAAGTAGTGATTCTATAGCATCTCACTATGCTGATGGACAGTGACTGTAATGGGGTTGATGGGGGGGACCTGATGAAGGGGGTAGTTTAATCACCATAATATTGCACATGTAATTGTAGATTAATGATACCAAAATAAATTATTTAAAAAAACGCTAAATATATTTAAAGTAAAAAAAAAAATTGTCACCAGGCATAGCTCGCTTCCTGGTACAGAGACTTTTTCTACAAATGGAAATTTCCTTTACCAAAAGGCACATTTATACTTAATTATTACACAGTTAGGGAGGTAAAGAGCTTTCCTTGTGGCTACTGGTTCTCAGTTGCCTTTAGCTCAGAATAATCCTTATACCAAAGTGACATATTTTAGGGTGACATACTCTGGTACTCTTTAGTATTTACTCTTACATTCTGCCTCACAGGAATGATAAGAATATCTGTATGAAACCAATGGAGAACAAGTTACCACAGAATCAAACACAGGGTCTCCCATCCTCAGGGTAACTTGCAAATGACTATTAAGAAAGCATGAACCTCTTGTGTTTGGAGTGGTCCTGCCATATTCTATGCCCAACTCTACCTCTGCAGTGGTGCCAGAAGAAAGGCATTAGAATCAAGACCTGGAAAGTCCTCAAATCAAAGAGATGGCCCTTCTCTGTCACAACTCAGGCAGGTTATAATGACGTTTAGAGGGTGTATAGTAGATTATTTCCCCATAATTGCTGTAACAGTATTTATGGTCACACATACTCATCCAGAATCTTCTCACTCTCCCATCAAGATGTGGAGTTTATGTTGCCTCCCTTTCATCCTGTCCAGGTTTTTGTGATTGCCTTGAAAACAGAAGACAGCAAAAGCAGCACTGTGTCACTTCTGAGGCTGGGTCATAAGTCACAATACAGTTTCTACCTGCTCTTTCTTGGGTTGCACATCTTTGGTACCGAAAGCCATTAAGTAAGAAGTCCAGGCACCCTAAAGCACCTCGTGGAGAGAGCACATGGTGACAGGGGGAGACACATGAGGAGCCCCAGCTGCTCCAGCCACAGCCATCCGAGTGAGCACATCCTCGAATGACTCTGATCCTAGCTGCTGTCTGATTGCCACTTTATAAGAGACCCTGAACGAGAACCGCCTGGCTGAGCCCAGAATTGTGAAATGATAATAGATCACACTGGGGCTTTCCATCACTACATCTGGTTGTAATGGGGATAAGGGTGATGGAAATGATACAGGGCTGGAAATAAAAAGACATGAGTTTCAAGACCAGCAATCGTACTTCCTAACTGTGAGATCGTGAGTTTTCCTCATCAAATCTCCATTTCCCCACCTGGTAAATGGGTGTAATGACATTTCCAAGTGGGGTTATTCTCCTTTGGCCTCATCCCTCTAAAATCCATTTTCTACCTTCCCCACCCAGGAGATTAAACTCCATGGACAGTTTCTCCCCCATCTGTGTGCCTTATCTCTGTCTTTGGGCTGGGTTCAGCCAATGAAAGACATCAGAAGGAGATCAGTGGACATGAGAAGAGAGGTCAAGGTGTTTATTCTGACAGCCAATCCCCTTGTCAGGCCCCAGTGTTGACAGTGGCTGTAATCCTCTATGGTTATTGTCCTCTGGATAACTCCCCTCTCAAGGATAGCTCTTGCCAATTCTGGGAACCCTGTTTGCCTCTTGTTTAAAAAAAATTATTATGACACTTGTTAAAATGCAAAGAAGACTTTTTCAAGACTGTTGCAATGGGTTATTGTGATAGGGGAGAGAGATCAAGCTCAGCTTGAAATACAACGAGGTCAAGTGGGGATTTATGGCCAAGCAGCAGGGTGAGGGGTCCAGTGGATGGAAGGTTACTAAGAGGGGACCTCCAGATAGGGGGATTCTTGCTAAACTAACTAACAGGATTCTTGCTTAAGACAGGCAAGGTATCAAAGGTGGGAGATGAGGAACTTGATCAGACATGGTAAGATATCAGGAGTCGGGGGGCTTCTCACTAAACTGAGGGCAGGATTCTTGCTGAGACTGGGATGGGCTGGCCAAAGACAGATGGGGCCAAGGTTGAGGCCTAGACAAGAAGAAGGCTTAGAAGAGCACTGTTCCCATTGGTCCCCTTAACCCTGCTTGCACCTCTGCACATAGTCCCTTCACTGAACTCTCCTCAATGAGAACATTCGAGCATCAGGTCCTCCCTGTCCTGCCACGCCGTGAGTGCCGGTCCTACTTATCCCACAGAGTTGTTTTTAGCATCAGGTGAAATGATGCATGCAAGAGAGCTTCAGAAGCCCCACAGGTGAGGAAATCATCTTCATGACCGACAGGAATCCTAGTACAGTACAAAGGGCACAGGGCATGGGCTTTGGGTTTAGTCCTGGGTTAAAATCCTAGCCCCGACCCTTGTTAGTTGTGTTATTGGGGGCATGTGCTTACCTTCCCTAAGCCTCAATTTCCAATCCTATTAATCAAGAGCAAATATCTCTCATATTGCTTTGGAGGATTGGCTATAACACACTCCAAATTCCTGAAAGACTTCCTAGGCATGGCAGGTATTAAATATATTGCTAGTTCTCTACTTCTTCCCTTCCACCCCTTTATGAATTTGTTTTCTCAAGCAGGTTTTACAAAGTCACTAATTACATCCATGGCCTGTAACAGGGCTTCTTACAGAGCACTTCAGACCTTTTTGTCAATGCTGTGAGAGGCAGAGCCCCCATTTAAGGAGAGTACCTTGCCACAGGCCAGAAATATATTGAATTGCCCAGAACAAATGCTGTTTTGCATTTTCACTGGATGACATGAGGCTCTGGTATTGAGCACAGATTGCATTTTTATTTTGTTTTCTTTTTATTTCTTCCCAGCAAAAAGGCAACACATACAGTGGTTATAGAAAATATTGAAGCAACATAGAGGTCTACACAATAACGATGGCAACCCCCTACCTCATGCTCTTGTTGATGCACATTTAGGGCATTGGGTTTGAGGGCCCAGGAAATAACATTTTTCTTTCTAACCTGAATCTTAAACCCATTGAGAAATAAGATTAAGACAGATGAGGTCGAATATCATTTTCATTAGTGAAAAAGTTGATCTTGGAAAATGTAATTTATACTTGTGGGCAAGTGAGTTTTCTAACACTGAACTCCAGAATTTGATAGACCACCACCCTGCCACTAGTGTTATGGAATCAACAAGGGCAGAGCTTTGACCACCAGTTCAGTTACAGGCTCTTTGCAGGTGGGAGTGCTGTCAAAGGCAGGAGAGAGTTGGGGGACAGAGCCTCAGGGCATTCCTTATCTCAAATGCATCAGTCATGTAGAGTTCGCCTCCTGTGTGTGTGTGTGTGTGTGTGTGTGTGTGTGTTGTGGGAGGGATTTAAGGAGGGGGTAGAGAGAGGTCAGGATTATACTAATGATTGCATTCCAGGAGGAAGGAATATCAAAGGTAGGACTAAATGTTCCCCTTCCACATATGTCAACTCCAGTCTTCTGCCACTGTCATAGTGGTTCCACAAACATCCTTAGATGCATTTCACTGGGTGTTTGGGTATTTCTGTAGCAAAAGTTCCTAAAAGCCAGCTCATGGTTAAATACACTTTAGGTTGATATATACCACCTTATCAATAGCCTCTTCAGGCAGGAAGGCTGCTGAGGGCTGGGGCATGTCATATTAACAGCAGAGGTCAATCACAGAGAATCAGGGGCAGCTGCAGAAGTGCAGCAGGCCCAGGCTTTCCCATCTGACCTGAGATACATGTACCTGGAAACATCAGTCCTCCTCCACCTTTGATGCCCTCCTCTGTCAAATGGACATCATATTCCACAGGGTTTGGGGGGAATTCACTGAGCTGATGTACATACAGTGCCTGGGCAAAAGGTCAACATAGGAGAGACAGGAGGAAAGGGTGTGCACATCAGTGCCGAGGAAGAAAAAAACTGGGTCTGTGAGAGTCATCCGGGGGTACCTGGTACTGAGAGGCTAAAAGCCAGCCTCCAGGATATCATAGCACTCAGACGGGTTGAGCAGGCTGCTGGGAGCGTCTGTCTGGTGCTGCTAGCTTCCAGGGACACCAGGAAGCCCAAAGCCTCCAGGCGGTTCATCTCCAAACGCCTGGTGTGCCGGGTGGTCCTCCTTGGTCTCCCGATCATCAAGGCTTCCTTGTGTGTTGGTGCTCATGGGAGTGAACTTCATGGATCGAGCATGTATGATATGACTTCAACAACACATATAAAGTGAAAATAGGAGACAAAGTTCAAGGCAGCTGTCCCCGGAACGGATGCATTAGCATCTACCTAGCACTCACGATGTCACTATGTCCTGGGGGGAGGGGCGGGGCTTGGCCTTCCTTCAACCCGAAGGCGGGTAATCTTAGACGAGTCATTAGAGATGAGAACTGAGGCTCAACAAGGGCATATGTTGCCCACTGCTTGCGGAAAGGTCGTGGCAGGGCTGACCCAGAACTCAGCGCTTTTCCTGGCCTTGGGGGTGTGGCAGCGTGGAAAGCTAAGCCAGCTGGCCCTCCCCTGGCCTCCTCCGCCCCTGGGACGAGCCTGCGGGAGCCGGCCGGGTCCCGCGCCTCCCTCTGCTCCTCCCCTGCCAGCTCCGCGCCGGCCCCCTGCCAGTCGGGGCTGGGTGGAGGAGCGCGGGCAGCGCCGCGTCCTCATCAACGGGCTGGGCGGCTAGGCGTCCGAGGAGGAGCAGTCTCCGGCCCGCCGCGGCGTGGGGTCCAGCCATGGCTCCCCGGGACGCGGCAGCCGGCGGGGGTTCGGGCCCCCTCGGGATGCGCTGAGCTCCTGAGCCGCAGGTGCGCCCGGGCGCGTGCCGTCCAGGCTCCCGCGGAGAGCGCACGGGGCACCATGCGCCCCCGCCTGCGGCCGCTGGTGCTGCTGCTCGCCTGCGCCGCGCTTTCCGTGAGTACTGCGCCCCTGCGCGGGCAGGGCACCTTCGGGTCCCAGGCGGGATGGGCTTGGCGGGGGCCCCTAGATCTTCCGCGAAGGAGTGGGAACTCTCACCCTGTGCCCCCGACAATGTCTGCCCAGCTTCCCCGAAATAAAAACAGTGTGTGCGCCAAGCGGAGGCAGCCCTGGTCCTCCAGCCCACCCCTTCCTCCGTGCTGTACTGGGACGAAAATCCTGGAGCCGCGTCTGGCAGTGCCTGTTGTGCTGGGCACTTTGCCTCCATTGGAACCTCACAACAGCCTGTCCAGGCTGATATTCTCACCCTTCTTTATGGACGAGGAAACCAAAGTTCGGAGAGGCCAAAAATCTTGCTCCAGGAGAAGACTGTTGGAACCTACATCCGTCTGCCCCAAAGCCTTGGTATTTCCACACACACCGGGCTGCTGATGGGAAGCCCCGGGACGCTCTGGCCAGCCTCTGGGTCTGCGAGGGAACCGTTTGCAGCTCCCTCCCTCCTCTCTCTTATGGGATTTGGCACCTAATGTCTGCGTGTCTGGGGGCTCCTGGGAGCAGTCAGTCCCCGCAAACCAGCTCCGCGCAGGAGTGGGAAAAGAAAAGGGAAGGAGGCAGAGGGGGCGGCTTTTTTTTCCTTTCCCACAGAAACTCCTGGGAATCCTGGGCCGCTCCCACTGGGATTTGTGAATGAGAGTGGCTTTACCCCTTCTGCCTGGGGGGAAGGAACAGGAAAGGGTGACTGGGTAGGGAGTGGGGCTCAGGTGCCGCTCCCCCTCCTTAGCGTTCCCAGGGGTCCTGAGGCTCTGTCCTAAGAATCTTCGGAAAAGTGCTTTGGGGCCCAATTCTGAGTTCCAGTCCCTGTCCTGGGCAATTCCTTCCTAATGTCCAGTGGCCTTCGTGTTGTCCTGTCCTGTTTGATATTAAGAAAAACCTCTTCTCCTGGAGCTGATGGGATGACGCTCAGGAGATGCCCATCCTTCTGGCAGCTCGTGACATTCTGGCTGCAGTAGTCTGGAAGAGTGGGATCTGGGGCTGTCATTCCTAGCTCCTTGTTACCTTGGAGCCCTTCTCAGGGGCAGCGCTGTTGCTGGAAGGTGCTAAAGCAGCAGTTCCCACTCATTAGTCTGAACTCCCGATTTGGGAAAATGCCACCTGGGGCACCCAGGACAATTCCAAGCCAAATACAGCCTAGAGGGGTATTGTTGTTCAGTGCCTAGGGATGGGAGAGGCAATAGCTCCCTCCTTCTGACCCTTCCAGCCTCCTTTTAAAGTATTTTCAGTAAACCTCAAGTTATCAGAAGAAAGCAACAGGTGGCTGGGTTTCAGGACTGAGGTTCAAGTCCTACATTTTCATTTCAAGGGGAACCCCAGGCTATTTTAGGAAGAAGCAGAAGGGTAAATGAGGGTTCAAGTCTTCAATGTGCCTGGGAAGAATGCTTCATTATACTCTGGTCCAATTCCCTTATTTTACAGATGAGCAAACTGAGACCCATAGAGAGAAGGGACCTGCCCTAAATCAGCAAGTTAGTCATAGAGCTGGAATCAGAACCCAGACCTCTTGATTCCCAGCCACCAAGACAGTTACATCCTTTGTCTTTCATGTCATTTTCACACTCTCCTGTACTGCCTTCTATTATTACATGATAATTTCCTGTGTATGAGTCGTGGTCCTCCGGTTATTTTATGGGCTCTTCTGGACCTGAGGGCTCACAGTTCTTGGCAGAGAACTCCTTTGACAAACAGGAATGAAACCGACCTACTTGGTTGGAGTATTTCCAAGGCTATGAAGCTTTCCTTCTGTTCACTTTATTCTGAGAGGTCAGACATTTGATTTAAAATTGAATTCAAACAATGTTTTTATTCATTTGGGGTCCCCCTTGAGGGAGATCATAGGCATCTTCCCAATGGGACATTGTTAGGCCAAATCGCTTATTACCACTTCCCACCTTGTCTTTCCATACAGGGGGGTGTCAGAAGGGTCTCTGGCAAGTGAGAATCAAAAAGTGATGATGGCTGATGGGACCAGTTTCTGAGCCCGCAAAGGAAATGCTGACCACACCTTCCTTTGCTACTCCCATCCCCATGTATCCCATGAGGACTTGTACCTGGAATGATACTGTAATCATTTACTAGCACATCTGTCCTCCCCTCCTTCCCAGTGCATACTTTGAGTTTGAGCATCAAGGTTCCATCTTGTCCACCCTCTGTCCCTAGAGCCAGTCATAGTGTAAAAGGGAGCTCAGTGAAGTGTGTGTTGGTTGAATGAATGAATGAATGAAATGATATCCATAGGGAGTGTCTTAAGCTGCGGTGGTTTCATAGAGCAACGAGTAATTAAGAATGACATCTTGGAAGCAGTCGTTGTTTACAAAATTTTACATAAATGTGTCATGCAAAGGAAAACTAGCCATTCAAAGTAGGGCTTTTTAATCCTGGCATCTGGCAGACTGCCAACTTGATCACCTTAGTGAGTTAAGCAGGGTGTGTGGGCTGCTTTTTCCTTAAAGCAGTGTTTCTTAACTTTGACACCATTATCCTGGGTATTAAATTTGAGCTTTCAACAGGGGTGCCAGGGAGAGAGCTGTGCTCTCCTTTGGCATGGGAGGAAGTGATAGGGGTTGGGGGATAATGGGGATAGAGTGAGGGAGGGGAGCTGGGTAATTCTTTGTTGTGGGGGCTGCCCTGTGCATTGTGTGGTGTCGAGTGTCATCCCTGCCCTCTACCCACTAGAAGCCAGTAGCTTCTCTCCAAGCTGTGCCAACAGAAAATGTCTCCAGAGTCGCCTAGTGTCCTCTGGAAGGAGGGAGGGCAAAATTGCCCGTGATCGAGAGCCATTGCCTTAAAGCTTGTCCTGTTTCAAGGGAAATGCATTCGCAGGACTATAATAGGTGTTCACCACATGGTGGGCTTAGGGTGATGGGGCTGGTGACAGGGGATCCGAGCCAGAAGACAGAAGCAGGTGTACCTAATGAAAACCCATTTCCAGACAAGAAGACTTCTGCAAGGAATGGCCTCCCTGATCTTCCCACCCTCCCTCCCACTCCCCCTCCTCTCTCCGTCCCTTCTCAGACTGCTCAGAAGCATAAAAACTCCAGGTGCAGGGTCTGGCACCCAGAAGCCCATGGTGGCTCCTACCCATCTCTGTGGTGCACCTGGATCCAGAGGCCAACAAGCTCTGTGGTGCCTCAGTGAGCAGAATTTTAGGAAGGCCTGCAAGGGTCCCCAGAGGAGCTGGCCACTGGTAACTCTTCAGAGAAGAGTGCCTGGGATTTTTGTATACCTGAAAATTCACTTTCTAATCCTCTGAGGAAGCATTTGTGGGTTTCTTTTGAAATTCTTACTGCCTCTAAGATTAATGTGGTTGATGACAATGATGACAGAGACATAGGCTTCTCTTCCTGAGTGCTTACTTCACACCAGGTGCTCTGCTGAGTCCCGCAGCACTATCTGATTTGATTCTCACACCAACAGTCATTTACCCTCATTGTGCAAATGAAGAAACTGTGGCTCAGAAAGAGGTGAAGCCATCTGTCAAGGCCACCCAGCTGGACATGGCAGCGTGAAGACACAAACCCACGTGTCCTTAACCAGCGCCTGCATCTGCTCCCATAAAGAGGCCTTCTTTGATTTCTGGTGCCCAAGGGGCTGTCCTAAATTCCCTTCCCAAATGTCAAAATGACATTAATTTCAGTTTAATCTAGTTGCTTTATAAAACATAAAACAAATACTGAATTACATACAGTATTTTATTGAGGGGCCCAGAAATGAATTTGGGGTCACAAACTCAAACGGGAGGTACATTTGCCAGACTGTTGAGGGGACTCCTTTTCTTAGCTTTGCCATCACCTTCTGGCGTTCCCGCAGAGCTTGCCTCCCTCTACCTTGTCCCTGTTATCCCCACCCTGTGGTTTTCTCCCATGTCAGGGAGGGCATGGTGCTCTTCCTGGCACCCTTTGCTGAAAGTCCAGGCTTAGTAACCAGGATGAGAGCTCTACCATCAGCGCAGCCTCCTCCAGTGGCCCCTGATTTGGCCCCCACCCTTAGCAAGCTGAGGTTCCCCAGCACTGACCTTCACTGGGCTCTGGGACAACCTGCTGCCCTAGGTAAACCCACAACACTCAGATCCTATCCACTTGCTTACAGTACAAACAGGACCGCTCAGCATTCATGAAGACTTGAGAACATAAGAGTGCCCTGTGGTCCACCCAGCTGCAATACTCCGTGTCTGACAGATTCCAAGGGGCATCTGGGGAAGGGCTGTCCCTGGGATCATGTCCTGCAGCTCCAGCCTGTAAAGCTGCCAGGGTTCCTGAGTTGCCCAGTCTTCTCCAGAATCCCCAGATGTCCTGCGGCTGTCCCCTCCCGTGTGGTTCTCAGAGGCTCTCTCTAACATGTGTCTTTTCAAATTCCTGACCTTACCACCTCCTCTTTCATTCTCAACACACAGGTTTACTCCCACTTCCTGAGCCTCAGGGCAGGAGCCTCCTCTGACCAACATCTTGTCCTTAGGGATGTGTCTAAAGTGTACCCTCCTGAGTCCTCCTTCCCAGAGGTCTTAGTCCCCGCAAGTCGCCATAACAAAGCACCACAGATCGGGTGGCTTAAACAGCAGACACTTATTTTCTCACAGTTCTGGAGGCTGGAAGCCCCAGCTCAGGGCCGGCAGGTCTGACTCTGGTGGGGGCCCTCTTCTGGCTCACCGTGGCTGCTTTCCTCACGTGGCCTTTCCTCTGGGCAGTGCAGACAGACAGAGAGTGAGCTCTCTGGTTTCTCTTTTAAGGACTCCAATCCTATCAGATCAAGGCCCCACCCTTATGACCTCATTTAACCTTAATTACCTTGCTATAGGCCCTATTTCTACATATGCCACACTGGGGGCTAGGGCTTCAATACACAAATTTGATGGGGAGGAAAAATTCAGTCCATAACACCGGCTGAGTGGAAGGGAGGCTCTCCTCCTGCCCCTGGTCAGTCCCTACTTGAAATGACACAATGCAGCCATCAGGGCCAATCTTCACCATTTCCCTCTTGACTGACTTTTCCCACCAGCTGGCTGGCTTTCCCATGTCTGTCCAGCCCAGGCGGTGAAGAGCCCTCCCTCTGCACCCTGGCCATTCTGGCTACAGTCCCACCTCTGCACCTCCATGTCCAGTTTCTAGGAAGAAGCATCATGATCGTTGCCTCCATTTCCACCCACGTCCCAGCCGGCTGCACCCTGGCTCCTGCCCAGCACCCACTGAAGTCTGTGCTCCGTGTGGCCTTCATTCTGCCACATGCACTGTGCTTTTCAGTCCTGGTCCTACCTATGGCAACCACATGGTTTGTGAGAGACTGGTTGTTCTGAGTAATGATGTGGAGATAGCAGGCACACCCTCGGACTGTCCTGGGCACAGTGGGCAGGGCACCTGGCCTCTCGGAGGCACTCTGTGAACGGACATCCCTCCTTTCCACTCTCCCCTCCATTGGTTTCTGCTCCGGACAGACTCCCAGTTCCCACCCCACCTCCCCTGCTGTTCCTCCTGACATCCCATGAGCCCAGTGGGGTCACTTCCCCAGGCTCTGTCTTCAGCCCTTGCTCTCCTCGCTCCGCTCACTTACCCTGTGATCTCCCGAGCAGTCCTCCCATGTCATAGATCCACCCTCTCCAACTTGTCTTACCCCAGCTCCCAAGCACCCAAACCAGTGCGCGGGAGCACACTGGCCCCTGCCCTCACCCCCGCACACAGTCCACTGCCTGCCCCTGCAGAGGGCCCTGCTCCTGTCACGCCTAGGCGCTCTTCCTGTGCAATGGGCAACCCTCACTTCCGCCTGAATGGTGGAGCCACACCCCAGGGCCCTGCCACCACAGGGATCCCCCGTGGTCTCCGGCCATTGGCCTTGGTGGACTGCCTTGGAGACCACGAGCCTTAAGAGCAGGAACCGTGCTCCAGAGGCAGGCCTTTCTGGCTAAGCTTCAGGATGGCCGGCAAACACTTCTTGGCCAGATGGGAGAATGATTTTTGTAGGAAAATAAGACAAATAAATACAAAAGCCTTCATTGTGCCGCCGCCTCACCCAACACAGATACCCAGAAGATGTTGCTTTAAAGACCTAGAGAGGAAAAAAGTTTTTAAACTTGAAGAGAAGACCTCTGGTATCCATAGCAAGCTCCCAGTTGCAAAAAAGCAAAGCCGCTCAGATTACAGCAGGTACAGACCTTCACCCACCACCTCATGTAACCATGCAAGAAATCTGCTATCATCTATTGGAGCTCCAGGGTGCAGACTCTGAGGTGAAGTTAACTGACAGGACGTCTTATCAGGGAGCACTATGGATGAAAGGGAAGTGAACTGGAGTTGGCAAAGGCCCCAGAGGTGAAGGACTCAGTCCCACATGATGGCCCCTACTTCAGACACCATTGCAAGTGGGGCCACCTGTGCTGACTGACAGCTATGGACTGGGAGGTCCCACAACCCCTTCCTTGGATTGGATAACCTGCTACAATGGCTCACACAACTCAAGAAAGCACTTTACTTTCTATTCCTGGTTTATCATGAAGGATACAACCCAGGGACAGCCAAATGGAAGGGATGCACATGGAGCTCCCTTGCCCCTTGTGGGTGCACAGCCCCTGCAGCCCCTTGATGTGTTCACCAACCTAGAAGTTCTCCAAACCCTGTTGTTCAGGGTATTTATGGAGGTTTCATTACCTAGGCATAATAGACAAAATCATTGTCCATTGGGGATTAACTCAACTCCAGCCTCTCTCTCCTCTCCAGTGGTCAGAAGGGTTGTGCTGGAAGTTCCAACTTCCTGGTGACCAGTCCCCACACTAAAGCTGTCCAGGGGTCCCCAGCCACCACTCATCATATTAGCATATTTAAAAAGTCGCCAATCATTTTGGAGATTCCAAGGGTCTTAGAGGTTCTTGTCTTAGGAACTGGAAACTAAGACCAAAGACTATAACAGAAGAAGATCCTCTTCCCTCTGTCACTCAGGAAATTATGAAGGTTTTAGGAAAACTGTGCCAGGAGCTAGACATGAAGACTAAATATGTCCATCTTATTATTATCATGGCATTACATCAAGACATATAGTTAAAAATGGCAGATTAACCACATGTGTTTACCTACTCCGTCCCAGAAACTCCTTTAAAATGACCTTAAAGGAATCAAAAGGGTATAAACCCACCAAGTCAAAGAGAACAAGATAAGAGACAACAATGAAATGGAGAATTCAAGAAATCTTTGGGAAATGGAAGGCGAATGAAGCAGAGGTAGCAGAGCAGGAAAAATAACAACCTGAATGCCTAGAATGGGTGGAGGAGGCCTTGATGAGAAACTGTCCAGTTGGCGTGCAGCACCATGGAGAAGCCCAAACACAGAGGAGAAACTCCCAGGGATATTGACTATGGATCTCTCAGCTTGATTATTTTATGGTGAAAGCCACCAGTCAACAAACCGTCCAGGCCCACAGCAGGTTCAAGGACTACTTTTGGGCCTCAAGCTTAGATATGGCATGAGGATGGCTTCCAGTGGGGAAGCAAACCTGCAAGAGAAAGAAACTTCAGGGAAACACAGACCATGCGGAGAGGAGAAAAAAATTTAAAAGACATGAACTGCAACTAATGTCCTGAAATACAGAGCTTTAAGAAGGATGCCAGGGCCAAGAAGAGGAAGTGTGGATAAGAGGATGCAATGGAAAAAGAATCATCAGAGGATAAAAAAGGCTATTTGGAAACTAGGTGAGTGATAACAAAACATTTGTTAGATCAAAAATCCTAAATATTTGCAGAGAGAACACAGAAAGGCTGTGCAAAAGGTTTGGAATCACAATTGGATTTCTTATCAATAGGAAAGAGAAGGAGAACCACCTACAAAATTTGGAAGGAAGATTATTTTACTCTTAGAGTTCTCTACCCCAATTATTAATTAATTTGATAATTAGTCAAATAAATAGAAGCTTTCTCAGGAAGTTACTCCAGGGAATGTGCTTCTGCAAAACAAGGAAGGAACTAAAGCGAGGTAAAAGACATGGAACCTAGGAAACAGAACTCTAGCCAGGAGAGCTGCGGAGAGGGCAACTGGAGCCTCAGCCAGACATCAGGCCCAGACTGGAGCAAGAGGGAGGAGGACTGCGGCAGAGTCTCCAAGGGCAAAACAAATAGAACTGGTGATAGATGTCTAACAGCTGTTAGAGCACTTAGAAAAATTAGCCATATGTACATAGAAAACTCTTCAAATGAGAAAACAAAGTAATTACTGACTTCAGGAGAAACAAAATGTACAAGAGACATAATCATTTTGTATGACTAGACTCAGCGGTGAGCAATATTTCATAGTCAAAATAAGTCATTATGAATACAGATCATTCATTTAACTAAAAAGTCAAAAGGAGTATATGTGATATATAGGGTTGGGGGAGAAGTATGTGCAGGGAGATTTAAAAACATCTAAATATCATCCATATAATAGAGAATGTATATAATAGACAATGTCTAAAATTAACAAACCAACAGGGAGTGGTATAAGAATATAGTTTTTAAATATGGGGATAAAAATGAAAATAAACAGATAAAAAGAGTTGAAAGTGGTTGCCCTGGAGAGCAAATAAAGGTTAGGCATGGGAACTGATGTTTTTCATTATAAATTCTTTGGTATTAGTACAAGTAAAAGAAAAAACACCTGTATCTCTTTCTTCAATCCCACAGTGCAAATTGCCACCAATCTGGGGGAACTTCACTCCCTCTGTGCACATTGGTGCTGCTCTAGAACCTGTTTCCTGTGCTGTGTCAGCTATGCTGCATAGCAACTACAAAGATGTCAGTGGCATGCGGCAGAAAGTGTTTATTTCTTTCTTAGTGTTTGCAAGTGAGCTAGATCCAGGCTTGGCTCCAGCCTCTGGGTCAGGTTCCGGTCTGCTACACATGCTATTCATTCTTCTAAGACCAGCGGGATAATACAGGTGGCAAAAAGCAAGAGAGTAAGCACAGCTGTGCAAGTGTATTCCAAGTCTCTCTTCATAGAAATCTACTAATACTTTGCTGACCAGTCACATGGCCAACCCCAAGCAAGGAGTACACTCTACTCACCATGAGGTCATATGTATAAACTCCCATAAGGAATTGGTACCAATAATTCTAACTGCAATATGTCCTTTTCTTTGTGTTGGTAGTTAATCTCCTGAATCTGAGTTCCTTTGTCTATGTTAACATCAAAAGAATGTGATGGAATGGGGAAGTTCAGAAGCACAATCCAGGATGGGTTTTGTCCTCTGGATCCAGCAGAACAGTCAAGCCTGAGGTGTTGCCCTCATCCCCATGACTGAATGTGGCTCATTATCATATCCACACATGGAAGAGGGAGACACGTCCCTTTCTTTATATGGGCATGAGATAGCACTCGCACATGTGTCTTTTGCTCCAGTACATTGCTAGAACCTAGTTACCTAGGCACACTTCAGTTGCAGGGAAATTAGAAGCTCTAGTCTCCAGTTGGGCAACCATATATGCCCAGCTGAATTCTGATTACAAAAGAAGAAGGGATGAATAATTATTGCAGAGACAAAGAGCAGTCTCTGCTAGAAAGGTTATCACTGGGGGTAGGAATGGGAACAAAGACATGGAATGAGGACTTATATTTCATACATTATGCTTGTAGCAAATCTGACTCTCAGTTCATTAACCCTGATTAAAAGAAATAGTGCCTTTTTTACACTAATAAATTAATTGCCTCTGAGCCCCAACCCTCCTTTACTAGTGACTCCCATTGACACTTTCTTCTGTTTCCCAAACAAGTGGCAACTCTTTTGACATGCTCACTTAGTGATAGCTGGGATATGTACACATTGGTTAAATAGGCTATCTTCCTATATATTTACATAGTATTTTCGAAGTTTATTTTCATAATACTTTTATATTTTCTCTTCCAAATTTTTCTCTAAAAATATGGTACATTTTATATCATCACAATCATACTGTGTATACAATTCTGTGTCTTGCTTTTCTCATTTAATATCATGTGGCTGAAAATATCCCATCGAATATTATTTCAACATTATAGTATTATATGTTATTTTAAGTGTTAACTGAGTAGTCCCTTAGATATTTAAATTGTCTTTTTAAAATTTAAACTTACAATTTTTAGATAATTGTAGATTGTCAGAAATAATGTGGAAAGATACTTTCCCCAGTTTCTCCCAATGATAAAGTCTTGCCCAACTATGTATAGTACAATATTACAACCATGACATTGATACTGATACAGTCAAGGTACAGAACATTTCTATTACCCTAAAGACATGGTGTCCTGTTATAGTTACAACTTCTCCCCAAGCCCACCCTTTCTTTAACTCTTGACAAACACTAATCTGTTCTCCATTTCTATAATTTTGTGATTTGTCTCATTGTTCTATCAACTCTTGAGAGTGGGATGAGAGGCCTCCAAATATAGTTGCAGATTTGTCTGTTTCTCCTGTCAGTTCTATTAGTTTTTGCTTAGCCTATTGTGCAACTTTGTTGTCTAATATATACATATTTAGGATTGATAATATCTTTTTTGATGGCTGTCCCTTTTATCGTTATGTAATGTCCCTCTCTGTCTCTAGTCATTGTTTTTACTTTACAGTCTGCTTTATCTTATATTAATACATCACTTTCTAAATTAATCTTTGCATGATATATCTTTTCCATCTTTTTAACTTTCAGCTTGCCCATATCATTATATTTAAAGTGAGTTTCTTATAGACAGCCTATGATTTAGTCATGTTTTAAAATACAATATGCCAAAATCTCTTTTAATTGGTATTTTAGACCACTTATATTTAATGAAATTTTTGGTACTTGAGTACTTAAGTCTGCCATTTTATTTTCTCTTTTCTAGTTGCTCAGTTTTCATTTCTCTGTTTACTTTTTCCTGTCTTTCTGTTGGTTACTTGAACGATTTTTAAAATTCCATTTTGATTAATCTTAGTGTTTTCTGAATAAATCCCTTTAAATAGCTTTTTCAGTGATTGCTCTAGATATTATATTATCTATACATAACCTATCAGTCTATATTATCTATACATAACCTATAATACTGTTATTATTTTACCAGTTCAGATGACGTATAGACATCTTAACTTCCTTGTCTTTATTTTCTTTACCATCCACCATTTATAATAATTGTTTTAAATATTTCTTCTGCATTCATTTAGAACCACATCAAAAGCTGCTACAATTTTTGCTTTAACCATTCACATTATTTAGAAAATGGAGGAAAGGAAAGCCTACTTTATCTACCCACATTTTCCTGTGTTTTCTTCCTTTTCAATAGCCCAAGTCTCCTTTTATTTTTTCCTTTCTGTTTAAAGAATTTCCTTTAGCTACTATTTTAAGGCAAAAATTCTTTTGGTTTTTCTTCTCTGAGAATGTCTCAATTTTCCTTTCATTTTGGTAAGCTATTATTTTAAGTATAGGATTCTGGGTTGATAGTTCTTTCATCACCTGAAAAATATTGTACAACTTTCTTCTGGCTTCCACAGTTTCTGGTAAGAAATCAGTTGCCATTATAATAGATTTTCCTCAGTAGGTAAGATATAGTTTTTATCTGTTTTTCAGATTCTTTTGCCTTCAGCTTTCAAAAATGTGTTATGATATATCTAGGTGAGGATTTCCTTAGATCTATTCTTCTTGGGATTTGTTCATCTTCTTGGATTTATAAGTGCATGTCTCTTGTCAAAGTTGGAAAGTTTTCAGCCCCACCCTCTTTCTTTTCTGAAACTCCTTTGAAATCAATGTAGATATTTTGGTATAGCCCCACAGGTTCCTGAAGTTCTGCTCATTTTCATTTTCAGTTTACTTTATCTCTGTTTTTCAGATTGAGTAATTTCTACTCTATCTTATAGCTCACTGATTCTTTCCTCTATCCCTCCCACTACACCAGCACCATTCTACTGCTGAGCCTTCCCACTGAACTTTTTATTTCAGTCCTTGTCTTTTTCCATTCTTGTGGGTAAAATTGTAACATTTCCAGAGCATCTCCCCTGGCTTTAGTGTATTTGCATATCCTCAGGGGTGGAGAGAAGTTCATCTCCATGTTAATGGGTAATTACCTGGGCAAGGAGGGCATGTCTGAAACTGAGAGTTTAAAGGGAGGGGGTGGCTGGCTTGCTTGCTTGCTTCTTCTGGAGCAGGGGAGAGAGCCGGTGCTGGAGTGAAGTTTGTAAGCAATAAACGGGTTTTAAATTTTATTTCTCTCTTTGACCGATTTCGGATTTTAGAGGTATTTTGCCCCAGGATTTCCTCTCCCTGGACTTACAATTCTAAAGTATACATTTGATTTTTCTTAAGTTTTCTATTTCTTTGCAGAGGCCTTATTTTTTGCTGATGTTTATATTTCCATATTTGTTTCAAGCATATTCATAACTGTTCATTTTATGATGGCTACTTTAAAATCTTTGTCAGATCATTCCAACATCTCTACCTTCTCTGTGTTGGCATTTATTGATTATATTTTTTAATTTAGTTGATGTCTCCTTAGTTCTCAGTATGATGAGTGATCTTTGATTGAAAGTTGGACATTTTTGTTTTGCTATAACACTTTCTTTTTTAATTTCTTTTTTTCTGTTGGAGGGCAAGGGGTGAGTGTTGCCTCATTTCTGTCAGTTAAAAGTAGAAGCCCAGCTTCCCCACTCCACCTTATTTGACACTGGCAAAGGGTAGAGGGTCCCTCCTTACTGATGAGTTGGGGGTGGGAGTATCTGGTCTCTGCCAACACTGCAGGGTCAGTGGCTGCATTACCAGCAGGTGACAGTGAAAGTCCTCAGTCTCCATTAGGCCCCCTTTCTGTTGAGAGAACTTCCTGTAGCTATTCTTTTAGGGTAGGACCACTGGCAACAAATTCTTTTAGTTTTTCTTATCTGAGACTGTCTTGACATCCCTTTCATTACTTGAGAATATTTTTTACTAAGCATAGGATTCTGGATTGACAATTCTTTTCTTTCAGCACCTCTAATACCACCCCAGTGGGGAGACAGAGGAGCACCTCATTACTTGGTGAAAGTTGAGTCTCTATGGATGTCATGGGCTAGGGGGATTTTTGTTACCGTGTAGCAGGGATGAAAGTTCCAGACCTCTACTTTGCCTTCTCTGATACCACCCTGGCAGGGAGGTTGGGGTGCTGTGCTAGAGCCTGGAGAAGGTGGAAGTGTAGGCTCCCCACTTGATCTTTCCTGGGGTGGAGGTGGGGCCGGTTTTTTTTCTGCAGTGTTTGGCTGTAGTAGAGTGGTTACTCTGTATAAGTTTTCTGTCTGACTAAACTTCCTCTTTCCTGGTCCTTGACTAAAGAGAGCAGGTTTTTGTTGGGGCCTTTTGATCTGCATTTCCTTATTGCTGACTTCTTCAGCTCCAGTAATGGAATATATGAGGTGAAAAGAAACTCTAGGAACCAGCTGCTGTGTCTTCCTTGAGTCCCAGGTCATTAGTCACTTTGTCTTGCAATCTTCAGAGTCTTCTTATGCTTATTTTATATATAATGTCCAGGATTTTCACTGTACTTAGTGGACGTAGTAGGGAAAAGTATGTTTACTCCATCTTCCTGGAGTCAGAAACCCATCTCTTTTTTTTCCTATTAGACACAAAACTGCAACAGAATCTTCCTATAGAAAGCTTTTCCCACATGGATGGATTCCCAAAAGTAGAGTCAGTTGGCAAAAAGGTCTGAACATTTTTTTTTGGTATCATTAATATACAATTACATGAGCAACATTGTGGTTACTAGATTCCCCCCATTATCAAGTCCCCACCACATACCCCATTATAGTCACCGTCCATCAGCGTAGTAAGATGCTATAGAGTCACTACTTGTCTTCTCTGTGCTATACTGCCTTCCCTGTGCCCCCCCTACATTATGTGTGCTAATCGTAATGCCCCTTATTCCTCTTCTCCCTCCCTTCCCACCTCACCACCAGTCCCTTTCCCTTTGGCAACTGTTAGTCCTTACTTGGGTTCTGGGAGTCTGCTGCTGTTTTGTTCCTTCAGTTTTTGCTTTGTTCTTATGCTAAGGGTCTGAACATTTTGTGACACAATATTTGATGAAATTTTTCAAAAGATTGTACCTATTTATACTCCCTCCAGAAATTTCTCACCTTTCTCACTAACAAAAGTATTGTTAGTTTTGAAATGTCACTGAACAGAATGTATGTCTATCTGAGATCTTTAGTGAACTAAAAGCAGTGCCTGTCAATCTAAAGGTAGATATATCTGTTCCACCTCTTCTACTGCCTCCACTGAAAATCTAAAGGTTACTGGAGACTATGGGTTTCAGTGAGGATCATACAAGAACCCCACAAGAGGACAAGGGCATGAGTGTGTGGGGCTGCATGCTATTGCCAGTTCCCTGGACAAATATTGTATTCTTAGGGAAACTGCGTGTTTTAATGTAAATGTTTAACAAGCAATGTGATGAAGTCATTTGCTGTATTGTCTCAGGAGTGAGATGGAAATTTAGGGGTGAAGAATGGGCAAGGAATGAGCATAATATGAGCTGAGAGCTGGATAGCCCCAGGCATTTCTGCAGCAGCTCTGCTATGGCTGATCATAGGCTCTGGGCCAAGGGAGGTGATGTGTGTGTTTTGTGGGGACCACAAGCCCAGCCAGTTGGTGTCAGGGAGCGGATGGAGAAGACCAGCTGCTGACGATAGATCTTTTCTGACTGCATTAGTGGAGGGCCATAAGATGTGGAAGCTTCAGAATAGGAGGTAATCAGGAGAGTATTTACATTTGCCTTTGGAATCACTTGAATAGACTGCTACCTTAGCTACCCTTCTCTGGCCAGAGCTTTTGTTTATTTTGGCCCTTTTGGAGTGTGGCCTTGTCCCTGGGGACTTCTCCTCCTGCTCCATTATGTTGGAATTTCCATGTATGAAGCATTAGTATACAATTGACAAGAAAGTATAAAACGTGGTCCTTGGCCTCTCAGAAGGCTGTTTTCTGAAATCAGGATCCCTGAGTACAGGACCTTGGTCACCCTTATTGGCCTGTTGCCTTTTCTGGCTCTCTTTATAGGGTAGTTTGGAGAACTGAATAAGTTAATGTATGTGAGAAGATTCTATAATATTAAAATTCCATTCTCTGTACAAAGTAAAATAGGAGTCCAAGTCACTGAGCTTTTCAGTTGTTCATTCATTCATTCATTCATTCATTCACTTCTTTATCAAGTCTCAGGCACAAAAGAAAGAATGGAGCTGTGCTCTGGAAATCTACTGTAGAAAGATCTAGGAGGTCAGGATTGTGTGCCAGCCCCTCCGTGACTCTCCTGTCCAGCCCCTCTCTGCTGTCCTGTTTGCCTGGTTTGGGCATGTGCTCTCTTCTCTGGGACAGGGAGAGGGTAAAGGGTACATTTCAAAGACCTTTTCTGAACCAAAATTAGGCTTGCAAAACCTGAGAAATGAACACTGTTGGAGTGGAATAAATGAATTCCTACAGACTAATAGTAAGGTGCCCAGAGGACTTGGGAGTCTTGGTAAACTTAAGAATAAGATTTTCAGTGGATGAGCATCATCGCTGCCTCAGCTGTGTTCTGGATTCCCTCCCAGGAGTGGCTGCTTCCACCTCCCTGTGCACCAGGAGCTCCTTGTAGGCAGGGCTTTTCCTTCCTCGTTTTGATCCTCATTGTGTAGTTGTTGCTCACAGGAAGTTCTGCCTCAGTGATGAGCATTCTTGGTTTTGGTCTTGCAGGTTGGAGCCCTCCCCCGACTGTGTGATGTGCTGAAGGTGCTGCGGGAGGAACAGGACCAATGCCTGCAGGAACTCCCCAAAGAGAGGACAGAAGACCTGGGTACAGAGCAGCCAGCCCCAGGTACGTGGTCCACCCCAATCCACTCCTGGACACGGATCGTGTTTAGTCCCACTGGGTCATGGTAGGGATGTAAGGGGATGGACCAGCTGCATACATTTAGGTAATCAGCTGGCGGAAGGGTCTGGAAGGATCTTGGTTAGGAATCTGCACACACCCAAAAAGCCAGATCATTAGCACTATTCCTTTCTCTATGCTTGTGGGCTTAGTGATTTCATACCACTAGATTCTGCATGATGACTACGTCAAGGTAAGAGTTTGGTGAGAATTATTTGTCAAGGCAGTGTACCTCCCATCCATTCTCTCACCTCCACTGCTAGTTTGATGAATGACGTGGTGAAAAGCAGCATGGGATCAGAAAAACCTGGGATCTGGTGTTGTCTGACATTCACTGGCTGTGTAACTATGGACAAGTTATTTAACTGTCTAAGCCTCTGTTTCCTGATCTGTACAGTGGAGGTGATAAAATCTACTTTAGGATTATAATGACAAATGAGATAAATATATTAAATACAGATGCTTCTTAAATATTAATTTAAACTGTATTACTAGTCAAATCTTTAAATGTTATTAATTTGACATTTAAATGTTAATTTTATTTTTCTCCCTTCCTTACTTCCCCTTATCTAAGAACAAGAAGGATATAGCATTAAGAAAATAATCCATTAAACAAAGACTTGCACAAGCATATTCACAACAGCCCTAGTCATAGTAGCCAAGAGGTGGAAGCAATGAAAGTTGTCAGACAACTGATGACTGGATAAACAAAATGTGGTATGTCCATACAATGGAACATTATTGTCTTAAAAAAAAGAAGTACTCTTACATGTGACACATGAAAACATTAAGTGAAAGAAACCAGTTACCAAAGCCATGTATTATACGATTTCATTTATATGAAATGTCCAGATTAGGCAAATCCATAGAGAGAGAAATGAGATTAGTAGTTGTCAGGGGTTAAGGGGAGGGAGAATGGGGAGTAACTGCTTAGGGGTTTCCTTTTGGTCATAGTGAAATGGCTTGGAACTAGATAGAGGCGATGGTTGCACATACTAAATACCACTGAACTGTACACTTAAAAATGGCTAATGGTTAATGTTATACTTTGTAATTTTTAATAGACTTTATATTTTAGAGCAATTGACTGCAAAATTGAACAGAAAGTAGAGTTCCCATATACTCTCTGATCCCCACCCAAACACACAACCTCCCCCACCATCCACATCCTGTACCAGACTGATATACTTGTTACAACTGATGAACCAACAGTGACACATTATTATCATCGAAAGGCCATAGCTTACATTAAGGTTTACTCTAGGTATTGTAGATTCTGTGGGTTTTGACAAATATATAATGATGTGTATCCACTCCCTTTTATCCCTTCCCTTATCCCCTGGCAGCCACCATTCTATTTTCTGTTTCTATGAATGTAGCTACTCTAGGTACTTCTCATAAGTGGAATCCTACAGTATTTGTCTTTCTGTGATTAGCTTATTTTGCAGTGGGATTTATCATAATGTGCTCAAGGTTCATCAGTGTTGTAGCATATAGCATGATACTTCCTTTTTAAGGCTGAATAATATGCACCATTTTGTTTCTCCATTTATCCACCAAAGGACACGGGTTGCTTCTACCTTTTAACTATGGTGAGCAGTGCTGCTATGAGCATAAGTGTGGAAATATCTCTTCAAGTCTCTGCTTTCAATTATTTTGAAAATTATTTCTGGTATATATCCAGAAGGGGGATTACTAGATCATATGGTAATTCTAGTTTTAATTTTTTGAGGACCCAGCATAGTATTTTTCATCATGGCTGCATCAGTTCACATTCTCACCAACGGTGGGCAAGGGTCCCAATTTCTCCACATTTTCACCAATCCTTGTAATATTCTGTTTGTTTTTTGATAGTAGTCATCCTAATGAGTATGAGGTGGTATCTCATTGTGGTTTTGATCTACATTTCCCTAAGGATTAGTGAGGCTGAATATTTTTTCATGTGCTTTTTGCCATTTATATATAGTCTTTAAAAAAATGTATTCAAATCCTTTGCCCATTTTAAAATAGGGTTGTTTGGGTTTTTTTATCATTGAGTCATAGGAATTATTTATATATTATGAATATTAACCCCTTATCAGACATATGATTTGGAAATACTCTCTCCCATTCTATAGATTGCCTTTTCATTCTGTTGACTGTGTCCTTTGATGCACAGATATTTTTAAGTTTGGTATAGTCCAGTGCATCGATTTTTACTTTTGTTGTCTATGCTATTGGTAATATCGAAGAAATCGGTGCTAAGTCCAATCTCATGAAGCTTTCCCCATAGTTTTCTTTTAAGAATTTTATAGCTTTTACCTCCCACCAACCATCTCTACAGTGTATTTTGGAGGGACTGCTGTAGATGGAAGTGCTCCTAAGGTTAAATAGCTGTCACCAGAGAAAACAAAACCACAGTAAAGGAAGTAGGCCAATTAATTAATATGCAAATCAAAATTAAATCAACTATGCACAAAGTCTGTCAAGGGATATTCAAAGAGAACAGAATATGACACCTAATATATAAAGAGTGGAGAAGGAAGGAAAAGAAGGGAGGAAAAAAAACCTGTAGATTGTGTTTGAAATGGCATAAGTGAGTTAAGTTAGACTGTTAGATAGTAAAGAAGCTGCCCTTGAAACTTTGTTAACCACGAACTAAAGCTTACAGTGACAAAAAGTAAATATCTATTGATAATCTTCCTAAATGTAAAATGGTCTGAATGCACCAATCAAAAGGCATAGAGTTACAGAATAGATAAAAAAACAAGACCCATCTATATGCTGCCTACAAGAGACTCACTTCAAACCCAAAGACATACACAGACTAAAAGTGAAGGGATGGAAAAAGATATTTCATGCCAATAATAGAGAGAAAAAAACAGAAGTTGCAGTACTTGTGTCAGACAAAATGGATGACAAAACAAAGAAAGTAATAAGACACAAAGAAGGACATTACATAATGATAAAGGGGTCAGTCCAACAAGAGGATATAACCATTGTAAATATCTATGCACCCAACATGGGAGCACCTAACTGTGTGAAACAAATACTAATAGAATTAAAGGGGAAAGTAAAATGCAATGCATTCATTTTAGGAGACTTCAACACATCACTCACTCCAAAGGACAGACCAACCAGACAGAAAGTAAGTAAGGACACAGAGGCACTGAACAACACATTAGAACAGATGGACCTAACAGACATCTACAGAACTCTACACCCAAAAGCAGCAGGATACACATCCTTTTCAAGTATACATGAAACATTTTCCAGAATAGATCATATACTAGGCCACAAAAAGAGCCTCAGTAAATTCAGAACAATTTAAATTGTGCCAACAAGCTTCTTAGACCACAGAGGTATGAAACTAGAAATAAATTACACAAAGAAAACAAAAAAGCCCACAAACACATGGAGGCTTAACAACATGCTCCTAAATAATCAATGGGTCAATGACCAAGTAAAAACAGAAATCAAGCACTATATGGAGACAAATGAAAACAACAACTCAACACCCCAAAATCTGTGAGATGCAGCAAAGGCCATTCTAAGGGGAAAGTATATAGCAGTACAGGCTTACCTCAAGAAAGAAGAGCAATCCCAAATGAACAGTCAAAACTCACAATTAATGAGACTAGAAAAAGAAGAACAAATGAGGCTCAAAGTCAGTAGAAGGAGGGACATAATAAAGATAAGAGCAGAAATAAATAAAATTGAGAACAATAAAACAATAGAAAGAATCAATGAAACCAGGAGCCGGTTCTTTGAGAAATTAAACAAAATTGATAACCCCTTAGCCAGACTTACCAAGAGAAAAAGAGAGTGTCCACACATAAACAGAATCAGAGAAGAGAAAGGAAACATCACTATGGACACCACAGAAATACAAAGAATTATTAGAGAATACTATGAAAAATTATGTGCTAACAAATTGGATAACCTAGAAGAAATGGACAACTTCCTAGAAAAAATAACTTTCCAAGACTGACCTAGGAAGAAACAGAAAATCTGAACAGACTAATTACCAGCAACAAAATTGAACTGCTAATCAAAAAACTACCTAAGAAACCCAAACACCTACAGTCAATTAATATTTGATAAAGGAGCCTTGGATATACAATGGGGAGAGGACAGCCTCTTCAGCAGCTGGTGTTGGAAAAACTGGACAGCTACA
>JAQQAC010010508.1:37777110-37892990 GCA_029783875.1 Phataginus tricuspis
ATTATGGTCCCCAACTTCAAGCTCTACTACAAAGTCACAGTAATCAAAACAATTTGGTACTGGCACAAGAACAGACCCATAGATCAATGGAACATATTAGAGAGCCCTGATATAAAACCAAACATATACAGCCAATTAATATACAATAAAGCAGCCATGGATATACAATGGGGAAATGACAGCATCTTCAACAACTGGTATTGGCAAAACTGGACAGCTACATGTGAGAGAATGAAGCTGGATTATTGTCTAACTCCATACACAAAAGTAAACTTGAAATGGATCAAAGGCCTGAAAGTAAGTCATGAAACCATAAAACTCTTAGAAGAAAACATAGGCAAAAATCTCTTTAATATAAACATGAGCAGCTTTTTCCTGAGCTCATCTCCTCGGACAAGGGAAACAAAAGCAAAACTGAACACATGGGACTACATCAAACTAAAAAGCTTCTGTACAGCAGAGGACACCATCAGTAGTACAAAAATGCATCCTACAGCATGGGAGAATATATTTGTAAATGACATGTCTGACAAGGGGTAATATCCAAAATATATAAAAAACTCACATGCCTCAACACCCAAAAAGCAAACAACCTGTTTAAAAAATAGGCAGAGTATATGAAAAGACACTTCTCAAAGAAGAAATTCAGATGGCCAACAGGCACATATAAAGATGATCCACATTGCTAATTATCAGAGAAATGCAAATTAAAACCACAATGAGATATCACATCACACAAATTAGCATGGCAAACATCCAAAAGACAAGGAACAAAAATGCTGGTGAGGATGTGGAGAAAGGGGAACCTACCTACACTGCTGGTGGGAATGTAAATTAGTTCAACCACTGTGGAAAGCAATATGGAGGTTCCCCAAAAGACTAAAAATAGAAATACTATTTGAACAAGAATTCCACCCCTAGGAATTTACCTGAAGAAAACAAGATCCCGGATTCAAAAGACATATGCACCCCTATGTTTATTGCAGCTCTATTTACAATAGCCAAGATATGGAAGCAACCTAAGTGTCCATCAGTAGATGAATGGATAAAGAAGAGGTGGTACATATACACAATGGAATATTATTCAGCCATAAAAGGAAAATATCCTACCATTTGCAACAACATGGATGGAGCTGGAGGGTGTTATACTCAGTGAAATAAGCCAGGCAGAGAAAGACAAGTACCAAATTATTTCCCTCATTTGTGGAGTGAAACAATGAAGCAAAACTGAAGGAACAAAACAGCAGCAGACTCACAGACTCCAAGAAGGCACTAGGGGTTACCAAATGGGAGGGTTTGGGGAGGGTGGGTGAAGAGGGAGGGAGAAGGGGATTAAGGGGCATTATGACTAGCACACATAATGTAGGCGGTTCACAGGGAAGGCAGTATTGCACAAAGAAGACAGGTAGTGACTCTATAGCATCTTACTATGCTGATGGACAGTGACTGCAATAGGGTATGTGTGGGGGGACTTGATAATATGTGTGAGTGTAATAGCCACAGTGTTGCTCATGTGAAACCTTTATGAGATTGTGTATCAATGATACCTTAATAAAAAAATAATTTTATAGTTTTATCTCTTACATTTAGGTCCTTGACCCATTTTGTGTTAATGTCTGAATATCCTGTAAGGTAAAGGTCCAACCCCAACTTCCTTCTTTTGCATGTGGATATCCAGTTTTTAAAAGACTATTGTTTTCACATTGAATGGTCTTGGCACCCTTGTCAAAAATCAGGTCACCATATATGTGTTAGGAAGGAGTTTGGTTCAGTGTTGCAGGAAAGCTGAGCAGAATGAAACCACAGTCAAGGAAGTTTCAAAGCAATCAATTATATTACACTCTGTAATAGAGCGGGCCCCAACCTAGTGTCAGACAGGCCCCAAATATTCGGCGAGAGCGCCTTTTTATGGGGCTTGGAAGAGGTTTTTAGGAGGGGTAGTGTATGTAAGCAAGTGTGGAGTGCTGGGCTGGCAATGATGTAAGCTCATTTTTACTGTGCATGCTCTTTCCCAGAATTCTCTCTGTCTGCCCACCAAGGGGGGCTAAACCGCAATCCTGACTTATTTTAATGACTTTGTACTGAGGAGAGGTCACTTCAGGACACCCCAAGAACACACCCAGTTGGACTCTAGCTTGTGGAATTTCTCTGTGGTTTTGCTCCTCCTGCCAGGGATTTTCTCATTGGTGGAAGCTATCTGCAGTCCCGACCTTTCTTCCCGCTTATCTCTGGCTTCCTGCCTAACATTTGCAAGGGTTTATTTCTGGGCTTTCTATTTTTTTCCCATTGATCTGTATGTCTATCCTTATTCCAGGTCCACACTGTTTTGATTATTATAGCTTTGTGGTAAGCTTTGAAATCAGAAGTGTGAGACCCCCAACTTTGTTCTTTTACAAAATTGATATGGCTATTCCCAGGTTCCTTAAGATTCCATATGAATTTTAGGATGGAGTTTTACATTTCTGCAAATAAGGCTATTGGAATTTTGACAGGGACTGCATTGAATCTGCAGTTGTTTTGGGTAGTATTAACATCTTAAAAATATTAAGTCTGCCAATATATGAATACCAAGTGTCTTTCCATTTATTTGTATTTTCTTTAATTTCTTTCAGCAATATTTTATAGTTTTCAGTGTCCAAGTCTTTTACCTCATTGGTTAGGTTTATTCCTAAGTATTTTAGTCTTTTGGATGCTATTGTGAATGGATTTCCTTTCCAGGGATCATCAGTGTATTGGGATGCAAGTGATTTTTGTGCATTGATTTGTATTTTTCCTGCAACTTTGCTGAATCAATTTATTAGTCCTAATAGTTTTTTTGTGTGTGTGTGTGGGGGGGTCTTTAGGGTTTTCTACATGTAAGATCATGTCATCTGCAGACAGATAATTTTGCTTCCTCCCTTCCAGTTTGGGTGCCTTTTGTTTCATTTTGTTGCCTAATTGCTGTTGATTGGGCTTTAATACATTGCTGAGTTCAAATGGTGAAAGCAGGCACCCTTGTTTTGTGCCTAATCTTACAGAAAAGGCTTTCAGCATTTCACCATTGAGTATGATGTTTGCTGGGGGCCTTTATTATGCTGAGATAGTGTCCTTCTATTCCTAGTTTTGTTAAGTGTGTTTATCATGAAAGGGTATTGAATCTTATCAAATGCTTTTTCTGTTGAGATGATCATGTAGTTTTTGTCCTTCATTCTGTTAATGTAATTACACTGATCAGTTTTTGTATGTTGAACCACGCTTTTGTTGCAGGAATACATCCCACTTGGTCATGGTGTATAATCCTTTTAATGTGCTATTCAGTTCAACTTGTTAGTATTTTGTTGAATATTTTTGCATCAGTGCTCCTTAGGGATATTGGTCTAGAGTTTCCTTGTGGTGTCTTTGCCTGCCTCTGGTGTCAGAGTAATGCTAGCCTCATAGAATGGTTTTGGAAGTGTTCTCTCCTTTTCAGTTTTTTGGATGCGTTTGAAGAACACCGGTGTTAATTCCTCTTTGACTGTTTGGTAAAATTCATCATTGAAGCCATCTGGGATTTCCTTTGCAGAGAGATTATTTATTACTGATTCAATCTCCTTACTAGTTAGAGGTCTGCTCAGATTATCTATTGGTTCATGCTTCTGTCTTGGTAGGTTGTGTGTTTCTAGGAATTTATTCATTTCTTCTAGGTCACCACCAGTTTGTTGCTGTACAGGCCATATATATCTCTTGCAATACTCTTCTCTCCAAGTCATGGCCTTCGCTCTTGAAATCACTGAACTGTTGTTTCCAGTTTCTTGCTGGCCACCATGGCTGGGCGAGCGGCTCGCTCTCCTGCTGCAGGGCCCACTCTGGGCTGACACCGCCAGGCGTTCCGCCACAGCCCTCTGTCCGCTGCAGGGCCGCTTCTTTCCTCCTCCTGCCTGCCCTGCTTTGCCAGCGCCAGGGAAGACAACTTCCTGACTGGTGGTGGCCATGGCAGCAGGATGTGCTGTGGTTCTGGGCCATCTCCATCTATGTTATGTGAACCTTACCTCCATTTTTATAAAGGAGGAAAGAAAGCAGAAGGGGTGTGGGAAAGGGCTCAGGCTTTTGAATTAAACAGGCTGTGTGATCTAGAACAAGGCTCTTAACATCTTTGGGCCTCAGGTTCCACATCTATTTTTTAGAACTGATGTGAAATTAAAAGCACTTGTTCACAAAATATTTAGCATTTACAGTTATGAAGGGAGAATGGTGAGAATGAAGGCTACAATGAGAATAAAGGAACATAAGCTCCTCTCTTATTACTTAGGAATGTGTTTTGCTGCACCTGGCAGAAGCTTTGTATACTAGCTTCACCAGGTGGGAGTTGGCATTTTCACATCCCAAAAAGTCCAAAACTGGTGCAAAGTTCCAAGACATCATCAGATCCCAGATTCCTTCTATCTTTCTGTTTAATGTGTGGCATTTGCCTCGTGGTCATAAGATGGCTGCTGCACCTCAGGGAGAAGAGGAGAATACCTATGTTTCTGGCAGGAAGAAGAAGAAAGTCACGAGAAGGAAGGGTGAGATATACTGGGAAGCCAACTTCCCCAAACTCTGCAGGTGATCTCTGCTTAGAGTTCCTCAGCCAGGACGCGACCGCGTGGCATCTGTGGCTAGGGACTGAGATTTTTAGGTTGTACGTGTGGCCACCTTGAACAAAGTCATGTTCTGTTGACAAGAAAGAAGAACAGGCAAAGGGCAGTCTCTGCCGTCGCCACTATAACTCTGGTGAGGGAGACTTTAACGAATAATCACAAGTTAATGTAAAATGGCCATGAGAGAGTGGAGTGCAGTGAGCAGTTCTGTGTATGTAAGGAGGGGTCTTGGCCTGGCCTGCTACTCTGGGAAAGCTTTCCTGAGGAAATGATCTTTGGGCCATGACCCAAGAATGCAAATAGTTATGCAGAAAAGAGAGCCGTGGAGCACAGCTATGGCACGAGAGAGGACAGGGTGGTCCAGGAGAGCCGTTGTGAGAGGTGAGAGGGAGCCTGCTGCTAAGTGAGCCCATGGGGATTTTCATCCCCACCCGGAGAGCAAAGGAAAGCTCTAGAGAGTCTTGAGTGGAGGGATATGATCATCTGCGCTGTGAATGGATCAGCTTTGTTGCAGGGTGGAAGGTGGATTGCAGTACAGGAATAAGTTCAGAGAGACCCGCTGGAGCCTCGTGGTGTGGGCAGGAGATAATGGTCACTGGCACTAGACAGGGTATCTTCGTCTGGGTTCCACGGAAGCAGACCCTGGGACAAGGAGTCAAGTGACTTATTTGGCACGTATTCCAGGACGGCCCTGGATAGATGTAGGAAACTGAGACAGAGGAGGGAGGGAGGGAGGCCAGTCAAGGATGTGCTCTCACTGTGGGCTCCAGGGGCTTAATTCCCTGGGGCACTTCAGGAGCCAGGGCAGGACACCCATCTGGAGTCCCCTGTCAGTCAGAGAAGTCTGCCCCTGGGGAGGGAGCACTTCCCTGCAGAAAACGACTGAGTGAGTGCAGACACTTGGCAGAGGGCAGGGGCAGAAGAGAAGACAAAGGGCAGCTGGCCCAAGGGCAGGGAGGTGGAGGAGGCAGACAGAGCATGTGGAGGGGCCCCGCATGCCCAACCTGTCACAGACTAGCTGAGGTGAGCAGCATGACCCACATCACGCATGGTGGGACGGTCTCCGGAGCCTGACCTGGGAGCAGAGAGGCCAGCCACTTGTCCCCCAGAGTCCTCCCATGAGGAGCGTGGGCCGGCTCTGCCTGCCCCACTCCGGCCCGAGTGGCTTCATTGGCTGGGGCCTCCTGCTCAACCTTCTGGCTGCCCAGCATTCCTTCGGGCTCCCACAGTACAAGGGCAGATTTGCTCCTGTAATGGCCGGCAAAAGTGGTCAGCTGCCCAGCCACTGTCAGGCTGGATCTGGGAAAGAAAGGGTGGCCAGGCTGGCCCCGCTCCCACCACAAACCACTGGGCTCAGGCCACCTGGATCTGTTTTGCATGTTGGCCTTCTGCAGTTTTCATTCAGGAAAGGGATCTGTTGCTTTGTAAACCTGGCTTCAAACCCCTGAGGCAGAGGACATCTGAGGACCCTGCCTGCTGGGAAAGCCTGAAAAGTCTGCTGAGAGGCTGAGAAAGCAGAGCCAAAGGACCTGTTGTGGAGTTTATGACAGATGTGGTGACCAAGGGGCAAACCCCCTTCCAGAATGGAAAGACAGACTCATCAAAGGGGTCAAGTCACTGGGGGTGGGCTCAGCCCATGGCCCACATCAGAACCAGATGGGTGGAGGGGCCGGGGCTGAGGCTGAGGCTGGGGCTGCCTGGACTTGGGCCCGCCCCAAAGCCCACGTCCAGCCCTGCTCGCCACAGCAGCAACCCTGAGGAGCGTGGCTCCCGAAGTCCCTGCAGGACCTCCATCCCCAGGGGGGCTCTGTTCTGGCATCTGAGGCAGGGCGGGGCTGGCGGGACTCTGCTGGG
This sequence comes from Phataginus tricuspis, assembly GCA_029783875.1. Lineage (NCBI taxonomy): Eukaryota > Metazoa > Chordata > Mammalia > Pholidota > Manidae > Phataginus > Phataginus tricuspis. The sequence continues at coordinate 37,783,560 of JAQQAC010010508.1, forward strand.
GGCCTGGGGTTAATGGTCAAGCTGCCTGCGCCTTTCCACGGAGGAGGTTAATGTTTGAACACCTGAAAAGTCACAGAAAACACCACTCATGGAGCTGTCACCCTGTCCCGCACACTCATCACCAATAAAAAATTAACCTTTGAGTTATTCCGTGTCAGGTGGCCAGGCCTTCCCAGTGTTTTGTGGCAATGTGTCAGGGTCACCCTGCTAGATGTGTGGCCGACTCTTCCAGGCTATTTACTGCTGTTTACAGAAGCTGATGGCCCCTCAGAGCTGGCTGTGGAAAGGCTTTGGCTCTCCCTAGGGAAGAATGTTCAGAGAGGTGGTGGCAGGCAAGGTGTGGGCTTGGACATCAGACAGACCTGGGCCTGTGTGCGGCTCTGTCACTCAGGGGCTGTGTGACCTTGAGCAAGACAACAATCCTTTCTGGGCCTTCACAGTGGAGACTTGCCATCCTCTTTATCTTCTTGTCCGTGCCAGCTGGTTGCCCACTTCCAAAGAACAGGGGCGGGGGGAGTGGGCTGGCTTCCTTTTGGCAGGGAGACTTCTTTTGTTAACGTGAAATTCACGTAATATTGACTTAACCAATTTAGAGCGACTAATTTAATAGCACTTAGCACATTCAAACCCCTGCACAGCCACTACCTCTATTTAGTTCCAAAACATTTTCATTGCCCCAAAGTAAAACCCCGGACCCCTTAAGTAATCACTCCTCGTCCTCCTCTCGCCCCTCTGCCCCCACCAATCTACTATCTATTTCTGCGGGTTTGCTGACTCTGGGCAGTTCATAGGAATGGAATCACATAGTATGTGACCTTCTGTGTCTGACTTCTTTCCCTGAGTGTCATGTTTTCAAGCATCATCCATGTTGTAGCATGTATTGGGTTTCATACCTGCTGGATTTTAATGCAGTTTTCTCTAAAAAACACTCTCAGGGCCTTTTCTGGATTCCCCTCCTTGTTCCTGAGGGCCTTTAGCAGCCAAACGCCTCCCGGCTGCCCTGGTACAAACCCCACCCACCCACAGCTCACCTCTTCCCATCTTTTACTCTTGGCCCATTTTAATTTTTTTTAAATTTTATTTATTTATTATTTTTTAAAATAATTAATTTTTCTATCATTAATCTACAATTACATGTGCAATATTATGATTAAACTACCCCCTTCATCAGGTCCCCCCCACCAACCCCATTACAGTCACTGTCCATCAGCGTAGTGAGATGCTATAGAGTCACTACTTGTCTTCTGAGTTGTACAGCCCTCCCCGTGTCTTGGCTCATTTTTAATAAGCAAGTAGTTTATGTTTATTTAACATTTGAGACTCTTTTACTTCTTAACACACATTATGCAGTAAGTGTCATTATTAAACCCATTTCTTGGATGAGGAAATTGAGGCTCCAAGAAGTCCAGGATCACCCAGAGCTGAAACAGGACTCGCACACCAAGTCTTTTGGCCCTGAATCCTGAGGATTTTCTAGCTTGCAATCCAGATTGTGCTCTGAATGACTGATACCCTTCACCCTCCCAAGGAGGGATTTGCATTAGAAAAAAAAGAGAAAGAGAGAGACTGTCGATGCCAATTAATTAATCTTTAATGAGCGTGAGAGGCGGCATGAAACAAGAGCTTTAGGCCAGGTGCTGAAGAGTTCCTGGGGTGGCTGAGGAGGATGCTGCAGGGCTAGCACGGTTTGTACTGTCCTTGGAAGGGAAGGACTGAGCATACAGCGCTCAGGGGCTGGCGGGGCGTGTGCCAGGCTGCTCAGGGAAGCAGGGCTCAGCCTGAAGTTCCAAGGGCCTTTAATCTCATCTGGTGCAGCCTCCATGCAACATTTGAAGCATTTCCCAGCCTCCTAAGTTTGTGGTGCAGAACTCATTACTCTGAACCAGCCAGTTCATCCCATGGAACGGCTCGTGCTTCTTGGTCTAAAGAGCAACATCCTCAGACACTTAGTTGTTCCTCCTGTGCTGGGCTTTGAGATACCTTTGCCGTTCGGGGACTTCACGCCATTCCTCCTACCTCTCCTGACGGTGTAGGTCCGCCATCATGAGGAGGGCAGCCCCTTTCCTCACCTGAATGCTACATACAACCAAGGAAGCCTCACCAGATTGCCCCTTAGGTGGCCGAGGGAACAGGGTGCCGCAGGAGCTCCTTCTGATCTGGCTGCGGAGCCCTGGGAGGAGAAAGGGGAGTGAAGGTGAGCAGGGCCTCGGAGGTGCCCAGGAGGCGGATCTGGTAGCCCCGAGCGGGAGGGAAGGGTTAACACAGACAGAAGCAGAAGCTAGAAGAGTACGTGTGAGGGCAACGCAGGGCATGTGTTGGGTTCCCTGGTGGCCCCATTAGTGCACACTGAGCATGGGGGCTTTTGGGGGTGGGGAGGTATGCCCTGGGGGGCTTGGCCCCAGGTCACTGCAGCCTGACACACTGCTCCCGGAATCGTCCTAGGTTATCGTCAGGACATACCTGAATTCATTTATAAATAACTCGAGGACTGTAAGATGGACGCTCCTTGTTGGGTGTGTGGGGCAGATGTGTAGTAAGCAGAGGGCTGGCTGTGTGCCGGGCACCATGCTGGGTGGGGGCTCTAGAGATTCCCGAGGCCCTGTCCTGCTCAGACTGTGTTCCCCTTATTCCAGCCCCGCCCCACTGCCAGACTGGCCCTTATCAGGGAAGTGCGTGGGGAGCAGGACAGAGGGAGCTGATGGGTCTGCTCCGGGTCTGGCCCAGCACTGGGGACTTTGTAAATATAGAGGCCAATCTTTGTGCTTAAACTCCAGCGGCAAAAACAGGACTTGACTGTAATGTTCCTACAACTTTAATGTGGCTCCATCCTCCTGGGATGGCAGGAACCTAAGCCCCAGTATTTTCTGGATCTTCCCTGCAGCTTACCCAGGGATTCACATGACACAGGTGTTTGGGGGAGCCCACTTGGTCTTGGGCTTTGCTCCACAGAGGAGCGGCTGATGGACCCCCGTTTGGGGCCATATGGCGCCCCCTGTGCTTTGGTGGGGACGTGGGTTCTGCCAGTCTCTCCGTGGGCCGCCCGTTTGGACATGCCCTGGGGCCGCTTCTCCTCCGGGCTGTCCCAGCATCTGGGGCTGGCTGGGCAACGAGGTCTTCGTGCCTTTTTCTGGAACCTTGGATGTCCCTGCTCATCGCGGTCCCCTCCTCGTCTCCCCAGTCTGAGCAGTCTTGCTGCTTGACTGTTTTCGCCCAAGCATTTGGGTTATACCAGGGCTCCTCTTTGTCCCTCCAGGGGCCTCTGGAAACCCAAGGCTGGGAGGCTGTAAGTTTCCCTGCCCTCCCCTGACACTGTGCCAGTGATCTGAGGAGGAGGGACAGAAAAAAGGAAAAAATACCAGGAGGAAAAAACAGAAGAAGAGAGATTAATACATCAGAAAATACTCCACTGCTACCAGGAGGAAAAAACAGAAGAACAGAGATTAATACATCAGAAAATACTCCACTGCTACCAGGAGGAAAAAACAGAAGAACAGAGATTAATACATCAGAAAATACTCCACTGCATACACAGTCATTTAATTCGCATTCAAATCTGGGGAAGACCACTACGCCCATTTCACAGGTGAGGAGACAGGCTCATAGAGGCGAGTGGCTTGCCCACTGTAGATGTGGGCCCGCAGCTCCCTCTGTCTCCACCACACCACTGCTTCAACCCAGCCGTGTGCTGTCCTCTCAGGCCGTGGCATTCAGCAGGCACCCCCTACTCTCCCAGGGGGCACTTGGGGTCTGACAGTGTCTTTTCTTGTTTCCCTACTTAAACTTCCACAGGCTTTCATCCCACCTCCTCCAGCTGGTGCCCATCGGAGGTGGTGGAAGAATGGGATGCCTGCTTGGGCTTCGCTCACCCAGGCAGCAGCTGACCGGTGTGCATTTCGGCCCTGCCTTTCTGGAGGCAGTGAGCCCTCTCCAGTGGCCCAGTGACGTGGCCCTGTTTCCACAGCTCCCCACCCATTATCTCACTGGACCCTCCTCACCCCCAGCCTGGGCAACGAGCTTTGCAGCTCTGGATCTGCTACTCCCAGGGCCCCACAGCGGCCTGAGCTCTGAGCTTTGTCCAGGACCTGCCAGAGCTCCAGGGGGAGGCCAGGGCCTGGACGCCCCCTTGCCCTCCCACTCCTGTCTCACCTGTAGGCCTTCCCCCAACTCAGAGCAGGAGCCTGGTGGGGTCCGAGGCCCTCTACTCATACTGTGGGACTGCACACAGGGGGTCCCTACAGGCAGTGACACCCTGTCCCCATAGCCACAGTCCCTCCAGCCTTGCTGCAGACAGGCACCACCGGTACTGCGATTTCCTTAATATTAATTCCTTTAAATCAATTGGTTTTTTTCATCATGCTGTATATTAGATTGTAGACTTATTCATGCCACATAACTGTAACTTTATTTTTTCCCCATATTTTATTTTACTTTTTTATTGAAATGTAGTTGACATACAATATTATATTGGTTTCAGATGTACAACACAGTAATTCAGTAATTATATACATTACTAAATGCTCACCACAGTAAGTGTTGTTACCCCCAGTTACCATACCAAAATATTATAATATTATTGGTTATATCTCTACACTGTACTTCCATTCCTATTGACTATTTTATCATTTGAACCACCTAACTGCAACTTTGTACCCTTTGACCAACCTCTTGCATTTCTCCCAACCCCAGCCCCTGGCAACTACCATTCTACTCTTTCTATGAGTTCAACATTCTTAGATTCCACATATGAGTGGGGTCATGACATATTGTCTTCTGTGTGTGGCTTATTTCACTTATCACAACATCCTCTAGGTTCATCTGTGTCGTTACAAGTGGCAGAACTCCCATTTTTATCATGGCTGAATAATATTCACTGAATATATATACCACCTCTTCTTTATCGGTTCATCCACAGACAAACACTTAGGTTGTTTCCATGCTAACCTATGTATTTAAGGCTCTAGTGAACATGGGTGTGCAGAAATCATTTCGAGATACTGATTTCTCTTTCTTTGGATATATACCCATAAATGGGATTGATGGATCATACAATAGTTCTATTTTTGATTTTCTGAGCAAACCCCCTACTGTTTTCCATAGTGGCTGCACCAGTTTACATTCCCTCCAACAGTGCACAAGGGTTCCCTTCTCTTCAATTGACTTTTTTTTAAAACAACATAGCCTCATACTAAATAACAGTAGCTATAAGATCATAGGTATGATATTCTAGCTCTGTAACTTTTTAATACATGTTAACTCCTCTGCACAAAAACATGTAACTATTAAAATTGAAGGTGTTCGAACACCCAGGATGTGCACACCACCTGGGATGTGCTCCTTGCATGCTGGGAACCCTAGGTTTGTTCCAGCGGCTTCCATGTGCAGTGACGCTGAGGCTGGGAAAGAGTGTGGCCACATCACAGTGTGCAGGACACGAGCCACGGTGTGGAGTTAGCACCCAGTTCTGCTGCCCCCAAGGGTCAGCCCGGCAGGTGGGATTGCAGCTCTGACATCCTACACATGTCACTCGGCTTCCCTGTGTCATGGGTTCCTCATCCCTGCTGTGGGGCAGTGACCCTACCTGACCTCTATGGGCTCCACAATGTCTGATTCGTGTCCAGCGCAGGCCTTTTCTCTCTGCATGGCTGGTAGGAAGGGCGGGGACTGAACCAGCCGGTAGGAGGCCCCCACTCACCGTTAGCTCTCCTGCTCTCACCCCTCACCAGCAGCCACTCCCACCCTGCCTTCTGCCAGCACCAGGCCAGTGTCCCTGTGGCTCAGCCTGACATGACCCAGGTTGGGGAGCCTGCCAGGGATCCTGGCACACTCCCCATTTGTCTGGCCAGCTGCACATAGGTCATCTAGCCTCAGGGACTGGAGCTGCCGGCGAGTGTCCTGACTAACCAGACCCAGTCCTGACTCCACAGTCAGAAAGTGCCCCACTGCTTCCAATACAAGACTGATGCCAGCTGACAGGGAGGCTGCATTGTTAGCGAGGCACCCCACTGGCACCCTGAGACTTCGAAGAAGGAAGAAGGACACGGGGTCAGCCTCATCCTCCAGATGCCAGAAGGCAGAGAGGGGCATGTGCAAAGGGCCCTCCTGCAACTGTGTCACTGTTCCAAGGGCATCCGGGAGCCAGGGTCACCCAGGGCCTGGGAGGGGCAGGAGGCCCTGCTCAGGCCTGGCCAGAATCTAGAGGCCAGCTGCAGGGACAGTTGCCGAACCTGCCTCGTTTCCCTGGGGAAGCTCTAGACAAAGAGAAGTTTGAACCTTTCCTCTTTCAGGGCTCGCTGTGAAAGTCCGGGTGAAGGTTCAGGAGTACCCAAGGGGTTTCTCATCCCCCTTACTCTCTGAAGGACACACACACTGGCCCTTGGTCCCATAGACGTGACCACTTTCCTGTGGGAGTCCCATCCAAGCCCTGTCCTCTGTGTCCACAGTCTCCCCCCCATTCCCCACCTCCTTGCTTCCTCTGGACCACAGCCTGTCCTGCCCCTCCTGGGGCTGTCCCACCTCCAGAGCCCCAGCCAGGCGTCCTGACCTCAGGGCCCTCCCGCTTCCTCTCACCTCTGCTCCCTCCAGGGTGGGTCCTACTGCCAGGGAGAGCCCCCGGCTCCCCACCTCTCCTGTGGTGCTCCCTGCCTCCTGCTGGCCCAGCCCTGCCCGCTGCGCTTCCCGGCTCCTCCGCGGCCCCCCCAGCCTGGCTCCCAGAGGAGGGCGCTGTGAAGCTGAGGTTCACGCCCCCTGGAGATAGGGCAGGTGGGTGGCGCCTGTGAGGTGGCACCAAGCAGTGTGGCTGGACAGTCACCTCCCAGCCCCTCCATTTCTCGACTGTGACTCCAGGAACCCGCTTCTCCTCCCTGCTTTATCGCTTCATTTGTGAACCGAGGACAGAGCCAGGTGCCTTGGAGCACGGCTGTGGATTAAATGAACTCATGTGCGCCGAGTGCAGGATGACTCCCACAGCACCAACGCAGGCAGAGCACGGGGAGGCCAGGACCTTAGCGTGGCATTTGGAAGTCAGGTGGGCCACAGGGCGAGCGCCACTTGTAAGGGATGTGCAATGGAGAGCGGTAGAGGGGCGAGGGGCTCCCCATGCATCCACTCCTGTGCACATGAGACACGTGTGTTGAGTCCCTACACTGGGCCTGGCCCATGCAGGCCAAGGCCTCCAGCAGTGGTTCCTGCTCTTACGAGCATTTCGCCCCTGTGGGGAGCCAGCTGTGCCCAGGAACCAGGTGAAGCCACTGACAGGCAGCAACCTCCCTGGATGGTGTCCTCCCCTGGGAACCACGGTGGGCCTGAGCCCAGAAATTTGGGCCCCCTGCCATGGGGAAGAGGGAGGTGCGGGCTGCAGATTCTGAAAGCAGTATCTCTAGGGAGTTCTCCAAATGCAGATTCCCGGGTCTCACAGTGGCTGAATCAGAATGTCTTGGGATGGGGCCCCGAGAGCTGCATGGCTGGCATGCTTCAGGTGATTCTGATACTGCAGGAGAATCCGAATCCCTGAGGTGGGACAGGTCACCAGGGGAGTCCACTTGGAGAGGACAGTGATGTCAAGAAGCTTTGAACCTGGTTCTGGTCATACCTGGAAAGAGACTCCAGCTCTTTACCGAAGCTGGACTTTGCCTTCTGAGTAGTCCAAGGGTCCTCTTCAGACCACACCCACCTCCCAGTCCCTGGAGCTAAAAATTGCCCTGCATTTCAGAGACTCAAGAACCCAGCCTCTCTGCGAAGGTTGCTGGCCCTGGGGTGCTGGGGTCTGTGCTGTGTTCCCCAAACTGGATGAGGGATGACTGCTGCCCACCTCGCGGGTATCATCTCGGCCCTGTTTCCAGCCCCTCCAAACCTGCTCCCAGTGGTGTCCTTCCAGGTAGCATGTGTCCCCAAAAGCCTGTCACAGGGAGCAGTTCCCCCGGGTTTCTTCCCCTGGGGTCAGCTGTGGGAAAATCAGTGTGTAGCTATGTTAAATGATAATTTTTAAGAGAGTATAATCATAACTTGTGTATAAATATAAAATGAATACCTGCCAAACATTGTATTTAATTAATGAGAGAACCAGTAAGATATTGCCACTAGTTCATAGGAAAATTCCAAGAACCATATATATATACATTTTTTTTTTTTAATTACCACAGCTTTAACAGAGCTATGAAGAGTGCTGGGAGGACCCACAGGGAAATCAATTATGGAAAAGGGACATTCAAGTGCTTAACGGTTGAGCTGTAACTTAAACAATAAGCCAGATCTCACCAGAAGCGGAGCAGGGATAAAATGAATTTACAAGTGGTGCAGAACTGGCTGGATACAGTTTATCCAGTTGAAATACAATTAATCATGCAAAATTCACTTGCATGCCTTTGTAGATACCTGCAGGCTATCAGTTATCTACAATTCATAGAGTTGCAAATAGCTCAAAGACAATAAATGGGCAGAGTACCCATGGAATCAGATAATCCAGAAGGCTCTGTTGGCAATGTCTCATCACTTGTTGAAGACACCCAACAATCCTTTTTATTCATTTCAGAGTCTTTCAGTTACCAGAAATAGGCCACGGATCTGTTTCTGAGCTTCCAAGAAGCCAAATCAAATAGGACACAGCCTCAAGATTCAGTGTGTATAAAGACAGACACATCCTAGTCGTTCACCAGAAGTTCAGCTTCTCGTTGCATTGAGACCAAGTTCTCCTTCAGAGAGGAGCCTGATAGGGAACCCGTTAAGGAGAAAGCAACCTCTTCCACAGTATTCCTACTACAAGTGCAGTGAGGACTCTGGTGTGGCCGCTTCCATAAGCCAGGGTAGTGGTTCTCAAAATGTGGCCCCAGACCAGCAGCAGCCTCACGTGGGAGCCATTTAGAAATGCAAACTAGTAGGCTCCCCCGAGACTCTGGGTGGTGCTCAGATCTCTGTGTTTTTACGAGTCTGGATGATTCTGACGCTGAAGTTTTTGAATCATGAGACAAGGGTTCTCAACCCTGCCATCATGTTAGAATTACCTGGAAAACTTTAACACAATATCATGCCTGGGCCCCACCCAAGACCAGTTAAATCAGGACCCCTGCGTAGGGCCAAGTTATGTGTGCTTTTAAAGCTCCCCAGATGTTATTCTGTAGATCAGGATGGAGGCCCACTTCTGGGCAGTCCTTTCATGCAAGCAGAGGCCAACAGACGTTCCATCTTCTGCTCTAGAGAAATCCAGACCTGTACTTGTAAGGCTTATATGAGGTAATGCATCTTCCCTCCCCCTCCCTCCCTTCCTTCCTGCCTTCAGCACTGAATGTTTACTATATGGATGGCAGAGTCCGAGTCCCCAAAGATGAAAAAGCACACTAGGCACCATTGCTTCCTGATCTCAAGGAGTCAGTACCTAAATGGGAACTCCTGGCAGGCAAGGGGTGCTGGGAATGGGGACAGGGCGGTGGGGGCGGCCCTCGGCCCACGCTCCATCCCTGTCTGACGCTGCTGCTCTCCTTGGCAGGCTGTCTGGGGCTGTGGGACAACGTGAGCTGCTGGCCCTCCTCTGCTCTGGGACAGACTGTGGAAACGGAGTGCCCCCGATTCCTCCGGATGCTCACAGGCAGGAACGGTAACCACTCAGCTCGAGGGATCTGGCTGAGAGGCTGTGGGGTAGCTCTCTGTGTGGGGCTTGGCCTGGTGGCCTGAGGCCAAGGAAGCTTCTCTGGGGTCCCGTAGTGAGTAAAATGATTGGGGAGAGGGGTTTTGTTGGGAATTGGAAGCCTTGCTTGGGGGTGTAGGGTGGGCTTGATTCTAAGGGTTCAGGCAACGGGTCAGGAGATGGTCAGGAGGCTGGGTTTGCTCCTTTCTACCCCACGCCTCCATTTAGGGGCTCCCCTCCTCCCTTCCATGTCTCTGTCCCCTGCACAATGAGGCCCTTGCTCTAGCCCGCATCTCTGGGTCCCACCTGCCACAGCCTGGCCTTCCAGAACATTTACCTCCTCTGTGTCCATTACGCTAGGCCCTGCAGATAAACTCTGCCCTCCCAGAAGCCCCTGGCCTCCTGTAGCCCAAGGAAGGCCGCAGTTCACAAAGACGTTCTCAGTTTCAGGCAGGGAAGGGAGGTTTTCTCAGACGGCGCACTGACATTGGCTGACGCTCCATTACGTGCCACCCATTTTTATATAAGCGGCTCATTTAGTCATCACAAACCCCCACAGATCACAGACCTTTTCTCCCCAGTTTGATCTATTTAAGAGTAACAATAAGAGGGACTAAGGGGTTTGGCAGTTTGCCTAAGGTTCACAGCTAGGAGATGGAGAGAGCAGGGCACAGACCCAGATTTCTCTGGCTTCGCAACCGGTGCTCCGTCCTCGAGGCCGTGGTCAAGGTGGGCCTCTGGCCCCGTGGGGTTGCGACCCTGGGTGAGACCAAGGTGGTTTCATGGCCTTTGGCCCCTGCCTGCAGTGGGGTCACTTAAAGTCTAAAGCCTGGCTTAGCCCTGCTGCCCCCTCCCTTCACGCGTGGGGGTCAGGAAAGCTGTCTGGTGAGGCCCTTAATAAGAATGAACCAAAAAAGATGACTTGACACTAAAATCCACCAGTCTTGCAAAGCCAGGTGGGAAAAGATGGCTGGCACAGAGATGAAGACCATGCAGTGTGGGAGAGGAGTGCAAATTCTTCACCCTGTAACCCTCCGGCACACATGGCACACATCCTCGTACGGGCCCACGCACACACAGAGATTTGGGGATCAGAGTGCTGTAGCTCACTGTCCATAGCTCCACGCATGGTATAGGAGCTGGAGAGGGCTGCGGAGACCAGTCCGAACCCCCTCCTCCACCTGCTGCTGAAAAGACAAGCCCCCAAATCCCAGAGCCTTCATACAGCCCTGCCCGCCTAAGGACCAAAACAAGCATTCCTGACGAGCAGGAAGCTCTTCTCTACGTGGTGATTCTGGTGCCCCCTGCATCTCTCTGCTTGTGGTTTTAACGCGCAGTCTTCAGGCTGCCTGGCAAAGAGAGAAGGACCCAGAGCATCCCACGGAGGGATTTTGAAGGACCAGGACTGCAAGTGATACCCCTTCTGCCCAAATTGCCTCTAGCAGACTCAGCCAGACTCTGACTTAGGTGCCAGGGACAAGGGGAAATGTGATCCAGCTGGGTGCCAGTCTCTGCCTCAGGGCCCAAGTTATTCATTGTCTCTGAGCCTCGATTTTCTCACCTGTAAAATGGGGAAAATAAATAATGCCAGTCCTGTAAGACCATGCTTGGAAATAAATTCCCAGTATCTTCCTTTGCCTTTCCTCCCCTCCCCTAAATCCCCCCACATGCACACACATGCCACACACTTACCAGCAATCATTATCCCCTGGCATCACCCCTCCATGTCTGTATCTGAGTCCATGGAGCTCAGGACACAGATTCATCCAGTGTCCTGGATAGTCCACTGTCCTGGGGCAACATACTGGTCAGGGGCAAGGCCAGGAATGGACCTGGTCTCGGGCTCCCCGTCCAGTGCTCCTCCCTGGCTGGCCAGGTGCCTCTGATGGAGAGAATGAAGCTCTCCTCCTTCCCTGACCCTCTCTTTGCATGCTTTCCACAGCCGGTGCCCCCACCTCCCCCATTACCCTCCCTCCTACCTTTCTGCAGAGGGGCCAGGCAGACCCTTGCTCATTGCCACATCCCTCCACAGTCAATTGCTTGAACTCCTGCCTTCCTCATAAACTAGAAGCCCACTGTCTCCTTCTTGAGACTCTCTAACACTTTAATTGCTCAAGACCCAGCGGGAATCACCCAGAGGTGCAGTTCCACGTCTGAACGCTGTCCAGAAGGAAGCTGGGGTCCTTTGCCTACCTCCGCTGCAGTTTCCCCATACTGCCGCTTGGTGTCACTGTGGGGCCGCAGGATCCGGCCGCCTTCTCGTCCACACAGAGGCCCAGCCACAGGAATCCTCTGCATTAGCCCCTGGTGGGGCAGAGAGGACGCTGCGCCTCTGGGGGTGGTGGGGTAGGGCACTCTGCTCGTTCCCAGCCGCAGGGCCAGGGCACTGGCCAGCCCAGGTGCATAGGTCAGGGCCGGTCCAGCTTCAGTCAGTCACCAAGAATCATCTTGCCTACCACTTTCCCAGCCCCGTAGAGGCACTTGGGAGTGGGGTGAGGTCTAATTGGATTCCAGCCCCTTCTTCCCCTCAGTAATGTCCCACAGAATTCCAGGGCTCCCCACCCCAACCCAAGGAGGAGCACCTAGTGAGGACAAGCTGGTGTTCTGGGCCCTTCCTTTTAAAAGAAAATTATAAGTTGATTTTTTTCTCAGGGCACCCACTACATGGGCCCAGACAGGATGGGTGCCCTGTGACTAAAGAAACTGCAGGCTGGATTCTGCCCCAGATATTTCTCTGCTTATGTGTGCCAGGGCCTAGAATGTGCATTCCTTTGATTCTAAAAGGGCACTGGTCCTCCAGAGTTCCTTACTAAAAACACACGTCCCGCGTCGGGTCAGGCCTTGGCCTTCTTTCCCTTCTATTCTTGTGGGGATTGGAGACTTAAAGCAGTGGAATCTTTTGAGAGTCAGATAAAAGCTTTGTACTGGTGTTTCCCCAAACTGCACATATGTATAAGCACAAAAATTCTGTCTGTATGTCAGGACCCTGGAGGCATACGTTGACCTGAACCTGGGTAAGGAGACTTGCCTATTAGGAGCTGGGCCCAGAGGAAGTGGCTGGTGTAGAAGGGACTCCAGAGAGAGCCCCACCCTTGTCCTCTGCAGGTCTGCACCTGGCCTGGATCACGTGCGGTGTCTGTCTTGGGAAGCCCGTGGGTCAGTGAAGAGAAGGCCCTGTAACAGGCAGCTCAGTCTCTAGGTTTGTGCTGTCTGGTGCCCAGGTCTGGGCTCCGGACAGTGTGTGTTCTCTTAATTCAGCTTCCCATCCAGCTAACCTAAATTTGACCAGCAGTCTTTCTTGCCTGACAACCTAGCTCCCTGGACTTCATTACAGAAATCCTCTTCCCCTCTCCAAAATTCCAAGACGCCGGCCCCACGACTCCTGGTCTTTTTTAGGAAGGCCAGAAAGAGAAAGGAGTACCTGTGCCTGGTTCACTTGCTTCACACCTGACAGCAACCTGGGCGTTCTGTGCGCTGTCGTTTCGTGCCCAGTCCGGCAGTGTGGGAGATCATTCTCACATGGCACAGAGGCGTGACGTACCTGAGGTCACATGGTGACCAAGAGGCACTCCTGGGTTTTGAACTCAGATCCAGCTTGTTCTAAATCTGTTTTCTAGGCCTTGTGAGCTGCCAGAGGCCAGGCATACCTAGAGCCCAAAGACTATGGTCTCTTGCTGAGACAGGGACTGTGGGTGAAGTCAGAGTAGGGGGAGGGCCTCCGGAAAAAGCAAGGCAGGACATTTGCAGTCAGAGCAATGTAACTACATATAAGGAAACCCCCTACCAAAACTCTGTGCCAAACATTAAGTTCTAGAGTCATTCTTCAGTGAGATGAGTTAATATTCCCCAGATAAAGAAGAGTAGCACATGTTTTTATTATGCTAATCATTTGTAATCATGTGTAAGATTCACTTCAGCATGCTAACAGGCCCAGGCCTATGCGCTGTCTTTCCTCCTTCAGATCTGATGAGGTGAGTTTGCAAACTGGGCAACTAATTTAGCAAGTAAGCCCAGGCATAAACAACATAGTAAAAGGCAAGAAGGATTCCACCTTAAAGATAAGATTGCATTTTAATAACCCAGGAAGTTAAGAAGTAGGATTCTTAACTTACTCTTTGGCAAACAGACAATACCTCAGCCCACCTTGGGGGATGGGCAGGCAGCCTTGTTTAATTTGCTCCCAGACCAAGACTCTAGTATCTCAGGGAAAAATCATCAGAGCAGGAAGTTGCTTGTGTTAAGTTAATTCTAAACATTCAAAGCCCACTTAACAACTCCACACCCTAAGGTTTTTTTCATGTTCCCCAAAATCCTTAACTGCCTATAAAACCCCTAAACAATGCATCACCCTAGACTCTTGTCCCTGCCAGGAGCTCTGTCCTTTCACTTTATCTCTAGATAAAAGCCTGTACCTTGCTCTCCTACCTGAGTGTTTGTGAAGCTCATTCTTTGGCTTTGTGAACAAGAACCCCGGCATCATTGCTAGAAGCTGTCTGTGGAACCACAGGGAGAGGGCTGGACCAGAGAGCAGTACAGAGATGGGACATGCCTTGGCTGGGCTTTGTGGCCCATTTCTAGGCCTTGGTTTTCTCATCTATAAAATAGGCCAGCAACCTTCCACTCACTGGGGCGCTGTGATTAGATCAAAATCTGTGCATTAGTATAGTGGCTGGTTCTGGAATTGTCAGCCATGTTTCTCCAGCTCAGTGGACACTGTGACACTAAACCCTGTGGGCCAGACACTGGGGACTGTTGGAGAGGAGCATGTAAGGCCCAGCTGGGGTGGTTAAGGGACCCCTGGACAGGCTATGGTGAATTAGAGCAGAAGGGGCCAGCTCCTGTCTGCAGGCCAGGATCAGCTCCGGGCAGCCCTGCAGCACCCACAGCAGCCAGACCTGGGGACCAGAGCTCGGCCCTCCTTGGCACCCCAGGCTAGAGGATGCAGCTGGGACAGTCAGTGCAAGCTGGGAAGTTTTTCCTGATAGCTTCCCAACACATCCTTTTGGATGGCAGCAACCCTTCCCCAGTCTTTGGGCTTCTGCTCTAAAAGCTCCCGGTAGAAGAGCTCAGAGCCAGCTCCTCATCCCTACTCATCTGCTTTTCTGGGGAGGCACCAGGGAGCCTCTGGAACTCATCACCTGCTAGGCAGGGAAGCCAGGGCCACCCTCCCACCACCGTGTTGGGGTGGGAGTTGAAGCCTTGCGCCGGAGGTGCGGGGTCAGGAGCTTTGTGGGGAGGACTGGAGTTGGCTTGTGGTTTATAATGCAAAGAATGCAAAGGTGTGGCCTCATCATCCTGGCTAATGGACTCGTAATTCCTTCCTTTCTGTGAGGGGTGGTTGCCTAGAAGGCATTATCTCAGTACCATTCTGATGGCTGGGAAGCCAGGCATGAAGCTAGATACAAATTAGAACTTCTTTGGTACAGGAGTAGTACCAGGAACCTGAGAAAATTTCATTATGGGAGTGGCCAGGCCCTTGCCAACCACCCACCCATTAAACTGCAACAGGATCTGGGAGTGTGGGGGTGGGGGGGTGAGGGTGGGAAGAGTAAGAAAGGGGACTAGTGTGTAGGGTGTGGCTAAGCGTATGGGCCGGAGTCCCCAGGGTGCAGATCCCGTCTCTCCCATTTACTTGGTGTGGTCTTGAGCGAATCATTTATTCCCAGCTGTAAAATGGTTGTAGTATTTACATATTAAAATATATTTTACCATAAAATAACAGTCCTACCTCATGGTCCAGTTAGTATTAAATGAGTTAATACCTGTCACATGCTTAGAACACTGCCTGGCATGTAGTAATTACCATATTGAGACAGGGACTGTGGGTGTAGTCAGAGTAGGGGGAGGGCCTCCGGAAAAAGCAAGGCAAGATATTTGCAGTCAGAGAGATGTACCTACATGCAGGGAAACCCCCTCCCAAAGCTCTGTGTTAAACATTAAGCTCTAGAGTCATTCTTCAGTGAGATCAGTTGATACTCCCCAGAAAAAGGAAAGTAGCCCATGTTTTTATTACACTAATTATTTGTAATCATGTGTAATTCACTTTAGCATGCTAAAAGGGATTTAATATCTCATCAAGGACAAACATCCTAAGGACACTTTTAACAAGTCCACACCCCCTTAAGCCCTTTATCAGTTCCCCCAAATCCTCAACTGCCTATAAATCCACTAGACAACGCACTACCCCCGGCTCTCTTGGCCAGGAGCTCTTTCCTCTCACTTTATTTCTAAATAAAAGCCTCTACCCTGGCTTTCCTACCTTGGGTGTTTGCTAAGTTCATTCTTCGACTCTGCAAACAAGAACCCCGGCATCATTATTACAGTAGAGGATGAAATTTTATAATTGAATAAATACACAATCATGAGAGTATGAGACTGACTATTTTTTGTTAGGTGTATGTAATCAAAATCACTTGCGGCTACTTTTCTTTTCTTTTTTTGAAGCAGGGTAAAGTTTTATTTAAAGTTACTTAAGGAAAAAGTGCAGCAGGCATTCTCAGCGAGGAGAGGCGCCCTGAAAGGTTGGAGATAAAGAGTTTAAGATTAAAAGGTTACGCACTTAGAAAGTGTGGGTGACCTCAGAGAGAGGAGCACCCCGAAATGTTGGGGATTCCCCCTTTTAAGGATTCTTCAGGAATGTGACTGAGGCCTGGGGGTGCAGACCTGTTAAAGGGTCTTTGAATACTTAGAATTAACTTAACACAAGGAACTTCCTGCTCTGATTTCTCCCTGGGATACCCGCGTTCTTGATCTGGGAGCTGCCCAGCCCCCAAGGTGGGCTGAGTTATTGTCTGCTAAAGAGTAAGTTAAGAATCTTACTTCTTAACTTCCTGGGTATTAAAATACAATCTTTAAGATGGAAGATTCCTGCCTTTTATATGTTGTTTACAGCTGGGCCTACATGCTAAATTTGTTGCCTAGGTTACACACTACTTGATTAGGGCCCAAAGGAGGAAAAAAAAAACAGCATTTAGGTAAAGTTAAATAAACTGGGCCCTGTTTGATTAACATAATAAAGACATGGGCCATGCTGTGGTACCCTTCTTTATCTGGGGAATATTCAAAACATTCCAGGCCAAGTTGCTCCTGGCTTTTTGAGCTTTAATTGATTAACTCTGGGTCTTTTTAGCAGACTTGACTGGGCTTTTTCTCTTCCCACCCTGCTCATATCTACTTTCCTGCCTAAATTCCCCCTCAAGCAGCTGGGACCCAAATCACTGGGGTGAGGGGTGACCACCACTCTGGCTGCTTCCTGCTTGTGAGGGACGGTGTGGTCATTTGGGTCCCCCTGCTTGCTGACTGTCAGGATGGTGGAGGTTAGGACAGGAAGGGCACCCAGTTAGGGGCTTTAGTGGCTTGCTGTCTGCGGAGGCAAGGACTCAGATTGGCCGTAGGGGTGTCCGTCAAGTGGTCCCATAAAGATGGAGGTGTGGTCATTGGAGGGTACTGGTTGGAATACTTGTCTTATGACCATCTTGCGATTTGATTGCTTCTAGGCAAGAAGACACAAATTGGGTTAGGGGGTTAAGTAAACACAGTCCAAATCTGAGGGCTAATATTACTACTCTAAGGAAGGGATGAAAGGGCCCAGCCTTCATTAGGAGGCTGGGGCACTAGGCTTCTTTTGGGCCGATGCCACATTGATTCATCCAAGAAGGAGCCTAGGTTAGGCGGCTTCCCAGCTGTCAGGAAGGAGGTACTGTTAAAAATTAATACATTAAGGGTGGCTGCAATTATTGTGCACCTTCTTCTCCATCCCACAGGCAGGGTTAAGCGCACATTTGTTCCACAAAGGAAGAATAGTCCTGTTCCTGCCGGCGTGGCTCTAGTAGACCATGCTTGTAGCCTAGCATTTTCATGTGAAGTTAGGAGGCTATTCTGTTTGGCTGAAGTAGAGGGATCCCATGGTCACCCAGAGTTTAAAGTAGTGGGTTATATGCCTGCCAGGAGAGGACCTAGTCAAGTGAGGGTTAATGGTAATGATGGCATGTTTAAGGCCATTTTTTTTTCAAGATTTAAACTTAATAGGGGCAGAAATATTTCTGACTAAAGGAAAGGGGTTTTACAATAGCACAGGAAATGAATAATAAGTCCCACTCTCACAAGGATACCCAAAAAGAGTTAGGGAACTGGAGTTATGGGGCGCTTATCTTGGTTGTTGCTTGAAGAGGTATTTCAGATCTTCTGCAGGCTCACAGGTGTGAGCTAGGTTCTTGGGTCTGTGACTCTGCACTGCTGGATCTTTACACAGCTGGCGACTTCAGGGACATGGACAGCTGTGGACATAAGGACAGGGTAGGGTCCTTCCCAAATAGGCTGCAGTTGAGATTGGGGAGACCTGTCTTTCCAGACTTTGATGAGGACTTGGGTCCCTGAGCTATAGAGAGGCTGGTTCTCTGACAGACTGTGACCTGGGTGAGCCCAAACTCTCTTAAACCCTGTTGGGACTGATGTATAGATGTGGCATATTCTGATAAGGCACCTGCCCCAGGAAGTTAGCTGACTTATCAGTTGGTAAGGGCTTGAATTTTCAGGACAACAGGACTTTAATCTTGAGGGACTTAGTCTGGAAGAAATAAATTTAGTTAATAGGTTTAGTAAGCATGGTTCCCACAGTGGGGCAAGTAAAGCATTAGTAGAAGTTTAGCAAAGGGTAGTAGCTAGGATGTCCAGTTCTAAAAGTGGAACTGGACCCCTCATGATTCTGAGAGCCTCTGATGAATCTGAGAGACTTGATCAGCTAGTTTCTTTGCTGCTTGTCAGAGACAGAGGTTGAAATCCTGGTCTGAGCAACATCTGGAGTTGGGTTTTCCATTGTGGAAGAACAAACCTGACAAGGAGATTAAGAAGGCATGGCTAAACATGAGGATGAAGAATAGTAAGATTTTTGATTGAGATGGGAAAAAATTGGAAACATTTGGAGAGTTATAGACAGGTATTTGAGGAAACTAGAATTTAGGATTTAGTTTATTACATAATGACTAGCATTAGAATCTAGTATAGATAAGGCTGCAGTATTGAAACAATACTTTTCTCTCTAAAACCACCCTTATTTTTATTAGAGGTAGCTATATTAAGAAAATAAGTTTAGCTTTAGAACACTTGGCTTGATTATTTGCATAAGTGCAACAAGAAGAGCAATTGATCACATAGGATCTTTTAAATGTGCTTTGCTGGAACATTTTATAAGGAATTTCAGATTGACCTTTTAAGGGCCTCTTAATGCCAGAAAAGCCAAGCCAGACTTGCCATCAGGTTTTGCCTGCAGTACCTGTAGATTTGGGTGACTTCCTTTCTTCTTGAGGCTCCCAAGACATTCTGAGGTTCCTGCACCCGCCAGGAAGTGACCTTCCTTACTCACCTGGTAAGGCTGCTGGGAACCCTGTAAGCAAGGTACCAGGCCAGTTCTTCCAAGGGGCTTTGTTGGCTCTACAAAGTCAACCTTAGTTCCTTAAAGCTGTCTGGTCATACTGAGTCTGTGCATGTCTCAGATATGACCTTCCAGTCAAAGCCTTGGTAATAACCAGTGTTTTCAATTGGTCCTGTTACAAGGAAAGCAGATTCTTATTGGACTTATGCAAATAAAAGTACTACCATAAAATAAGAAAATAGTCACTGAGAGTTTCTAAATTCTAGAAGGATCAGGTAGAGAAAGAAAGATAAATGTTACAAGTTTGCTTATAAAGGTATAGTTTACTAAACTGTTGTAAACTAGCTTAAGATAAAAAGTTTAAAATAGGTTTTTGTTTAAGAGAGTAGCAATATTTGAAACTAAATGTTATGAAAATTAAAATTGTCCTCTTTATTCAGTTTTAGATATTTTCGTTTTGCTTGAATCTAGGTTTTTCATTAGTTCTGGAATAAGACAGCAATTATAAATGATAAAAGACTTAGAAATGGCTATGGTTAACACAGTTGACAAGAAAACTTGGTTATTTCTGTAATGTAACAGTTTAATAATCTGAAATTTAGCATCATTCGTTTGACACTGGTTCCCAAGTAAATTGCATATTAAATGTATAAGCCAAATTAGCCAAATATTTTTCCCCTATGAGGAGAAAAAATATTCCTCTGACATGTTCCAGGAGCCCTCTGGAAAAATATCAGAGTTAAGTAGAGGTAAAAGCACCTTTTTGAATTTGGTTTTGGGAAGTTGTCAAAAGAAAAATTTTAAGGCAGTTGCTTAAATAAGATTATAAGTTGTTAAAGAAACTATTTAGTTATTAATTTAACCAAAGTGACAATATAAGATTTTAAAGGCAGATACAGAGGGTCACACATAGTTGTTAAAAAAAATTAGCTCTTTTAATATTAAGATTTTTGTCTTTTCGAGTATGCAAATATATTACTGAGACATTAAGTACAAGAATAAGCTGTTGTAAACTGTTATACTAGCATGTCTTTATGCACAGTAGGAAGAGGTTTTTTTCCCACAGAGCATCTTTGTCATTATAATTTCCGTTTGGGCCTACTGAGCGAACAGCAGTTCAATGGGAAACTGTATCAGACAAGTGAAGGCTGCTAGTAAACTTACAAGCCTCTTTAATAACCTTTTTGCTCAGCTAAGGTCAGTTTTAAGCTGATTGGGGCAGAATTAAAGTAGGGAGAGGAGCAAAGAGAGGATTGTATCAAGTATTCCTGGTTGTCCATCTAGGAAGGAGTAAATGGGTTAGAGAGCCCAGCATCCCAGGATCTATCCCAGAGGTCTCAGCATCCCAAGACCTGAAAAGGGAGGCCTATTTTCGGATGTCTCTGATAACAAGGAGGACAGAAGTCCTGGGGCGGCTTCCTAGCTTAGGGCTGAGGAGGAATAAGCAAGGAGAAAGGCTTATGAGAGGATAATTGTGAAGGAAGGTCAAATGCAGAGGAAATGGGAGAATAGGATTCTAGGGTAGAGATTTTTCAGGGAAACTTTGGTCTCTGTATTTGCTGAGTCTCAGTTGGTTAACTCAATGGTTTTGGCAGTAACTAAAGATGCCAGGGTAAGGGTGGAAGAAGGGAAGATGGGAAGAGAGGCGGCTTTTAACTGAGCTCTTAGAGTCACATAAAGGGAAAGTTCTGGCCAGGCAGGCCCCCCGGAGGTCTGGGAGTCTCGTCATGGGACACTAGGAGGTTAAGGTCCCTGAGGAGCATCTTGGGTTGCCTGGGCTGAGGGAGGCAGCTGTGAGGGAAAAAAAAGTGCTGTGCTGAGAAAGGGGTTTTGGCCCGAGGTTATGGCGCTCCTGCAGGCTGCAGGCCAGGCCGGAGAGGTGAGTTCTCAGTGGGAGGTCAGAGTTAAGTGGGAACTGCAGATCCCAGAGTAAAAGTCTGTTTCCCTCTAAATGGAAAATAGAGAAAATAGAGCAGACATGACGATAGAAAGAACTTAGTGCAAAAGGGACAAAGGGTCATAGAGTAAAGCCGAGTGAGAAGGCTCTTAGCTCCTGCAGGGAGCCGCTGGAGAAGGGGAGAGTGAAGGGAGAAATCTCCTGGCTGCTCTGGGTGACATTCCTCAGGACCCAGGTGTGCCCTGCCTCCTAGGGAGGGGTTCCCTGCAAGGCAGGCACATGTGGGTGCTGCCTCCAGCCGGTCTGGTGGACATCTCATAGCCAAGGAGATCATGAGATGGGGGTCCCTGGGGTTTGCCCCAGTTAGCTGACCAGCAGATAACACAAAAATCTTGGAGGAGGGAAGAAAAGAAATGCAGCGAGTGGGAAAATCTGAGAACACAGAAAAGGAAGTCTCTGTGTGGACATATTAAACCCTGCATGGGGACTTGCCATGGGATTGGAAGGGGTGCTTTACAGTGTGCCTCTGCTGCATGGACATTGTCTTGCGGGCAATCTTCCATGTCCATGACCAATTTACCCTGTCACTGGAGTCTTCCGGCGAGCGCCCTGTGGCCTTTACTGCTCGACCCGTGCCCAGAGCGCAGCTGTTTTGGTCCAGGAGAGAAAGAGAAGGAAGGGAAGGATTCCCAGGGAAGAGGTAGATAGTGAGTGAGGGAGTGCCTCCAGCCCGGGGGCAAGGCGGACGTGGCCTACCAGGGTGGAAATCCACTGGACTCTCAGAGTCGCACGGCACCAAATATGTTGGTGATGATGCCGGGGTTCTTGTTTGCGGAGTTGAAGAATGAATTTAGCACACAGTCAAGGTAGGAGAGCCAGGGAGAGGCTTTTATTGAGCGATACAGCGAGAGGACAGAGCTCCTGGCTCACACCAGGAGGGGACAAGAGAGTCCGTAGTGGTGCGTTGTCTAGGGGATTTATAGGCGGTTGAGAGACAAAGAGCTAGGGATGCAGACCCGCCAAATGGTCTCTAAGTGTTTATCTTTGAAGGGACACTAAGTTTCTTACCAGTTTTCCGGACTATTCTGCAGAGTTAACAAAAGAAATTTACTGCTTTGATTCTTTCCCAGAATAGCAGTTTCTTGGTTCGGGAGCATATCAATCAAGGCTGCCTGTCTTGCTCTCAGGTGGGCTGAGTTATTGTCTGTTTGTTAAATAGTAAGTTAAGAATCTTACTTCTTAACTTCCTGGGTGTTAAAATGCAAGCTTATCTTCAAGATGGGATCCCTCCTGCCTTTTACTATGTTGTCTGTGGATAGGCTTACTTGCCATATTAACTGCCCAGGTTATATATTACTTGATTAGGGGCTGGAGGAGGAGGAAAAGCAGCATCGGGGCAAAGTTAAAGATAAGCCGCGCCTTTTAGCAGGCTGAAGTAAATTTCACAATAGCCTCATTTAACTGACACAACGAAGACATCGGCTATGCTGAGGTATTATCTGGGGAATGTTCAAACTTTCCAGGCCAAGTTACTCCTGGCTTTTTAGTTTTAACTAATCTTCACTGAAGAATGCTTATATTCCTAGTTTGATATTTTACTTTAGAGAATTAATGTGACTCTGTCTTAATTGTTTAATACGGAGTTTTGGCAGGGGTCTTTTTCCCGAGGCCCTCACCCTGCTGTGACTACACCCCCGGTCCCTGTCTCGGTGGGAGAGGTCGGTTCGGCTTACTGGGGATGGAAGTCCATCCGAGGTGCGGCACCAAGTATGTTGGAGGAGTGTTGTGTGTTTCCTTGGTCCTTGCCTCCAACGCAACAAAGATTTGAAGGGCGGAGACACAGTAGTGAAGCAGAGTAAAGTTTTATTTAAAGCTACTTAAAGAGAGAAAAAGTGCAGCAGGCATCCTCAGTGAGGAGAGGCACCCTGAAAGGTTGGAGAGAAAGAGTTTAAGATTAAAAGGTTACACACTTAGAAAGTGTGGGCGACCTCAGAGAGAGGAGCCCCGGGGCTACTTTTCTTTAGTGCTGCATTCAGCCTCTCTAATCATCTGGGATGCTGCAATCCTTGAAAAAGTAATGCTGTCCTGGCAGCATGCAGGTTTATTATTATTCTTTGGTGAGCACCCAGGTGGTTGGGAGCAGCTCCCAGATTTGAGAAAACCCTCAAAAGCCAGAAGTAGCCCCTCAGCCAGCAGGGGTGGAGGGCAGGGAAGGGACGTCCCTCCCGGAGCACCAAGAGACTTTGGTGGGACATGGAAGTGTGGGGTGTGGGTAGTATGGTGGGGAGAGGGACCCTGGCAGGAGCACAAGAGGTGTCTGGAGGCTGGGAGGGGGCATTTGTACAGGGTTTGTAGGTCGGGGTACTGTCTCTCACATGCACACGTGCACACACATGCACACAGCCGCACACACACACACACACACACACACACACGCATCTGGGTCTTGGCCCCTTGTAGGGGCATCTGCCTGTAACACCTTTCCCGTCACTTTTCCTGACTGACTCTTACGTAATCTTCAGGGATCAGCTGAGCTAATTGGGAGCTGATTATATTGTCCAGAGAAAGGCAGCTGGGGACAGGGTGAGAGCAGCTCCAGGCTGCCCCTATGGGACCCAGGAGACCTGGCCAATGGTCCCCAGTCCCCACTACTCATGGGCAGGATGCTTGACACCCACAGGTTCCATGTTTCGGAACTGCACACAGCATGGCTGGTCGGAAACCTTCCCCAGGCCTGACCTGGCCTGTGGGGTCAACG
Source organism: Phataginus tricuspis (assembly GCA_029783875.1). NCBI lineage: Eukaryota > Metazoa > Chordata > Mammalia > Pholidota > Manidae > Phataginus > Phataginus tricuspis. Next base: position 37,807,201 of record JAQQAC010010508.1, read on the forward strand.
TGAACGACTCATCCAGTGAGAAGCGGGTAAGCCTGTCGCCCACCCCTCCTGCCTGGGTGGGGCCTTCAGGGCGAGAAGTCCCTGGGAGAAGACAAAATGGAGCCGGCCCAGGCCGAGGTCAGGGGACCTGGGAGCTCCCCCGCTCCCCCACCCTCCTCTCCTCATTACCCGGGCTTTGGCAGCCTGCATCCCTGCCCGGGCCCATCAGCCCAGAGATGATGGTCATGAAGCATTGCCACGTGCCACCATGATACTGGGGGATTTAGCCACGAGACAGAAAGAAAAATGACGTGGTGGCTAAATGTCCGGAGCCAGGCTGGTGAGTCTGAACCCTGACGGCTGACCTTGGTGGCAGTGGGGAGGACTTAGCTTTTCCTCATCAGGGAAATGGGGTTCATAATAGTTCTGACCTCACAGGTGTGTCAGGAGAACCAAACAGTTAATTCATGGAGGTGTGAGAACGGTACCTGGCCAGAGAAAGCGCTCAGTAAATGGCTGCTTTCTGAGGAGTCTCAGGCTCTGAGAGGCAGGGGCTCCTGGAGGGCTGCAGGGCAGGCCTGGTCTGGGAGGGCGCACTGTGGGCTGCGAGCTGAGCTCCTCTGGGTGCCTCCAGCGCCCTCCCCAGGTGGCTGTCAGTTTCGGGGAGCCCTGCTGTCCTCACTGTTCCTGGCTGATTCGCATGCACCCTTCAGGAAGGCTCCTGCCCACCGACTCCAGAAAGCCCTTTTTGCCTGTCTGCCCAGGAAGGGTTTCCGTAATATGCTGTGTTGGTCTTCAGCTATTACCAGTCATATTATAATAATCATCAGCATGTGCCATCTGCATCCCTCTCTATCACTAGGAAATGAGCTCCTCAAAGGCTTTGATTCATTCAACGAACATTTATCGAGCACCTGCTGTGGGTCTGGCATAGGCCTCGTTGTGAATACAGCAGTGACAAGTCAGAAAGAGCTTGTTCATTTCCAGTCCCCAGCGCCCAGCACAATGCCCAGCACCCCCCTGGGTGCCTGATAAGGTCCCTTGTGGTTGTACTGAACATCTACCACGTGTTGGCTGGTTAATGCATAATTACCTTAAACCCTCGAAAAGGTTCACTGTAATTTCACTATTTTCTCCATTTTTCAGTTGAGGAAACAGGCTCAGAGGGGTTAAGGAACATGTTTAGAAAGTCGTGGAGGCAGAACTTCAACCTGTTCTTATGACAGGTGCCAGGATGGAGGTTCAAAAGGATGGTTTGGGCTGCAATTAACAGAAATTTCCAACTGGCTTAATAAGCAAATGTCGCTCACGTAACTGGGGGTGCAGACAACAGGCACTTTAGTGACGCAGCACAGAGAAGCCACCGAGGACCAGGTTCTTTCTGTCTCTCCTCCTGCCATGCTGGCAGCTTCCTCCCGAGGCGACCACCTTTTCCATTGTAAGATGACTGCCATTGGCAACTGCAGTCCAGGCTTTCTCCTCATGTCTGCCTGTCCACAGGGAGGGACAGACTGACTCCCTAAGAGCCAGAAAGCTTCTCTACCCAACCTCCCAGCAGCCTGTCTTCACATCTCATTGGCCCGAAGTGACTGAGCCTGCCCATGCTGGGCTGTCCCTGGCAGAGGGGTGGGATATGAGATTGGCATAGGCCGGTGGTTCTCAAACTTATTGGCCATGGGATCCTTTTACACTCTTAAGAATTATTGAGGATCCCAAAAAACGTCTGTTTTTGTGAGTTATACCTATGGAAACCATACAGGAGAACTGTTGGCTGGCATAGACTAATCAGCGAGGGAAGAATGGAGCCCTGGACCTTAGCTGTGATATTCACGGTAGGGCTGAAACAGCAAAATCCCAAAACAAGGAGATGAAATTTAACAGAGATAAATATTAGTTTGGACTCAACTCAGAAATTAATTGTCCAAAAACAGTGGAAAGGAGACCTACCTTGGCTTTAGCTCACGCACAAAAAAATATTAGAATTAAAGTCCCTAAGATTAGAAGGGTTTCCAGACCATATGATCCATTGGTCCACAAACTGGCACGAACTTTGTTTTCTATTCTGAGATTTGAGTCATTCTATTTCTTATTGCTGAAATGCCTTTTTCTTCATTCAATCAAGTGATAGTGAAAGTATGTATTTGTGGCTTGTCTTTTTCAACTCCCTCGCTTGGCACACACCACTCTATTGCTGCCAAATGTCAATAGTGGACACAGATTAGCAGAAAGACCAGGCAGAGCTGCCACTTGGGTCAGTGAAATGAGTTTGCTTACCCAGAGCAGAGTTGTTAAACTACAGACCTTGGGCTGAATCTGGCCCACTACGTAGCTGCTTTTGCAAATAAAGCTTTACTGAAACACAGTCACGCCCATTTGCACTACAGGGGGAGAGTCAGGTAGTTACAAAAGAGACCAAAAGGCATTCAAAGCCTAAAATATTTACTGTCTGTCCATTTATGGAAAAAGTCTGCTGACCCCCATCTAGAGGATGGAGAAGGAAGGTAGCCCAGGGAGGATACATAGCAGAGAGAGAGGCAACCTTATGGGAACAGAGAGCAGTGAGCTTCGGGACCCCAAGCCCTCTGGTGGGTAGTGCACAATTGCAGATGTCAAAGCCTGGGGCACTGAGGTCATATGAGACCTCCTGGGAGTAGGGCTCCTTCTGGGTCAGACCTGAAACACACAGGGCAGGAGGAGATCTGCTTGAAAGCTGGCCAGGCTATGCTGAGGTCACTTGGCAGACAGTAACCCTAGCCACAGAACTGTACAGAATATTCAGCCTGCACACTCCGCCCTGGTCACCCCATGCCTCCTCATGCTGCCAAAGGTGGCTCAAGTTTGCTCCTGAGCTGAGGGCTGCAAACTGGGCATCCCTGGGAGTGAGGCTGACGCTCTCAGCAGCGGGGCTTATCCTGTAGTGGCAAGACTACAGGTCGCCATGTTGGTCCTCCATTTTTGACATTTCACTGCTCTTTTTGTCCCAAAGTCAAGGGATCATTAATTGAAAGCAGCCTACTGCCCTTTGGCTCTCCGCCTCAGCCATGAGAGGTGGCGCCTGGCCTCTGGGGTTGCAGTCACATCAGCGGGGGCAGCTCAAGGCCACATGGCAGCTATTCCGCCACAGGTCGCCTCCTGCTGTCAGAAAATCTGAGGCCCCTCTGAGTCAAATGTCTGGTAACTTCCTCCCGCTAAGAAGTCACACGTTGTTATGTCTTCCTCTTCTACATGTCAGTCGTCTTTATACTCTCCTTCTCCAAGATTGTTTGTTTCCCTCAGGGTGTAACGTACCAGCTTTCTCTCGCAGTGTTCTGATGACATGATCACCCTCCTCCAGAAATGTCCCAGTGTATCGATGTGCCTCTTAAAAATGACATGCCTACAGCTGGACAAACCCCCCGAACATTCCCATGCCACCTCCTGCTCCACTCCAGTAATGTGATGAGAATAAGCCTATTTTTTTAGCAGCTACCTCCTACCTCTTCCATCATATGGCAGTCTCTGACCCTTTTGCTTATGTTCATGACTGATGGGGGTCATGAACAGAGGTGGAGGAAATTTAATAGCCACTGAGTGTCTTCTAAGTGCCAGGCATTGTATAGATACTCTACCTGATACATTATTTGTTTTTCCAACAAGACTGCAAGGTAGATATTGTCCTCATTTTGCCGATGAGGAATCTGAGGCTCAGAGAAGTTAAGTTATTTGCCCAAGGTCACACAGCTGGTGAGTAACAGTCCTGGGCTTGGAACCCTTGTCTCTCGGCTGTGAAGCCTGGGTTCTTCCTCTGCAGTATACTCCCTTAACACCATGGAGCTTAGGCCGGCAGACCTCAAGGTCGTTTTCTTATGAACAACTGTCAGGTTTCTCCAATACTATTCTTGTGTCTGTTTTATTTTTTAAATTAATTATCATTTTCTTCTGTCTCTAAAATACTACTTACCCACTGAAGAAAAATGGAAAGTATAGAAAAAAGACAAATGAAAATAACAACTCTGTTCACAAACTTACCATCCAAGGTTAACCACATTAACATATAACACAATTTTGTTTTCTATGCATGTATGAGATTGAACCACATGAAATGGCCCATATTCAATCATTTTTGATCTACAAAAAAGGCTCATTTTATATAATCCTTTTGAACATAAAATGGGAATCACACTGTACATGTAAATTTTGTATTCTGTCCTGACATCTTTTAAAACTCTTGGTAAGCAGCATTTTAATGATGGTATAACATTAAAGTAATTTGGTTTTAAATAATTTAGTTAACTATTCTTCTCTTGTTGGACATTTGAGTGTTTTTCATCACAAATAGTTCTGAGATAAACATTTTTGTATATAAATTTGCTTTTATATTTCTGATTATTTCATAGAATTAACTCATCTAGGTCAAAAGAAATGCATATTTCATTTGATACATGCTACTTTCCAGAGAGAGTGAACCAATTTTCATTCTCACTATACCCTCACCTGCATAGATATTATTATTTTTAAATATTTGTTAATCTGGCTGATAAAAAATGGTATGGCATTATTGTTTTTTCATTCCCTTGATTATTTAAGACTATTGTGCAATTTATTTTTTTCAACCCGAAAATACATGTCTTTACATTTATCTCTTTATGTCACATTGTTCCATTCCATTGAGATCTTTTTAGATCAAAGATGAGCCAGTATGTGAAACGGCTACTTGACTTAGGTAAATGCCTGCTTGACTGCATTAATACGAATACAGTGTCTAGATCAGGGGAAGTGACGGCCCCACTCTACATCTTCTGGTCAGAGAATACATCTGGAGCTTCGCAGCTATCTAGTTCTGCGTGTCTTATTTAAGAGGGACATTGACAAACTGGAGCATATTTATTGAGCAAAATGGTGAAGGCCTGGCGATAGAGATTAAAGACACACAGAACCTTTAATGCTGAGCAGATAAGTGGGGACAGATGGGCTGAACAGCTGTTTTAAGAAATGACAGGCCTATCGGTCTCATTTTCATACCTCTTCTGGAAGTCTAAAACATTTCTCAAATGCAAAGTTTATTTTTAAAATAATGACAGGCCTTAGGTATAAGACAAATTCAGTTTCTTTTAAGTGGCTTCAGAAGCAGAAAAAGGACCAATAGATGCAGTTTGAAAGTAACAGATTTTTAGCTTCACACGAGATAAAAATCTAATATTTTCGGCCTGGCTTATTTCACTGAGCATAATACCCTCCAGCTCCATCCATGTTGTTGCAAATGGTAGGATTTGTTTTTTTCTTATGGCTGCGTAATATTCCATTGTGTATATGTACCACATCTTCTTAATCCATTCATCTACTGACAAGTACCAAATGATCTCACTCATATGTGGAGTATAAGAAACAAAGGGAAAAAAAAAAATGAAGGAACAAAACAGCAGCAGACTCACAGAACCCACGAATGGACTAACAGTTACCAAAGGGAAAGGGACTGGGGAGATGGGTGGGAAGGGAGGGATAAGAGGGTAAACGGGGCATTACGATTGGCAGACATAGGGTGGGGGGGCACGGGGGGACTGTACAACTCAGAGAAGACAAGTAGTGATTCTCATCTCACTACACTGATGGACAGAGACTGTAATAGGGTTGGTGGGGGGGACCTGATGAAGGGGGTAGTTTAATCATCACAATATTGCTCATGTAATTGTAGGTTAATGATACTAAAATAAAATAAATTGTAAAAAAAAAAAAATCTAATATTTTGTACAAATGTATCCAGAATGACTACATCAAGAAGCAGTGAGTACGGCATCCCTGGAGGTATTCAAGCAAGTCTTGAATTCAGGGTGATGGCAAAGGGCTCCACACCTGGGACAGAAAACTTGCATTGTCAGATGATCCCCAAGACCTTTTCCAAAGGCAAGATGTTAGGAGTCTATGAATCAGTGTCCTGGAGGTATGAACAGCATAGCAGTCAGAGTTGAAACCATTCACGCAGCTGGAAGCAGGTACACCCTGAGGCAGAAAAGGACAGAGCCATCCAGGCGGGCAGGTGGGGCTGACACATGCCTCTCTCTGCAGCATGAGTACCTGCTGAAGCTGAAGGTCATGTACACTGTGGGCTACAGCTCCTCCCTGGTGATGCTCCTGGTTGCCCTCAGCATCCTCTGTGCTTTCCGGTGAGAACACACTCCAGCTTGCCATCTCCCCAGCCTTCCCCAGCTGTGGACTTTGGGGCTCTTTTAATAGCTCAGGCCAAAGAGCAGGTCACTTTGTTACGTCTGGATTTAAAGCTTACCTGTGGCAAAACAGTGAAGTTCTCGTGACCTCACTCATTCCATTATTTGTTCAACATTTACCAAGCATCACTAAGAACTTACTACACCAGTTGTTTCACATGTATTATTTCTAATTTTCACACAATGCTATGAGATAGGTATCATTACCCCTATTTCACAGGTGTATTAGCCAGATTCTTGTTCACAAAAAACAGAAATCCACCTTAAACTGCGTTAAGAAGAGCAAAGGTGACCTGACTCACATCACTGACAAGTTCAGGGACAGCTGGCTTTAGGCACGGCTGGATCTAGGTCCTCAAAGGCATCGGCAGAGCTAGGTCTGTCACCCTCCGTGTCTGCGCTCTGCATTGCCTCATCCTCAGGCAGGCTTTCTGCAGAGGTGGCAGAGACAACCCCCAGTAACCACAGGGGTACAGCCTACCAGCTCAGCAACACCAGGGCCAAGAGAGCCTCTTCCCCGTTCGCTTCAAGGAAAGGTCTGGGGGAGGGAGTTCTCAGAGGGCCTGCTTGGGCCACATGCCCACCCCTGACCCATCACTGCAGCCAGGGATGGAGCGTTCTGATTGGAAAAGCCTGTTACAAGGGTGGGAGGGTGGAGTCATTCCTTACCCAGGGCCCAGAATGGCTTCCCCATAGAAAACCCTGGTACCAGAAAACAGGGAACCAGCCACAGACTTCTGACCCTATAGCAGAGGAGGAAGCCCAGGCTCTGGGAGGTGAGAAGGCTTGCCAAGGTCATGTAGCTACTAAGTGCCAGAACCAGGGTCTGATTTCAACTCCCAGTCTGTGTTCTACCTGTGCTGTCAGCCCCTGCCCTTCTGGTTGCCTGCCTCCTGCACCACCCACCCTTCTGAACAATTCTGGGAGCCGGAGATGGTGGTAGATCAGGGCAGAACATAATCTTGCCCCTATACCCCCAGCGCTTTGTTGTCACAGCATGAGACAAAGTAGACTGGGCACCTGGGGGCCTGGGTTCTCCTTCAGCTAACAGAGATGTGCGACCTGGAAAGTGCCCAGAACCTGGGCCTGGGTTTCCCTGGGGCACTGGGGGAGGTGTGGGCCTGGCACAGACCCTCTGGCACTGGCCCCTGTGGCCCCATATTCTCTCCCACCAGGAGGCTCCATTGCACCCGCAACTACATCCACATGCACCTGTTCGTGTCCTTCATCCTGCGTGCCCTGTCCAACTTCATCAAGGACGCGGTCCTCTTCTCCTCCGATGAGGCGGCCTACTGTGATGTCCACAGGGTAACATGCCTGCTATTCCAGGGCCTGTTGGGGCCTGTCTGCCTTACCCCACATAACTGTGGACCTGGGTGGGCCTTCTGGAAAGTCCCCACTGAGCCTGCACTTAATGCCCAGGGTAAAGGAGCCAGTGCTGGGGCTGAGACAGGAGGCTCAGGGAGGGCCCCGTGTCCCCACATGAACAGTCTGAGGCAAACATGGGAGCAGTTTATCTGGAAGCCAATGGGGGCTGCTGGTCAACTCCTGGTGTCCAGCAGTGGACTGGCCACTCGGGAACCTAGTTGCACGGCAAGGCTCCTCTTCCCTTCTGCCAAGTCCCAGCTGTAGACAGATGGCCAAGTGTAGAGAGGGGGTTGAGGTTAGCTGTAGAAAGACAAGGGTGAGCATATGTCTGTATGCCTGCATAAGCTCACATATGCACAGTCATGTTTGGTTAAACCTAACTCTCTTCCTCCTTCTGAATGCTCAGCTGAGTCTAATTCATTGCAACATCACTCTGTGTATTAGTTGGGAATCCCTTTTGCAGCACATGACAGAAAACCATACATCAGTGGCTTAAACAGATGAGGGTAGTTTCCCACATGAGCAATCCACAGATGAGCAACCCCGAGATGGCGCCGTGGCTCCGTGATGCCGTAATGGAGAGTCGTTTTCTCTTTCTGCTCTGCCATCCCTGATTCCGGGCTGTACCCTGCATGTTAGCAGTGCGGCTGCTGCAACCCCAGGCCTCGCATCCATGTCCCAGACAAGGAGAAGGAAAGTCAAGATCAAACATTTTTTCTCTTTGGGAGGCTTTGCCTTTCATTTTGGGAAAGAATGCTTGAGGCACCTATCTGTATTTAATTGGCTAGAACTGTGTCATGTGACCACACAAACTTTAAAAGGAGCTGGAAATTCCATTTTTTTACTATCATAGTCTCCATAGCAGAGGCAAGAAGGGAGAAAGGGATTGGAAACGAGCCTGGGTCTTTCAGCCTGCCTGCCTCTTCCTACCACTCACAATCGTGATTTCCTACAGATCTGTTAGTTTTTGTTTATAGTTTTCTGCATGTGTGTATGTGTGTGTGTGTTTTCTGACTCAGACTGAGAGGTCCCTCAGATAGGGTCCATTTCTCTCAGGGAGACTTCCAGGAGGAAATAAAGGTACCAGACTGGCAGTCAGGAGACCTCAATTCAGGCTCCACCCCATCGCTGACCAGACATGGAGAAGTCCACAGCGCTCAGCAGGGAACCTTCTCAGGTTCTGCCAAACACCAGACGCACGATCCAACTCACGGGCGGCGCCTGGAATCAGAGTCTCTGGGAGCCATAGGGTTGAAGCCACCACTGGCCAGGAGGGCAGCTGCAGGCCTCCTCTGAGGTGTGACCTCACAGCAGTGCCCACAGCAGCCCCCAGGCCGTCCCAGGAGCTGCTGTCTCCCTAGGGGACAGCTCCGTGAAAGGAAGGACACCCTCTTAGGGTGGGCATGGGAGCCGTAGAAGCCTCACGTCCCATAATCCCACAGGCCTAGCTTCCAGGGGTTCCAGACCGTGGCCTCCCCATCAGTATGTAGAGATCAGTCCAGATGCAGTATCCCAGGCAGGGCACATATTTTGCTCCAATCAGTGTTGCCTCCTTACACAGTTGGTCTGTCCCTTCTTCATCTGTGTCTAGGGAAACTGAGCGTGGAGTTAGTTAAGCCTTTGCTCAGAACTCCCTTTCCCTCTCTAAGCCTCAGTTTCTTCATTTGAAATACGGGGGAGATGGGGGCTGGGCAGTAGCTGACAGGTTTATAACTGGCAGCCAACACCAGGACTTGGATACAGTTCCTGCTTCTGCAGTGGCCCATTAACTCCGACCGAGCCTGCTGGCCTGTGGGCTTCCACCCTCCAGAGAACGCTGTGGGCCTGGTCTTCTCACCGTGGGAGGCCAGTGGGGATGGCCTGGTCCTTGACCCCTAAGACACCCTGTCCCTTCCACTGGGGCTGGCGATCAGAGGGAAGCCCACGGCGGCCCGGCCTGGGGCTCACCTGCCTCTCTCTGTCCAGGTGGGCTGCAAGCTGGTCATGGTCTTCTTCCAGTACTGCATCATGGCCAACTACACCTGGCTGCTGGTGGAAGGCCTTTATCTTCACACGCTGCTTGTCATCTCCTTCTTCTCAGAGAGGAAGTACCTCTGGGGGTTTGTCGGCCTCGGCTGGGGTATGTCTCTGTGTGGGTGTGAGGGCTGCGTGGCAGGTGGGAAAGGGCGCTGGGTCAGAGGCTTTGGTTTCTAGTTCCAGCTCCATACTTAGAGATCATACTTAAATTAATTATGTAACCTTAGACAAATTGCTTGATGTTTAACTCTCTGGCCTCAGTTTATTTATCTGCCAAATTGGAAATAATAGCAATGTAGACCCAATTTCTGGCATTCAAAGCCTTTTACACTTTGATATCACCCAACACTTGTTGCCTCATCTTCCTTAGATGTTCTGTTTCATATGCACTTAGTCTTGCTTCCTTTCTGTATCAGTGAGGATGCCTTTGACTGTAGTTATCAGAAAACCTGCCTTACACAGGCTTTAAACATAAAAGAAATTAATTGGCTCTTGTAAGTGAAAAGTCCAGGGATTACTGATTTCAGGTAAGGCTGAATCCAGGTGAAGCTCGATGACATTTCTTTCTGTCTTTCTACTTTGCCCTCTGTGGAAAGCACCAGCTTTATTGTTAGGCTGGTGTTCCCAGTGTGACTGCCAGCAGCTTCTGAGAAACAAGCTATGTCCCAGCATTCCCAGCAAATATTCTGAGGTTCAGCTGATTGGCCCAGCTCTCTTAGGAACCGGGAACCCATCACCGAGGCCTGAGGGAATGGAATACACTAATTGGCTTACGCTACTCAAAGCACATGGCTTCCCAAAGGAAATTCAGGATTCAGTTAATAGGAAGGAGGGGAAAATGCAGCAGGACAGCCAACTGCAGGCCCTGTTACATCTCTTCCCCCTTTTTTTACAGGTTAATGAAGATGATAAGAACCCCCATTTCTTGAGCACTTGCTATGTATATCCAGGCATTGCACTCAGCACTTTGCACGCATTATTTAGTCATCACAACATCCATTGGCCTTTCAGAGAAACCATGGCTCAGAGATGTGACATACCATGCTCAGCAAGGCAGACCCCATATTCAAACCAAGGCCTGTTTCCAAAGCCCCTTAACTCTTATTCTGCCATTAACAAACACATCCTTCCATTCAACAAGCGTTCATTTGATAAGCATATATGTAAACCTACTGGGTTCTAGAAAGAGAGCCAGGTTCCTGTGAGTGACTCAGATTACAGGGGTAGCCTGTGTACCAGCTGTTGGGCTCATTTGCTTTCTTCTTGGTGCCTTTAATTAAGAAGTGCCCCTGCCAAGAAAGCCTTTGCTATCTTTTCTGCTTGTCTGAATCCTTACGTGCAAGGACCCTATCTCCTCACCTGACCATCAGGGGCGTCACCTGAGCTGGCTGAGCCCTCTTGCTTCTGAACTTTGGCAGCCCGATTAGCACATGACCCTTGGCTGGCAGGAGCTGTAGGGCTCGCAGATCTCAGGATTTCTGCATAGGCCTGTATCCCAGAGTGCTCTGGAATCCAGGACTTGCTCTTTGCTGCTGCCTCTGCCCAAACCACCCAGTCTGGAGCCCAACGCACGGAGCCCTGACTCCCAGGTCGGCCAGCATTTTGCTGTATGAATATGAAGAGTTTCATCGTCAATAGTAGAAGATCATAATTTACTCAGCTTTCCTTGAGCATCTGTTTGTACTCAGAGGCTAGTTGAAATTACAAAAACAAAAACAAAAGGAGTTCCATCGTTCAAAGGATTTGTAGTCTCAGCAGGGGACAGAGTTGCACTGTGATATCTCTTTCACAGGATTTTAGAACGTTTCAACGAGACAATGAGAGCTTTCCTTTCTTCTTCAATTATTTATTGAGCAACTACTAGACGCTAGGGGCTTGTGGGTAGAACAGACTTAACCTAGCAGCTGTCCCTTGCCTCTGGGCTGCTCTGCCTACACAGCCCCAAGGAGATCAGAAAGGGGCTCAGGAAGGTCTAAAGTCTTCCATCTGAGAGAAACCTTTCCCTTGTAAAATCAGAGGGCCCTCCTGCCTCTGTATTCAGCTTGTTTCCCCAGAGATAGGTTGCTTGAGTGAGTATGCACCCACTGTAAAACTTTGCAAAAAAAAATTTTTTTTTCAGTAGGAAAAAAAAATTACCCTAGTACAATCTATTGACCATTTTCTGGGGGTTTCTTCCGAGCATTTTTTTCCTATTCAGTTCTTCTCCACATAGTTGTGGTCATTCTGTATGTAGAATTTTGTATCTTGCTTCTTTCCATTAACATATAAGTATACTCTGTATTCTTTCAACTCTTCTGTAAACATTTTTAACTACTCTGTGGTTGTATTTAACCAAATACCTGTCATTTGGGCATTTAGGTTGTTTCTAATTTTTCACTGTTATAAATAACACACCAGTGAATACTTTTATGGGCAAAGCTTAGTCTGTGTGTAATACAGAATCCTAGAATTGGGATCACTGAGTCAGAAGGAGTGAACACTTTTAACGTTTATAATACATAGCCGAAGCTTTCACTTTCTCAGAGTAGCTGAGGTGTCAGTCTGTGCACAGAAAAAGGTGATAATACCCCTGGCTTTTATGGGGCCGAGCGGAGCTCCTGCTCACTGAGTATATTTTAATTGGTGGTTCTCCAGGTGGAACCAGGTCAGATCACAGGTGTGTCAAACCCAGCTGGCTGGGCCCCACCCCCAGAGTCTTGGAGCCAGGGGTGGGGCCAGAAACTCTGCAATTCTAATAAGGCCCCAAGTGACCCTGATACTTCTGGTCTAGGGACCACACTGAGAGCCCCTGACTCTAGCCATTATCAATTTTTCACACTTCCCTACGAACTCTCTGTTAAAAGATGAAAAACAATGAACCGGTGGCCTTCAGAATCCATGTTCTTTGCCCAAAGCACTCAAAATTGAGGCAGGGAATCTTTAAAAATATTGTTATTTTTATCACAGTCATGCATATACTGGTTAAAAGAATTAATTAGGACTGCAAGGCTTATAATGAAATAAAGTAGTCTCCTGCCCCACTTCTGCTCCCCAGAGGTAAAAGCCTTCAATTCATTAGCTCTTCCTCCTAATATTTACTCTCATGTTTCTAAATAATATTCTACTATTGCTTGATTTGTCCATCTGAAGCATTATTTGTTGAGTCCTCATGGTGGAAGATAAGGATATAAAATTCTTCATTACCGCCATCCTCCCATCAGAGTTTTCCACAATTTTTGGCTAAATCATATTCAACATATACATCATTATGTGTATGTAAGTATTGTTCACTGCTGAGCCAGGTGGTGTACAATGATTTTACTTCCAATATTTAACTTCTTACTTTTCATGGAGTCATTTTTAATTATTAATTTGTTTTATATTGCTGTCATCAATTTTCCCAAATTCTCCAACAGAACTGGAAAACCCTCCAATGCTATTTTCATATATCATCAAACCATCAAATGCAACAGGAAATCTATTCATTCTATTCATTTGGGTCTTTCCGCTGTATTCCTTTCCTAGGGCTGCCAGAACAAACTGCCACAAACTTGGTGGCTTAAAGCAACAGAAATTTATACTCTCACAGTTCTGGAGGCCAGAAGTTCAAAATCAAAGTTCTGGCAGGGTCGATTCCTCTGAGGGACACTATGTCCCACGCCTCTCTCCTAGCTTCTGGTGGTGGCTGGCAGCCCTTGGGGTTCTTTGCTTGTGACTGCATCGTTTTAGTTTCTGTCTCTGTCTTTACATGGCTTTCTTCCCTCTAAGTCTCCTCTCCGTGTCTCTCATGGCCTTCTTCAAAGGATGCCAGTCATATCAGATTAAGGTCTCAATGAGACAGGGACGTGGGCTTAGACAGAGTAGGGTGAGGGCCTCTGCAAAAACAACAAAGATAACCATTGTGAGGTTTGCACAGGAGCCCAACTTATTTTTCTAACTTTACCCAAGTGCTGCCTTCCTTCCTCCAGCCCTAAACAAATGATTTGTTGCAACTTGGGCAATGTAGCAAACAAGCCCAAAACAACACAAGGCAGGAAGGATTTCATCTTGAAATATTAGTTAAAAGGAGTAGAACAATGCCTCAGCCCACCTTGGGAGCAAAGCAGGCAGCCTTGAGTGATACGCTCCCAGACCAGGAAGCTACTATCCTGGCAGGAAATCAGATAAGTAAAGTTCTTGTGAATAACCAGGAAGACTAAGAAGAAACTTAGTATTTCTTCAAAAGTATTTGGAACCACTTAACAGGTGTACATCCCTAGCCCCTTGTCTCTCAACTGCCTATAAAAACCCCTAGACAATGTGCCACCTCGGGACTCTCTTGTCCACTCCTGGCTTGAGCTGGGAGCTCTGACTTTTCACTCTATCTCTGAATAAAAGCCTATACTTTGCTCTCCTACCTTGCCTGTTTGCTAAGCTCATTCTTCGGCTTTGTGAACAAGAACCCAGCATCATCAATAGACTGGCATTCTTCAAAGTATGGCCTCATCTTACTAATCACACCTGCAAAGACTTTATTTCCATGTAAGGTCACATTCTAAGGTTCTGAGTAGGTATGAATTTTGGGGGGATACTATTCAACCTAACATACTCACCAATGTTCTTTCTAGAGCCTTCTGCCCTCCTATTCTATTTGGGCTGGTTGTTCCCTAGACTTGCTCAACTCACTTCACCTTCATTCTCCTCCACAAGTCCTACTTCTGGGTTTCTTATCTCCCTCTGGTTTACTCTCAAGTTGTGTTGGAGCACATCCTCCTGTATCTAACAAAGAGTGCATAAAAGGTAGATTTTTTTTGCATTGTATATCTGCAAATCTTTGTTCAACGTTTACACCTGATTTGTAGTTTTTTCTGGGCATAGAAATTAGGTTGAAAAATAATTTCCCTCCAGAATTTTGAAGGCCTTCTGTTTTGGCACCTAGTCGTATGGGATGTACCATATTATTTTGCTTCTTCAGCCTTTTCACTGTTGTCTATATAAGCAGGAGGATCTTCTATCTCCTGTTTTGAAATGTCTCAGGGATGTGCTCTCACGCAAGCTGTTTTCATCCTTTCTTGCTGGCATCTGGTGGCCCTTTCATCTGGAAACTCACATCCTTCATTTCTTGGACAAAGTTCTTATCATATCATTTCTTTCCCTCTGGCTTTTATCTACTCTTTCTAAAACTATTAATCAGATGGTGCACAGCCTAGAATTGACCTCTAATTTTCTCACTTCTTTCTTTGTGCTTTTCATTCCATTCTTTGTGCTCTGCTTCTGGAAGATCCCTAGCTTATCTTCCAAACCATCTGTGGAACTTTTTATTTTGGTTATCATGCATTCAATTTCTAAGCGCTTTTCCTTGTTCTCTGAATGCTCTCTGTTTTTAGCATCCTGTTTACGTCTTGCCCATGTAATCTTTCAACACTCTGAGGTTATTCCTTAAAGAGTTGTTTTGTACTCCTATAGCCTGTATGGTCTATTTCCTTTGAGTTGCTTTTCTCTGATTGTTTTGCTCTTTGTCTTTCATGTAATCAGCTTCCCTCAGATGTCGGTAACCTTGACTGTTCATATTTAAGAATGAGTCACTTCAGAACTGACTGAAGGCCCTGTGTGTGGGGCATGCCTCTCCAGGGAGACTGGGTGGGAAGGGGCTGCTGTGTGTGGGGTCCCCGGTGTTGCTGCCTGTGGGCCCTCTGTCTGGGGCTGTTTGGTTAATCTCCTGCCTGGGGTGAGGAGTGGGGGGCTGCAGCAAGGGTGGAAACCTGGCTGCAGAGGTCTGAAAACTGAGAGGCCCGGGGGGTGGGGCCCTGACCATTCAGCATATAGATGAGCACTTCCTTTGGAAATAGAATCGGGGTCACATATATGACTTAAAAATTTCTGGTAGCCACAGTAAACACAGTAAAAAGAAACAGGTGAAATTAATTTCAATAATATATTTTGTTTAAACCAATATAACAAAAATTATCTTTTCAACATATAAATAATAAGAATATTGTTAACATTTTACATTATTTTATTACCACTAAATCTTCAAAATCTGGGCTCCATCCTGCACTTACAGCCCATCCCCTTGGGACCAGCCACATATCAAGTACTCAGTAGGCACACATGGCGAGTGGCTGCCGTACTGGTAGCTCACGCGTAGACCATTGTACCCCTTCTCTGCTCTGCAGAGCTCCTCTGGAGTCTGGCCCAGGCTCCCAGGAAACCTCCAGTTCCCAGGGGCCTCAGGATCCGTCTGATCCTGCCTCAGTTCCCAGAGCATCCCTGGCACCCTTAAAGCACAAGGCTGCACGTTTCACCCAGGATTTCCAAGGGGGTTTCCATGGCACCTGCCCGGCCCCTGCGCTGGGAGCTGGTTGTCCTGTTTCTCTAGGGTGTTGAGTCTCACTCTGCCCCTCCTTTTATTTTTAACCCTCAGGTTCCCCAGCCGTTTTTGTTGTTTCGTGGGCTCTCACCAGGCACTTTCTGGAAGATGTTGGGTAAGCTGTCTGAAGGAGAGGTAACATAAGTGTGTTTTATATTATCCAGTTCTTCAAACAGGATGGGCACTTCTTTGGCGCTTTCTGGGAGAGGCCTGCTTCTCCCACTGCGGGCCACAGGCGAGCTCTCTGGAGCGCCGGCGCCCCCTGGTGGTGGTCTTGCTGGTGCGCTGAGGCCCCCACCATGCCTGGCCGCTCCTTCTCTGGCTGCCCTCTCAGCCCTGGGTCAGCTCAGGAGCCGGAAGAGCTGCGGAACGCCAGCCAGGTGCTACCCAGCGGGGAAGCTCCAAGGGCCGACCCAGGTTTCCCTCCTCCTGGGTTGTCCTCGGCTCCTCCTTCCGCCCCGGCGTTTGAGGGGCCCCTGCCGCCGGCGCAGGAGGGCAGCCGCCCGTTAGGACAGAGACCTGGCCTGGCCCTCTAAAACGGGGGGAGGCTGGCGGGGGGCCCAGGGGCCTCCTGGGAGTAGGCATGTGAAAGAAAGTTTGAAAGAAGCCGGGAGGAAGTGAGACAACACGGCGCGAGGCCATTTCTCATCTGTACAGACACGACCAGTAAGTGGACTAGGTCAGGCAAGGCTCACAAGTGTCTTGCAGTTCAAATTCAGCCCAGAATATTTTTTCGAAATTATGTTTTTAATGGGGTGAATTCACTTTTTGTTTTTAATCGGGATTTTCATCTTCTCCAGAAAAAATGGAAAGTTCTAGCAACATTTCCCATTTTCCCTTGGGGCCAAATCGGCTGGAGTGAAGTCGGGGCTGCATCAGCCAGGCGCATGCTCTGCTGTTTGCCAAGTCCCTGCCGTGCCCCATGTCCCAGGGGTCCTGAGGTCACATGTCAGTCACCCAGCCACTTGCTCATTGGTGCCAGCTGTCTGGCTCCCCCAGAAGCTCATGGAGCATCCAGGGAGACAGGGGGCCTCTCCCTAGGCCCCCGCAGTGCCCCTGGGCAGCAGGAGAGGGTCGGCTCTCACCGTGCTGAGCACACAGCCGCAGGGCTCAGGACCACATCGTGGGGCCTTCCTACGGGCTTCTCAGGGGACTAGCCTTTCTGGCCATGCCAGCTCCCTGCTCCTAATGCTGCCTGGCTCTTCCTCCATAGGTGCTGGGACATTAATGCCAACATGTCTGTCTGGTGGGTCATCCGAGGGCCTGTGATCCTCTCCATCCTGGTGAGTGGCTGTCCTCCCCTGAGCTGACTCCCAGGGGGAGAGATGGAACAGTGACTGGCCTGTAGGGCCAGGAGGCCCAGGAACAGGGCTGGCGTTCCTCCCTCCAGGTGCGGGAAGGGATAGGACACAGAGCTTCCAGAGTCTGGCCCATCCACTAACGACAGGTGGAGGGAAGAGAGGTGAGGAGCAGGCAAGAGCTCATGAGTAGCGGCTGAAATGCGAGCAGAGCTCCTTGTCCTAAACTGCCTGACTCCATGCTGGCCTGAAATCCCACCTTTATTGTTAAGATGTTTGGGCTTGATCAGTTTTTCTAGACACCTTTTTGTTGAACTAGGAAGAATCATAGGAGTCGGCCTGGGAATGCTGAGTGAGGCTGCGCTCCCGGGCCTTTGTAGAGATACAGGAGTGACTTCATGGGCAGGGAGCAGAGGGTCAGAATCACCTGGAGCTTTAAAAATACTGTTAGCCAGAGATTTGGGGATGGGCCTGGGCACTTGTCTTATTTTCAAGTTCCCAGGTGCTTCTGCTTTGCAGTCAGGCTGGGAGCCCCGTGGCTGAGGCCGTGGCTATGGATAAGAAGGGGGGCACAGGAAGGAAGACACACTGGGGTTGTCTCATGGATGGAATCCACCCTCAGCTCTGCACAGGGCAGCCTGCAGGACCAGCCGACCGCAAGTGCCCTTCATGGGCTCGCTGGAGAGCGTTGGGCGTAGGCCAGGGCAGTGGCCCCTGCACATCCTTCTGGGGCCAGTTGTGGGGAGGGGAACCATCCCCTGACCTTTTGTTTTTTTCCCTTTGATGGTAATAAAATTAATGTAAAAAAGTGGAAGGTACAAAATGTGTTTTTTAAAAGGGAATAAAATCATCCATACTTCTGGCACCGAGATACACATGTGTAGTCTCCTTCCCATCTTTTTCTTGACCATGCATACTTTTTTATTCAAAAGCTTAATGTAGTTTTGTGTCCTGGTTTGTTTGTTTGTTTCACTTAGCGATAGATGTGAGCCTTTCCACGTCATTTGAAAATATTTGACCAACTGCAGTGCTATGGCTGCATAGTATTCCCACAGGGGATATTTCCTTAGTTAGTTAAGCCAGTGTCCTTGCTGTAATTTTGGAACTCTGACAGCCCAGCTGGAGGAGCCCTGGCTGAAGGAAAACCAGCCCCAGCGTCCAGGCTGGTTTCACGGGACTGGGGCCTCTCTAGTGATTGGGGGTTGTTTGGTGGGCACTCCTGATGCAAAATCTCTCCCTTCCAGTCTGTTCCAGAGCCTAGAATTCCACTAGTAAAGATTCATTCTTGGGATCTTAAAGATTTTTTTTTTGTTTTGCTGTCAAGTGATCCCTATTAAATTAAATATAACTCAAAGACAAAAAATAAATAGCCTTTATTAGGCTATACCATGCGCAAGCCAGCTCAGAGCAAGATGCATAAACAAACGCTGAGAAGCAATGCCCTCAAGGAAGCAGCACGAAGGTCCTAGACTGGCCACTAATCCTGTCCTTTGCCAAGTGTCCCCAGGCCACAGGCTATTTGTATGAACAGTGAAGGTGCCCAGCTGATCCCTGCTTCTGTAAATGGTGCTGGAAAGGAGAGAAGAGCTGCCATGTGGGCAGCCTTGTAATGTTCTCGCACGGGGCATTGGGGTTCGGGGAGGGGACACCAAAAGAGAGACTCCATTCCTGTCCTGCACGAGGTTATGATTGAATTGGCAGATAAGTGGACACACACGCAAGTTTGACAAATGCATGCATTTGGCCCCTTTCAAGTGCTCCTACATAGTAACATCATTGCTAAGTACAATAAATCAGGAAAGGGAGGTAATCAGGGCTGGCTTCCTGGAGCTGGTGACTGAGCTGTAAAGTGACTCTATAACGCTGATGGACAGTGACTGTAATGGGGTTGGTGGGGGGGACCTGATGAAGGGGGTAGTTTAATAACCGTAATATTGCCCATGTAATTGTAGATTAATGATACCAAAATAAATTATTTTAAAAAAAGTGACTATAAGGCTGTGAAGCGGTGGTTCTCAAAGTATGGTCCCTAGACCAGCAGCTTCATCATCACTTGGGAACTTGTTAAACATGCAAATTCCTGGGCCCCACCCCAAATTTACTGACCTATAACCCTTGAGGGGAGGGAGCCCAGCAATCTGCACCCTAAGTTTGAGAACCTCTGCTGTAAAGCCTCTATATTCAAAGTGTAGTCCAAGCTTTGGCCTGCCATAGACCTGCATTTTAACAAATGTATTTTAACTGGGGGATTCCAGTGCATTCCAAGTATGAGTAATCTGAGCTGCATCTGAGCAGACCCTAGAGCTCCTGAAGCCCAGGGGTAGGAGGGGGTGCTGGGTTAGCCGTCCTCTCCAGACAGTTGTTTCACCAGGGTTATGGGGTATGGGTAGGTGGGGGGAGCGGCGATGTGTGATCCTGGGTGTATGGTCTGCAGTGCCTTCTCTGTCCTCAGGCCCAGGGTCCGTGGGAGGGGGCTGGAAGGGCAGATCCCCTTTAGCCCCACTACTGCCTTGTGTTTTACAGGTTAATTTCATCCTTTTTATAAACATTCTGAGAATCCTGATGAGAAAACTTAGAACCCATGAAACAAGAGGAAATGAAGTGGACCATTATAAGTAAGTGAGGTGCAAAGACCTAAGCATGCTCAATCAGCCCGTAAGTCTTTACTGAGCACCTGCTGTTTACAAACTGGTGCTAGATGCCTAGGGATGGAGGGAAAGGAGAAACCATAACCGAGTTCCAAGGACTTTACCATGTAAATGGTGGGAGGGGGTCCACTGTGAAGCTCAGGCACTCACTGCCCTGTGGGGGGGAGATAAGAAGTCTCGCAGGACCAGGAAACAGAGACCTACCCTTGGGGCAAGGCTGGGAGTCTGCAGATGGGCTTCAGGGACCTCAGTTTGGACAGATTTGTATAAGTGTGTGTACTTTTCATGGGAGAATCACTTTAGCTTTCATGAGGTTTTCAAGGAGATGTGTGGTCCAAAAGTGCTTTAAAACCTTTAAGATGTTAAAGACAGATGCTGTATTCGTTTGCTAAGGCTGCCATAACAACATACCGCAGACTGGGTGACTTGGCTTAAACAAGACAAGTATTTTCTCATGGTCCTGGAGGATGGAAGTCCAGCATCAAGCTATCAGCAGGGTTGGTTTCTCCTAGGCCTCCCTCCTTGGTTTGTAGATGGTTTCACTTCTGGCTGCATCCTCACATACATGACCTTTTCTCTGTGTTAGGGCATTCCTGGTGTCTCTTCTTATAAGGACACCAGTTGATTGGCCCAAGGCCCCATCCCCCCTAAAGACCTCCCTTAACTTAGTCACCTCTTTAAGGCCCTATCTGCAAATACCTGCACGTTCTGAGGTCTTGCAGGTTAGAGCTTCAACTTGTGAATTGGGTTGGCAGGGACATAATTCACTCCGTAACAAATGTTAAAGACAAATCAGGGTCTGTCAGAGGCTTTCTGCCTGATGTTCTGAGGTTCAAGAATCTGGCAATGGCCTGAGTTACTTGGTAACAGAGTCCCTGGGACATCTTTAATGCAGTGGGCTCCAAAGTAGAGTAAAGCTGGAGACCCAGGATAAGCTTGCCGAATAAAACACGGGATGCCCAGTTCAATTTGAATTTTGGATGAACAAGAGTTTTTTACTACTTGCTTCAAAAAAAACCCCCACTCTCCATTGTTTACCTTAAATTCAAATTGAATTGGGCATCCTGTGCAAATTTGCTAAATTTGGCAACCTTAATCAGGGAAGAAAGTCATTCTTATTTTTTTATCAAACAATAATGCTGGCTTTGCAATTAATAGGTTGGACACAGAGTGGCAATAATATATGTACATAACTTGTAAATAAAGTTATTCAGGTAGATACATGGTCAAA
The DNA here is from genome assembly GCA_029783875.1 of Phataginus tricuspis. NCBI lineage: Eukaryota > Metazoa > Chordata > Mammalia > Pholidota > Manidae > Phataginus > Phataginus tricuspis. Next base: position 37,828,269 of record JAQQAC010010508.1, read on the forward strand.
GTTTTTTACTAATGGAGCTCACGATCAGCAAGTTTTGGGACTGGCTAAGGGGATAAGGGTTGCATTTGGATGGTGGGTACATTCCAACGTACGAGGTGGACATTTCCCCAAAACAAAAACTCTGGGGGCGCATCAGGCAAGATGGGGTATGCACAGCTGTGTGCCTGGGTGGGTGGGGTTGGAGGGCAGGAGATGGCAGCCTCTCTGTGTCTGCAGGCGCCTGGCCAAGTCCACGCTCCTGCTGATCCCCCTCTTTGGGATACACTACATCGTCTTTGCCTTCTCCCCAGAGGATGCCTTGGAGATCCAGCTGTTTTTTGAATTGGCCCTTGGCTCATTCCAGGTAAGCTTCAGGGATGTGACTTTAAGGTGAGAAGAGGCATTCTCGTTTAGAGACTAATGGAAGCTGTGCAGGGACAGCAAGCCAGATCTTCCCAGATGCCTCGTCTGGCTGAGACCCAAGAGAAGCTGGGGCAGCACTTTGCTGTGCTGTGGTACCCAAGTTCCCTGCCAGTCAACTGGGGATGAGAGACGAAACTAAAGAGAGAGACTGACTCCAGGGAAAACAAAGGGAAAAGTAACCAGAGCACACTACCTTGCACATCCCCCAGTAGTAGGTGCACAAGTCAGAACCAAGTAAATGTTGAGAACTATGGCTGAGCCAGCAAGTGGGGCAGGAAGATGGGCATTGTGGGAGGGTAGGAGTGAGGTGGTAGGGTATTTGAAAGAGAATAACATCCTCATCTTCAGATTGGGAAGTCCATAAAAATGCCCCAAACTGAAAAATCCAGAAGTAGCAACAGCAGCATATTTTTCAGAATCAGTTGAGAGAGCTCCAAGTAGTTGCTACTAAGGAACAGGAAATGGGAGCAGGGCTGTCAGGAGGCTTGTTTTGTGACAAGAATCATTTGACTCTTGCATATTCAACTTATTAAAAATAAAAAACAATTAAGAGAGTTCCGGGAAGATGGCGGCATGAGCAGGGTGGTGGAAATCTCCTCCCAAAACCATATATATCTATGAAAATACAGCAAATACAACCATTCCTAAAAGAGAGACCAGAATACACATGACAGCGCACAGCCTGCATCTGCACCTGAGAGGACTCAGCACCCCGCGAGGCGGGTAAGATATGGAGCTGTGACCTGATGGGACCTGAGCACTCCCCCACCCCAGTGCACCGGCGGGAGGAGAGGTTCAGAGCTGGGAGGGAGTAGAAGCACAGGCCCGCGAAATAACCAACCCCGATGATCTGCGCTGGGAGCGCTGACACACATCGCGCGGTGTATCGGACATTGGAGAGGCAGAAGGTGCAGGTTTTGAGCTGGGAACGTGCCCGGGTCCTTGCAGCAGGCTCCCTGGGACAAAAGAAAAGCGTGCACTTTTTTTGGCGGTCTTAAAGATGCAAGGGCCCAGGACTGTCCCAGCACACTCGGCCCAGCACACTGGGAGTCCTGAGGAATTTCGGACCTCTTGACTGGTGACTGGGAAAAAGTAGCCACGCTGAAATTTCACATAGAGAACAACAGCCTCCCATTCGTTCCCACCCTGTCCAGAGCTACAAAGGGCCCTGCAGAGCTGTGTGGCTGCAGCTGCGGAATAGTGGAGCAACAGCGCCACCTATAGCATCCTTACGGAATCTACTCCCGGTGGGCGTTTTTTTTTCTCCTTTCTTTTCTTTTCTTTTCTTTCTTTTCTTTCTTTCCTTTTTTTTCTCTTTTCTTTATCTTCCTTCTTTTTTTTTTAAAGTCTTAAAGAGCCCCCTGACGTATGTGGCACCTACCAGCAACCACTTCTATCGCCATGAAAAGACAGAGGAATATGGTACAGACCAAGCTCACCCAGACCCAGACAACACCAGAGAGGGAGACTGAAGGGATGGAAATGCACAATCTTCCTGAAAAAGAATTCAGAATAAAAGTCATAAACATGCTGATGGATCTACAGAGAAATATGCAACAGTTGAGGGAGGAAGTGAGGGAAGTCAGGAAAGACTATGCAGAAATGAGATAAGCCATCGATGGGCGTAGCAGCAGACTGGATGAGATGCAAGAGGCTGTTAATGGAATAGAAACAGAGAACAGGAATACAGAGCAGCTGAGGCAGAAAGAGATAAAAGGATCTCTAGGAATGAAAGAATATTAACAGAACTGTGTGACCAATCCAAACGGAACAATATTCGTATTATAGGAGTACCAGAGGAAGAAGAGAGAGAAAAAGGGTTAGAAAGTGTCTGAAGAAATAATTGCTGAAAACTTCCCCATGCTGGGGAAGGAAATAGTCTCGCAGTCCACGGAAGCCCACAGATCTCCCAACACAAGGGACCCAAGGAAGACAAAACCAAGACACATAATAATTAAAACGACAAAGATCAAAGATAAGGACAGAGTATTAAAGTCAGCTAGAGAGAGAAAAAAAGATCACCTACAAAGGAAAACCCATCAGACTATCATCAGACTTCTCAACAGAAACCTTCCAGGCAGAAGAGAATGGCATGATATATTTAATGTAATGAAACAGAAGGGCCTCGAACCAAGAATATTGTAGCACGATTATCATTTAAATATGATGGAGGGATTAAACAATTTCCAGACAAGTGAAAGCTGAGAGAATTTGTCTCCCATAAACCACCTACCTCTACAGGACATCTTAAAGGAACTGCTCTAGAGGGAAGCACTCCTAAGGCTAAAAAGATGTCACCAGAGAAAATAAAATCAGAAAAGAAAGCAGACCATCCAAATACTAACTAAAGGCAAAGAATAAAACACCTAGTATATAAAGAATGGAGGAGGAAGAATAAGAAGGGAGAGAAATAAAGAATCATCAGACTGTGTTTACAATAACTTAACAAGAAAGTTAACTTAGATTGTTAGATAGTAAGGAAGAAACCCTTGAACCTTTGGTAACCATGAATCTAAAGCCAGCAATGGCAATAAGTACATATCTATCGATAATCACCCTAAATGTAAATGGACTGAATGCACCAATCAAAAGACACAGAGTAACAGAATGGATAAAAAAGCAAGACCCATCTATATGCTGCCTACAAGAAACTCACCTCAAACCCAAAGATATACACAGACTAAAAGTGAGGGATGGAAAAGATATTTCATGCAAACAGCAAGGAGAAAAAAGCAGGTGTTGCAGTACTTGTATCAGACAAAATAGACTTCAAAACGAAGAAAGCAGCAAGAGATAAAGAAGGACATTACATAATGATAAAGGGGTCAATCCAACAAGAGGATATAACCATTATACATATATATGCACCCAACACGGGAGCGCCAGCATATGTGAAACAAATACTAACAGAATTAAAGGAGGAAATAGACAGCAATGCATTCATTTTAGGTGACTTCAACACACCACTCACTCCAAAGGACTGATCAACCAGATAGAAAATAAGTAAAGACACCGAGGCACTGAACAACACACTAGAACAGATGGACCTAACAGATATCTACAGAACTCTGCACCCAAAAGCAGCAGGATACACATTCTTCTCAAGTGCACATGGAACATTTTCCAGAATAGACCACATACTAGGCCACAAAAAGAACCTCAGTAAATTCAAAAATATTGAAATTCTACCAACCAACTTCTCAGATCACAAAGGTATAAAACTAGAAATAAATTTTAGAAAGAAAACAAAAGGCTCACAAATACATGGAGACTTAAGAACATTCTCCTAATGAATCAATGGGTTAACGACCAAATCCAAACAGAAATCAAAGAATATATGGAGACTAATGAAAACAATAACACAAAGCCACAACTTCTGTGGGACGCAGCAAAGGCAGTTCTAAGAGGAAAGTATATTGCAGTCCAGGCCTATTTAAATAAGGAAGAACATTCCCAAATGAATAGTCTAAAGACACAATTACTGAAATTGGAAAAAGAAGAACAAATGAGGCCCAAAGTCAACAGAAGGAGGGACATAATAAAGATCAGAGAAGAAATAAATAAAATTGAGAAGAATAAAACAATAGAAAAAATCACTGAAACCAAGAGCAGGTTCTTTGAAAAAATAAACAAAATAGATAAACCCCTAGCCAGACTCATTAAGAGAAAAAGAGAATCTTCACACATAAACAGAATCAGAAATGAGAAAGGAAAAATAACGACAGGCCCCACAGAAATACAAAGAATTATAGGAGAATATTATGAGAATCTATATCCAAACAAGCTGGAAAACCTAGAAAAAATGGACAACTTCTTAGAAAAATACAACCTTCCAAGACTGACCAAGCAAGAAACAGAAAAACTAAACAGACCAATCACCAGCAACGAAATTGAATCGGTAATCAAAAAACTACCCAGGAACAAAACCCCCGGACCAGATGGATTCACCTCTGAATTCTACCAGACATATAGAGAAGAAATAACACCCGTTCTCCTTAAAGTTTTCCAAAAAATAGAGGAGGAGGGAATACTTCCAAACTCTTTCTATGAAGCCAGCATCACTCTAATACCAAAACTGGGCAAAGAACTCATCAGAAAAGAAAATTACAGACCAATATCCCTGAGGAACGTAGATGCAAAAATACTCAACAAAATATTAGCAAACCGAATTAAAAAATACATCAAGAAGATCATTCACCATGATCAAGTGGGATTCATCCCAGGGATGCAAGGATGGTACAACATTCGAAAATCCATCAACATCATCCACCACATCAACAAAAAGAAGAACAAAAACCACATGGTCATCTCCATAGATGCTGAAATAGCATTTGACAAAATTCAGCATCCATTCATGATTAAAACTCTCAACAAAATGGGTATAGAGGGCAAGTACCTCAACATCATAAAGGCTGTATACGACAAACGCACAGCTAACATCATACTTAACAGTGTGAAGCTGAAAGGTTTTTTATCTAAGATCAGAAACAAGACAGGGATGCCCACTCTCTCCACTGTTATTCAACATAGTACTGGAGGTCCTCGCCATGGCAATCAGACAAAACAAAGAAATACAAGGCTTCCAGATTGGTAAAGAAGAAGTCAAATTGTCACTATTTGCAGATGACATGATACTGTACATAAAAAACCCTAAAGACTCCACTCCAAAACTACTAGAACTAATATCTGAATTCAGCAAAGTTGCAGGATACAAAATTAACACACAGAAATCTGTTGCTTTCCTATACACTAACGATAAATCAGAAAAACAATTCCATTCACAATTGCATCAAAAAGAATAAAATACCTAGGAATAAACCTAACAAAGGAAGTGAAAGACCTATACTCTGAAAACTACAAGACACTCCTAAAAGAAATTAAAGAGGACACTAACAAATGGAAATTCATCCCATGCTCTTGGCTATGTAGAATAAATATTGTCAAAATGCCTATACTACCTAAAGCAATCTACGCAATCCCTACCAAAATACCACCAGCTTTCTTCCATGAACTGTAACAAATAATTCTAAAATTCATATGGAACCAGAAAAGACCCCGAATAGCCAAAACAATCCTGAGAAGGGGGAATATAACAGGGGAAATTATGCTCCCTGACTTCAAGCTCTACTACAAAGCCACAGTAATCAAGACAATATGGTATTGGCACAAAAACAGACCCACAGCCCAGTGGAAAAGAAAATCCAAACATTAACCCAAACATATACAGTCAATTAATATTTGATAAAGGAGCCTTGGATATACAATGGGAAGATGACAGCCTCTTCAGCAGCTGGTGTTGGAAAAACTGGACAGCTACATGTAAGAGAATGAAACTGGACTACTGTCTAACCCCATACACAAAAGTCAACTCAAAATGGATCAAAGACCTGAATGTAAGTCATGAAACCATAAAACTCTTAGAAAAAAGCATAGGCAAAAATCTCTTGGACATAAACGTGAGCGACTTCTTTATGAACATATCTCCCCGAGCAAGGGAAACAAAAGCAAAAATGAACAAGTGGGACTATATCAAGCTGAAAAGCTTCTGTACAGCAAAGGACACCATCAGTAGAACAAAAAGACATCCTACAGTATGGGAGAATATATTCATAAATGATGTATCCGATAAGGGGTTGACATCCAGAATATATAAAGACCTCACACACCTCAACAAACATAAAGTAAATAATCCAATTAAGAAATGGGCAGAGGACATGAATAGACACTTCTCCAAAGAAGAAACTCAGATGGACAACAGGCATATGAAAAGATGCTCCACATCGCTAATCATCAGAGAAATGCAGATTAAATCCACAATGAGATATCACCTCACACCAGTAAGGATGGCCAACATCCAAAATACAAACAACAACAAATGTTGGTGAGGATGTGGAGAAAAGGGAACCCTCCTACACTGCTGGTGGGAATGCAAATTAGTTCAACCATTGTGGAAAGCAGTATGGAGGTTCCTCAACAACTCAAAATAGAAATACCATTTGACCCAGGAATCCCACTCCTAGGAATTTACCCTAAGAATGCAGCAGCCCAGTTTCAAAAAGACAGATGCACCCCTATATTTATCGCAGCACTATTTACAATCGCCAAGAAATGGAAGCAACCTATGTGCCCATCAGTAGATGAATGGATTAAGAAGAGGTGGTACATAGACACAATGGAATATTACGCAGCCATAAGAAAAAAACAAATCGTACCATTTGCAACAACATGGATGGAGCTAGAGGGTATTATGCTCAGTGAAATAAGCCAAGCCGAAAAAGACAAGTACCAAATGATTTCACTCATATGTGGAGTATAAGAACATAGAAAAAACTGAAGGAACAAAACAGCAGCAGACTCACAGAACCCAAGAATGAACTAATAGTTACCAAAGGGGAAGGGATTGGGGAGGATGGGAGGGAAGGGAGGGACAAGGGGGAAAAAGGGGCATTACGATTAGCAGATACAGTGTTGGGGGGCACGGGCAGGGCTGTACAACTCAGAGAGGACAAGTAGTGATTCTATAGCATCTCACTACAGTGATGGACAGTGACTGTAATGGGGTTGGTGGGGGGGACCTGATGAAGGGGGTAGTTTAATCACCATAATATTGCATATGTAATTGTAGATTAGTTATACCAAAATAAACTATAAAAAAATAAAAAAACAATTAAGAAAAAGTGAGGGGAGAAATCACCTATTACTAACACAACAAGATGTGATAAGTTTGAAACAAAAAATTAGTAAACATGTTTGGACAGAAAGGGACTCTTAATATGAATCCCAAACCTCACCATATTATTTGTTTACTTATAGCTAGCTCCTTCCAAAACTAATATGATGTGGCTTTCAGGAAAAACATACAGAGGACAAAAAATAAGTAGATGATGGGTCAGTGAAAAAAGAAAACCAAAATTGAATTCATACACAGAAGCAAATTTGATAAAGTCCTGTGATTGTTGGAGAAATAGCTTATAAATTTGCTTTGGAGTGTCCCAGTGGCCAAAGCAAAGATAGAAATACAATCTGTTTTTGAGATTCATGATATCCATAGATAGAAACAATGTAGTTCCCAGGAAAAGCCTAGTAATTTTAGACTTTGGACCTTGAGAAAATTGCTGCCAGTGGATTTTCCTAAAGAAGCCTGCCTGCCCTCAACACCACTGATCTTCCTGAAGAGTCCTCACCAGGGGAGGCCCTGGCCTCAGGGTAGGGACTTGCAGCCTCCCTCATTCCCTAAGTTCTGCTCAGAGTGGGTCTGGGCAGGGCCACCCTCCTGTCACTTTCAGGTTCCAGGGAGGACACATCACTGGGAATACATTACAAAGGGGAGTCAGGTCTTGTCTAACCCACACCTTCAGACCCCACATCAGGGCTGTCCCCTCTGCCCTCTTCTGAGACTCTCCTCTGTCCAGGGCCTGCTGCCAGGGCCCCAGACCTCCAGAGAACCCGGCCTCTTGTGTAATCCATATTTCTGTTCTCTGAGTTAGAGAGCTTTCACAGCCACTGCTGCTGTAACATGCGGGTAGGCTGGGCTCACAGGGGCCCATTTAGCAGGTTGGGGATTCCAGGTTTCAGTGGAGGAGGGCATTGACCCGGCCAGCAGAAAGGGCTAGTGACCTTGCTGAGAGTACGGAGACCCAGGTCTGCCTCCTGGTGTGGACGGAGCCTTCCCATCCCTCAGAGCTGGGCTTGCAGGTGGGGCTGTGCACTTCCCCAGTGAAGGTCTTTTGGCTTCTTTCTGGGGAAAGGGATTGTTGAGAGAAAACTGAAAGTGTGTAAATTATGTTGACACAGAAAAGTCTGTGGAGAAAAAGAATCCTCAAGAATTTTCTTTAAAAAGAAACTTTGTTCACATATAAACATCATTTTATTATATATTAAACATTTGTAAGTTTTGTATTATGGAAAATTTTTTCCTTACTGAAGAGAAAAGTCTAATGAACCCCCATGTAACCGTCAGGCACCGTGGCCCATCCTGTGTCATCACTGCCCTGTCCGCTTCCTCTGGCCCATCCGCCATCGTTTTAAGCCAATCAAACCCTTTGTTTATTTCAAATGTGAATATTTTAGTATGTATTTCTGAAAGACAGGGGCTTAAAGAAGAACACACACAGAACCACAATACCATTACCACTGTCGTATACTTTTAAAAACTGAAGTCTAGTAGCTCTTTCTGATTGTAGAAGCAATACTTGCTTACTATAAAAATTTTGGAAAATAAGGACAATTTTAAAGAAAAAGAAAAAACCATTCAGTCTCATAACTCTGAAATATCCTGTTAAAATATAGGTGTACTTGCATCTAAGTCTCTTTTCTATGCAGGAGGATACACGCAGATCTACAAACATGCCCATATAATTGTTATCATGTGTGTGGTATTGCATCCTGCTGGTTCTGTATAATTCTCTATTCTGTTCATCGTGAACATTTCTCCACGTCATTAAAATTCCTCATAGACTTCATTTTTAATGACTGTAAAAGAGCTAAGGAATTTCCTACAGTTGCTGGCTCTGTGAGGCCCGTCCTATCTATACTTGGAGCACATCTAACTTTCTCTCACCCAGGCCTCCTGCCCTCACCTTAACAGTCACAACGTGTCCCTGGATCCTTGAGGCCCAGATACGTGAGGCGCAGGAAAGCCTGGGCTCAATGAGTTGGGCAGGAGCCTCGGCTGGCAGCCTGACCACCAGGTCTGGGCTGAGCACATACAATGCTGGAGTCCTGCCTAAACCCCTGTAACTCAGTTTCCTCACCTGTAAAATGGGAATCCTCCCATCTACCTCCTAGAGCTTTGGCAAGGATTAAATGAAACACCAGGAACCCAGAATCCCACTGTTACACAGGCCAAGCTGTGTCCCAAATCCAGTTCTGTTTCATTTCAAACTTGCCCTTCTTGCTCTCCGACTGTGTTCTGATAGGTAATGACTATTCAGACCACCTGGGAATCTTTCAAAGCTGCTGATGCATCCACCCCCAGACATTCGGATTTGGGGTACAGAGTGCAACTTGGGCAAAAGTTCCCAAGTACTTCTAATGTGCAGCAAAACTTGGCAACCACTGCCTTGAGTAAGTGTTCCTGCCCTCCTCCTCCAAAGCTCTGATTCTGTGTAGCAGACATTGCTGCCTGGAGTTCTAAAGCAAATCCTTCTACTCTGTCACCAACTTTGTTAAAATGCCAATAGCTCTGAGCAGTCAGACATACTGCGCTTACCATAGATGGGCTGCCTTATCGCTCTTTGGGGCCCTTTCCCATGCAGCAAGTGGCAAAGGGCAGGACTGGATGGGACTAGGGAGGAGGAGTTGGGCCATCCGAGGTCAGAGCTATGGCACCCGGGTGTCTGAAGGGCATGCAGGCTGGGCCCCAGAGGAGGTAAGCAGGGCATATGCATGGCACAGAGCCGGCTCACAGCTCATCATTCCGTGCAGACCTCTTAGACTCAAATCCTGCATCTCAGGCTGGAGTCCTCGCCCTGAGACTCCATGCCAGGGTGGGTTGAGAGGAGGGCACCACTGGGAAAACAGCAGCTCCTGATAACAGGGAAGGAGAGTCCTGATAGGCACAGACCCCACCATGCCAGAGAACACAAAGTGTATGCAGTCCGGAGGCCCCTGCGCATGGAGACGCAAGCAGGGGCGTCATGCCCTCCGTTGGCTGGCCAGGACCTGCACACAGGCTTCCTTCTGACCAACACACTCCCTTCTGGTTTTCAATTTGAATATTTATTCATGTTTACACATGTAAAAATTTCCAGCTTATCTTGAAAACAGAGGACCCAGGAAGCCTGGCTCCACCCTCTGCCGGTGGGATGGGGGTCTTCAGGTTGCCACCTCTCCCTGTTTCTCCCAGATGGGTCACCTTCCTGACTCATGTGACTTGCCTGGTTCCCATGGGCCCAAGTTAGGAGCCTCAGCTTTAATGTCACCGATACATGTAGGCTGGTCGATGTCTGCACAGCCAGGGACACAGTGGAGGGCCCAGAAGAGGCAGCCCCGCCCCCTCGCAGGTGAGAGGTGTGGGAAGGTTCTAGAACATGACCTGGGGAGAAGGAAGCCTGGGGCTGGGGATTAAAAGTGGGAGGAAGTTGTCAGAAAAAGGCTGAGCTGGGGCGCACCCGCACTGACCTGGCTGGCTCTGTTCCCTCCACAGGGCCTGGTGGTGGCCGTCCTCTACTGCTTCCTCAATGGGGAGGTGAGCATTCCAGGGGCAGCTGGATGCCTGGAGGAGCTCCCCAGCCACTGGATTCCAGTTCCAAAGTTGCTGCCTGGAAAGGGTGGTGGGGATAGAGGGGCGGGGTGCGGAAACCTGCGCCTCCAGGCCTGGGCCTATTTCTAGGAGTCTGACCTCACTTCATGGGAATACCAGCACCACCCAGAGGCCTTGCTAAAACTATTGCTGGGCCCTAGTCTGTTTCTACTTCATCAAAAATGGATTCCTGGGTCTGGGCTGGAGCCTGAGAGTATTTCTCAAACAAGGACTCCAAGTGATTCTTACCCTTGGGCAAGTTCAGCAAATGGAGGAAAGCGCGGGCACCCAACCAGTCTCTTGGCTGCTCTGCTGCGTGCTGGATGGGTGATCTCCAGCCCTGCCCTTCTTTGGGCCTCAGTCTTGCCACCTGTGAAGTGAGTGACTTGGAGGCCACACCGTGGCCCGAGGTCGCTGCCCTTCCTCAGAGCATTTGGGGCAGCACGCTGCCTCCTGGCATGCAGCAGCTGGGCAGTCGTTAGTTGCATACGGTATTTCACACACGTAAGGCTTTCCTGTGAAGGCTCCCTTGTTGATTTTTAGCACACTTGAATGGGAACAACCTCTAATATGTTCCAAAACACAAGCATCAAGCCTAACCTCAAAAGTTTTGCTGCTAAAATTGGGGACCATGAAGAAAATATCCAAAGAGCAACCATGGCCCCCATAGAAGTCCTGAGCTAGGGTGGCTTTATGGGAATGCTTCGTCATCCCAAGTGATGGTCTGGATGTTGAACTCTGAGTTTGTGGAACAACCACAGCCCCTGTTCTGGGCTGCGTGGAGACATAGCAGGTCCAGGAGCAGGGACCTCAGTACCTACTGGGTGTGGGGGCTGAAAACTGTCAGTGTGGCCTGCGGCGGGGGGGAAGGCATGACCGCTGTGCAGGAGTGAGTGGGACTCAGCACACGGGGCTCTGCTCCCTGGCTGACAGCTGTTCTCCGGGGCAGGTGCAGCTGGAGGTTCAGAAGAAGTGGCGGCAGTGGCACCTCCGTGGGCCGCCCCTGTGCCCTGTGGCCCTTGGCTCCTCGTCCAGCAGTGGCATCAGCGGCCTCACCCATGGCACCAGGGCCAGCCCCTCAGAGCAGAGCCGGGGCTCCTGCAGGACCAGCGTCCTCTGAGAGGCCGGAGGCCAGGACAGGTCTGGAGAGGGCCAATCTTCTTCCTGTGGCTGAGGCCCTCTTCCAGGCCGTGGCTTTGGGGGAGAGGTGGGGGTAATTCCTCAGAACAAGAACTTGGGGCACCACAGGGTGGGAAGAGGGCCTGGGATTTGGGTCTGTTGTGTTCTGGGAAGGGCAGTTTGGGGGCCCAGGCGGAGCAGGGAAATATATGGTAGCTGGGTGAGATTTTGTCTGTATTTGTCGCTCTTCTTGACCTTGAAACACAGGGTGAAAGCGGACGCTTTGGCTCACTCTCCTAACCCTTCCTAGGGGAGGATGGGGCTTTCCTGACCCCCCTGTTCCTCTTCAGGATCAAGCTGAGGCCAGAAAACCAGAAGTCAAGGCCCTAGGCCCTAGGCGGACCCTCCCTCCCATCACTGCAATCCCCTGTCCAGTAGCTCTCACCCGAGAGCCTTCAAGACAACAGCTGGATTAATCTGATCGAGTCAGAGGCAGCCAGGACAGCCCAAGAGCCCCAGCTGCCTTTTGGTAACCCTAACATAGTATGAGGCACCCCTCTGCTCTTACTGCTTTTTCTGTTAGCTGCAGCCCTAGAAGCAGGTACAGGAGGAAATGAGACACGATCCCATTTGATGGAACAACGGTTAAGTTCACCAAGGTCCTGTGACTTGCCCAAGGAAGGAAATGGCAGAATTTCAGTCCAGAGCTTTGGTTTCAAATCCCCATGCTCCCAAGCAGTGTCTGTGTTATGGGGGATGGCCTGTCCCCTTGCCCCAGTGGGGATTTTAGCCCCACCCTTTAATCTTAGTTCCCTTGAAAATCACAACTCCCTCCTCGTCAGCCACGAGGATTAAGGAGGACTGAATATTTGAATCCTTTTGTAAAACAGAGCCTACTAGTGCTCTGGTGAAAGCATCCTAGACAACAGAAACAGATGTCCCCTCCCCCCAGCATAGAAAGGGCACCTCGCCGGTGGGTGGGCCCAGCTCTAGTCATGGCTTCCTGTGATCCTGGACAAGTACTGTCCCTCTCTGGGCCCCACCTCTGCACCTCCCCCTGCAGAAACAGGTGGCCTCCCCTTTGCAGCTTGTATACTCCCCTGGAGTGAAAGGCCAGGTGCACACTTTCCAGGGCTCGGAACCCAGCCTGTGTGGTTGATGAGCTCTACTCTCTGAAAAACTGACTGGTCCACACCTTTCTCGAGTGATCCCCATGGGCTCCACGTAGCTTGGAATAAGTCTTTAAAAAAACACAAGAGGTAGGTACAGGCACCCAGCCCAGGAAGGGAACCTACAGCGATAGGACAGAGCAGAGACCAAAAACCCACGCACTCAGCAGCAGCCAGAATGCATCAGGCGGGGGAGGGTGATGGGGCTAGGGTGGGATGAGATGTGCTGGGGCAATTCCACCTTACTGGGCAGAAAAGGGCTGCAAAGGGGGCGATTTCCTGCAGGAAAATGCAGATCTGCTGGTAAGGATGGAAATCTCCACTGGTTACTGGTCCCCTTCACCTGCATTCATCCCCAGGACGGTTGCTAATCATTACCCAAGGTCCAGTCAGTCCCCTTTTTTCCCCTGGAGTCCAGCAGGTCCAGTTTTGTGCTCTTTGAAGTGTTCTAGGATCAAAAATGGTACCTTAAGGCTATCTGACCCTTTCCAAAGATGGACACGCAAACATGTTCACCTAAGGGAGCATTTTGTATTAGAAGGCAGGTGGGCGCCCCTGGAGGCTTGCTCAAGAACTCCTCTTGAAGAGTTAAGGCAGTATTCCCACAGGCAAGGCCCCAGAGGGACAGGCAGCTACTGGAACCTGGGGTTTGTCCAGGGGTTAGAGGGTCTGTAAACAGCAGGCATCAAGTCACTTTAAATGGTTTGAATACCTATTATGTGTAAAAAATTTTGAAGGAAGCCTGAACTCTGACTCCCCAGCATGACCGTAGGTAAAGCGAGTCAAATGTGCACAAAGGCCTCCTGAGCTGGTGGAAGGAAGTCCTAGACGCTGACTGCACACTCCTAGCTGAAACAATGACCCAGTCAGCAACCCTAGGAGGCCCAGGAAGCCTACAGCCCATATCCCAGCAGAGTCAAGAAAACAGGTGTGAACCTCACTTGGCTGTGCAACTGTCCTGGGCATCAGTTACTCAAGCTGCTTCTATGTCTATTCCCTTTCTGGGAAGAAGGACTCAAGAAGAAGCTTTTAAAATGTGTTTCTTCTTCTAAAATCAACATCCTAATCAACTTGGCTAAGTCTGCAGCTGGTAGCACTCAAGCACCCCCTTGGTGTCTAGCCCAGCAGACCAGCTGCAAAGGGCCCTGTACCATTTCTGGACAACCACCCAAAGATTACCAGCTAAGAAGCAACAGTTTCAAGGTCATTGTCCCACCCCTTCCCCCACCAGAAGTCACATCTGGAAAGGTCCCGTGCTGATCTTCTTGTAGAATCTGAGGTCCTTGGGGTGAGGGGGGTGTTTAAGATTTCCTTGGTTGGCCCAGGGCCGGGTGATGCTGTTGATGTGGAGGCCGCTGACGGCATTCAGGAAGAAGAGGAAGCAGGAGGTGAACTCACACCAGAACATCAAGGTGAGGCCCGTGAGCGTGACCTGGCTCCTGAGGAGGACCACAACGCTCAGAAGCCCCCCCGAGGAGAGGACGAAAGAGACAAACAGCAGGACAGAGCCCATGGCCCACTTGCGACGCGCGTGGAGGTCCTCACACACCTGGGACACCATGAAGAGCTCCAGGCCGAAAATGGCGGCCACCACCGCCAAAGCACCTGCTGTGCGGGCCAGAACCATGCCCGTGGCCAGCCCAGGCACGTGGGCCTGACTCAGGTCCCTGAGGCAGAGCAGACCAGTCTGGTTGGAGGTGGTGCAGAAGTGCCACAGCCCAAAGAGGCGGTCCTCAGCCAGGAGCCAGTGGCCATCGCAGATGGCGATGGACGAAAGGACCACGGCCAGGGCAGCACACGCGATGATGAGGGTCCGGATGAAGGATTCGAAGAAGGACCGGTGGGGCCTCCTATGGGCCAGCAGTCTCTGGGCCTGGAAGACACCATAGCCACAGTATGTCAGGGAGGGCCCTGCCACACGCCTTCCAACCTCTTCAGGGAACACCCTGAACACGCCTTCCAGCTTCCCACAGCCTATCTTCTGCTCCAGCCTTCTGTGACACCTGGAATGCCACCTTCACAAATACCTTCCTCCCCAATCTTTCAGCACAGAACCACCTTCTCTGGGGAATCCTTCCCCCATTCTACTGCCCCCTGTTCTCCATTCAAGACCTATAAGCATAAACTGTCCAGTTATTCAACAGGCACAAGAGTTCCCTGACCTTTTTTCTTTAATGATCTTTATCATGAGTAAGAAATCAAAATTCTATTGCCTGGCAGATAATCCTAGCCCGTTCTGAATTCAGCAAACCTGTCTGGCCTGGCTCCTGTGACCCTCAGCTTGCAGCTTCGTGTGCAAAACTTCCCTCACTCTCCTAGGACTTCCCTGAACACTTCCAAAGTGGAATCACCCAGCTGGTTCTGCACTTACACATTCGGCCCAGGACTGTGTTATTACTACCTTGTTTTCCTCAGTACTTAAAGTAATGTTTGCACCTTGCCCTCAGTCTTGCTCAGCCTGTACCCCACCCAGAACTTGCCAACCAAACTATCTGTTCTAGCAGTTTCCAGGTGTGGGGAAACCACTGAGGCTCTCCTTCAGCCCTGGTTTCGGCACTGGAAGAATGCATCCACCTCTCTCCCAGCAAGTGAGGTCAGGGGTCCAGGGGAGGTGTCCCTTATCTCACAGCCCCAGCATATCACCCAGGTGGCATTTCCCAACCCCCAACCCAGAAAGCAAAAGAAAGAAGTATTTCTAAGAGTAAAACTTCTTACCACTGACCAAAAGCCCTGCATGATCTGACCTGGCCTCCTGTCCAACTTCATCCTCCCGCACTCTCCCTGGCCACCTCCCTCAGGCCCAGCAGCCCCTTCCATGGTAGGACAAGCCCAGAACCTTCTTCATACCTACTGGCCTCTCCAGCCTGCATCCTTTTCTCCATTCATGTCTCAGCTGAATATCACCTCCTCAGAATGCCACCTGCCTATCCAACCCAAACCAGGTCCCCTCTCAGCATTTTCCATCAGGCACCTATTTGTTTTCTTCACTGTTCTGACTGCATGTTATCTGCTCCCTTCCGATCTGTAGTTACATATTGTCTATCTCAAGAGACTGTGCTCTCCAAGTGGGTGGGTCCTCACATTTAGACACTGCTGTGTCCCCAGTACCTGACACAGAGCCTGACCTGGGCATTCAGTGGGTGCTCAAGAGCAGCCAGGGAATACATGAACAGACGAGTTTGCAACACTGTCACTTCCACCCGAAGCTCCCTTCAAACCAAGTCTCCTGCCCAGTCATAAGTTAAATTACACCCTTTATGGTGTGCATGGAAGCAAGCCAGGTTACTCCCCAGTTTGGAAAGTAAGCCGAACAGCTCACGTGTGACAGTCGCTGCCAGGAAACTGAGCAGGGACTATGGGGTGCACCCTATGCCATGTGCAAATTGAGGCTTCCAGATGCAGGTCGGCCACACACATCAGTGTGGGACAGACAGCAAAGCTTGGCTGCTGGGAGACTGCTCTGGTCAGAGCCCCAGCAGAACAGCCGGCTGCTCCTAACTTGCCCACCAAGCAGGAGCTATGGCTACTTACAGCCCCAGGGATACATAAATAAGGACCCTCACCCACCCCTTTGCTTTTAGCACTTCTGCCTAAGTAGGGTCCTGTTTACTTTTTTATTAATTATTTTACTTAAGTATAGTTGATAAACAGCATTACACTGGTTCTATTTACTCCTAGAGTGGCAAGGCTGGTGGAGTAGAAAGCTCCGTGAGGGTTATGTGAGGAGGGAAACTGTGATGCAGAGGTCAGGTGACTTGCCCAAGAGTACTCATCTAAATCACTATAAAGTCCCTGCTGGCTCCTGGACAGTGGATCATGTGCAGGGCATGGGATGCAGCCATAAATACCGAGTTGGGCCTTTCACATACAGGGCGTTTGTGTTAAGGGCTCAGTATTATTGGCCAGGAAAACGATTACAGCATATGGGAATGCCCATGGGGTCAGGACCCCAACTCAGATCCTGAGCCAAAGGCAGCCAGGGATGCTGTAAAGCACACCCAGGTGAAGTCTGGGCTGTGGGTCTCAAACTGTGACCCTTGCTACCTACAGTGGGGAAGCAGGGCAACCAGGGCCCCTTCCTCAATTCAGCCACAACAGTTCCCTGTTACCTGCTGGAGACACTGGGAGTCTAGGGTCTGTATTACATTTCATTAGAAAAAAATGACTCTACTGCTAAAAACAAACCAAGGGAACTATGGAACTTCTGTGTCTACAAACCACTAACAGTGTTTGTCAATGGATGCTTTCTTAACCTCTTTGGCCCATTTTATCTAAAAAATGGCACTGTGATCCCTTTGGGACAGCAGTAGCCATGAAGGCACTTAGCAGGACTCTAACACCCCTAGAGGTTTATAAGGTCCTAGGATGGGAGAGCCCCAGATGCAGGGAACAAGTCACAAGAACACAGGATCCAGAAGCCTTTGACCCCTGACCTCTTGTTGCCTGGGGAACAGGCACATCCTATTGCTCCTGCAGCCCCACCTGTCCTGGGCACAGGCTGGACTTCAATCTACAGGCCCTCAGACACCACACTGGGATCAGAAAGATAAGACAGCTTATGTCATTTATTTTCTCCCTCCCATCCTAAGGCAGGACTTCATTTGAACTTTGACCCCCAATAAAACTCCTGAGGATTAAATGAGATTGTGTATATGAAGGTCCTTGGGGAGCTCTTAGTAACAACAATAATGCACGTTGGAGTCTTCCTTCCTCACCACCCTGCACATACCCCAGCTTCAGGAACCTCTGCTGGTTTTCAGTGATCCAGGGCCTCACATCCTCTCCCAGAGGGTGGCCAGGCAGCAGTGTGGTCAGTGCAGGACACTCGGCAAGAGGGAAGGAGGGCTATCAAGTCCTGCCCCTGACCTGCTGCTCCCAGCTCTGTGTCACTTGGGCCGCCTGGACCAGAGTCCAATGCCAACGTCTTCTCTTCCTCTACAACCAGGACCGCATCTGCTCCCCTTGACCTCCAATAAGGCTGCTCACTACTCATTCTCCACCTCCCAACAAGGGCCCATACCTGCTCTCACCTCCCCCCACTCTGGTCCAGGTCAGCCCCTCACCATCATTAACCAGAAATTTCAACAGCTCCCTAAAGGAGTTAGCCTGCCACTGTCCCTGGACCTGTTGCCCAGCCTTGCATGCATGACCCCAGTCACTGGTCAGGCAGGCACACAAGCCTGCCAGCCTTCTTTCTAGCCCTTTACCTCTGGCAAGTTACTGACACCCTCTCTAGCTCTTGGTTTCCTCACCTATAAATGGAGGTAACAATAGCTGCCTAGTCCTGTGGTGTACTGGGGCCAAAATGAGCGATCACCTCAAGTGCTTGTAACGTTGGGTAGGTACCTCTAGGCCAAGCTACGAACGTCCTGCAAAAGCTGTGCCTGCTCCCTTGGGGAGGAGAGCGCAGGGCCTCCGCCCTCTTCCCCCACCAACTTGGTCCCCTTTCCTCCTTCCAGCCTTCCCGCCCCGCCCAGCCAGCAAAAAGCCACCCCTTCCCCCCACCCCAGTTAATCCCACCGGCAACTTTTGCATCTCTTAATTTAGCTCTCACTTCCCGCTACTTCTTCCGAATCCTGTTTACAAGTCTCTACTCAACTGGACAGCCAGCTCCTAGACAGGGGAGACCACACCCGGTCCCACTCTCCTCACTGCCTGTTCCCTTCCTCCAGGGCCTATCCCAGAAGACTGCCTGTCAGGACTCAAGATTAAGCCCCAGAAAAGAGGAGACATTTGCAACAGCCCCCTCACCCCACCCCCACCCCTGTCCCCCCTCAAACTACTGGGTCTCGGCTGGAAGGGAGTCTGATGGTGCCTGCGGGTGGGGTTTCTCCTGTTAGGGAAATGCGAAAGGGTGAGTGGGGCTTTCAGCCAACATGTCCTGGTTTTGTATCTCAGTTCTGTCGCTTAGCCGGTCATGGTCAGGTTACTTAACCTCGGAGCCTCAGTTACCCGATCTGTAAAGTGGGCGGGGCAGTATCTACAGTAGTCTCTGTGCTGGGGGGTCGGTCTGCGTGCTAGCAAGTAGTCCGCGAGTCTCTCTAGTAGTCAGGACAGTACAATCGGAAGGCTCTGGAGGAGGCGGGCTTGGTGGAAGGCCTTCGCGGAGAGGAAGCTCGCCAGCAGGGTAGCGGTCCCGCCACCGACCGACTTACCTGAGCGGAGCGGCAGGCTCCCAGCCAACGTAAACATCTTGCACCACTCTAAGAAACCAAACTTTAGGGGATGCGGGCCCTCGCCCTGCCTTAAGCCTTTTCTCTTAGGTGTTCGCTTGCCCCAGCGAGTGCATCCCAAACCCCAACACCCCAGACGCAGTTTTGGGGAGGAGAGGTGGTCTTTCTAGCCCCCAACCAAGAAAGTTCTGGCTTTCCCGGAGACGCATCCTCACATTACATAAGGCAAGTCTCACTTTGCAAGTTGATTCTGTCCATAATCCACGCCAGAGGTGCATCCTTCTTAAAAAAAGAGGAACCCCCTTTGGCGAACCTAACCGACAGACACTGGTGATCCCAATGAGAAGCAGAGAAGCAGAAAAATGCTCCTCAAGAAATCTGGAAGCCTCGAGTGCTTGCAGACTGGGCCGCGAGCAGAGTCCCAGCCGCGGGAGCGGCGTCGGGGGACCGGCGCTCCGGGTCACTTCCCGCCCGCCTTCCTCCGAACCCCACGTTTGCAGCGGGGGCGGGCTCGGCGGAGCACTCGCATCCCCGGCGGCGGCTGGACCTCGCTTTGGGCGCGGAGCCCCTTCCTACGCCGCCCACCCGGGGGCGGCCGGCGCAGCGCCCCGCGGGGCCCCGGGCTACCTGCACCGCGATGGCAGTCATGCTGCGCCCGGGGTCGGCCGCGAGCTCCCGCCTCGCGCCCTCCGGCCGTTCGGCTGTGGCCGTCCGCACACAGCTGGGGACTTCTCCGCGGGGCGGGGCGGGGCGGGGCGAGCGGGCGGGCGGGAGGGGACACGCCGAGGGAGCAATTAACCCCGAGCGGGCTGGCCGGGCCCCACGGTCGTCGGCCGCTCGGCTTACGCTGAGTCAGCGGAGACTGCCCGCAGGATACCCTGGGGAGGGGAGGGCTTGCGGGGGGCGGTGCTAGGACCCAGCCGACGCGGGAGGCCCCTCCGGGTCCCAGGGCAGAGGATCCACACTAAGGGAGGCCAGACCCTGTCGACTTCGGGGCCCGGGGTCACTCCCTCCCCTGCTCCTAAACCTCGAACCTCGGAGGACGCTTCGTCTGGGGCCCAAATTCCTCGAGGGTCGAGGTCCGCAGCGGCGCTGGCCGGAGGGCCGGGACTTCGGATCCAGCCCCAGCTGGCCAAGAACCACGCCCGGAGGAGGCGCCGAGGTCCTGGGAGAGGCGGCGCGTGCCCGGGCTCTGCTGTCCCACCAACTTTTGTGCAACCTGGGGCTGCTTTTTTGACGTCTCTGAGCCTCGGTTAATCAGTGGGATAATTGTGAAAGGTCGGGTCTTGCAAGGCCCTCGGTAAGTGTGAACAGAGGCGAACCTTCGGAGGCATCCTTCATGGATCAGGTTTCTCAGTCCCAAAGAGGGATGAAAAAGGCAAACAGGACAAAAGAAAAGTAATTGTTTTTCATTGACTTTTGACGGGGCCTGAGTTCTCCAGGAGGCAGCACATTAAGTCCTCACACCAAAAATGAGTGGGGTCTGGGGAGAGGGTCCAAGGGCAGCACATGCCAACTAAGACCCTCCCTTTCCTCATTTGTAGGAATGTAAGCTTAAAGCCAGACCCCTTTCTCTTTCACGGGGTAAATTATTTGGCTCATGCAGGTAGGGCTTTACCTGAGAATATTCAAAACAGCTTCACTTTTCTCTTGCCGCCCCACGTTCCGAGAAAGGGGGGAGTTCAAAGTTGCCTCTCCATCTCCCAGTTGGATGTTCACAGGTCTATCACTGCTAGAGAGACCTGGTAAAATCCTGGGGCCCACCGGAGGGCCTTGCCCACAGCCCCCTACATTTGAAGTCCAGTGGCAAACCAGGACTGGATTTAACTGGCAGTCCCAATCTGCCACCATTCTGCATCAGAATCACCCGGAAGGCTTGTTAAAACAGATGGCTGGCCCCACCCCAGAATTTCTGACTGAGTAGATGAGGGCAAGTCCCCCCACCCTGTGTGTCTGTAACAAGGGGACGCAGTACTGCTGGTCTGAGGACCATCAGAGCCACTGAACCTACGCCCAGCCAAGTCAGCCCCTTTCTGCTGTGGCTTTCCTCCATGGCTGCGACCTGCCTTTGCCCTAATCAAGGGTCCCAGAAGGCAGATTGTCTTCTGTCCACAGTCCTGGACTCCAGATGTGGGGTTCACACAGGAAAGGAGGACCTGGCCTTATTGGGGGTCCCTTTTCAGAGTCCTAAAACACTCTGTGGTAGGGACCTTCTGTGTAGCTGGGTCCTGCAGTGCTGCACATGACAAGTGGGGAGTGCCAGGAATTAAACTCAGAATAACTGTCAGGTTGGGTGATCTGTGCCCACCCTGCCGTGTGCTTCCTGATGCTATCTGAGATTCCTTGTGTGGTCAGCCACATCTGGGGACATGTTGCCTGTTATGCTTTCTTGGTAAGAATAGAAAGTTTTGAATCAGTGGAATTTAGAGCAACATGTCTTGTCAGCAAGATAGCTGGGGAAGCAGAAATTACTTAGGAATAATAAGGAGGAAGTGACTGTCATTTTATGACAACTCAGATAATTTCACAGTCATGAGAAGACCTCGGGCAGACGTGGGAGTCTGGGTAGATTGTGCTGAGGACCAGGCATCAAGTCAATGAGCAGGTCGCCTGGGCTGGCCCTCTGCATTCCAGGATCCCAGAGTCTCCCAGCTACCCTGGGTGCCCAGGGTTTGGAGGACAGGGGTGTGGCAGCATCCAGAGCATGCCCTTAGTGGACCCGACCCTTAGGGAGATGGCAAGAGGCAGATGACTCACGAGGATGACCATCCAGACAGGCAAGAGGTTCCCAGTGCCCTAGAGGCCATGGTAGGAGCAGGGGTGGGGGTGGGGTGACAGTGGGGCCCCCAGGAGTTAGAACCAGAAACAGCATGGGAGTGAGTGGTGGCCTCTGGGACAACACAGAACCCACCCTATTCCTTGACTTTCTCTGCCTTTTGTCCAGATAGGTGACATATTCAACCCTCCCTCCTGGATCCCTACGTCCAGGCTCAGCCAGTATTAGGAAAGAGGAATAGCCTAAAGAAAGGGAGGAAGTGACTCCCACTCCACCCCTCTTGTCTGATGGAAAAGACCCAGACATTGTTCTTGGAAAGTTCCAAGGCAGAGACCCAGGGACTGGTTAACGAGTCAACAAGTCCTAGATGGATAGTCATTCAACAGGCACTCGTCCACTCTCCCACCCTGGAGCCTTTACATTTGCTGCTTCCTTGGTCTGAAATGCACTTCCTCAAGGTGTTCACATCTAAGACTCGCCACATCACTACTTGGAGGTCTGGGCTTAGAGGTCAACTCTTCAGAGAAGCCTACCGTGACCACCACACCGAAAACGGCCCCATCGTTCTCTTTTCCCTCACACCATCACCACACGCTCACACACATGCAAACACACACACTTGGCCCCTCTCTATAGTGTAAGCTCCAAGAGGCGAAGGACTCTGTGTGTTCACAGGTATATCCCTGGTGACTAGGACAGAGCCAGACACATAGCAGGTGCTCAGGAAATATCCACTGAATACATGAATGAGTTGCTTTACTATCTATTATATGCCCATCACTCTCCTGGCCAATGAGAGACAAAGAAGAAAAAGACAAAGTCGCTGTAGTGGTAAAATGCTTGGGTGTTAGGGTCCAATCTGCCTTCCCTCATTTCTAATCTCAACCTGGCCTCCCCAGTCCAGGCCCGCCTCCCGCATCTCTGTTCCTTCCCACCCTGATCCCCTTCGTCCTCTCTCCCCATTCTAGGCGCCATCATCTCTAAACCAGATGCCTGGCCCTCCGGCCTCCCCTCTCACCTGCTCCGTCCCTTCCTGCAGCTTCCCATCCCCTTTCCCAAGGCCCATGAAGCTGGAGTTGTCTGGCCCCTGCTGGCCCCTCCGCACCTAGCTCCTGTCGTTCAGCTCCTGCTACCCTTGCCTGCTTGGGCCCTGGGTGGGAAACCAGAGTCAGGCTTCTGTGCTCCCTGGCTCAACTTCTCTTTGTTTCCTGAGTAGTCTTGTTTCCCTCCCTAAAACATGAAAGCTCCCTGGGAGCTGGGACTGTCTTTCATAAAGTTTGCAAGATAATGGACCAGATTTCAGATGCATCCTGAGCCAATTTCTTCCTCTCTGCGAGCCTGAGTTTTCTGTCAAATGGGGAAACAAATTGCTCTTGCTGAGGCGCTCAGGAGTCTGGGAATGCCCAACAGCCTGCTGGCATTGGAGTGCTCAGTAACTTAGGATCTTGACCATCCAGTGTCCCTGACCCGAGGGAACCTTAGCTCAGAGAGACTGTTCCACCTCAACAGTCAGGGAGCTTCATTCTGAAGGGGAGAGATTTTCTGGAGTTTTCTCCTTTGAGGAGTCCAGGTTGTAAGGCAGGAGTTCCAGGTTGAAGACCCAGAGGTGATAACAGGGTCTTCCTTTCTCCTCCCTCCTCCTCCCCGTTTCCTGGATTCCCAGTCCCAGGCTGGTCCCACTCCCCTCTGCACCCAGCCTCCCCCCGCCCTTTGCCTCCTCTGCTTTGAGCTCTAGCCCTGCATTCTGACCTATCTCCTCGAGGGTGCCCAGATTGCAACACAGCCCTTGTTTACTGCATTCTAGTGTGGCTGGGGGCCAAGGGGCTGCCCTGCAGGGCCCTGTGGCTAGCTCTGTCAGGCCTTCCCTCCAGGTAAGCCTCAGGTGTGATATCCTGCCTACAGCAGCTTTACTAAACCCCAAAGCAGGGCGGGATGTGGGGAGGAGGGTCGGGGCTGCAATGAATGAAGAAGCAGAATTTGGTATCTTTCCTGAATGTCTCTGTATTTCAAAACTTACCCCTCTCCCAAGGTTTTTGAAAGTGATGAGGAGTGATGGCGGTGGCCTTTCTGTGGCGTTCCACTTTCTAGAATCAAGTCCTAGAAATGCGATCTTTCTAGGGCACCAGGACCCAAAGATTTCTAGGAAAACCTTGCACCCATGTGGGGAAGACTTCTAGCACCTTCTCTGCAGGTTTGGACACTGGATTTGTCAGCACACAGGCAACCAGTCTCTTAGGGATGTTAACCAAACACAGCCAGAGTGATTGCCTAGAGCAGACTACCAGCCCGTCTCTTCCTGAAATGGCTTTGTGTTCTTCCCTAATCAGCACCTTACCCAGGATCAGAGTGCCTGGGAAGCAAGTTAGGCATGAGGAATTTGTTGATGAGCACAGACTGATGACAAGGGAGGTTAAATGGTTCAGAGAGACTTTGCCTAAGCTCTGGTGGAGCCGTCCATGCAGTTCCTGAGATTTGATGTTTACAAGGAAAGCAGGATGGACCAAAGGGTCTGGGAGTGATAGGGGAGACAGGGAACTTTAGGGAAGTCACTGGGGGTGTATGGTTTCCTCAGAAGAGGGTGGCAGCCTCTGCACACTGGCAACTTACCATCCTCAGTCTGTGGACGTGTTTTATTTTGTCCACAAAGTGTTCTCAGTTAAAAGCAAAAAATATTGTCAATTCAAAAGCTGGAAGGTTTCACACTAAACTCAGGATTTCTGGCTTCACCCTTGGAGAGACTGTACCCTGTTGGCCCCACCAGTCTTTACCAGTGGCCAAGTGTGGGTAAAATTGCAATATTTCCAGAACCTCTCCCCTAGCCTGTCCATCTCCACATCAATAGGTGATTACAAGAGTAGGGGGAGCAAGGGTATAAGTGGACCAGAGAAGTTTGGTGGGGTCCCTTTTATGCAGCCAGGTGGTGAGAGAACCAGGGTAGCAGAAGTGGACGACTCTGTGTAAACAATAAACGTGTTTCTCCCACTTCATTTCTCCCTTTGACTGATTTCAGTTTCAGAGGTAATTTGCCCCAGGCTGGGAGAAAGATTCCCCCACCCCGCACCCGCCACCCAACCCCTGGAGTTAAACCTGGCGATAGTTGGCAGGACCTCTGAACCCAAAATCTGTCTTCATGGGTGCTACGCTTGGGTGGCCTGCCCCTGTGGCTGCAGCGGGGGAGGGTGCAGCTTCACCTGGGAGCTCCTTATCTGTGGGGCTTCCTCTTGGGGAGCCCTTAGTGGGAAATTGGTCTAGGGTAAAGCACCTCCTAGAGGGGTGGGGCCTTCCATAGAATTGGGAAGGGTGGAGACACTGGAAGCTGTGGAATTAGTCCTCTGTGAGATAGAAGACTGCTTGGAGGCCCTGAGTGGCAGTGTAGCAGCCAGGATTGTGGATATTTGTTTGTCGAGATAGTAGAAATCAAGGAGAGAGATACACTCCGGCAGGAGAGAGAAACACCTCAGCATCACTTGGAGGAGCTGGGTGATGGCCTACGGGATGCTCGGAAGAAAGACAGTTATTGAGAAGACAAGTCGAGCTCCTGGAAGATACGTGAGCAGTGAGGGAAGAGGCGACAGGAGGATCTGCATTGCAGGAGGCCATGGGGGCGGGGAGGAAAGAGTGGTGCCTTCAGCCGCGAGATGGTAGAGGAGATATCGGGGTGGATGAGGGGGTGGGGCGGAGGGCCAATCTGCTGCACCAGCCTCTCCGATATTAAAGACCAACTCAGCTGTAATTAAGAAAGTAAAACAACCGCGGGCTCCTCAGGGGTAGGAGCCCCCCTCCCCGGGTTGTGGAGCGCCCCATGCTCCGCCTCTATGATCAGGATGAGCTGGGGGACATGAGCGTCCGGTTTTGGCAGAAGTTCAGGTTCCTCTGAACCTCTGCCTGAAGATGGCTTTTGGGTCTCTGGGATATGGGGGTGGAAAACATTGTTATGTTGGGTTCTGAAATGAGTAGACTGGCTTCCCTGATGACTCACCTTCCCTCCGGCAGCAGTTGCAAAGTGCCCGTCACACCTCAGGGAATCGGTTGCTTCTGGATTGGCTGACAGTAGACATCAGGGCAGTTTGGCCTAATCAGGGTGATTTACCATACTTACCTACTAGCTGGAAAATGTATGCAGAGCTCCAGCAGATATTACAGGAGCTGGGCATGAAAAATATCTATAATATGGACACCCAGGGCCCCAATGAGGAGTTGTTCACCATAGGAATGAGAAATCTGGTGCTCCATACAGCTCCCCCATCTCTCTTTGGGTCCCTATTCATGCCCCCGACGTAGGGCAACCCATAAGCGAGGCTACTCGTACTTTAGCAGATCTGGGGGAGGTTGAAACAATAAGAGCACAGAAGGAAGTACAGGCTACGACTGAAAGAAGAGGTGCAAAGGGCCCCGTGAAGGTCTCAGGGACCCAGATGTGTGTTGATTTGGTAAAGGCCGGGGTAGTGAAAGAAAAACTTGATGGGCAACCCAGTAGATCTTATTAGAACTGTGGCACCAATTAAAGCCACAGCAGTTCCAACTGCTAAAGCCCAGGACATGGAAGCCAGAGGCAAAGACCCATGTCTGGCCTGTGTCCTTTCAAGAATTCCTGGGGGACAGTACTGAGGCTCCGCATGGGCCCTCAGCCCCACAGGAGGAAAATTGAGTGTTGTGGTTTGACTGAGGTGGAGGGTCAAGACCCCACCTTGGGGGATGTGGTGGAGACTGGAGGCCACATGTAGAACTAGCAATTCATTGGTCCCCCATGAATGTACGTGTCCTGGTGCTGGTGGACACAGGTACTGAATGTTCTCTTATTTATGGCAACCCTGAGTGTTTTCCTGGGAACCCTGCTGTGATAGATGGCTATGGGGGTAAGGCAATTAGGGTGAAGAAAGTCCAAATCTCACTGGTGATAGGGCTTTTACCCCCAAAGGAGTATATGTGTACCTTTCTCCCATCCCTGAATATATGTTGGGGTGGATATCCTGCAGGGCCTGTGGTTACAGACCACTGCAGGTGAGTTCAGACTGAGGGTATGTGTGGTAAAGGCAGTTCTGAGTGGACATGCTAAGCACTCACCTGTAGCTCTGCCTGTACCTTGGTGGGTGACAAATACTAAGCAGTATAAATTGCCTGGGGGACACATGGAAATTGGAGAAACTCTACAGGAGCTGGAGAAGGTGGGTGTCATAAAGCCCACTCATAGTCCTTTTAATTCCTGGTGTGGCCAGTGAAAAAACCAGACGGCTCCTGGTGTATGACTGTATAGATTACAGGGAATTGAATAAAGTCATACCCCCTCTGCATGCTGCTGTCCCCTCTATAATGGACACCCTCAGTTGTGAACTAGGGATGTATCATTATGTCATGGACCTTGCTAATGCTTTCTTCTCTATTGACATGGCACAGGAAAGTCAGAAACAGTTTGCCTTCATGTGGGAAGGCCGGCAGTGGACATTCACTGTCCTTCCACAGGGATACCTCCACAGTCCCACCATCTGTCATAGACCTGTAGCCCAGGACTTGGCCACATGGAAGAAACTGCAAATGGTACAGTTGTATCACTGCACTGATGATATTATGCTCACATCTGCTTCTCTTGCACATTTAGAAGGGGCAGTTCCTAGACTGCTGCAATGTCTATGGGAGAAAGGATGGGCTGTGAACAGCACCAAGGTTCAGGGGCCAGGTTGTCAGTAAGTTCTTGGGGGTTGTCTGGTTTGAGTAAAACTAAAGTTATTCCTGAAGGTCCAGGCTTTCCCTACCCCTACCACTGTGGCAGTATTACAAGAGCTTTTGGGTCTTTTTGGTTGCTGGAGATTGTTTATCCTGCACTTAGCACAAATTCTGAAGCTCTTACACTGTTTGGTATGAAAGGGCATCAGGTGGGACTGGGAAGAGACATGTGCAGTTGTTTTTACTCATGCTAAGTGAGCAGTCAAGGGTGTACAGGCCTTGAGTGTAATGGACTCATCAAGACCCTGTGAGCTAGATGTTCATGTAACCAAAGATGGTTATGGATGGGGCCTTTGGCAGCAGCTTGAATGGATGTGCCAAATTATTGGATTTTGGTCACAGCTATGGAAAAGAGCAGAGGTCTGGTAAACCTTGCTAGAGAAGCAACTGGTTGTTGTGTACCATGCCTTGCTGGCTATGGAGCCCATCGCCAGAACAGCTCCAGTGAAGGTAATAACCACGTATCCCATTGCAGGTGGGTGCGAACTGGACCCAAAGGCCATGGAGAGGCATGGCACAGACGCCTACACTGACCAAATGGGGTGCATATTTACAGCAGCACAGTGCCCTTTCCACTAGCCCCTTAAGTGGAGAACTCCAACACTTATTGGGGCCAGTGACATATACTAGTGAAAAGCAGGAAGAACTTACTTTAGAACCATTAGTAGCCAAGAGTCCTTATCAGGAGGGAAGAGCCCCTATACCTGAAGATGCTTGGTATACAGATGGCTCCAGTTGTGGGCAGCCCCTGCAGTGGAGGGCTGTGGCTTTCCATCCCAAGACTGAGATAGAGAGGATAAGAGCAGTCAATGGGCTGAGTTGCAGGCAGTATGGCTCGTGATCACCCAGGAGGCCTCCCGTATAGTTGTCTGCACTGGGCCGTCTATCAGGGCTTGACCCTGTGGCTACCAACATGGTACCATGCCAACTGGTTGGTTGGTCACCAGCCCCTTTGGGGGCAAGAGCTGTGGCAAGACCTATGGGCCCAGGTGCATTGGCTAGAAGGAAAGTCTGCCTCTGATGTGGCCCAATGGTTATATCAGCGTTTGTTGCATGTGAGGCAAAAGGCAATGTGGGCTGCAGCCCGTTAGTGGGGCTTGCCATTGACCTTTGAAGAAATCAGCAGAGCCTGGAAGGAGTGCCTTGTGTGCTCTAAGAGGGACTTATACTGAGTCCCGCAGCAACATGGGATGATAGGTAAGGGGCTGATACTCCTTGTCAGGAGGCAGATAGACTATATTGGGCCTCTGCCCATATCAGAAGGATATCAGTATGCCATAATTGTGTGTACACAACTACTGGACTGTTGGTTGCTTTTCCTGCATGTCATGCAGATCAGCAAACCACCGAAAGAGGCTAGAGCGTCTCTTTGCAGTCTATGGCCAGCCACAGGTGACTGAGAGCAATCAAGGCACCCACTTTACTGGACATGCGTTACAAGGATGGGTGCAGCACTTAGGAATAAAGTGGAAGTTTCATGTACCATATAACCCTACCTGGGAAGGCCTGATAGAGAGGTACAATGGTTTGTTGAAATCTGGCCTGAAGTCAGACACCAGTAGTCTATGGGGCTGGTCAGTTCGCTTTTGCACAGTGCTATGGCGTTTGAATGAGAAGTCCTGATAAGGACCCTGAGCCCTATGGATATGCTAACACACATTGCTGCCTCTCGTATACAACTGCATGTGCAAACCAAAGAGGAGTTATTGAGGCCCGGATATGGCCAGCAGAGCAACATCCTGCTGCCAGCCCCAACTGCATTAAACCCTGGAGACTCTGTTGAGCGGACTTGGCCCTGGAGATTTCAAAACATGGACCAGTGATGGCTGGCCTTTCTGGCACCTTGGGGAAAAGGCCTGGAGCTGGTCTCCTATGTGTTCCCAGAGTAAGAGCAGCGTGGCCCCCAAAAGATCACAGTAGTATACCCAAAACATCTGGGAGATAAGAGCATCTCATGGGGAAGTTTTGTTTTATCTTTATGGCCAGTGCATGTACCTCCCGTAGCCCTATATATTGACCCATCTGTAACTCCCATAGGGACGAGAGTGAAAGTCTGGTTTACTCGACCAGGATGAGATCCTATTCCTGCCACAGTCCTATCACAGGGCAACTTTCTTGCATGCATCCTACTTGATGGGCAAGATTTGCCTATGCTGGTGTCATTAAAACATGTATCTCATCGTCCTTAAGTTTGTTTTCTTCTACAGTCCCTGTGGCCTGGATCCGCCCCGGGCTGCAGCTGCCACGTGATGATTGCTCTGAACTCCCTACCCGTTCAGCTACTGGTGCCAGTGGAATGGGCAAGTTATGGACTTAATCTGCCTCAGACTTTGAACCTCGCTGAATCCTTCAGCTTGAGAATTATGATGATTTTATTGCTGTTGCTACTGTATGTTATTAGCCTGGTTACAATGCTCCAGTTTTCTCGCAAAGGGGCCATTGCAGAAGATGGAGAAAAAGTAGATTATGAGGTGAGATTTCTGGAGGGGTGGGCTGTGGGTAAAATTGCAATATTTTCACACTCTCTTGCCTGCCCTTGTGCATCTCCATATCTATAGGTGTTTCCAAGGGTGGAGAGAAGTAGCCATCTCCATATCAATAGGTGATTACAAGGGTGGGGGGAGCAAGGGTATAACTGGACCAGAGAAGTTTGGTGGGGTCCCTTTTTTGCAGCCAGATGGTGAGAGACATGGGCAAGCAGAAGTGGATGACTGCTTGTAAGCAATAAATGGGTTTCTCGCACTTTATTTCTCCCTTTGACTGATTTCAGTTCAACGGTAATTTGTCCTGGGATGGGAGAAATATTGTCCCCCCCCACGGAGTCACATCCAGTCCCTCCTCTGTGTTGCCTGACGGACCCTCATAGGATTTCAGTTTGTAAGTCCAGCTCTGTATTGTGCTAGTAGAGTGGCCCAGCCATATGTTCAGTGTCTGCATGTTCCCACCCTATTGCACTGCCTTGCTCTTCCCTGTTTTGTTCACAGTACCTCTGGCCTGCTGGAGACCCACCCCAGTCTCTCCTGCCCAGACTCATGCCCACCTTCCATGGCAGCCCTTAGCAGTGCTGTCTCGCTTCCAGGTTCAAGTTCCTGGGACAGAATGTTCTTAGTCCAGAAGAGCCAGGCTGCTCAGTTTAAAAGGAAACAGGTAGTCTGAGTACTGGTTACTCTGGGGCTAGGCAGCCAACCCCATTCAGAAAAGCTGTGACCAAGGGCTGGGGGCAGGGTCACATGGTATATAAACCACAGGCCCCTGGGCAGCAGAGGAATTGTGGCCCAACCCCCAGCCATTCTCTGAGGCTTGCTGGGCTACACTGACAGCTCTGCCTCTCTGACTCCCCTCCTTGTGAGCGTCCCAGCCGACTGCCTCCTTCTCAGCTGGCATCCTTTGTTGGTAAAGGGTCCCTTCCTCCTCTCTTCCAACTTTGCCCTGGGTGATACTTTGTCTAACTCTTATGAACCAATTTTATTAATACATTTCAATACTTCTAAATCCAGCATTCCCCAGCTCCTATGTATTTTCTGGAGATTTACATAATTCTCAAGTTTTTCCAGCAAGAGACCTGACCCCACTCCATCTTTCTGTTTTATTGGACCCTGACCCTGGTTCAAGGCCCAGTCAACCGTTCTGCTCAGATCATGGCACAGTGGCATGATCTTAGCATTTGAGAGCCTCCTGGGGTTTCTCTCCCCTTTTTCTTTCCCCCCATCGGTACCCCTCTAATGTGGTTGTCATATACCCTTAACTATGTGTGTACGTGTGTGTTTTTGTGCTTTTGGCTTTCCTAAGTGGTGTTGTGCTATAAACCTTGTTCTGTTTCCTATGTTTTTCAGCCAACAGCATGATTTAAGACCATCCCTGTTGGTAGACTTATAGATCAAATTCAATGTTTTATGAATGATAGGTAAATTTCCAGTGGTGGCTAGTGAAAACAATTTAGTAGTGGCATAACCTGCACTTGTGAGAAATGAATAGAAGGTGATAGAAAATATCATAGTGCCTCAAACATAATTGGGGTAAATATTGTCTCATGAATTTTTTTTTCAAAAATAGACACAGAGATAGATACTGATGAGTTACAGTATGAAAAGTACTTCTTACTTTGGGTCCCAGTAAGAACAGTTTGAAAGCTTTTGGTCTGGTTTGTTGCTCCCTGCTGCCGCAGATTTCTCTTCTGGTCACCCACTACATTTTATTTGTTCATCTTAGTGGACTTCAGAGGCACATTAGAGTCCCCACAATCAACCACACTGATGAATATCTTGATCTATGTTCTGTCAAGTGGAGAATTAACTTTATGCTATGTAAACCTCCAAGTACTGGCAGGCAGGTTAATCCAGAAGTCACAAAATACAAAGTCTCACAGACAATGAGGATACCTAAATCACATGGATGATTAAATCAATTTAAAGCACACGGAGAGAACAGGGGAAAAGATGGAGTAGGTTAGCATACCTGGGACAGGAAGTGACAGGGCAGGTTTGTACTACCTGAATCCTGGGTGTAAAATGCTCATATGTCTTGTTTCTCTCCAACATCAGCCCTGGGGTTGAGGTTTGAGTAAGGAGCCCAGCAAACAGAAAGCAGCAGTTACAAAGTGCACATCAGACCCTAGGAAATCACTCCCTTCTTAATTGGCTTATGGCTGCACTTTGTGCTCTGTGGACCAATCGGGGTGATCTACCATCCTCTCCTGCTAGATGGCAGACATATGCTGAGCTCCAACAGTGTTACAAGCGCTAGGCATGGGAAATGCCATCTATAGTCCAGAGAATAATGGCCCAGATGAAGAAATTTTCACTATGAGAAATATTGTGCCTCAAATGGCTCCCACATCCCTCTTTGGGTCTCTAGTGGCCATTCTTTCCCCTCACTTAGGGCATCCCATAAGTGAGGTGACATGTACAGTAGGAGACTTGGAAGAGGCTCACGCAATGAGAACATGGAATATAAGTTCTGCTACTCACAAGAAGAACTTAAAGGCCCCCATGAAGGTTATAAGGACCCAGATGTGGGTTGATTTAATACGGGCAGGAGCAGACAGAAGAAAATTAGATAGGAAGCCAAATAGGATCTTACTGGAGCTGTGGCCAACAACTGAAACCAGAGCAGCAGTTCCAGCCACTGAGAACAAAGAGGCAGAGATCAGAGACAGAGCCACAAGTCCGGCCTGCGTGTTTGCAAGACTTTCTGCTGGAGAGCAAGCCAACCTCACTCAAGCCCATACAGGGAGATGATTGGGGAACACAGTTTAATTGAGGGGAAGGTTGAGGTACCTTCCCTGAGGGACCAGAGGCTGCATGTTGTAATAGGTATCCATTGGTCCCCAGTGAACATACAACATGTCCTGGCTCTGGTGGAAATAGGGGCTGAATGTTCACTGATTCATGGTAACCCTGAGTGGTTCCCCAGGACCCCCACTATCATAGATGCATACAGGGGTAAGGCTATCAGAGTGAAACAAGCCCAAATCCCTTTGGGAATAGGGTGTCTAGCCCCAAAGTAGTTACTGTGTATATCTCTCCCATCCCAGAGTATATTTTGGGGATTGATATCCTGCAGGGTCTATGGTTGCAGACCGCTGCAGGTGGGTTCAGACTGAGAGTATGCGTGGTGAAGGCAGTTCTGAGGGGACACGCTAGGCACCTGCCCATAGTTTTGCCTGTGCCTCCGCAGGTGACTAATACCAAACAATACAAACTGCCTGGGGGGCATAAAGAGATTGGAGAAACTCTCCAGGGGCTGGTAAAGGTGGGTATTATAAAGCCCACCCATAGTCCTTTCAATTCCCCAGTGGGACCAGTAAAAAAGCTGATGGCTCAAGATGTATGACCGTGGATTACAGAGAATTGAATAAAATCATACCCTCTAATGCATGCTGCTGTCCCCTCTATTCCAGGCCTGATGGATACCCTCAGCCACGGACTAGGAACATACCATTATGTGGTAGATCTTGCTAATGCCTTATTTTCCATTGACATTGAGCAGGAATGTCAGGAACAGTTTGCCTTCATGTGAGAAGGACGGCAATGGACTTTCACTGTCCTCCCACAGGGATCCCTCCACATTCCCACCATCTGTCATGTACTTGTAGCCCAGGACTTGGCTACATGGGAGAAACCGCCAATGGTGCGGCTGTACAATTATATTGATGATGTCATGCTCACATCCAATTCTCTTTCAGATATAGAAAGTGCAGCACCTAGACTGCTGCAACATTTACAGGAGAAAGGATGGGCTGTGAACAGCACCAAGGTTCATGGATCTGGTTTGTCTGTCAAATTCTTGGGAGTCATCTGGTTGGATAAGACCAAAGTTACACCAGAAGCAGTAATAGATACCCCAACAACTGTACCATTGTTACAGTAGTTTTTGGGTTTTCTAAGCTACTGGACAGTGTTTATCCTGCACTTGGCACACATTCTGAAGCCCTTATACTGGCGGGACTGGGATGAGACACGTGCATCTGCCTTTACTACAGCAAAACGGGCTGTCAAGGCCGTGCAAGCCTTAAGTGTGATAGACCCATCAAGGCCCTGTGAGCTGGATGTCCATGTGATTGGAGACGGTTATGGCTGGGGTCTCTGGCAGTGGCTTGAATGAACTCACCAACCTGTTGGGTTCTGGTCACAACTCTGGAAAGGGGCAGAGGTACGATACACTTTGATAGAAAAACAACTGGCTGCCATGGTTCCCGCCTTGCTCGCTACAGAACCCATCACTGGAATGGCCCCGATAAAGGTAATAACCACTTATCCCATCCTGGGGTGGGTACTAGACTGGACCCAAAAGCCAAGGAGTGGTGTGGCACAAACACCCACACTAACCAAGTGGGGTGCTTACCTACAGCAGTGTAGTATCCTCTCTAGTAGCCCCTTGAGTGAAGAACTCCAACACTTATTGGGGCCGGTGACATATACTAGTGAAAAGCAGGAAGAACTTGCTTTTGAACCATTAGTAGCAGAGAGTCCCTATCGGGAGGGAAGAGCCCCTATACCCAAAGATGAATAGTACACAGTCGGCTACAGCCATGGGAAGCCTCCAATATGGAGGGCCATAGCTTTCTATCCTAAGACTGAGACAATATGGATGGAAGATGGTGAGGGGAAGAGCAGCCAATGGGCAGAGTTGGGGGCCGTGTGGCTTGTGATCAGCCAGGAGCTCTCCCCTATAGTTGTCTGCACTGACAGCTGGGCTGTCTATCGGGGCTACCAACCTGGTACCATGCCAACTGGCTGGTTGGTCACTGACCCCTTTGGGGGCAAGAATTGTGGCAAGACTTATGGGCCTGTGGTCAGACCAAAATAATTTGAAGAAGTTAGTAGAGCCCGGTAGGAGTGTGTCGTATCCTCTAAAAGGGACTTACACGGAGGTCCACAGCAACATGGGACAATAGCTAAGGGACCTATACCCTTCGTCAGGTGGTAGATAGACTATATTGGGCCTCTACCTGTGTCAGAAGGATATCAGTATGCTATGACTTGTGTGGTCACAGCTACTGGACTTCTGGTTGCTTTTCCTACCCTTTGTGCAGACCAGCAGGTGACCAAAAGAGGCCTGGAGCATCTCTTTGCTGCCTATGGCCGACCACAGGTAATTGAGAGTGATCAGGGCACCCATTTCACTGGACATGCACTCAAGAATGGGTGCGACAGCTGAGAATCAAATGGAAGTTTCATGTGTCATATAATCCTACCACAGCAGGCATGATAGAGAGGCACAATGGCTTCTTAAAATCCGGACTAAAGTCAGATTCCAGTAGTCTATGGGAATGATCAGTCTGCTTATGGACCGTGCTAAGGCGTTTGAAGGAGAGACCCTGAAAGGGAGCCCTGAGTTCTGTAGACATGTTACATATGGCTGCCGCTATACAACTGCAAGTACCAACTAAGGATGAATCGCTCAAGCCGAGGTTTGGCCACCAGAATAATATCTTGCTGCCAGCACCAACTGCACTGAACCCCGGAGACTCCATTGAGTGGACGTGGCCTTGGACCTTTTGACACATGGACCAACAATGGCTGGCTCTCCTGGCATCTTGGGGACAAGGCTTGGAAGCTGGCCTTCTGTGTATTCCTGGAATAACAGCAGAGTAGCCCCCAAAGATCACAGTAGGATATCGAACGGCCAGAAGGTAGGAACATCTTACCGGGGAGTTTTATGTTTTCATTATGGCCGGTGCATGCACCTCCAGTAACACTACATTTAGACCCTTCAGTAACCCCCACAGGGACAGGAATAAAAGTATAGTATATTAGACCTGGATGCTGCCCCGTTCCTGCTATAGTCCTATCACAAGACCACTTTTTTGCATGCATCCTACCTGATGGACAAGATTTGCCTATGTTGGTGTCATTGAAACATTTGTGTTATTGTCCCTAAGGTCTTTGTTGCTTGGGACCCTCCTCTGGCTTGAGGATTGTAATAATTTTTGTTCAAAATCTTGTTGTATCTTAATTTTGTTATTATCTCTAAATTGTTTATTATTGCCCCTAACGTCTTTGTGGACTAGGAACCTCCTCTGGCTTGAGGGTTATTATAATTTTTGTTACCTGTATCAGAATCTTATTGTATATTAATTTTTGTTATTATCTCTAAGTTGTTTTATCCACTGTTGCTGTTGTGCAATCTGGCTACATGCTCGAGCTTTCTCGCACAGAGACTATTGCGGAAGATTGAGAATGTGTAGATTGTAAGGCGAGAATCCTGGAGGGGTGGAGTGTGGGGCAGGTGGGGTTCCTATGGCCAGGATCCTCACTAAACTTAAACCACTTGATGATGTAACTGGCTGTTGCTAGGCTACTGCTTCCACACCTGTAGGCAATAAGCTATTATTGCACCAAATAGAGAGCTTGGCCCAGTGCTCTGGGCAGAGGCAGAGATGCTAGTGCTTGATCTATACCGCCAGGAGAACAAGCTGGGTAATAAACACTTTCACTCCAAGAATGTTGTACTGTCATTTCTTTGGTCACACTGAATCCAGAGCGAACTTGCCAAGGGATGAAATCCATTCATAAGACACGGACATAAAAATTATTTTGAGATTTAGGCATTTAAGAATAGGTGGTTTTGTTTGTTTTTCTATACTACCTCATCTGCTGAAGAGTAGAGCCTGCCAAAAGAAGTATTTCCTTCTACCCATCTTTGGTTCACAGGCTGGGATGCTGTAAATTAGACTGACAAAAGTTAAACAAACAAGTGCAAAACAAACAAGCTGATTAGCATGTGCATGGCCCACAAACACCAGGACTGCTCTGTGATGAGTGACTGAAGGGTGGTTAGAGCTTGGCCAATTAGAGCATCTTAATTAAGAAAAATATTTTTAGGAAAGTCGCAGGACAAAGGAAAAAAGACTAAGTTTCTAAGATGGCAAATTGTGGGAAGGTAAATATGTGGGAAAACTAATGGAAGATAAGGCTGCTCAGAAAAGTTTGATATGTAGATCCCTTTGGTGCCATTTCTGGGCTGACAAAAGTGTAGAGTTGTCTCCTGTGATTAACTTTGGTACTGCTTTTAGGTCACTAATGAGAGGGCAGAGAGCTTTTCTTGTCTCTGCTTCTCAGTTGCCTTCAGCTCAAAAGAATCCTTATGACAAGGTGGCATATTTTGGTGTGGCATTTCTGCTATCCTTCACACTCAGTGGTCACAAATCCCCTCACCAAGAGCAGTCAGGGAAGATGGACTCTTCTCACTTGATACTGGAAATCATCACTCCTAAACTGAACTTGTCACAAGATTACATCTCCCATCTGTTTCCCTAAGGGCCCATTTATCTTTCAAAAAAGTCATTTATTGTCCTGTAAGTGCCATTTGTCTTCCACTTCCCCCTAATAAGAAGTCATTTGTTTTTTCCCACAAGTTCCCTTAGCCCCTCCTCTTCCTCTGTTAAGATGGTTTTTAAGTCCCAAGTTCCAACCACCTCACTGACACACAGTGTTTTGAACCCTGGTATGTACATGATTAAAATCTGTCTTTTTGTCTGTAGTTTGCAGGCTTCCAATCACTTAACCTAAGAGAGTAGAGGAAAGAGAGAGATTAAAGATGGCGGCATGAGAGGTGAGACAGAGAACTCCTCCCAAAACTACATATAATACGAAAATATAGTTAATACAACTAATCCTAAAAGAGCAACAGGAAAGAAGGCTGAGCCAGACTGCATACACCTGGAGAACAGAGCAGACCTCATGAAAAAGAGTAATGTACCAAAACCTTGATCTGGCGTGAACCAAGCCCTTCCCCCACCCCAGCTCACCAGTGGGAGGAAGAGAAATGGAGCCAGGAGGGGGTGGAAGCCTAGGACTGATGAACACCCAGCCCTGGAGATCTGCTTTGGGAGCACAAACCTACATTGCATGGTGCTCTGGAGATTAGTGGGGTTGGAAAGCTAAGAGGCAGAATACTTGGAGAGACTGAGATTCCAGCCATTTGTGGAGGACAGGGATCCCCACAGAGAGAAAAATGGATCACTAGGAATGAAAGAATACGGAGAGAACTGTGTGACCAATCCAAATGGAACAATATTCATCTTATAGGGGTACCAGAAGAGAAGAGAGAGAAAAAGGGATAGAAAGTGTCTTTGAGGAAGTAATTGCTGAAAACTTCCCCAATCTGGGGAAGGAGATAGTCTCTCAGGCCATGGAGGTGCACAGATGCCCCAACACAAAGGACCCAAGGAAGACAACACCAAGCATATAATAATTAAAATGGCAAAGATCAAGGATAAGGACAGACTATTAAAAGCAGCCAGAGAGAGAAATAGATCACATAAAAAGGAAAACCCATCAGGTTATCATCAGACTTCTCAGCAGAAACCTTACAGGCCAGAAGGGAGTGGCATGATATATTTAATGCAATGAAGCAGAAGGGCCTTGAACCAAGAATACTTTATCCAGCAAGAATATTTAAATTTGAAGGTGGGATTAAACAATTTCCAGATAAGCAAAAACAGAGAATTTAGCTCCCACAGACCATCTCTACAGTGTATTTTGGAGGGACTGCTATAGATGGAAGTGTTCCTAAGGTTAAATAGCTGTCACCAGAGGTAATAAAAAGGAATAGACAAAAAGTACAGAACATGATACCTAATATATAAAGAATGAAGGA
This sequence comes from Phataginus tricuspis, assembly GCA_029783875.1. NCBI lineage: Eukaryota > Metazoa > Chordata > Mammalia > Pholidota > Manidae > Phataginus > Phataginus tricuspis. The sequence continues at coordinate 37,866,975 of JAQQAC010010508.1, forward strand.
GGAAATAATGGAGGGGGAAAAAAACAAAGAATAACTTTTAGATTGTGTTTGTAATAGCATACAAAGTGAGTTAAGTTAGACTCTTAGATAGTAAGGAAGTTACCCTTGAAACTTTGGTAACCACAAATCTAAAGCCAGCAATCGCAAGAAGTACATACCTATTGATAATCACCCTAAATGTAAATGGTCTGAATGCACCAATCAAAAGACATAGAGTCAGTGAATGGATGAAAAAACAAGACCCAACTATATGCTGCCTACAAGAGACTCACTTCAAACCCAAAGACATACAAAGACTAAAAGTGAAGAGATGAAAAAAGAAATTTCATGCAACTAATAGGGAGAAAAAAGCAGGTGTTGCAGTACTTGTATCAGACAAAATAGACTTCAAAACAAAGAAAGTCACAAGAGACAAAGATGGACATTACATAATGATAAAGGGAGTCAATCCAACAAGAGGATATAACTATTATAAATATCTATGCACCCAACACAGGATCACCTACATATGTGAAACAAATACTAACAGATGCAAAGGGGGAAATAGAATGCAATGCATTCATTTTAGGAGACTTCAACACTCCACTCACTCCAAAGGACAGATCAACCAGACAGAAAATAAGTAAGGAGACAGAGGCACTGAAAAACGTATTAGAACAGATGGATCTAACGGACATCTACAGAACACTCCATCCAAAAGCAACAGGATACACATTCTTCTCAAGTGCACATGGAACATTTTCAAGAATTGATCATATACTAGGCCACAAAAAGAGCCTCAGTAAATTTAAAAAGATTGAGATTGTACCAACCAGCTTCTCAGACCTTCAAACAAAGGTATGAAACTAGAAATAAATTACACAAAGAAAATGAAAAAGCCCACAAACACATGGAGGCTTAACAAGATGCTCCTAAATAATCAATGGGTCAGTGACCAAACAAAAACAGTGATCAAGCAACATATGGAGACAAATGACAACAATAATTTAACAACACAAAATCTCTGGGATGCATCAAAGGCTGTGCTAAGAGGGAAGTATACTGCAATACAGGTCTCCCTGAGGAAAGAAGAACAATCCCATATGCACAGTCTAAACTCAGAATTAACGAAACTAGAAAAAGAAGAACAAATGAGGTGCAAAGTCAGCAGAATGAGGGACACAATAAATATTAGAGCAGAAATAAATAAAATTGAGAAGACTAAAACAATATAAAGAATCAATGAAAGCAGGAGCTGGTTCTTTGAGAAAATAAACAAATTAGATAAACCTGTAGCCAGACTTATCAAGAATAAAACAGAGTCTACACATAAACAGAATCAGAAATGAGAAAGGAAAAATCACTATGGACACCACAGAAATACCAAGAATTTTGAGAGAATACTATGAAAAAATTATATGCTAACAAACTGGATAACCTAGAAGAAATGGACAACTTTCTAGAAAAATACAACCTTCCAAGGCTGATCCAGAAAGAAACAGAAAATCTCAATAGACAAATAACCAGCAACGAAATTGAATTGATAATCAAACAACTACCCAAGAACATAATCCCTGGACCAGATGGCTTCACCATTGAATTTTATCAAACATTTAGTGAGGATCTAATACCCATCCTCATTAAAGTTTTCCAAAAAGTAGAAGAGGAAGGAATACTTCCAAACTCATTCTATGCGGCCAGCATCACCCTAATACCAAAACCAGGGAAAAACACCACAAAATAAGAAAATTACAGACCAATATCCCTGATGAACATAGATGCAAAAATACTCAACAAAATATTAGCAAACCAAATTCAAAAATACATCTAAAAGATGATCCATCATGATCAAGTAGGATTTATTCCAGGGATGCAGGGATAAAGTATTAGAAAATCCATTAATATCATCCACCACATCAACAAAAAGAAGGACAAAACCACATGATCATCTCCATAGATGCTGAAAAAGCATTCGACAAAATTCAACATCCATTCATGATAAAAACTCTCAACAAAATGGGTATAGAGGGCAAGTACCTCAACATAATAAAGGCCATATATGACAAACCCACAGCCAACATCACACTTAACAATGAGAAGCTGAAAGCCTTTCCTTTAAGATCGGGAACAAGACAAAGATGCCCACTCTCCCCACTTTTATTCAACATAGTTCTGGAGGTCCTAGCCATGGCAATCAGACAACACAGAGAAATACAAGGCATCCAGATTGGCAAGGAAGAAGTTAAACTGTCCCTGTTTGCAGATGACATGATATTGTACTAAAGAATCCACTCCAAAACTACTAGATCTAATATCTGATTTCAGCAAAGTTGCAGGATATAAAATTAATACATAGAAATCTGTTGAATTCCTATACACTAATGATGAACTAAAAGAAAGAGAAGTCAGGAAAACAATTCCATTCACAATTGCATCAAAAAGAATAAAACACCTAGGAATGAACGTAACAAAGGAAGGGAAAGACCTATACCCTGAAAACTACAAGATACTCATGAAAGAAATTAAAGAAGATATCAATAAATGGAAACACATCCCGTGCTCATGCATAGGAAGAATTAATATAGACAAATGGCCATCCTACCTAAAGCAATGTACAGATTCATTGCTATCCCTATCAAAATACCAACAGCATTCTTCAACGAACTAGAGAAAATAATTCTAAAATTCATATGGAACCACAAAAGACCCCAAATAGCCAAAGCAATCCTGAGAAGGAAGAATAAAGTGGGGGGGGGGGCTTTGATTACGCTCCTTGACTTCAAGCTCTATTACAAAGCCACAGTAATCAGGACCATTTGGTACTGGCACAAGAAGAGACCCACAGACCAGTGGAACAGACTAGAGAGCCCAGATATAAACCCAAGCATATATGGTCAATTAATACATGATTAAGGAGCCATGGACATACAATAGGGACATGACAGCCTCTTCATTAGCTGGTGTTGGCAAATGTAAGAGAATGAAACTGGATTATTGTCTAACCCCATACACAAAAGTAAACTCAAAATAGATCAAAGACCTGAATGTAAGTCATGAAACCATAAACTCTTAGAAAAAAACATAGGTAAAAATCTCTTGAATATAAACATGAGCAACCTTTTCCAGAACGTATCTCTTCAGGCAAGGGAGAGAAAAGCATAAATGAACAAGTGGGAGTACATCAAGCTAAAAAGCTTCTGTACAGCAAACGACACCATCAGCAGAACAAAAAGACATCCTACAGTATGGGAGAATATATTTGTAAATGACATATCCGATAAGGGGTTGACATCCAAAATATGTAAATAACTCACATGCCTTAACACCCAAAAAGCAAATTACCTGATTAAAAAATGGGTCGAAGATATGAACAGACACTTGTCCAAAGAAGAAATTCAGATGGTCAGCAGGCACATGAAAAGATGCTCCACATTGCTAATTATCAGGGAAATCCAAATTAAAACCACAATGAGATATCACCTCACACCAGTTAGGATGTCCAACATAGAAAAGACAAGGAACAACAAATGCTGGCAAGGATGTGGAGAAAGGGGAACCCTCCTACACTGCTTGTGGGAATGTAAACTAGTCCAACCATTGTGGAAAGTAGTATGGAGGTTCCTCAAAAAACTAAAAATAGAATACCATTTGAGCTGGGAATTCTACTCCTAGGAATATCCTCAAAGAAAACAACTTCTCAGATTCAAAAAGACATATGTACCCCTATGTTTATTGCAGCACTATTTACAATAGCCAAGGTATGGAAGCAACCTAAGTGTCCATCAGTAGACGAATACATAAAGAAGAGGTGGTAAATATACACTATGGAATATTAATCAGCCATAAGAAAGAAACAAATCTTTTTTCTTTGCAACAACATGGATAGACCTAGTGGGTATTATGCTCAGTGTAATAAGTCAGGCAGAGAAAGAGAAATACCAAATGATTTCCTTCATTTGTGGAGTATAACAATGAAGCAAAACTGAAGGAACAAAATAGCAGCAGACTCAGAGACTCCAAGAAGGGACTAGTGGTTACCAAGTGGGAGGGGTGGGGGAGGGTGGGTGGGGAGGGAGGGAGAGGGGATTATGGGGTATCATGATTGGTGCACATGGTGTATGTGGGGTCACGGGGAAGACAGTGTAGCTCAGCTAAGACAAATGGAGACTGTGTGGCATCTCACTACACTGATGGACAGTGACTGCAATGGGGTGTGGGGGGGACTCGATAATAAGGGTAAATGTAATAACCGCATTGCTTTTCTTGTGAAACCTTCATTAGAGTGTATATCAATGATACCTTAATAAAAAAAAAAAAAGAATGTAGGGGAACAGTTTTTCTTCCCCCAACATTATCTTCTCATCTCCTTGTACAAACCTGCTCCGGGTGACTTTCCTGCCCCTAGGCCAGTGCTTCCAGCCATGGGCTGCTCAGTGATGGAGGGTCTGGGCTGGCCGGTTCACAACCCTGTGCTAGATCCTAGCTGTAGCTGGGGCACACCCAACTCTGGTAGACTCCCCACCGTTTTCCAACTTTCCTTCCTCCACTGACCTGGAGCTGAATTGGGTGTGAAGAACTAATTAACATTAGGTTGTAAATGGCCAGTTTACTTCCCTAATGAAAACAAACTTTTAACATTGAGGTATTAGTTTACAGTGAGGACTATTTGGCAGAGTACAAAAGTAGGTGAAACTACGGAGCATTTTACGCTGAGGCCGTCCCCTAACCCAGGACTGCCGACCCTAACTGCACACTAGACTCATCTGGGGAGCCTTTTAAAGACCACCCGAGGCCAGCCCCTGCCCTAGACCGGTCAGCTTGGTGTCTCTGTGGGGCAGGGTGGAGACATTCTTTCTCATATGTGCAGTTGAGGTTGAAAGCCTCTGTCCTAAAGGCCTTCTGCTCTCCTTAGTTTCTTACCCTGCCCTCCTCTCCTCTTCTGGGTTCATTGGTGTTTTGACCTTGGAGTTTTTCTTGTTTGTTTGCTTACAGCTGCTCACAGAGCGATGTGGGTTCAGAAGTGGAGGGTGGGGGCTGGCTCTTCATATAGGCTGATGTTGTACATCACAGACCGCCTCTGCATGCGTACAGTGAGGATCTAGGTAGCTGCATCTGTTTACACACTTACCAGGAGAGACAGAAGTTATCCTTGTTTAGCCACATGTCATTTACTTGGCAATACCACATGTGTCAAAACAAGTCAGAACCAAGAAATATGCCTCTAAAAGTTCCTCGACCATCAAACAGACTCCCACAATCATTACTGAATTAATTTGTTACACGGAGGTGCCCATGACCTCAAGAGAAAAAGTTTGCTCACAGTTGCTTAAGAAGACTGGAGCCTGTAAGTTGCTTTAAAAGGTTTTATCCATTACAGATAGAATGTTGGTGCTTAAAGGGGCCAGCAGCGAATATTTGGAGGGCTGATTTATGTGCAGTCAGATAAATAGGGTATGAATGTGTGGGTTTGTATGGGGAGGTGTAATGATAAAATAATATTTGGTGAGCAGTTTTGATGTCCTGGATACCATGCCAAGCTGGCTAGAATGTATTGTTTCATTTACTCCTCACGCCAATCTTTTAAGGCAGGTGCCACTACTATCTGCATTTAGAGAGAGGAAACAGAAGTACAGAGCTTAGGCACCTGACTCAGACACCTGCAGTCAGTAATGGAAGCTGGGGCCTTTCAACCTGGGCCTCTGCAGGATGAGCCTGCAGAACCCACCCCCTGGACTCACTGCTCATATCCTGGGAGCTCTGAAAAGGCCTGTGTTTATTTAAAGAGTCTCACAAGTTTACAGCAGATATTTTCTAGAGACTTCCAGAATGCCCAGCTGCTAAGATGGTGAGCATGGAACCAGGAAATGCCTCTCTGGGGAAAATGCAGAACAGACTTGGCAGGAGAATTGTGGGTCTGTGGCTCTTGGCCTGCCTGCCCCACATGCCTCGGCAGGCTGGCTGGGCTGGGCAGAGCTGGAGGCAACAGAGGAAGCATTCTGCCCTTCTTCCTTCCTTTGCACCTCCTGGAAGGTCACCACCAACAGAACTGTCCCTGCTGAGCAAAAAAGTTGGTTTCCCGTCTTGTCTCTGGGCAGAGGCCCCCACAAATCTCAGCAAATCACAACATCTCCCTCTGCTGGCCTATGCCTGAGATTACAGTCAAAGGATCAACATTTTATTCTCCCACCAAAGCCTGGCACCCTACTGCTTCCCAAAAACACTTTCTGGTAGCACTGCCCAGTTGTCTCGGGATGGGATGAAATTGGCCCTCTCCCACTGCCCATGTCTCTCCATCCTAATGGAGCCACAGCCTCAGAATTTCATGCCCCCTGGCCATGGCAGTGGGCATGTGGCCCAGGGTCATAACAGTGATGGGCCTGAGCAGGGGGCACATAACCCAAACAGGACAGTCCTGGGGCACTAATACTTGTGCGCTGTGGAAGTCCGCCTCCCTCTGTGGTCTCCCAGTGGGGTCATTCAGCCAGGACTGTCTGAGGCCTCCTCCCGGCATAGGGAAGACCGCCCACCCCTGGAAGGAACAAGGCCAATGTGCAGAGAAGCCCTCTGGAGAGAGCAGAAGCCTTGTGTGGGCTTCTAGATCTGGAGGGGGCCAGCCAGGTCCTTTCTTGAGTGCAGGGTTTGCTGTGGAAGTTGAAACTTAAGTGGAGGAAAGGCTCCAAAGGAGGAAGCTGGGGGCTCCCTAGAGAGTTTCCCACCTTCTTTGGCTATGCAAATTGGCCCCGTGCTATGCAGAAGGCCCTCAGTCAGTCATCACACTGTTCATTAGCTTTCACTGACTTTGTGTTTTTGAAGCGCCCTTGACCCTAAAGGCTACGCTTTCTCACTCTCTCCTGAGCTGGGGCAGGTGCTTTTATTCCACCCAGTGGTTTAGGTCCCGTGTTTTTAAATTGGAGGACCTCAGCCAAGCCTGTTTCCCAGCGATGTGGCTGGGGACCCGATGGTAGGAGCACACCTCCCCTCTCCCCAGTCTCCACATAGCTGCTGGCCGCAGTGACGCAGGAACCCATAGAGGTGGGATGGCCCACGTGTCCCTTAGTGGTGGACAATAGTCTGGCTCTCTTCTGCCTTAGACCTGGGAGTCCCAGGCGCAGCAGGATCAAAGAAGAGTGCAAATTTTAAGGCCTGGGCCATTTCTGCATTCTAGCAGTGGTGGCAAAATGCCCTTTGGTGAGAAGGTTGCTTTTTCCTTTCCTTTTCCTCCCTCCCTTTCTCTCTCTCTCCCTCTCCCTCTCTTTCTTTTTGGAAATCCTTAAAAATAAATTTTCTTTTAGACCACAGAGATTGAGCCAATGAGAAGCCACTGAACTTCTGCAAAGTCATATGATGCTAACTTTCTCCACATGCTGCTGTCCACCCCCGCCCCCACCCCCAGCAAATATTCTCTGAAGGGTTTGGACAGGGCAAGACCCGTCAGGGCAGGACCAAAATGGACCCTCCATTGGTGGGCTCAAGAGCAGCCTCCAGAATGCAGAAATACATATATTTTTAAGTAATCAGGAACTTAATTTTTTCTCACAAATCAAAAAAGCTGGTGTTTGGGAGTCCAGGGTTGATAGAGCAGCTCCACGGTGACTTCTGGGACTCAAACTCCACCTTTCTGTTCAGCAAGGGCATTTGGGTCTAACGCTTGTCTCCTTGCAAGTTCACAGTGGCTACTCCACCTTCATCATGGTGTTTCCCTTCCAGGCGGAACGAAGAGGAAGAGCAAAGATCAGAAGGCACAGGTTAATTTCCTCTCAAAGGACTTTCCCAGATACCGTACCTAACAACTCCGGCTTTCGTTCCTTGGCCAGAACGGGCAATTTCTGTGAATGAGACAGGAATTGGGAGTTTTTCACTGGCACACTCTTTCCCATTCAAACTGGTATCTTGCTGTAAGAAGGAAAGGGGAGATGGATATCAGGTAGGTGATGGGCAGTGTCTGCCGCAGGATCACAATTGTCCATGCTGGAGTGTTCTGAGATGTGCGTCGTCCCTCCAGCCTCCACTTAATGGATCCTCACATGATTGGCATTTACTCTCATTCTCTGGTTAGGTGCAGAAGTCCCAAATGAAGATGGATTTTACTCAGGGGACATTATTAACCTGGGCATCTTATGAAAGGGAGACCCAGGCACCCCTTTTCAAAGCTGTTTGTCTGCATCTCACACACATGAGGGTGGCAATGTAAAATGGAACAGCGCTATGGAAACCAGTATGGCAGTTCTTCAAAATTAAAAAATTTTTAAAGTTCTTCAAAAATTAAAAATAGAACTACCATATGATCCAGCAATCCCACTTCTGGTATATATCCCAAACAACTGAAAGCACGGTCTCAAAGAGATATTTGTATACTCATGTTAATAGCAGCATTTTTCACAACAGCTAAAAGGTGGAAGCGACCCAAGTGTCCACTGAAAGATGACTAGATAAACAACAGGCTGTGTATCTGTACAATGAATATTATTCAGCCTTTAAGGAAAGAAATTCTGACACGTGATTCAACATGGATGAATCTTGAGGACACTATGGTAAGTGGAATAAGCCGGTCATAGACGAACAAATACTGCATGATTCCACTTACAGGAAATAGTAAAATTCATAGAATCAACATATGGGCTTATGGTTGCCAGTGGCTGGAGGGAGGGGAAATGGGAAGTCAGTGTTTAAAAGATAGAATTTTGCAGGATGTAAATGTTCTGGAGATGGAGAGTGGCGATGTTTGGACAACACTAAATATTCTTAATGCTACAGAACTGGGCACTTAAACATGGTCAAGGTGGTAACTTATATTTTACTATGATCAACCTGCTTTGAGGACTGTGAAGTCTCAGGAGCACCCAGGCTGGCCTCTGCAGCTGGTTGTCCTGAGTTTCTGCTCCTGGTGCTCCAGGCGCCCCTGGGATTGCCTGAAGCCTAGAATGGGGCCCAACCTCAGGGGAAACGAATCTGTTGCCTTGCTTGTTGCTCACATATACCTTGTCAATACTCTGCTTTGGGACAGGAACTAATCACTGTTCTCTGGGAAGAGCTTTCAGTCAAAACACTGTACTGAGTTTTGCGGAAGCTACAGTATTCTGTTATGTCAAGGGAACATTTTAGGACCAATTAATTGGCAGGGTGTTTCATGAATTTCTAATGGGTTAGTCAGTTATTTCGTCTTTAGGATTCTCAGAAGAGTCCATCTGTCTGTCCAGACATGCTCCCTCATTGGTCCCTCACAGTACTGAACTTGCACCATCTTCAAGGAATCTTCCCTTAGGCTTTGGTGGCTGCAGCACCGCTTAAATCCCAGATATGTAAAAAGAATCTTCTGCCTAAGAGAAAACTCTGCAAGAGGATTCCTTTGGGAGGTTTTAGGGAGATGGAAAGATTTGAGTAACTTGAGAACAGGCATTCTTTACATTTTTTTTGAAATCAAAACTCTGAGAATCTCAAGAAACCTGTTGTGGTATTAGGATGTATAACAAATATATATTTGGCCTTCATTCCTGTTTCTGGTAAAGATCCTACAACCGTTGGAATGTCCTAAGCGATAAGAACATAAAGGTGTCTTTTGTTATGTTAATGAAGTGACCTTTGCACGCTATCCTTAGGCTGCCTGAAGACTAACCCTGTGATTAGGGGTTGAAACCTACAGTCGCACCCCCTGACCTCTGGAGAGGGGAGAGGCGCTGGAGGCTGTCAGTCACCAATGGGCGATGACTTAATCATTCATGCCTATCTAATGAAGCCTCCATAAAAACCCAAAGGACAGGTTCAGAGACCTTCCAGGTTGGTGAACATGGGCTGATGTGGGGACAGTGGCATCCTCGGAGAGGATGTGGAAGCTCTGTGCCCTTCCCAGTAGCTCTTGCATCTCTCTGTCTGGCTGTTCCTGAATTATATCCTTTTATATTTAACCAGTGATCTAGTAAGTAAAATGTCTCTCTGAGTTCTGTAAGCTGCTCTAGCAAATTAATCAAACCCAAGAACGAGGTCATGGGCACCTCTCATTTACAGCCAGTCAGAAGCACAGGTGACAGCCTGGACTTGAGACTGGTGGCTGGAGTGGGAGAGGGGTTGGGGGCAGTCCTGTGGGACTGAGCCCTTCATCTGTGGAATCTGGTGCTGTCTCTGGGTAGGGGGTGTCAGAATTGAGTTGAACTGTAGGGAACCCAGCTGGTATTGGAGAATTACTTTGTATCTGTGGAGAAAAGCCCTCCACACAGTTACAAGGGCAGAGTAGGACCAGAACCAGGGTTGTGGGGCAGAGGAGGATGGAGACCGGGCCTTTCCCACTGTAAGTCCAGGGAGAGGAAATACCAGGGCAAAACACTTCTAAAAACTGAAATCAGTCAAAGGAAGAAATAAAATAAAAAATCCATGTATTGCTTATAAACTGCAATCTGGGGCCTTCTCTCTTTCCTGCTCCAGCAGAAGCAAAACCAGCCCTCCCTCTCAACCTCAGGTACAGATAAGCCCTCCATTGCCCAGGCAATTACCCACTGATATGCAGGTGAACTTCTCTCCACCCCTGAGGAATGATGCAAATGCACTAAAGCCAGACTTCTTTCCACCTCTGAATGCCTATTGATATGCAGATGTACTAAAGCCAGGCAAGATATTCTGGAAATATTACAGTTTTACCCACACCCACCCCATCATTTTGCAGATAATACAGGGAAGAGACCTGAAGGAGTTTGATTACACACAAAGCAAGGCTCTTCATTTCCACACCGAAGCCCCACTGCTGAAGCAGCTCCTAGGAATATTGCCTAGGCAGAGGCCCTGTGTCCCCTCCCTGCCCAGGCAGCCCAGGGTGACGGGGCAGCCCAGTGGTGGCATCAGGGGCTGGAATTCAATTCCTAGCTGTGGATTTTGGACAAGATTCTCAGCCCTTCTGCTTTCTCATGGGAAAAATGGCAATAACATTCATGGCTGATGTGAGGACACTATGGGGCACAGAAGGAACCTTCACACCCTGAAAGCCATTTTATAATTTTGGTCCACCTTGTTTGTCCCTGCTCCTGGGAACAAGCTGCAGCATCTAGAGCCTGGATGGCTGCTGGGCCCAGGGCATTCAGTGGGACCTGGCTTTCAGGGTCTGGGCTAAGTGGCTCTCCATGGGCTAGATCTCTCTCTGCACCGGTCTGTTCGCTTGTCCATCCTTCCCACTGGGACCTCACATCCAACAAAGGGTTCACCTGCACTGAATGGACATCATGGAAGCAGGGCCTGGTGGCTCCTTACCAGGCTAGCCTTAACCCTTTGTGGCTGGACTTGGGGGCCCCCTCAGGAGGGGTTCTGTTACAGAAAATACTGGAAAACTTGGACTGGATCACTGACGGAAGAGCCAAGCGGCACTTGGAGGTCTTGGAGTGTTGCGGTTTTATTCTTACACCGGCGGGCTCAGAGGGGAGTAATCTCCTAAGGTCTGAGCCCTGAGCACAAGCAAGGGGAGCAATTTATATTATTTTGATATGTGGCATTTTGGCATGCGCAGGGCAAAAGAGGAGCCTGGAGGAGGGGAGGAGGGAGCTGGGAGAGCTCCCAGCAGGTTAACACTGGAGGAAAAAAGCAGTTTGCTGACCTTGACGGCTGTGTTGAATATTTTCCTTATCACTGTGGGGAACAGGGGCTGGGGGTCACTGGGGGAACAGAGGAAGCTTCCATTTACCTACTTGTACTAAAAGCAGCTGAACCTTCCCTGCTCAGTGTCTGTGCACAGCGGCAGTCAGCAAACACCTTGAGTGAATGAATGCATGGAGACCCGAACAATGCCTGGGAGGAGGGAAAAACTTGCCCCAAATGCCTTCAGGCTGTGTGTGTATTTGGGTCAGCACTTCAGATGCCAGCAGACACTCCCTGGAGGCCCACAAGGAGCTGAGTGGAGCTGGAGGGGTCGGAAGCCTTTGCCCAGCACTGTAGGTGTTCTCTAGATTCCAAGCATGTCAGTAGCCTTTAGTGCTCAGGAAAGCACTTCTTAGCTCTCCTGCTCGCTTTGCCCCTTGGAGTCATGGAGTTCCAGCCCCAAGCTTGTGTGGTTTCTTCCTCCTGGGTGGTGGTTGCAGGCAGGATGGGTAGGAAGGAGGCAGTGGCGGGTAGAATAGCAGCACTCTGACTGGTGCATGGGTCAGAACCACAGGGAGACGGTTAAAACCCAGGGGCGTGGGTCCCACCCTCAGAATCTCTGGTTAGTTTGAAATGATTTCAAATACACTTTTTTTATGACAAAGGCAAAAAAACTTGTTTTTAGATGTAAAGTTGTTTGAAGGATGAAGGACAAAGGCTGTGTTCATTAAGGATGAAGTCAGCTGTGTCAGGACTGCATCATCTCATCTACCATCACTGATAAGGACCCAGTAGCTCAGCTGCTCAGGGGCCCCTGCTGGGGGCTTAGCAATGGCACACGAAGAAGCAGCTCTGGCAAGGGGACACTTAGGTTGTGAATACTGAGTGCTTGTGAGGACTATGCGAGCGTGCTCAGTCTGGGCAAGGCCACACAATCTCTGAAGACCTTGGGGCATTAGTTCCTGCTGTGTTAAAGGTGATTTCCCCTGCAGTGGCCCGAGAAGGTCATCTTGCCCCATGGCACACAGGTTCTGTCACTCCCTAGCAACGTGCTCTGACATCAAGGGACTTTACCTTTCTTGCTGTCAGCTGGACAACAGCACTCGGCTGGCTAAGCCAGCACCCCGAAGCACTGACTTGTGTAAAGGTATGCCTCAGTTAAATTTGGGCTTTATTCCTCTCATCTCCCCTGGCATGCAACAATAGTGGGATTTGGAGTATGTTATTTATTTAGTGGCTTATTAAGAGACATTATCCTGTTTGCTCTTGGCTTGTGAAAAAATATTTAACACAGTGAACTCATGTTAAATAAATTGTTGGCAAAGACAAATAGTCTCTGACCATAATTTGTCCCAAAACAAAACACTGATTCAGTAGATCCGAGGTGGAGCCTGAGAATTTGCCTTCTATTTAGTTCCCAGGGGACGCTGAGGCTGCTGGTCTAGGGACCACAGTTTGAGCACCACTGGGGTTAGAATGTTGGATTAAGAACGAGGAGCCTGGCGCTCTGCCATAAAGTCCCTGGGTGACCCAGCTCATCTACCTATCCTCCTTCGGCCTCAGCTTTCTCATCTGTGAAAAGATGATGATAATAACCACTAACTCAAAGCCATCATGAGAATTAAGTGTGGCAATATGTTTAAGCATTTGGCACAGCAGCTGGCACATAGTAGGTGCCCAAGAAATATTAGTAATTACTTGTAAAACAAAGGTGGGATAGTAAGCTTGGCACAGTAGGTGTCTGTCATGAGCGCAAACCCCTCTGACCTCTCCCAGAGTGCACATCACTGGTTAGTTGGAGTTTTCTTGCCCAGTCATGGCTCTGGTTTCAGAATCCTCAACACAGGACTCCAGGCAGCTTCTACCAGTGATCCAGCAACTGGACCCAGCGCTTACGTTCAAGCCTGTTTGCTCTCCTTGGATGAGGAGAACACGGGCCCTTCCAGTGCTAACGATCAGACATAAGCCGAGCCACACAGTCTCTTCCCTATCTAAGGGACGCCAGTTACCACGACAGGGAGCAGGGGGGCAGAAGGCAGGACGGAGGCAGCCGGCTCTAAAAAACTGGTCCAGGAAAGAATCCCCACAGAACTGGGATGTTCTTTGCCAAGCATCACGAAACTGATGTATTGAATTGCTTTATGTGAAATAATAAGAAGAAACTAGAGGAAAATCTGGTTCCATGAGAAAAATATATAGAATGTTACATGATGAGACTACAATCCTATGAATCCTACATAGAAAAATATGCCATCAAACTAATAATCATCATTATTTTCCCACTTTTCCATTAATATTAATTTTTTCATTAAAAAATATGTTGCTACTGGGGAAAATTTATGGGAAAAGCACTTGAAATTGAGAACATTGTTTTCATGTTTCATGGTGGAAAGAATGAGGTCTCCCAGGTGTGGGCTCAGGGTGACCAACCGTTGGCCCCAGGGCTGAGGGTTTTTCAGGGGGTGGGACTTCCAGTACTAAAACCAGGACCGTCCTGAGCAACTGGAGAAATGGGCCGCCCTACGAAGGCCACTTCTGTCCTCCAAGCCTTCGGTGCTCATCTTCTGAATCTCTGTAAGCACTAAGTGAACACAGCCACGTGGATGGGAGACATTCAGCAATGCTCACTGGCAGACAGCGTGTAAGGTCGGCCTCCGGCATCATCACTGTTTGGTGTAGTTAAGGAACAACAGGGTTACTTAGAGAACTGTGGCTCCTCGGGGGTGCAGCCCAGGGTGTTAGGAGAAACAGAAGCTCCCTGGCCTCCCCAGGACCTACGGGAATTTAGGAAAAGCTCCACCCCTGATAGTGGGAGAGACCTGGATCCACACACAGAAATCGAAGCCTGAGAACTGGGCTGCAAGCATTGATTAGTTATGTGCCTATGCCCTCAGAGCTCTATTTTACATTTTCATTCTTAAAATTTCTACGAAAGCAGAGGTAAAACCTCCAAGTACCCATCACCTACCTTCAACAATGATCAACTGTAGGCCAATCTTGTGTTATCTGTATGCCGCTACTTACTCCCCTACCCCCATGATTGTTAAGCAAATACACCATATTTCATCCATAAATAATTCTGTATGATTTCTAAAATGTGAATATAAGAATTTAGGTAAGGCATTAAGCCCCAGTTCGGTGACTTGGCCTAGGAGAAGTGAGCCCATGATGTGCCTGTGTGTTCCTCTGTAACATCTGGTACCCATCACGGGGTGAGGGCAACTCAAATCCCTTCTCCCAGTCAGTGCTCATCTTTGCACTAAGTCTCTGCCTAACCTTGGACCCAGTCCACCCATGGGCAAGGTGGGTGAGTCAGCTCCAGGGCAGCTCTTTCCCAGACTCTCGCTGCTCCCAGGATGGGCAGAGATGGGAACAGGAGGCATCACAGTCACCATTATTTGTGGTAAAAAGCTGAAGATGAGGCAAGGTGGTGTGAGGGTGAGGGTTCTGGGGTGCGATGCCTGGGTCACAACCAGCTCTGACCCTTATTCTGCCTCTTCTGCAAGATTTACTCTTTTAGTTCTCAGTTTTTTAATCCAGCAAGTGGGGGTAATAGTACTTACTCCACCTAAGGGTGTAGAATAGCCTTCCTGGTACACAGCTCCTAACTGCTCCTCAGTGCTAGCGGTCCTGCCCAGGATCAGCTCTTCCGGCTGCCTGAATGCCCAGGTCCCTCAGCCAGCCAGGCGGGGAAGGCAGTGGCCTGGGTGGGGAGACAGGAGGGAGCCCGGGAGGGTGGCTCTGCCTGGGACCGCTTCCCCGGCTCTCTGATGTCTGCGAATGCACCAGGAGTAAGTCATCTCATGGCAGTAAGCATCGCTTCGTCACCCATTTCTCCCTTTGAAAAGCAAGTATTTCTAGCCGGCATTAAATGCTCAGTTTTTCTGGAGAGGGACTAAAAGGAAGGGAAAAAGCCCGGTAAGTGGAGACTTCGGAGGGGGCGACTGTAAAGGCCAGTTCTGCTCCCATCGTTGGAGGAGTAGCTCATAGGATAGAAGAGGCTCTGAGCAGATTTCGCTCCTGATATGAATGGGGGGCGCTCCCAGAACGTGCCGAGAACTGCCATGTTGGGGAAACAGGCCTTCCCGAGTCATTCGCAAAGGGGTGTGTGTGTGCGCGTGTGTGTGAGCGCGCGCGCGCGCACACGCGTCATATTAGGATACGAAAATCTGCCGGGTGGGATGGAACAGGCGTATTTAGAAACCACATTCAAATTACAATTTACGTTGGAAAAGGGAAAAAACTCTATCACATTGCAACACATCCTACAAAAGTAAAGTCTGACACACAAAAATGGGTGAAGCTGTGAAAACCTTTTTAGGCTGGGGAACACCTAAGGCGGGGGACAAGGATCACGAGTTTCGGCAAGGCTGGAAAAATTCTAGACCAGCTTGGCTACTCCAGGCGTTGGCGCGCCCCCTAGAGGCTAGGGGCCCAAAGTACAACACGAGCTAACGTCCAAGTCCCTTCACCCTCCCTCTGCCAGGTCCCACGTGTGGCCAAGCAGCCTCAGAGGGCCAGTCTGGGAGGGAGGCAAGACTTACACATAAGAAAAGGTTCTGGGGGACAAGGCAGTGGTCCCGCCAAGTGGGCATCTTGTCTCACCTTACCCTGCCTTCAGTCCACTGAGGGTGGGAACTGAGTAATGGGCAGGTGGTAACTTGCCCGTTAAAGGTATTGGATCTCTTCGGGCTCAAAACAGACTTTTGCAAATACTTACTCTCTTCAGATTTAAGACTCCCCATCAGGCCTACTCTCTGAAGGAGTCTCCACTTCCACCCGTCCTTTCAAGAGGTTAGAGGCTGTCCTTGTTCCATGGAATGAAAACACCCCTTATGTCAGATTCTGCATCCTCTTTAAACTGTATTTTATGTTGATGGTCTATGCTCAGCCCTCCAAGCTTTGCTTTTGATAAGTAATGGGAAGCTTTTGGAAATTAGAAAATCTTTTCTCTCTCCAGAAATCCAAGTTTTCAAAATTGCTGTCTTTCCAGGATTAAAGCACTTCAATCTGAAAGGTGAGCAATGACACATTCAAAAGATATTTCTTGTCTAGATCTAAAAACCTCTAAAAAGACAGAAGAATTACTTTGCTTAATTCTCAGCACCCAGGTGTTGTACTTTAATAAAATTCTACACTAAAGGGGATTGGGACTCTGTTACAAGGTGATTGAGTCCCCATCTAGGGAGCATAAAAAGATGGGAAAGGGCCTAGAATATCCTTTTCTTGGCCTCAAACAATGGATTCAGAAATGTGAGGTGGGCAGGGGTGGGCAGCTATTGAAAAAGGGATTGTTTGACCAAACTGTAACAATTGGCAACAACTTATCACAATTTGAGTGTCAAAATTAAGTACTAATTGTAGTTGTTAAGAGCAAGTTTAGTCTAAAAAGACCTGAAACTATAATGATACCTAGAAAGGGAAAAGTTTATGTAAAGTATAGTATACAGAAAGATAGTATTTTCAATAGATTTCAATAGTAAGGAGAATGTTATGTATGGATCTCTCTTTTGTTGAGATGTGTACAATAAAATGCATAAATTTTAGTGTACAGCTTGGTGAATTTTGACAAGTATATACACTCATGTAACTGATATCAAGATATCAAACATCCTCTCACTAATTTTTTCCTTTCACTTATTTCACTCATCCTCCCACCCTGTGTCTATGAGTTTATAGAATAGCTAGCCCATATATTTCTCTTTTGTTTGTTTTATTCTTTAGATCCATATGTAAGTGAAATCATATAATATTTGTCTTTTCTCTGTCTGACTGACTTCACTCAGCATAATGCCTTCTCGGTCCATCTGCGTTGTCACAAATGGCAAGATTTCATTCTCTTTTATGGCCAAGTAATAATCCATTCTATATGTACCACATCTTTTTTATCTACTCACCTATCAGTGGACATTAAGGTTGCTTCTGTGTATGGACCTCTTATTTCTTGAGGCTCTTTTTATAAAACTGTGTCCAGCATGCTGTCTGTGTTCAGAAGTGGGAATGGGTAATACAAGAAGCGTGAGTAAGCAGAGATGCTAGGAAGAGCGGGGAAGGACCTATCGGTATTGGTGGTCTCTCAACGTCACGAAGTAGGAGGAAGCCTGAGACTGTGTTGCAATGATGCATTAAGCAAGCCTGCAAGAGAAAACTGCCCAGACTTCATTCCTTGGGTTCTGGGAGACAAAAACCTCTAGTAGTTCTAGTTAATTAAAACAAGTCCTCATAAAGCAAGCGTATCTTACCCCCTCTTTCTCCTCCTTTCCCTCCTTCTCTTCCTTCTCCTTTCTCTCCCCTCCTCATTATTTTAGGGTCTTTTTCCTACATTCCTAGAAGGTATCAAAATATCACCGCCACGGCTCTACAAAGGTAAAGGAACAAGTGTAAGGGTGATGAACATAAGATGAACCTGTAGTGTTGCTATTTTAAAACAATTCAGTGTAAACATAGTAGTTAGTTTTGCAGTCCTATCTGTGGCTATTCTAGTCTAGCTCTTTTTCTTACAGGGCGAAGTAGGAAATATCTTTGGCTTTCTGGGATATCTGGAATCTGTTGCAACTACTCAACTCTGCTGTTGTAAAGCAAAAGCAGTCATAGATGACTTCCAAATGAAGGGCATGGCTGTTGCTAATCAAAGTTTAGTTACAAAAGCAGATAATGAACCATAGTTTGCTGATTTTTTTCATATGGGTATACAGTTGTTTCAGTTCCATTTGTTAAAGGTCTAAAAAGTTAACTCAAAATAGATCAATGTAAACCTAAATATAAAATGGAAAACTTAAACTCTAGAAATAACATAGGACAAAATCTATGGATTTGGTAATGAAAGAAAATTTAAAACTTCTGCTTCGTGAAAGACACTGTAAAAAGAATGAAAAGACAAGCCATAAACTGGCAGAAGATGCAAATTAAAACAACAAAATCCCACTATGCACCCATCAGAGTGGCTAAAATCCAAAATACTACCAATACCAAATGCCAGAAAGGATGTGGAACAACAGGAATGCTCATTCATTGCTGGTGGGAATGCAAAATGGTACAGACACATTATAAGACAGCTTGGTAATTTCTTATATATAAAGCTAAAGCTACTACTTATCATATGCTCCAGCAATTGCTGTCCTTAGTATTTACCCAAATTAAGTGAAAGCTTAGGTTCACACAAAAACCTGCACATGAATGTTTATAGCAGCTTTACTCATAATTGCCAAAACATGGGAGCAAACAAGATGTTCCTCAGTAGGTAACTGGATAAATAAACTGTAGTATAGTAATATAATGGAATATTATTTAGTGGTAAAAAGAAATAAGCTACATATTGGAAAGAAAACGAGGAACCTTAAATGCATCTTATCAAGTAAAAGAAGCTAGTCTGAAAAGGTTACATACTATACGATCCCAACTATACGATATTTTGAAGGACAAAACTATAGAGACAGTGAAAAGATCAGTGGTTGTCAGGGGATAGATATGAATAGCTGGGACACAGGGCATTGTAGGGCTGTGGAACCATACTGTATGACTTTGTAACACTGGATGCATGAGATCATGCATTTGGTAAAACCAATAGAACCATACAACACTGAGTGAACCCTAATGTAAACTATGGACTTTAGTTAATAATAATGTGTCAATATTTGATCCATTAATTGTAACAAACACACCACATTAAATGTAAGATGTTAATAATAGGGAAAACTAGGTGTATGGAAGGAAGGTGATATATAGGAGCTCTGTGTAAAAATTTCTGCATAATTTTTCTATAAACCTAAAAATACTCTGAGAAGTTAAACAATACATAAAAATGAACATATGCCATGATCAAGTGGGATTTATTCCAGGAATGCAGTGGGATGTTTCAATATATGCAAATCAGTCAGTGTGATACACTGCAATAACAAAATGAAGGATAGAAATAATATTATCATCTCAATAGATGCAGAAAAAGCATTAAATTCAACATCCATTTATGATAAAACTGAATAAAGTGGGTATAAGTGGAATGTACTTCAATCAAATGAAAGCCATATATGATGAGCCCACAGCTAACATCATTCTCAGTGGTGAAAAGCCAGCTTTTCCTTTAAGATTAGGAACAAGACAAGAATGCCAACTCTCCCCATTTTTATTCAACATAGTATTGGAAATCTTGCCCACAGCAATTAGGCAAGAAAAAAATAAAAGGCATCCAGACTGGAAAGGAAGAAATAAAACTCACTATTTGCAGATGACATGATAGTATATTTAGAAAACCCCAAAGAGTTCACCAAAAACTGCTAGAATTACTAAATTCAGTCAAGTTGCAGGACACAAAATCAATATGCAAAAACCAGTTGCATTTCTATGCACTAATAATGAGCTTTGAGAAAGAGAAATGAAAACAATCCCACTTACAATTGTATCAAAAATAATAAAATACCTAGGAATTAACTGAACCAAAGAGGTGAAAGACTTGGACACTGAAAAGTATAAGACACTGTGTCTTGCCAATGGGTTTCAGCCCTGGACAAGTTCACTAGGGATTCAGTGAGACTGAAAAAAATGACAATGGAACATTCTTGGGGTGAAGGGGTTTATACCCAGCTTTATTTCCACAGTGGCAGGTCAATCACTAGAATCCCATCCACCTCAGAGCAAGTTTGCATGCAGAAAGCCGGTCTCTGCCTCTGGGCTTCTCTGCCCCCATAGCCATCTCAGTCTCTGTTCTTGATGTTGCCACCACTCCAGCCTCTGCTGTCCTGCAGGCATGCAGCCATGCAGCCACCCAGCAGCCCAGAGCACTGGGTGGAGCTCGTTATATAGAGTCAATAACAACATATTGCCCACACGTGTGTAGTGAGGTAGCCAACCAGGGCCAGGTGAGAATCCTGGCCATAGGAACCTTCACTTTCTCCACACATTGATGAAAGAAACTGAAGTCAAAAATAAGTGGAAAGATAATCTGTGGTCATGGATTGAAAGAATTAATATTGTTAAGATGACCATAATCTATAGATTCAATGCAATCCCTATCAAAATTCCCATGGCATTTTTCACAGAAATAGAACAAACAATCCAAAATTTGTATGGAACTACAAAAGGCCCCAAATAGCCAAAACAGTCTTGAGAAAGAAGAACAAAGCTGGAAGCACAACACAGCCAGATTTCAAACTATATTATAAAGCTATAGTTTTCAAAACAGTATATTATTGACATAAAAACAAACACATAGATCAATGGATCAGAATAGAGCCCAGAAATAAACCCACAAGTGGGGAAAATTGAAGTTCCTATGGACAGGATCCTTCCTCACCTGACCCTAATCTACTTGATGATGTAATTGGCCTACTGCTAGGCTACTGCTTCCACACCTGTAAGCAATAAGCTATTATTCACTGAGTCACTATATAAAGAGCCCTGCCCAGTGCTCTGGGTGGAGGCAGAGATGAAGGAGGATTACAGACCTGCAGACTGTTGGATGCAGATGTAATTCTAGTGTTTTACCTATCACCAGGAGAACAAGCTAGGTAATAAACACGTTTTACCTCCAGAACATCCCATTGTCATCCTTCAGTCTCGCTGAATCCATAGTGAACTTGCCCAGGGCTGAAACCCATTGACAAGCCAATAGGTATAGTTAGCAGGATTCATTGTTGACCAAGGAAAAAGACAGGCTGTCCTTACGGGAGGGGTGCTTCAGTGGGCTGCCCCTGTGAATGGGGAGACAGTTGAGTGTCCCCCAGTGAGCAAGTGGTCTGAGGTGGCTTGCCTCCTAGAGGGCTGGGCCCCAAGTATGGCAGTGACACCTGAGGCAGTAGAGGTGGTCCTTGGTATAATGAAGTCCTATGAGAAACAGAGTGCCCGTGAGGCAGTGGGAACTGTGGGTTGACTGTTTCTCACAATATTAAAGAAGTCTACAGAGAAGAAGAACATGCTCCTGAAAGAGACACAAGAAACGGAAGCATGAGAACACGAGCTGTGAACTGCTGTGGATTCATTGAGGAATGAAATGGCACTGATATGAAAGGAGGCAGCACAAGATCGCTGGCTGTGAGGTGCTGTGGATGAAGTAAAACATTTGTTAAAAAATGAAATGGTGTTGCTGTGAGGTACTGTGGAAGAGGTAAAGGCCATGAAGGAGAAGGACGGACCCCTGCAAAAAGCACAGGAAAAGGCAGTGCAAGAATGTGAGCTGCTGGGTCCAGTGGAGGCGGTAAAAGATTCTTCACAGAATGAGACATCAGTGCTGCCAGGTGCTCTGAAGGAAGCAAAGGCCATGAAGGAGAAGGACATACTCCTGAGGGAAGCACAGGAAGAGGCAGCAAGAGAACGCCAGCTGTGAGGTTTGAGGTGAAGGTAAGAGAGCTGTTGAAGACTGAGCTAGCGTTACTGTGAGGCACTGTAGAAAAGGTAAAGGGTGTAGCAGAAAAGGCACTTGGGGGAGTAGAGAGAAAGGTGCCATCAGCCCGGGAAATGGAACTGAGGAATGACGAAGGGGTGGTGCTGGAGGCACCAACCACTCCTGTATTGAAAGCATGCTCAGTGGTTGTAAAGAAAACAGCAACCAAGTGTTCCTTTGGGAGAGGTGCCGCCTCCTTCCCAGGTCATGGAGTACTCTATGCTCCGCCTTTATACTCAGGCTGAGCTGGTGGATTTGGGTTCCCGGTTTAGGCAGAAGCTCTCGGAGTCAATATCAGCTTGGCTCCTGCATCTGTGGGATTTAGGGATGGATGGAATTGTTCTGTCTGGATCAGAGATGGGAAATATGGCTTCCCTGACAGTTCATCCTGCCTTGAGGCAGCGATTAAAAAATGCACATCAGACCCCAGGAAATCACTTCCTCCTCAATTGGCTTATAGCTGCACTTCATGCTGTGTGGCCCAATCAGGGTGATTTATCATCCTCCCTTGCTAGATGGCAGATGTATGCTGAACTCTAACATGTGTTATGGGAGCTAGGCATGAAAAATGCCATCTGTAGTCCAGAGAATTATGGCTCAGATGAGGAGCCTTTTACTGCAGGGATGAGAAATGTTGTGCTTCAGATGGCTCCCACATCCCTCTTTGGGCCTTTAGCGGCCATTCTTCCTCCTCACTTAGGGCAGCCCATAAATGAGGTTACTCATACAGTAGCAAACTTAGGAGAGGCTGAAACAATGAAAGGAGAGGCTAAAACAATGAAAGCATGGAAAGAAATAAAGTCTGCTACTCAGAGGAAGAATTTAAAGGGCCCTGTGAAGATTATGAGGACCCAGATGTGGGTTGATTTAATATGGGCAGGAGCAGACAGAAGGAAACTAGATGGGAAGTGAAATAGAATCACTGGAGCTGTGGCAACAACTGAACTGGAGCATCAGTTCCAGCCACTGAGAACAAAGAGGCAGAGGCCAGAGACAGAGCCACAAGTCCAGCCTGCGTGTTTGCAAGACTTCCTGTTGGAGAGTGAGCCAACCTCACCTGAACCCATACAGGAAGAGATTGGGGAACACGGTTTGATTGAGGGGAAGGTCAAGGCATCTGCCCTGAGGGACCAGGGGAGGACCGGAGGTCACATATTGAAATATATATCCATTGGTCCCCAGTGAACATACAACGTGTCCTGGCTCTGGTGGACACAGGGGCTGAATGTTCACTGGTTTATGGCAACCCTGAGCGTTTTCCCAGGATCCCCGCTATTATAGATGGATATTGAGATAAGGCTATCAGAGTGAAATAAGCCCAAATCCCTTTGGGAATAGGGCGTCTGTCCCCAAAGGAGTATAGTGTGTGTATCTCTCCCATCCCTGAATATATTTTGGGGATAGGTATCCTGCAGGGTCTCTGGTTGCAGACCACTGCAGGTGAGTTCAGACTGACAGTACATGTGGTGAAGGCAGTTCTGAGGGGACATACTAGGCACCTGCCCATAGCTTTGCCTGCACCTTGGCAGGTGACTAATACCAAACAATACAAATTCCCTGGAGGACATAAAGAAAGTGGAGAAGCCCCCCCGGAACTGGAAAAGGTGGGTATTATAAAACCCACCCATAGTCCTTTTAATTCCCCAGTGTGGCCAGTAAAAAAGATGGATGGCTCATGGTATATGACCATGGATTACAGAGAACTGAATAAAGTCAACCCCCCTATGCATGCTGCCATCCCCTCTATTGCACATCTGATGGATACACTCAGTCATGAACTAGGAACATATCATTATGTGGCAGATCTTGCTAATGCCTTCTTTTCCATTGACATAGAGCAGGAAAGTCAGGAGCAGTTTGCCTTCACATGTGGGAAGTACGGCAATGGACGTTCACCGCCGTCCCACAGGGATACTTCCACAGCCCCACCATCTGTCATGGACTTGTAGCCCAGGGCTTGGCAGCATGGGAGAAACTACCAATGGTGTGGCTGTATCGTTTCTTTGGTCTCATTGGATGGATCCATAGTGAACTTGCCCAGGGCTGAAACCCATTGGCAAGAAAATAATATTCAGTGATGGCAAGGATGTGATTGATGAAAGGGCCCTTTTATTATTAGTTAGAGCCTTTTCATGGAAATAATGTACAATATGCATAAAAGATCATGTATTTTGATTCATTAAATTATATCCAAGGATATATATATTCTGTAAGTGAAAAATCAAATGTTTTAAAGATCTATATATGAAGATGTTTAATAAGTTATTATAATAGCAAAAATTGGATAGTGCCTTTACTAACTAATTAAAATTACAGTTCAACAGTGTGATGTAAATATTATGCAGACATTTTTCATAATATACTTTTTGGGGGAGAAATAGGTTATAGAACTTTGTACATTCTGTGATTCCCATTATATGCTAAAAGATTATGAGTGATTATTTGTTCTCTTTTTCATAGTTTCCAGTTTTTCCCAAATTTTCATCAATACAAGCACATTGTTTTTCAAATCAGAAAATAATTTTTTTAAATTCAGCTTTCTGGAACTGGAATATGAAAGAGATATCTTCTCTGAGGATTTGAGATATGACTGTACCTTGAAGGCTTGTTTAAAAACTCTTAAAATTGTATATTTGAAACCAATATAAGATTGTATATCAACAATACTTCAATAAAAAAAAAACCTCTTAAAAGTCAATTGCAAATCTTTTGCTTATGATATAAAGACAGTACAGGTCCCAGTTTAGAATCATACCGATGGAAGTGTTAAGTCAGTGGGTGGAAGGAACGAAGAGCATGGAGCTCTGTCTGTACTGGGCTGGAGTGGAGGTATTACAAAATTCCCGAGAGTGTAATTGCAAGCAAGGGACATAAACTGTCCACGGTGGTAAAGGTTGCTGCCACTGCTGTCTTACAACATGGATGGCATTCTCTGCAAATTCCCACCATCCACAGGGGAAGGGAATGGTTATCGGAAGACAAGGAATGGAGGAAAGGAACTTTCACTACGGAGCTCCTACAGTTTGCATGGTGATGTGAATTTGGCAGGCATTATCACCATCTAATC
Source organism: Phataginus tricuspis (assembly GCA_029783875.1). Taxonomy (NCBI): domain Eukaryota; kingdom Metazoa; phylum Chordata; class Mammalia; order Pholidota; family Manidae; genus Phataginus; species Phataginus tricuspis. Next base: position 37,891,949 of record JAQQAC010010508.1, read on the forward strand.
CTTAGCACAGTCCTGTGAGATGTGCAATATAGTGTAGCCAGGAACTGACAGGAACCCATGTCTGACTAGCCTGGACAAAAAGGGGATAGAATGGCTCTGTTATCCAGAAAAGACAGCTTGATGGTGGCCTCATAGGATAAGGTCATGAATCTTTGGCAGGTTACGTTGCCCAAATATGGCTGCAAACAGTGTTTCCCTCCCACATGCCTTCCCAACAATGTGACTTTGACACTCCCCCTATCAAGAAATGGGGTCTGTGTTCTCTCTTCTTGAGTTTGGGTGTGTTTATGACAATGACAGAGGTTATGCTATGTGACTTGAGAGGCTAGGTGATACAGATTCTGCCTGGGTTTTTTGTGACACTCACTTTGGGAACTCAGCTAGGAGACAGCCTAATCCACATGGAGAGCCACGTGCAGGTATTCCAGCATCAACCACCAGACACGTGTGTAAGGAGGACTCCATCCTGCCATCATCTGGGCACAACCACAGGAACCACCCTGAACAAGAGCCACCCCTCTGAGCCCAGTCAAGCCCAGAACCATGAGAATGATAATGAAATTATGGTTGTTATTTTAAGGTACTAATTTTTGAGGTGACTTGTCACACAGAACCAATCTTTTTCTTCCAGTGTCCAAATAAAATATCAGGTGAAAGCTAGTCTCCTGAGTCATATGCCCACCTCTGGATACTCACTGTGGCCCAAGGAACAGAGTTCTTTGGCCTAGGTTGCCATCTGCACATTGTCCCTTTCCCCTCTTAATGGCATCCCAATTTTATTTGGGCTGACAATGTGCCCAGTCTCTTTTATAGGTAGGCATGACTATGTGGTTAAATTCTGGCCTATGAACAAAAACAGACCCACAGACCAGTGGAACAGAATAGAAAATCCAAACATTAACCCAAACACCTACAGTCAATTAATATTTGATAAAGGAGCCCTGGATATACAATGGGGAGATGACAGCCTCTTCAGCAGCTGGTGTTGGAAAAACTGGACAGCTACATGTAAGAGAATGAAACTGGACTACTGTCTAACCCC
>JAQQAC010010508.1:37893390-37991203 GCA_029783875.1 Phataginus tricuspis
AAAAAAAAAAAACAGATGCAAAAGATCAAAAAAAAAAATTCTGGCCTATGAGATGTAAGCAGAGATATGTGTAGTTCTTTACGGACAGATCCTGTATTTTTTTCCTACAATCCTGCGTGGTCTTCTACTGCTACAACAAATTGCTGTGGATTTAGTATCTTTAAACAAGACAAATAGATTCTCTTTCGGGAAGAAGTCTTCAGGTAAGTAGTCCAACGGTAATTCAAGGCTTCTTCAGAGTCATCAAGAAACAGGATCCTTTTATCTTTGTTTCTGTCCTCAAATTCTCCTCATGGTTGAGTATGGCTCTTGAAGCTCCCTCTATCATGTGCGCCTGTGTGTCTTTTTTCTCCTTCATCACTCCATGTGGAGTCTTCAGAAACTGGGGACTTACAGTTGGAGAGGATGGCCTTTGCGGACCAAGGAGAATGTCCTTTGACCAAGGACACTAGTGGTGGAGCTATGTTTGTGACGTAGAACTTCCCAGCTCCTAAGCCTATTCTCTTTTCTAGATTATTGTTCTTAGTTTTTCTCTTCCTCCCTATAACAGAATCTTATACCCATGTCCTTTGTCATGAAACTCTGTAGTGCCTCTTGATGGAGTACGCAGAGTGAATATCCTGCCCTGTTGACTTTGAGCTTGCCCATAAAACTTGTGTTAAGGAAATGTGAGTAGATATGACCCGGGCAGAGTCTTTGAATGTGTGTGCACATCTTGGTTTGGTCTCTTGAACTTTGTGCAATCTTCCAGGAGAAAAACATGCCCCAGGTAGCTGCTAGTTCAAGGAGGAGATATGCGGAACAGACCTGAACCCAAACCTCAACCTGGAGTCAAGCTCAGTTGACCTGAAGAAAGTCCATCAGGGTCATAGTTGAACTGCAGACCCATGAATGAGAAATATACGCTCATTTATACAAGGCAGAGTGTTGGGGATTATTTGTTACAGAACATTATGATAGCAAAAGACTGATACACCCTCCAGGCTACTCAACTCAGGAGAAAGAGTTAGCAATGCTATTTGTCACTCTTTCTGTTGAAAATGACAAGAAGCCAACTCATATCAGTAGGAAAAGGGAATGTACTGGCTCACATTTCTGAAAAGCCCTGGGGTTGATCTGGCATCTTGTGTCCCTGATTCCAGAACCCAAATGACATTACAGAGCTCTGTTTCTTTCTACCTATCCCTTGTTTCTGCTTCTTTTTGAATATTGACATTATTCTTTGTTATGGCAATGGCTTCTTCCATGCTGCTGGGAAAGATGGCAGTAAGCAGCTCTGGCTTATGATGTCCCTACTAGAAATTCTGGAGGATGGGTGAACTTTCTACTGAGGCCTGGCCAGCCAAGATGCTCCATGCCCCTGGCTGTGAGATTGGATCAGAGATGGTCAGATAATGTCATCATTCTTCCCTAGAATTTTCATGCTGGAATCGGGAAAAGTGATCCCTCCTATAGTGTAGGGTTTGGATAGTCTAATTCCCCAGGAATAGGGGAGGGGGACTTATTCCTCAAAAGAAGGGATGCTGGTCCAAGCACGCATGAGCATGAAAGAGATGCAAGTTAAGATTGAGAAAGAGCCTGGGCTACCTCAGTCAGAACATTTAGAATCTTAAAGACCTAAAGAGATTATTCATTCTTTATTCATTTGAAGCTCTTTGGTTGATTAAGAATAGCTATCAAATATTCATTTGTGTGTGTGTGTATTACACATTTGTTCAATCCTCACTCACAGAGATTATCCCTATTTTATAGACAAAAATATGAGGCTTAGAGGATGGAAGAAATTACCTTGCTCGAGGTCACAAAGAATAGAAGTGGCTATGCTGTGGTTTGAATTCAAATCTATCTGCGAAGCTCGTGCTTTTCCACCCCAATGTATCGCCCCATGATCTGGCATTGTTCCTAGGGCCACAATTGGGTAAAACTGCAATAAGGGCTCAGGCAATCGGCCCCTGCCCTCCGACGGTGAAGCTGCTCCCCCCGTCCCTTTCTTTTGGCATATGCTGTACTGGACAAGATGCCCTGGTGCTGGTGGGTGATTTCTCAGTGTGGTCATCTTGGCAGCACCCTGAGCTCTAACTTGCTCATGGTCTCCATCAAAACTGTGCCGACTCTCCCACCTATAAGGCCCTTGGTCTCTAACAGAGATGAACCCAATCGAGTATTCACAAGAGAGGCCCCTAGGCAACACTGTCCCATTTGTACTTGACAAAAACCTTCAGGGCCTTTCTTCTAAAGAAGGGCTCCTGGTGGAACAAATCACTGGGAAAACTGGGAACTTAAAACGATAGAAGTTTATCCTTCCACAATTCTGGCTGCCAAAAGTCCAGATTAAAGGTATCAGCAGGATTGGCTCCTTTTGGGGACTCTGAGGAGAATTCCATGCCCTCTCTTTGCTTCTAGCATTGCCCGCTTTCTTGAGCATTTTCTTTGGTTCGTAGCTGCATAACTCCACTCTCTGACCCCCCATCTGCACACGTGTGTGTGTCTGTGTCTCAAATTTCCCTTTCCTCTCTTATAAGAACATCAGTCATTGGATTAGGGCTTACCTTAAATCCAAGCTGATCTTATTTCGAGATCCTTATCTTAATTACACCTGCAAAGATCCTACTTCCAAATAAGTTCCTATCCACAGGTATGGTGTGTGGGGTGGTTAGGACTTGGATATATCTTTTGGTGAGACACAGCTCAACCTACTAAACAGGGTATTTTGGGGCCCCACAAGTCACATCCTTAGATGTTACCCTCCTCTCACTCCCCACCAAGTGCAGAGTCCTGTGTTATATTTGATATCTCACCAATTTTCCTGGGAAAACAGCTTTTTGTGTCTTTACAGCTAGCTATCTTTAATCTTTACAGCCACATAAAAAGGAAAATATTTGCGATCTGTAGACTTATGCTCATTTATTACTAAGGATACTTAACAAAAGTCATAAAACAAAAGAAAAAGCTGTAGGATGACCAATTTCTGGTCTTCCAAGGGTTGAGTTGTACCCAAGACAGGGAGGTGTTGCAAAACAATGGGGTGGGGGAGGTTCTCTAGTTGGGGGAGTGCAGAGATGGCTTCCCAGGACACCTGTGCGGCCCTGCAGTCTGTGCTTTAGGACTCTTTCAGGGCAAGGAGGCATCTGAGGCATCGTGAAACCCTAGAGTCCTGAAGGGGCTTTGCTTAGTTTTTTGTCTGTTCTTGGATACCCCAAGTCCTTTCAAAAGAGAAGTGGTGTGCAATCACACAAATAAGCAAATAAAGGAAGAAACTTTCTGTTTTTCTCCCTGGGAGTTCCCGTCGGCAGAGGTGTTGTCTTGCCTAACCAGGCTCCAAAGCTTTGCCAAAGCCTGCCTCTGGTGGCTATTTCTCTGGGCTCATCCTCAACTCCAAACACCTGTACTTTAATTTTGAGCACCTTTAATCATCTGGCTTCTTAAACCACCCCCTCATAACTTCCCAGCCTGCCTTCTATCAAGCAAACTTCTTTCCTCTCTTCTGGCTTCCCTTCTTACCTACACTGGGCACATGACCTTCTCCTCAACCCCACTTTATCGATGAAGAAACAGGTTTGCAGAGGTGAAATAACTTACCCCATGTCTATATAACTCGGGCAGTGGCTAAGCCAAGGTCCCTGCATTGCAATTCAGTGGCCTTTCCCCCAGGATGTCTGGTCCCTGATCTGCAGCACTGGTTCACAGGCACTGGTTCTTGGAACTCCTTTGGTTTGGGGAGAACATCCTGGGGTACCCCACACTTACTTGCATGGCTGACTCCCGAATTACTGGAGTACTACCAAAGTGGCGAGCAGCACTTTGTGACCCCAGGTCAGGACTTGTCCAGACGGTGGGGAGGGAAGTATTGAAGGTGAGGATGCACACCAGGTAAGACCTCCAGGCTGCTAGCAAGTTCTATTTCTAGGCATTGTGCAAAAAGCACTTTATCCATTTTATCAGCCCATTATCCAGGAAGTGTGGCTCTAAGAAGATACGTGATCTAGCACCTATAGGACTGAAATGTGATTCATAGATAAGTCTGTCACCAAAGCCAGGCTGGCAGTAAGAACTCACAGGGCTGCTGCGGGCACCTCACAGAGGACGTGAGGTCTGGTGCCTGGCCCTGCTCTTCACTGCCTAGCTCATTTATTCTTAAATGATATGCTGTAAACCACCCCTGGGCTGAAGGGAGATGGACTTCTGTAGAAGCCACAGGACGCACAGCCACAATTGTCAGAACACAACCCCATTACTTTCTGAAGAACTGGTACCACTACTTTACAGTGAGTGGGGTTGCCGAGCCCACACCTGGAAGAGCCTCAGAATTGCCGGAGGTATTTAAAAAAGTACATCTTATCCAGGTCCCACTCCAGCTTGGAGATGAGACCTGCTTTTCCAAGCCACTGCTCAGGAAGGTGCTGCCTAACAGGTGAGGAGTTGCACGGCATTCCATGCCAGCCCAGTGAGGCTGGGGTCCCCTCACCACCTGATGGAGAGAAGAGCTGAGTAGCAGCCAGTGGTCATGAGAGGGAATGTGACAGAGGGGGACAGGCAGAGCCCTCCAGGACAGAGAGCCCTGGGTTGGACCCCTTCACATCCCCTGAGCCTTAATTTCCTCATTTGAATAATAGGTACAGTAATCCCCATTACACAGCAATGAGGTATAGTCCCCACCCCAAAGCACTGTGAGATTTTATCAGCCCATTATCCAGGAAGTGCGGCTCTCAGAAGATACGTGATCCAGCACCTACAGGACTGAAGTGGGATCCACAGGTAAGTCTGTCACTGAAGCCAGGTGGGACTGTCTGCCTCTTGCCCCAGTGGAGTGTGGAGAATGGTAAGCCAAACACTTCTAGATAAAATCTCTAGTAAAAAGAAGTGATGAAGAGAGACTGGAACAGAGTAAAGTAGTTCAAGAACCCAGGTTACCAAAGGTTTAAGTAACAAATGCACTTTTAATTGACCTATAGATAGAACTACTCAGCGAAGATCAGTAGCTACTTCAGCCCCTAATGTGTTAGAGCCATATCGTGGACAGTCTTGAAGAACTGGGTTAACTGGTTATTTTCATTATTTAATTTCATCCACAGTATTAGAAAAACAAGGCATTATATCAGTTTAGATGAGTTGTGTGGCTGGCAGCTGAATCTAGTCCCTTATATTCCATATTTTTTCTTTAGGTCTTCTACTTTGTTGATGTAAGCTTTCATGGCATCTTCCTTGGAAGTCCCTGTGAGGAATCAACAGGATTATCTGTCAGAGAGGCAGCATGGTAGAAAAACAGCAGACTTCAGAGCCCCAGACAGCTTCAGTTTAATGCTCTGGGCTCAGTTTTTCACCTATGAAGTGGGGGTTCCACTACCTCTGCTTCCCAAACCCGGCCAGGATTTGACTTGAAGTGCTCCACAGCCTGTCCATAGTGAATGCTCTAGGAAGCTTCGGGTGTGTGCAGCTGTCCTGAGGCCCTTCCCTGGCCTCTGGCCATGTGAGTCCCCCACTGTCCGCAGGAAGTGGTCACCTGAGCCTCAAGAGGAAGGCTGGGCACCCCAGATAGGCAGGAAATCCTAACATGGGGAGCCTAGGTGACTTCTCCAGTCCTAACTGACTTTCACCATTGACTCTGACCTGTCAAGTGTTTCTCTGTTGGGCTTTTATCTCCCAGAGCTGTTAAGTTGACACTGAAAAAGCAAAGCCAGGAATCCTCTTCTCCCCAGAGGGAAGCTATGAGAAAAGTTTCAAGCAACTCTGAGAAAAAGCATCTGGTTCCTGGAGGGGAATAAGGCAAATTTTTGCCTTCTTGCTGCAATACAAAAGATACCGCCTCTATCCCTCAGAGACAATAACACCCAACTTTCTGGATTCCATGGTGCAGGGGAGATACACACTGGGAACCAGAGTGTGCTCTGTAGCCTGGGAGAGTACACGGGCCTGAGGATGGTGTGGAAATACCCAGGGAAACAGACAGACAGGCATTCCTGTTCCAGTTACTTGCAAATCCTAGGAGTATATTGATTCTATTCTGGCCCTCTTTGAATTCAAGGGTTTCTCATTTGCAGGAAGACAGAGGGCTTATTCAGAAACTAGCTAGTGAGAGACAAAAGCTGGCAGGCACTTTACTGCCAACTTTTGGGCCTTGCTGCCACAGGTGGCACGTGATTAAGTTGGAGCCAGGATATTTCTTGGCTGCTATTGCCTACCTAGCATATAATAGCTCCATTCACTGGGCCAGCAGCTTGCCATGCATTACCTCATTCCTTCCTTTTACTGGCCCTCCTGACTGGAAGGGACCTGAGGAGGGCTGCTTGGATGAGGGGGTCCCTGCCTGGCCTAGCTGGGAAAGGTATGGGCAGGAAACCACCCCTTATTATGAATACATATAAAGCCCATGCCAACCATATCACTTCCCAATCTGTTTTTCAGTGGCCTGGTCCCTAGTCCATCCTCTCCAGAGATGGTGCTTGTGGAAAAGCCATAAATGGGATTAGGAGAAAAAGTAGGTGACTGAGTTTTTTTCTATTCTGGCACAGGTCAAGCTAGTTTCCAGTATGTGCTCATCCACTTTGTCTTCTCTCCCCACCTCTTAATATGGTCCATCAGGAAGAGTACTTTATTACTGGGCTTCACAAACCAGGGAAAAGGATTAGAACAATTACCTTTCAGTGCATTCCAGGCATCCCACTTGGCTTTGCCTCTGAGGTCCAACAGCCCAGGCCGCTCTTACACAAGGGAAGGAAAGACATTAGATCTGCTGCAATTCTAATGTACGACTTTATTAACTTTTTTTGCCATGAAAGTCATCTTTTATTACATCTATTCCTTCTAGGCTCTGTTATAGAGTTAAATGGGACTAGCACAGTGAGTTCTGCCATTAGAAACCCAGATGCACAGAAATCTAAACTTAAAATCTAGAGAAAATAGGAGGAAAAGTGTTTTTTTCTCCTCCTAGCCTCACAAGTAACTCCAAAATGTCTCCTTTTAAAAACTGCTTACATTAAAAAAACAGTAAGTACTACATCCATTCACACGGCTTAATTTTAAATACTACAAAAGTGGATACTATTAAGTTCTGCTCTCATCCCTGTTTTACCCACTCAATTTCTCTCCCTCATATATTAGTTACCAGTTTCCTGGGTGTCCTTTTCTTTGAACTCTGTTCATACTCTTGCCCCATTTTTCTACCAAATTGTTAATCTGTTTCTTGTTGATTTGTAAGAGTTTTTCCCCTGAGGGCAAGGACTCTTCAAGGGCAAGGTATTCATAAAATACCCGGATTTTATGCTTACAGACCTGTCATCAGTTGCACTTGGGAAACACACTCACTACCTTCCTGTCAACCTGTTTCACTGCCAGGCTGAGAACAAAGCCCAGGAGAGCAACTGCGGCCCTCAGAACCTGGACTGCTGTGTCTGAGAACATTATGTCTCTCCACGTGCTCTCAGGAAGCATTCCCAGGGATACCTGAGAGAAACTGCACCTGCAGAGTCGTTATCAGAGCCCTAAGACAGCACACCCCGACAGTATGATGATGGAAACAAACATTTGCACTGTCCAGCTCAGGAAACTCTTGCCACCTGGGACAACTAAGCACCTAAAATGTGGCTTGTGTGACTGAGAACTAACTTTTGATTTTATTTTAACTACTTTCAGCTTAAATTTAAATAGCCACACATGACTAGTAGCTACCATACTGGACAGTGTCGCCCTAGAGTGAGATGATACTTCCCTGATCAGGAACTGACAGATTCCCAAGCCAGTCTACCTAGACTCATGGGGAAGAGGGTGGAGGCCAGTCTCTGTGAAATCTGTATGGCAGGATTTCAGACAAGCATCTTAGGCAGACAAGCATCTTAGCCCCTCTGGTCTCCCCCACTTTATTTCTCCTTTTCCTCCCTGGAAGTATACATACAGTTTATAAACCAAAAAAAAAACCTCACCTTCACCACAAGACCTTTCTCAACCAAGCTCTCCCTGTGAACTCTGACTGGGCATTGCCCATGATCCTTAATTCTGGGCACTACTTCCTGCATCCAGCTGGCTGGCAGCCAGTCTACCTGCTTCCACCCTTTGCTCCAATTGCTGTGGAATTGGGAGCCATGCTCACACTCTTGAACAGAGGTGGGGTGACATCCTTCTACGCTGTCATGGACATCACCTCTGAGTCCCTGCAGAGACTGTACAGTGCTGTTGTCTCAGTATAAGCACCCAAGTTTCCGGGATTTAGGGGCAGAATGAAAACTGTCCAAGGCAGGAATGACAGTATTACAGAATATTAGTCCAAACCATGGCCTCAAAATCTGAACCAAGATTTTTTGACAGGGGACAAATGGTTTTATCAGGAACTGTTGTTAGCAAAAATGCTTCTGACCTGCTCCAGGAAGCCAGCTGTTTCTTTGCTCCTGACATCAAACTTGGCCCCACTGCTGAGGGCTGACTTTGATCCTGCCTTTCGGACATAAGCAGTATAGTTCAACAAAGCTACTACTAAGCTGAGAACACGGAGCAAGTCTCTTCCAAAGAGGGTCTTTGCTTCCTCTCAAGTAGATGGGAAACGCTGGTGATAACCAGTAAAGTCTTTCCAATTTGAATTCAGGATTTGAATTTTGCTACCTGAGACACCAAGAAACCAAAACAGTGCAGTCTGTGTGAACCCCATCCAGGAAGATGATCTCTGGGGAGCCTCTACAAGCTTGAACACCAGGAATGCCACGAGCCACCCCCATGTCCTGCTTGCAGAGTAGGGAGTAGGGCCTCAGGTGGTTTTGTGAGTGGGGTTCCCACAGTGGAAGAGTTTCAGCGCTGGTCAAGTGTGCTGAGCCTGCTCTGATGAGTAGGCCCTCCCAACCTCATCTCAGCCTACCTGTATTTATGTCACCCACAGTTGCTTGCTTGTAGTGGCCGTAAATGAACAGCATCTCATCATCTGCTGGCTTGGTCTTGAGGTTCTTAACATCCTCAGCAGCTTTGTCAAACTCAGCCTAAAAGCCAGGGAGAGGAGAGGCCTGAACTGACTCCACAGTGGGGATGGAGGAGCTGAAAGGCAGCATTCCTCCTGCAGTGCAGGTGTGAAAGGAAGAGCAGTGCGTCTCCCCCCCATTTTCCCCAACAGGGCAGCTAGAAAGACTCAGCAGAACAAGGAGGGGAAGCACATGGGCTCACTCATTTGATGAAAAGCTATGCATTGGGTGCTCTCTCCACACCAGGTATCAGGTGCTGGAAATACAGAAGTGAAGGAGGCAGGCTAGGGCTGCCTGTAGTGGCATGTATTTCATGGGAAAAGCAGCGTGGCCAATGGCCAGGCCATGATCAGACAAGGCTGGGGGCCCAGCAAAGCCCTGATTTGTGCGGAGGGCTGGCACAGCTTGTTTGAAACAGATGAGACGGGGCAGGCTTGAGTGCAGCGATGTCAGCGGCCAGAGTCCGATGGCCCCCACTCCCTGGGGCCGGGCCGTCCAGGGCCAAACTCTATTCCACTGATCTAACAAGAGACAGGTGAGCTGAGCCAGAGGTCGCCCCACACAACTCAGTCTCAGAGGAGCGTGCACATTGGAAGGTGGTTAAAGCCTCTGGGTCCTATCCCCAGGCCGTGACTTACCCTTTCCCGCACTCCCAACACTAGGCCCCTACTTCCCTTGACCTCTAAGCTCTCAGCCACCGCCTCTCTGCTTCCCCACTCTGCAGGGCGCCCTAATTCTGGCCTGTCCTTCCGGATGAGGCGTCGGTCCCCTTGCTCCTTCAATCCATGCAACCCTCTACCTCCCATCTTTCAATAGGGACAGGACCCTCACCTCCGATCACTATTCGGGCTTCACCGTGATGTTCACCCCGTGGGTAACTTTCCAGCAGTTGCAGGGTGGGTAGCGGGGATGGGAGTCCCAAATGGAAAGTTCGCTCACAAGGGTCTTTCTGAACTGTCAGGGCTGGGCAGGAGTCCAGAAGAGGCAGTGGAGCAGGGAGGAGAAAGACCCTGCGGGGTCCTGCCTGCCGGATAATCCCCGCATCGGGCTTCAGCCCCGCTGCACTTTCGTAGCCAGGCTGGGTACGCGTTATACCTGAGACATGCTGCTGGCGTTGCAAGGAATCCCACGAGGCCACCAAGGCAGCGAGGAACAGGAAGAAGTAGTACAAGACGAGACTGGAAGCACCTTCACAGGCGCAGCCGCAGGCCTTCCTAACTCAGCGTGGGCGAGCGACCAGCAGCCAATCAGAAGCCGCTCTCCTCTGGGGGCGAGCCTAGCCTCTGGGGCGCGGTGAGATTGGCCGGAGCCCGGGTGGGATCGCTCGCGCACGCGCAGCAAGGAGACGAAGGGGACGCCGGGAGCAGGTGGGCGCCGCGTAAGTAGGGCTCACTTGGTTGTGAGGGCGGGTAGGGCTGGGTTGTTCCGGGGTTAGTCCCGGCCACTGTGGGAGAGGCTCGCGAGGCTAAGGAGACGGGTGTGGAGGGAAGCTAAAGAGGAAAGGCTTTTAGGTTTGTTTCATTAAATCGTGTGCGCGGCGTGAGGCCGGTAGTTGCGCCTCTGGACAAGCATCTCCCAGGCCATATGGGGAGCGCGAATTGTCCCCGCTCCTCTCAGGGGTATAGGGGGAACCCTCTAGGGATGGTCTCTGGAGAACTGCGCGATGTCAGGAAGTCCGACCTGTCCCCCAGAAAGGCGAGGCCAAGGCCTCTTTCCTTGACCTGCCTCTGAGTTCTGGGGCCCGCCCGTAGTTTTGGTTTGCAGTCTTGTATTGCGAATTTTTGTTAATGGTGAAGTTCCTAATCTGGTCCATTAACGGCAGGGCAGTGCCTTAATTGTTTTGGCTTATAAACTTGGCCTGGACCAGGTGTCTAGCAAACATTCGATAGTGAAGAACTCTTTCATGTTAACTTGCACTGTTCTAGATCTTGGGTATACAACAGTGAACAAAATAGATAACTGCATTTCTGGAACTTATATGGGGATAAGAGTTAATACGGTAAATGGAAAGTTTGTTAGGGGTTGGGGAGTTGGAAATTTACAGTTTTATGTGTGGGGGTGTGGAGGGTTATGGGAAGACAACATTTGAGAAAGCCCCTCAAGGAGAGGATTCTAGGCAAAAAAAGTGTAAGGGTGTGAGCAGAGAGAGTGAGGGGGAGAGGATGGAGAGTTAAGGGGGGGCAGGCTGGCCAGGTGACGAAGAGCTTTGCTTTTATAGGGACTTTGGTGTTTATTCTGAGTGAGAAGGGAAGTCAGAGGAGAGGCTTTTGAACAGAGAATGATGCGGGGCTGGGAGCATTCTTTACAAGGTAGTACAGAAGCTGATGTTTCCAAGGGAGTAGAAAGGAACATTACAGGTGGATGGGAGTTTTGGAGCGTGATGCCTAAAACACTGAAGAGAGAATTTTCTGGCAGTGGGTTACACAAGCTGAGTGAAGGTGGGAAATTGATGGAGAAAGTTCTCTAGAGATCTTTAAAAAAGATCATTCCTCTCCAATTCCTATTTTGTCACAAGAGGAGTGGACTACAAATCTCCACCTTCCCCACATGTACAATTTACAGCTGTAGGGGTTCAAAAAGAAAGGACAGGTGGAAGCTTTCAGACATAACTTCCTAACTTAAGGTAGGTCAGGCTTTATAAAACCTTTGGGAACAAGTGGAGATGAAATAGCAGGGAGCAAATCTGGAGTCTTTCGTCTATAAATTTGTTTGATAAAGTAAAGCCAAACAAATTAACAGAAATCTTGGAGTTAAATTTGGGGAAATTACATTTGACTTGTAAGAAATTGTCTTGTTGATGGGTTTTAGCCCCGGACAAGCTCACTAGGGATTCAGTGAGACTGAAAAATGACAATGGAATGTTCTTGGGGTGAAGGGGTTTATATCCAACTTTATTTCCATGGTGGCTGGTCAATCACTAGAATCCCATCCACTCAGAGCAAGTTTGTATGCAGCAAGCTGGTCTCGGCCTCTGGGCCTCTCTGCCCCCGCTGCTGTCTGTCTCTGTCCTCGGTGCTGCCACCACTCCAGCCTCAGCTCTCCTGCAGTCTTGCAGCCCTGCAGCCGTGCAGCAGCCCAGAGCACTGGACGGAGGCTCTTTATGTAGAATCAGTAACAACGTATTGCCCAAATGTGTGTAGTGAGCAAGCCAACCAGGGCCAGTTGAGAATCCTGGCCATAGGAACCTTCACTTTCTCCACAGAAATGTAGGTTCCTTGGAGCTAGATGGTATTATGCTCAGTGAAATAAGCCAGACAGAGAAGATAAGTACCAAATGACTTCACTCATTTGTGGAGTATAAATACAAAGCAAAACTGAAGGAACAAAATAGCAGACTCACAGACTCCATGAAGGGACTAATGGTTACTGTGGATAAAATGAAGGCTCCTGTGGCCAGGATTCTCAACCTGGCTCTGGTTGGCTAGCCCACTACACATGTGTGGGTAAAGAGCTCCGCCAGTGCTCTGTGGGACATGGTGGCCCCGCTGCAAGGCTGCAGAACAGCAGAGCAGAGGCTGGAGTGGTGGCAGCACAGAGGACAGAGGCCTAGAGGACGGTTGTGTGGGCAGAGAGGCCCAGAGGCAGAGATGGACTTGCGGCATGCAGACTCGTTCTGAGTGAATGGGATTTTAGTGATTGACCTGCCACCGTGGGAATAAAGTTGGGTATAACCCTTTCACCCCAAGAATGTACTACTGTCATTTCTTTGGTCACATTGAATCCATAGTGAACTTGTCTGGGGCTGAAACCCATTGGCAAGACAGTTACTAAAGGGGAGGGGTTGAGAAGTGTGGATGGAGGGGAGGGAGAAGGAGATTAAGGGGCACTATAATTTTCAGTCACAATACAGGTAGGTCACGGGGAAGGCCGTATGGTATGGAGAAGACAAGTAATGACTCTATAGCATTTTACTACACTGATGGACAGTGACTGCAATGGGGGGCATGAGGACTTGATAATATGGGTGAATGTTGAAACCACTTCATGTGAAAGAAACCTTTGTAAGATTGTATATCAATAATTCTTTAATATAAAAAAATGTAGGATTCTTCCAAAATGGCAATTCAGATGTGTTTTTTTTTTACCCTCTGAGGCCCAGATGAAGCCTGGATTCATTTGTGCTCCATCATTTGGTGTTTATAGCTTCCTTGATGGAAATTCAGATTATTGCCTGTGTGTGTCAAATTTGCAGTCAAATGAATCTTTCAGTCAGTAGGTTTTAACATTAGGTTATTATGTTTGGCACATTTGAAAAGATTAGGTACCTCTGATAGTGTAATTTTCTTTGTATTTCTCAAAGGTTGGTTGGTGTGATTGGGTTTTGACTGGAGTTAAACACTGCATGCGTACTCGCTCTGAGTGAATGGGATTTTAGTGATTGACCTGCCACCGTGGAAATAAAGTTGGGTATAACCCTTTGACCCCAAGAATGTTCTACTGTCATTTTGTCGGTCACACTGAATCCATAGTGAACTTGTACGGGACTGAAACCCATTGGCAAGACAAGGGCTTAAGGCAGCATTCCCATAGGTGGAGACTACCAAAAATGGGTCACTGGGAAGTGAGGCAAGGAAGCAGGAAGTAGGCCAAAGAGCATGCCTTCAGCTACTTTGAAAACTGGCTTATAGTGGCCCTGTAACGAGGAAAAAATATCTTTTTCCTCCTTGTCAAGATCATTTAGTACCCTGCTCCCTGGTACCCATAATCCTTACCAGTTCCATACTGCAGTTGCTTTAAGCAACTTTTGTAGACTCACCTGGGCATAAAAGCACCATGGAGTTCCAAACAAGCAACCGACAATCAACCCCACTATCTGGAGACTGCCAAGTTAATTTAAAACCCTAGCCTTGCTTTCTTCAGTGACTCCAGAGGCATGTCTCCAGCAAAGCTGGGAGGAGACTGGTGTGTTTTAAAGGGAAGGAGGCACTTAAGAAATGCTTGTAGGATAGGAATGGGAAGAGGTGGGCAGTGTTGGGGGCCTTTGTTTTGTGAAAGCTGGGAAAAGTAAGAGCTAAAGGGGTGGAATAAGAAGATTACTCCTGTTGCTATATGTGGTATGAATTGAGGGGGCCAAAATGGTAGTGGGAAGACCAACTGGGAGGCTTTTCCATTATTCCAAGAAAGAGACAATGGCGACTTGGACTAAGGTGGCAGTAATGGAGGAGAGAAATGGGGAAATTCAAGGTATATTCTGGGGAAAGAGTTGATAAGATTTGCTAGTGGACTAGCTAGAGGGTAAGGGAAAGGAGAAATCCTTTGCTGATGGCTTGAGCAACTCAGTGGGTGGTTGTGTAATTACTGAGATGGGGAACTCTAGGTTGGGCGTATGGGTCAGATTTAAACTGCCAAGGCCAGTTTGGAATATGTTACTTGTTAAATGGCGGTGATACCTAAGTTAGAGTAGTTAAATAGCCAACTTAATGTATGAGTTTTGAATTCAGGGCTGAAAATATGTTTTAGAGAGTGGTCAGTATACAGATGACAAAGCCACGGATGGGAAAGAGATGGAAGAGATCATCTGGGGGAGTGTATAGGGAGAGAAGAGATGAGGTGAAGGGCTGAATCTGGAGGAGCACTAATATTTCTAGGTCTCAAAGAGGAGTGGAGCCCAGAAAAGATTTAGAAAAGGACCTGTAAAGTAAGAGACAGCTAGAGAGTCCACCTGGTGTCACCGAGGCTGAAAAGAATGAGCAAAATCTTTAACCATGTCGAGTGTATCTGAGAAGTTAAGATTGTCTTTCATTGACATGATATGAAGATAAGGTGTTTTCAACCTGATATGAAGATAAGGACAGACATGTCCAGTGGATCTGACCTCATGTTCTTTCAACTAAGGGGTGGGTGCAAAGTTTAATTTCAAGTAGATTGAAGAGAGAGTGGGAGGTGAGGGATAGGATCAGGCATATGTAGAGGGCAATATCTTAATTTTTCTGGAGTGTAAACACACTGGCCCTCTGCTTGGGGGAGACTGTCTTCTAAGGCTGTAGGCTATGCAGACATCCTAGAAGAATCAGTCCAGAACAAAGGCCACCAGTGCTCTGCTCTCAAGATGTGCAGAAACTCAGACTCAAGGAGAATTGCTTCCCACTAAGAGCCACTCCTCATTTCTACACCAGGTTCTTGTGAATAGTTCTAGGAGTTTGCCAATCTGTCTGCCACTCATATTAATTGGACTGATGGGGGCTGGGACTAAATTGGTTCTGTTAGTCTCAGCATTCAATTAGGGCTGTTCTCAGCAAGACTCCAACCAGCAGGACAGGCCAACCTACTGTGTTGACCTGAAGCATGCCCCCAGGGTCCTGATCCCAGCCAGATGAACAAATCCCCAAAACCAGCCATGGCCTTTAGAAAACTAGGGGCCTTTCTTTTGGGTTTCCATTGAGACCTTCCTTCTTGGTCTGAGGTATCATTCAGATGCACCAGCATGTATTAACTAACACACAGATTCCACCCTGAGGCCCGAGGAAACCTAGAGCATTTCTGTAATAACAACCCTGGCCGGTGAGTTGACCTTGACCTGAATGCAGGGCAAGGTGGTGTTACTCATCACTTTAGCTAAAGTTAGGAACAGGTTTCCTACACCTCTTCTAATTCAGAAGACTCATTGTAGGGAAAGCTGCCCGTAGGGTGTGCTTAAGATACTGAGTCACATAAGCCTGGAAGCTCCCCCGAGTAACCAAGGGCAGTTTTGGAGAGATTGCTACCATTGGTCTGGTTGTTGTTGTCTGACAGTTTGCTTATGGTGTTTTCTGAAACATCTGCAGTTCTAAGATGCAAATAACAGTGTTGTCGTGGAGGGGCGGGGGGCAGTTAATACTGGCTTCTACAAAAGAATCACAGACCTGGGATGTACATGGTGTCCTTAGAAAGATGTTACTTTACAATTTACATCTGGGACATACATGGTTCCAAGGGCACAGGTTGTCAGGGCCTCCAGTGTGACCTTTGGCTAGCTGTTTGGCATTAGGGTTTTCACTTGAGTTCACAGCACTGCATTTAGAACTTGTTTTGGAGGGTAGTTGTTCTGGTCTGTCTCGTTTCCGTGAACCAGCTGAGAGGCCTTTGTGTGTCTCACAGAGTGCGGGAGGGATGGCTGTGGGATTGGTGGAGAAGACATCTGGAGGTGTGGGCCGATGTTTTGCATGAGTGGTGCAGGAGCTGGGTTATATGTTTCTGATTGGCTTATTGGTGATCATATCATTGGCAGAGCCATCTGGCAGTTCAGATTCAGAAGCCAGTTAAATTTAAGGAACTTAAAACAGTTTGGGAGAAGCCCACCAGGGTGTTTTGCTTCATGAGGACTGCTCCAGGGGCAGTTCTGAAGGACAAAAGATCTTTAATGAGTAATCCTCTCTAGTGTCTCCTCGGGTGTAAGTTGTTCTCTCCCTGTTTGCTGAGGTTGTTTTTCTTCTCCACCTCCACAAAATTTGTGTCAAATTCCAGTAGCTCTAACTTCACCTTTTTCTAATCAACTCCTGTTCCCTGAAGGGAATTTTTATAAAACTTAGAGATCCATTATGTCCCCTACTTTGGCTTGTCCTCAAGTGGTCATTATCCCTGTGATCTAGGACCCTATCAGTCCAGTAAGAGAATCCAGGTAGCTGGACCAGAATTACATTCAAACCCCCTTGTCTTGCCAATGGGTTTCAGCCCGGGCAAGTTCACTATGGATTCAATGTGACCAAAGAAACTGACAGCAAAACTGTTCTTGGGGTGAAAGGGTTATACCCAACTTTATTTCTAGGTGGCAGGTCAGTCACTAAAATCCCACTCACTCAGAGCGAGTCTGTATGCAGCAAGCCGGTCTCTGCCTCTGGGCTCCTCTGTCTGCAAAGTTGTCCCACACAGCCATCCTCTGGGCCTCTCTGCACAGTCGTCCCGCACAGCTGCCCTCTGGGCCTCTGTCCTTGGCGCTGCCGCCACTCCAGCCTCTGCTCTGCTCTCCTGCAGCCTAGCAGCCATGCCACCGTGGCATGCCCAGAGCACTGGGTGGAGCTCTATATGTAGAGTCAACAGCCATGTATTGCCCACAGGTGTGCAGCGAGCTAATCAACCAGGTCCAGGTGAGAATCCTGGCCACAGGAGCTCTCATTTTATCCACATCCCTAAACCTCTTTTTGGCCACCTGCCACATGGAGGCTGTACCAGTCAGGCTGGCCAGGGGCTTCTGTATGGTAAAGGAAGAGGTGTTATGCAAAAGGATGGTCAGTGTGAAATCCCAGGATTTCACATTGGTCTGCATAATTTACCGACCCCTTCTCTGTCGGTCCTGATCATTAACTAGGAAACAGCTGACAGTGGAGACTCCCTTTCTGGGGACAGCCACATTCAGTGAACAGGCTGCTTATTAAGTTGTGTGCCCCAGGAGGAGATGAGGGAGTTAGCATGAGAAATCTTTCTGAGTTGATTTTTTAGGAGGTGGTTCCAATTCTTGAGAACACCAGGTGCCAGTGAATAGTAGGGAGGTGTGGATGGTCTACTGAATACCTTGACTTTTAGCCCATTGTTTTAGCTTTTGTGATAAAAGGTGTACCATTGTAAGACTTCAGGTAGCATGGAAAACCCAACATGTGGCACAGATTTGATGAGTGAGAGTACTTGGTCCTTGGCCCCTGGTTAGTCATGGACTTGGAGTCAACTCACTCCCATACGGGAGTATTCACTAAAGAGTCACAGCTGTGTCAGTATGGCTTGTCAAGTGGAAGTAATATAAATAAGATTTGACAGATTGGGCCCCAGAAGCATATCACGTTGGTATGGAAAAGTGGCAACTGTCCCTTTGGGGAAAACTTTTTTCTCTACTCCACTACCTGAAGCAAAAGTTGCTATCTAAACAGGATATTCAGTTCACCAGGGTTCTTCTGAATAACTGGGCCTCGTTCATGGATGGTTAGGCTAAAGTGAAACCCAGTGGAGGCTTGTCTTACCTGAGAGTTTCAGCCCTGGGAAAGTTCACTACGGATTTGGTGAGACAGAGAAATGACAATGGAATGTTCTTGGGGCAAAAGGGTTTATACCCAGCTTTATTCGCACGGTGGTAGGTTGAGCACTAGAATCATTTGCATCCAGCAGTCTGCAGGTCTGTAATCCACCTCTGTGTCTCTGCCTTCGCCCAGAGCACTGGGCAGAGCTCTTTATAAAGTGACTCAGTCAATCGTAGCTCATTGCCTATGGGTGTGGAAGCCGTAGCCTAGCAGTAGGCCTTGATGAAGTGGAATTGGCCTACTGCTAGGCTACTAGTGAAGATCCTGGCCATAGGGACTGCCAATTTCCTCACAGGGCAAAATAACACACACACACACACACACAGGGCAAAATAACACACACACACACACACACACACGTAGGGGCTGGCTAAGCAAGTCTGCAGCCCAGAGGCAGGCAAAATAACACACACACACACACACACACACACACACACACACACACTTGTAGGGGCTGGCTAAGCAAGTCTGCAGCCCAGAGGCAGGCAAAATAACACAGACACACACCACACACACACACACACACACACGTACACACGTAGGGGCTGGCTAAGCAAGTCTGCAGCCCAGAGGCTTACTAGGGTGCATAAGGCCTTCAAGTCTTTCTTGGGGACAAGGAGACCTCAGCCCAATGCTAATCATTCTTCTCCTTAAAGTAGATGTCAGGGTAGAGGGTGAGGGGAGGGATCAGGTGGTATAGAGGGGAAGCAGCTTTGTGCCAGTAAGCAAGGCACACTTTTAGTTTCAGTTGGCCCGGTGGCTATTCGTGTCTCAAGTTGGTGAACTTTCCAGTCACCAAAGCTCTAGATCCTCATTACTGATGTCATTTGTTTTAGCTCCGGTGACTCCTTTTCCCAACAGCTGCAGCCATATCACCTCTCTTCTAGAGCCATGGGGCTTGCTGCCTCATTGTCATGATAACATCCCTTTCTCCTCCCATCCCAGGGAGAGTGAATAACAACCAGAGCACCACTGGGCAGTTTGTTCCAATCCTACCTCTTGCTGCTCATCCTCTAAAGGTTATCTTCCCCCACACATACCACTTGGACAAGAATATTTGCTGTGGGATCTCAGGGAACCTTCTTCTATCCCCTAATCTCTAACCTTTTTTCTGTTCCAGAAAGCCATGTCTCTGCCAGTATCCCATCCTTGTCACCAACAACTTCAAGATCAGTGAAGAGTCTGAGATTTTATCCTGCTCAAAAGCTGACAAGTCAAACTGTCACTGGACACTGGCACAAGACATGGGACTTCTGGGTCAGGGACAAAGGATTGTATTACAGCCCAGCCAGTAGCATAAGCTTACTGTTTCTGATATGCCTCTTGCCCTCTAAGTCCACAGTTATGGAATCCTGAATTTAGGTGATATAAATATTTTGTAAAGGGCTGTTCAAACTTAGCTCAGAGGGAGACATTATTTTTATTATTCAGGATGGTAAACAACCCTGCCCTCTACTCTGGAGGGAGGTAATATTGCTGTCTCTCTAGGTTGTTGGCTATACACACATCCTTGAAAAGGTGGTTCAGAACCGAAGCAGCCAGTGCCTCTCCTCATAAGATGCAGAAGCCTGAGAGACCCATGGAGAATTGTCTGCCAACACAAAGTACAAGGATTAACATTCTTGCTGATGATTGTGAATCAAGAAAAATAGAATTATTTTTGGTATACCTTCTTTAAGAAGGAATGTATGTGAAATATTCTTTCTAAATGGTTAAGTTTATAACCTTATGGAAAACTCCAGAGTAGTTAGTTCTCTGAGAGTCTTACCTGCCTTGAGCAGAGAAAACACATTGTGTATTTTGTGTATTTGCTCCAAATTGATAGTCACAGGCAGGTCTGTGGAGTGGGTGGTATACTCAGGGTGAACAGCAACTAAAGGTTTATTTACTACAATCGGTGTTGATCTTTCCTCAGGCCAGCTGCTAATGTCATGCAATAAAGCAGTTACAACATCAGGAAGCAGCTGTGCAGTCATCAGATTTAGCTAACATTTATTTTATACTTCCTGTTATCTAAACATCTAAGATGGAAAGACTTTTTTTTTACACTATCTAAAAAATGGTTGAGGTCAAAGACTTTAAAATCATAAGTTAATACATTGAAAATATCTTTCAAGTTTTATGTCAGTGAAAAGTGAATAAACTTAATTTTCTAATAGTGCTTCAATTTGAATTACAGGCACACTCATTTTATTGAACTTCACTGTACTGTGCTTTGTGGATATTGTGTTTTTCACAAATTGAAGGCTTGTGGCAGCCATGACTTGGGCATATCTATTAGTGCCATTTTTCCAACAGCACTTGCTCAATCCCTGTCTCTGCTACATTTTGGTAATTTGCACAATATTTGGAACTTTTTCATTATTGTATTTGTTATGGTGATCTGTGATCAACCGACTTTTGATGTTACCATTGTAATTGTTTTGAGGCACCATGAACTATGCCCATAAAAGATGGCAAACTTAATCAGTAAGTGTTGTGTGTGTTCTGACTTATCTGCTGACCAGCGATTCCCTTGTCTCTCTCCCTCTCCTCAGCCTCCTTGTTCCCTGAGACACAATATTGAAATTAGGCCAATTAATAACTCTACAATGGCTTATAAGTGTTTAAGTAAGAATTGTATGTCTGTCACTCTAAATCAAAAGCAAGAAATAATTAAGCTTAGCAAGGAGAGTATGTTGAAAGCTGAAATAGGCTGAAAGCGAGGCCTCATGGGCCAAATTGTTAATGAATGCAAGTTGTAAATGCAAAGGAAAAGTTCTTGAAGGAAATGAAAAGTTCTACTCCAGTAAATACACTAATGATAAAGTGAAACAGTCTTATTGCCGATATGGAGTCGGTTTTAGTGGTCTGGAGAGAAGATCAAACCAGCTACAACATTCCCTTAAGTCAAAACCTAATCCAGAGCAAGGCCCTAACTTTCTTTAATTCTGTGAAAGCTCGGAGAGGTGAGGAAGCTGCAGAAGGAAAAACTGAAGCTAGCAAAGGTTGGTTCATGAGTTTTAAGGAAGAAAAACATCTCTACAATCTACAAGTACAAAGTGAAGCCACAAGTGCTGCTGATGTTGAAGCTGCAGCACGTTATGCTGAAGGTCTAGCTCAGATCATTAATGAGAGTGACCACATTAAACAACAGGCTTCCAATGGAGATGAAGCAGCTTTCTATTGGAAGAAGATGTTATCTAGGACTTTCGTAGCTAGAGAGGAGAAGTCAATGCCCAGGCTCAAAGCTTCAAAGGACAAACTGATTCTCTTGTTAGGGGTAGTGCAGCTGGTGACTTTAAGTTGAAGACAGTGCTCATTTACCAATCAGAATATTTTAGGGTCCTTAAGTATTATGCTAAATCTACTCTGCCTATGCTCTATAAATGGAAGAACAAAGGCTGGATGACAGCATATCTATTTACAGGGTTTACTGAATATTTTATGCCTCCTGAGAAGAAAAGATTCTTTTCAAAATGTTGTTGCTCATCGGTCACCTAAGAGCTGATCACTCAGCTCTGATGGAGATGTACAGCAAGATGAGCCTTGTTCTCATGCCTGCTGATACAACATCCAGTCTGTAATGACTTTCAGGTCTTATTTTTGAAGAAGAACATTTCATAAGGCTATTGCTGCCATAGATAATGTTTCCTTTGATGGATCTGGGCAAAGTCAATTGAAACCTTTCTGGAAAGGATTCACCATTCTTAGAGACCATTAAGAACATTTGTGATTAATGGGAAGAGGTCAAATAACATTAACAGGAGTTTGGAAGAAGTTCATTCAGATCTTCATTGATGACTTTCAGGGGTTCAAGACTTCAGTGGAGGAAGTCACTACAGGTGTGGTGGGGACAGCAAGAAAACGAGTTAGAAGTGGAGCCTTAAGATGTGACTGAGCTGCTGCAATCTCATGATCACACTTGAACGGATGAGGAGTTGCTTTTTAAGGATGAGCAAAGAGAGTGGTTTCTTGAGATGGGCTCTACTCCTGGTGAAGATGCTGTGAAGATTGTTGACATGACAACAAAGGATTTATAATACACATAAATTTTGTTGATAAAGCACCAGCAGGTTTCACATGGATAAGACAAACTTTAAAGCAATTGTCAAGTAAAGACACTTGATAATTTTGATTTTGCAGTACTTAACTTTAGGGAGTAGACAACCTTATAAAGTATTTTGGTTTTTCAAGATGATTCGCCCCAGAAGTCTGTTAAAATTCAAGTCATAGACACCACTGCTGGGAAACCTGCCAGTTGCAGGAAGGAAGGCCAGCCATGCATTCTGCTGGCCAGTTGTTAGAGAATCTTCTCCATATTAACTGCCCAGGTGTTAGATGCTTTTCTACACTTAAAGCTTCTCATATTTAGCTCATTTTGGATTCCATTATGTTATAAAAAGGCCAAGAGTATGCCTTCTTCAGAAACTGGAAGGTATGTGGACTTTTTCGGGGCAATACAGTTAGTCCTCATTATTTGCAAATGCGATATTTGAATTTGCTACTTACTTAAATTTATTTGTAACTCCAGAAGCACTACTCAAGGCACTTCCTTAGTCATTCCCTGATGTGCAGAGCAGTGACAGATATGTCACCTGTGTGCATTTTCCTAGCTGACATCAAACAAGATGACCCTCTGTCGCCTTGTTTCAGCTAATACTGTAAACAAGTGTCCAGTTTGTGCTCCATCCAGTGCCATGCTTGGCACATTTTTGTGCTTTTTGTTGGTGATTTTGTTGTGTAAAGTGGCCCCCAAGTGCAGTGCTGAAGTGCTAGATTTCCTAGTGCAAGAAGGCTGTGAGGTGCTTTAAGGAGAAAATACCCATATTAGAACTAAGTTTCATTCAAGCTTGGGTTACAGAGCTGTTGGCCATGAGCTGAATGTTAATGAACTGACAATATATATTAAGGTGTCTTTGAGAAGCACAGATTAAACAAGGTTATATATTGATGCATTGATGAAAGTGTTGTGACCAGAGGCTGATGAGAACCTAACCCTGTATTTCCGCAGAAACAGTGGTTCAGTATCATTAATTGTGTCCGGACCCCTTTATAGACCATACCCACAGTGAATAACCAGAATTGGCTGCAGTTACTTTTATTTTTTTTTTCTTTTTGAGCTGATAGAGATCAGTTTAAAGCCAGCATTCAGGTGTGCTGTGATGTGAAGGTGCACATTTTGGACTAATCATAATGCTGGGCTCTGTCCCCTTCTGCCATGTCTCTTGTTTTGCACCCCAGAACCCTGCCCCTGCTCTGCACTTTGCCTCGTGGAGAGGTGCTGGCTCTGGAAGGAGAGCAGTGAGGCTGTCAGGGACCTGGCACTCGGCTTGTCTTGGCTTTCCCTGGCCACTCCATACTGAGCTTCCGCCTTCCCCGTTCATGCTGCTGGAGTGTGGGCCATGGAAAGCAGCCCTGACCTCACCTGTCAGGACCAGAGAACTTTCTCCACCAGAGCACAGTGCTAGCTGACTCCCTCTGGGTTCCAGTGAGGCAGTGAATGCCTGTCAGGGGGCTCCTGCATGGACTTGTGTTTGTTTTATTTATTTGTTTCTTGTTTAAGAGTTTGGCTTTGCTCCGGATATGGCTTTTTCTTCATTACCCCAAACCAGTTGGGTAAGGTGCCAGTCAGACAGGTTTTTTTAGGCAGGGTAGTTTAAAGACCTTCCTAAGCCCTAGGCACTGTCACTTTCCAAATCCCCACCCTACATCATATAAGATGTATACCCATATCCTATACTATACGTAGCATTATCCTATATTAAATCTAACATATGTAATTATGAGTAGAATCGACTTGCTGTTGAAATGTTTTGTGTCGTAGGTATTTAATTAGATGTTAATATTGATTAAAAAATTTTTTATTTTGCTATCGTTAATGTACATTATGGTTACTAGACCCACTATTATCAAGTGCCCACACATACCCCATTACAGTCACTGTCCATCAGCATAGTTAGATGCTATAGAGTCATTACTTGTCTTCTCTGTAAATACAGCCTTTCCCGTGTCCCCCCCTGCTACATTATGTGTGCTAATCGTAATGTCCCTTTTTCCCCCTTATTCTTCCCTTCCCACCCATCGTCCCCAGTCCCTTTCCCTTTGGTAACTGTTAGTCCATTCTTGGATTCTGTGAGTCTGCTGCTGTTTTGTTCCTTCAGTTTTTCCTTTGTTCTTATACTCCACAGATGAGTGAAATCATTTGGTACTTGTCTTTCTCCACCTGGCTTATTTCACTAGGCATAATACCTTCTAGCTCCATCCATGTTGTTGCAAATGGTAGGATTTGTTTTCTTCTTATGGCTGAATAATATTCCATTGTGTTTATGTACCACATCTTCTTTATCCATTCATCTACTGATGGACACTTAGGTTGCTTCCATTTCTTGGCTATTGTAAATAGTGCTGTGATAAACATAGGGGTGCATATGTCTTCTTGAATCTGAGGAACTTGTTTTCTTTGGGGAAATTCCTAGGAGTGGAATTCCTGGATCAAATGGTATTTCTATTTTTAGTTTTTTGAGGAACCTCTATACTATTTTCCACAATGGTTGAACTAATTTTACATTCCCACCAGCAGTGTAGGAGGGTTCCCCTTTCTCCACATCTTCACTGACATTTATTGTTGTTTGTGTTTTGGATGGTGGCCATCCTAACTGGTGTGAGGTGATATCTCCTTGTAGTTTTAATTTGCATTTCTCTGATGCTTAGCGATGTGGAGCATCTTTTCATGTGCCTGTTGGCCATCTGAATTTCTTCTTTGGAGAAATGTCTGTTCAGCTACTCTGCCCATTTTTTAATTGGCTTATTTGCTTTTTGTTGTTGAGGTGTGTGAGCTCTTTATATAATTTGAATGTCAACCCCTTATCGGATATGTCATTTATGAATATATTCTCCCACACTGTAGGATGTCTTTTTGTTCTGATGGTATCCTTTGCTGTACAGAAGCTTTTCAGTTTGATATAGTCCCACTTGTTCATTTTTGCTTTTGTTTCCCTTGCCTGGGGAGATATGTTCATGAAGAAGTTGCTCATGTTTATGTCCAAGAGATTTATGCCTGTGTTTTTTTTCTAAGAGTTTTATGGTTTCATGACTTACATTCAGGTCTTTGATCCATTTTGAGTTTACTTTTATGTATGGAGTTAGACAGTAATCCAGTTTCATTCTCTTACATGTAGCTGTCCAGTTTTGTTAACACCAGCTGTTGAAGAGGCTGTCATTTCCCCATTGTATATCCATGGCTCCTTTATCATGTATTAATTGACCATGTATGCTTGGGTTTATATCTGGGCTCTCTATTCTGTTCTGGTCTATGGGTCTGTTCTTCTGCCAGTACCAAATTGTCTTGATTACTATGGCTTTGTAATAGAGCTTGAAGTCAGGGAGCATAATTCCCCCTGCTCTATTCTTCCTTCTCAGGATTGCTTTGGCTATTCGGGGTCTTTTGTGGTTCCATATGAATTTTGAACTATTTGCTCTAGTTCATTGAAAAATGCTGTAGGTATTTTGATAGGGATTGCATTGAATCTGTAGATTGCTTTAGGCAGGATGGCCATTTTGACAATATTAATTCTTCCTAGCCAGGAGCATAGGATGAATTTCCATTTCTTAGTGTTCTCTTTAATTTCTCTTAAGAGTGTCTCGTAGTTTTCAGGGTATAGGTCTTTCACTTCCTTGGTTAAGTTTATTCCTAGGTATTTTATACTTTTTGATGCAATTGTGAATGGAATTGTTTTCCTGATTTCTCTTTCTGCTAGTTCACCGTTAGTGTATAGGAATGCAAATTTCTGTGTATTAATTTTGTATCCCGCAACTTTGCTGAATTCAGATATTAGATCTAGTAGTTTTGGAGTGGATTCTTTAGGGTTTTTTATGTACAATATCATGTCATCTGCAAACAGGGACAGTTTGACTTCTTTCTTGACATCTGGATGCCTTTTATTTCTTTGTGTTGTCTGATTGCTGTGGCTAGGACCTCCAGAACTATGTTGAATAAAAGTGGGGAGAGTGGGCATCCTTGTTTTTGTTCCCGATCTTAGATGAAAAGCTTTCAGCTTCTCGCTGTTAAGTATAATGTTGGCTGTGGGTTTGTCATATATGTCCTTTATTATGTTGAGGTACTTGCCCTCTATACCCATTTTGTTGAGAGTTTTTATCATGAATGGGTGTTGAATTTTGTCGAATGCTTTGTCGAATGCCTCTATGGAGATGATAATGTGGTTTTTGTCCTTTTTGTTGATGTGGTGGATGATGTTGATGGACTTTAAATGTTGTACCATCCTTGCATCGCTGGGATGAATCCCAATTGATCATGATGGATGATCTTTTTCATGTATTTTTGGATTCTGTTTGCTAATATTTTGTTGAGTATTTTTGCATCTATGTTCCTCAGGTATTTTGGTGTGTAATTTTCTTTTTTTGTGGTGTCTTTACCTCGTTTTGGTATTAGAGTGGTGCTGGCCTCATAGAAAGAGTTTTGAAGTACTCCCTCTTCTTCCAGTTTTTGGAAAACTTTAAAGAGGATGGGTAGGTATTAGGTCTTCACTGCATATTTGATGAAATTCAGCAGTGAAACCATCTGGTTGAGGAGTTTTGTTCTTAGGTAGTTTTTGATTACCAATTCAATTTCTTTGCTGGTAATTGGTCTATTCAGATTTTCTATTTCTTCTTGGGTCAGCCTTGGAAGGTTGTATTTTTCTAGAAAGTTGTCCATGTAGTCCAGGTTATCCAGTTTGTTACCATATAATTTTTCATAGTATTCTCTCATAATGCTCTGTATTTCTGTGGTGTCCGTCATGATTTTTCCTTTCTCATTTCTGATTCTGTTTATGTATGTAGATTCTCTTTTTTTCTTGATAAGTCTGGCTAGGAGTTTATCTATTTTGTTTATTTTCTCAAAGAACCAGCTCCTGCTTTCATTGATTCTTTCTATTGTTTTATTCTTCTCAATTTTATTTATTTCTGCTTTAATCTTTATTATGTCACTCCTTCTAGTGACCTTGGGCCTCATTTGTTCTTCCTTTTCTAGTTTCCTTAATTGTGAATTTAGACTGTTCATTTGGGATTGTTCTTTTTTCCTGAGGTAGGCCTGTATTGCAATATATTTCCCTCTTAGCATGGCCTTCGCTGCATCCCACAGATTTTGTGGTGTTGAATTATTGTTGTCATTTGTCTCCATATATTGCTTGATCTCTGTTTTTATTTGGTCATTGATCCATTGATTATTTAGGAGTATGTTATTAAGCCTCCATGTATTTGTGGGCTTTTTTGTTTTCTTTGTGTAATTTATTTCTAGTTTCATACCTTTGTGATTGGAGAAGCTGGTTCGTACAATTTCAATCTTTTTGAATTTACTGAGGTTCTTTTTGTGGCCTAATATATGATCAATTCTTGAAAATGTTCCATGTGCACTTGAGAAGAGTGTGTATCCTGTTGCTTTTGGATGGAGTGTTCTGTAGATGTCCGTTAGGTCCATCTGTTCTAATATGTTGTTCAGTGCCTATGTCTCTTTACTTATTTTCTGTCTGGTTGATCTGTCCTTTGAAATTAGTGGTGTGTTGAAGTCTCCTAAAATGAATGCATTGCATTCTATTTCCCCCTTTAATTCTGTTAGTATTTGTTTCACCTATGTAGGTGCTCCTGTGTTGGGTGCATAGATATTTATAATAGTTACATCCTATTGTTGGAGTGACCCTTTTATCATTATTTAATGTCCTTCTTTGTCTCTTGTGACTTTCTTTGTTTTGAAGTCTATTTTGTCTGATACAAGTACTGCAACTCCTGCTTTTTTCTCACTGTTAGTTGCATGAAATATCTTTTTCCATCCCTTTACTTTCAGTCTGTGTATGTCTTTGGATTTGAAGTGAGTCTCTTGTAGGCAGCATATAGATGGGTCTTTTCTTCATCCATTCAGTAACTCTGTGTCTTTTGATTGGTGCATTCAGACCATTTACATTTAGGGTGATTATCGACAGGTATGTACTTCTTGCCATTGTAGGCTTTAGATTCGTGGTTACCAAAGTTCAAGGGTATTTCCCTTACTATCTAACAGTCTAATTTAATTCTCTTCATATGCTATTACAAGCATAATCTAAAGGTTGTTTTTTTTTCTTCCTTTTTCTCCCTCCTTCATTCTTTGTATGTTATGAATCATATTCTGTACTCTTCGTCTATCCCTTGGGTGACATCTTTTTAGCCTCAGGAATACTTCCATCTATAGGAGTCCCTCCAAAATGCACTGTAGAGGTGGTTTGTGGGAGGTAAATTCTCTCAGCTTTTGCTTATCTGAAAATTGTTTAATCCCTCCTTCAAATTTAAATGATACTCTTACCGGGTAGAGTATTCTTGGTTCAAGGCCCTTCTGCTTCATTGCATTAAATATATCATGCCACTCCCTTCTGGCCTGTAAGGTTTCTATTGAGAAGTATCATGATAGCCTGATGGGTTTTCCTTTGTATGTGATCTTTTTTCTCTCTCTAGCTGCTTTTAAAAGTCTGTCTTTATCCTTGATCTTTGCCATTTTAATTATTATATGTCTTGATGTTGTCTTCCTTGGGTCCCTTGTGTTGGGAGATCTGTGCACCTCCATGGCTTGAGAGACTATCTCCTTCCCCAGATTGGGGAAGTTTTCAGCGATTACCTTCTCAATGACACTTTCTATCCCTTTTTGTCTCTCTTCTTCTTCTGTTACCCCTATAATGTGAATATGTTCCGTTTTGATTGGTCACACAGTTCTCTCAATATTCTTTCATTTTTAGACATTCTTTTTTTTCTCTGTACCTCAGCTTCTTTGTAGTTCTCTTCTCTAATTTCTATTCCATTTATCATCTCTTCTACTACATCTAATCTGCTTTTAAATCCCTCCATTGTATGTTTCATTTCAGATATGGAATTTCTTAATGAGTGAATCTCCAACTTAAATTCATTCCTGAGTTCTTGAATATTTTTCTGAACCCCCATAAACATGTTTATAATTTTTATTTTGAACTCTCTTTCAGGATGGTTGGTGAGTTGTTTCATTTGGTCCTTTTTCTGGGGTTTGTGAGATTTTGGTCTGAACCATGTTCTTTTCACTTTTCATATTTCTGTGTGGTGCCCACTAATGCGCAGAAGCTCCAGTCTCTGGAGCTGCTCAGCCCCTAGAGTGAGGTTAGACGTGCCTGGGGGGAGGAAAGATCTGTTTCCTGATTCCCATCTGCGGTACCTGTCTCCAGTGTCAGAGCCAGTGGGCCAAGCACACACGTGTAAGCCTCTGTGCTTTGCGTCTCTTATCTGTTTTAGGCAAGGCCTCCCTCTGGCTGGCCTGATGCCAGCACAGTGACTGTCTGTTGGCAAGCCAGTGCCAGCAGGCTAGGTGGAAGGTGCAGCGGGCTGTGTGTCACAGTGGGCGGCCTCAGAGCTGAGTAGGCAGCTAGGGTGATGGAGCACCTGAAGCTCTTCAAAGTTCCCAACCAGCTGGGCAGAGCGTGCCCAGACAAC
This sequence comes from Phataginus tricuspis, assembly GCA_029783875.1. NCBI lineage: Eukaryota > Metazoa > Chordata > Mammalia > Pholidota > Manidae > Phataginus > Phataginus tricuspis. The sequence goes on from JAQQAC010010508.1 coordinate 37,922,771, forward strand.
CTTGTCCAGCTCTCCCTTCTCTTGTGCAGCAAGCTCCGTGCAAACCCCGCCCCTTCAGCAGCCCTGTCACTGCTAGGACACCTTCCTTTCCTCTGACACAGAGCGGCTGGATGTGGATCCCCGCCTTCACAAACGGCCGGAATGTCAGATTCTCAAGCACTCCGCCTGTCTGGGCTCCCCAACATCCAGAGCACCACACAATATAGGTTTCTGCTCGCAAAGCAAATCTCCAGGGCTAGGTGTTCAGCAGTCCCAAGCTTCCAACCCCTCCCCGCTCTGTTTCTGTTCCTCCTGCTGGTGAGCTGGCATGGGGGAAAGGCTTGGGTGCCGCCGGATTAAGGCTTTCATACGTTACCCTGTTTCATGAGGTCTGCTCTGTTCGTGAGGTCTGTATGCAGTCTGGTTCAGCCTTCTTTCTTGTTGCTGTTTTAGGGTTAGTTGTATTAATTAACTATATTTTTGTACAATTTTTGGTTTTGGGGAGGAGTTCTTTATCTCACCTCTCATGCTGCCATCTTGCATCAGTTCTGGCTTGAGTTGTTTATGGAGCCTTCATAGTAGGTGGAGTCTTTCTTGTTCTTCTAATCCAAGCTTCCCATTCTGTTGGGGTATCTCCTACTTCATAGTCTACTTTTCTTTCTTTTTCTGCTTCTACAATTCTTTTGTCTCGAATAGTTTGTCCTCTCCAGTTCTTGTACTCAGTGATATAGTAGTATTCCCGAACCGGTTTGTGCCCACTTGCTCCTTCACTTTCTTTGACAGCAATCTGCACAGGGCACAGAGCAAACTCCAAGCCCAAGCCATGTACTCTGCGCAGCGTGACCGGCCGTTAAGTTTGATTTTTAAAACTTCATTTTCTGGAGCAAGAAGGTTGTTTTCAGGTTGCAAACATTTCCATGGACCCTGGAAAGCTCATAGACCCTAGCTGCCATGTTGTAGTGCAGGACTAATAGGCCAATGTGTCCTAGCCTAGTCCTTCAGCACTCTTCACTTCGCCCAACATTTACAGGGGCTCTGATGGGCCCCTTGGTGCACACGTTGCTGGTCCCACAAAAGTAAATGAGATGGCGCTCTTTCACGCAAGGAGCTCGCAGGCCAGACCCCTTAACAGGTGACTTTGATAACGTGGGTAAGTGCTGGGAGCAGAGGGGCCTGAGCTGAGCCTGGGGCTTAGGAGGAGCTGGCTTCAAAGGTGTCCTGGGGCCAAGGCTGGAAGGATGCCCACATGGTGAGGTGGTGAGGCGAGGAGCAGAGGGAGTTTGGAGAAAGGCTGGGGTTGGAAATGTGTTGCAGAGGCATGGAAACATGGTGATATGTGTGGGCAACTCTGGGCTGGCACCACTGCTGAGTGCGGTGTGGAAGGTGGGTTGTCGTGGTGACACCCTGAGAGAGGCTGGGGTGGCTGGGTATGGAGGCCTTTTGTGCATCTCAGGCAAGTGTAGACTTGTTCTGGGGCATGTGACCTGCTTCAGTGCCTCTGACTGCTGAATACTCTGGATTTGTTTGGTATCCTTCAATACATGTTAGGCATGTAAATAAATTTCTAACCCTCTCTGTCCTCTACAGTGTTTGATAAGTGCTGTATTGTTTGCTTTTGTTCAGTTATTTCTTCTTAAAAGAAAAAAACCTGAAATAGCTTAGTTTTAAAAATAACTTTTGTTGAAACATAACACATCACAAAAGTGCAAATATAAGTATACAGTGAAATAATTTAAAATGCATAATCATTATTAAAATATCAAGCAATGTTAAAAATATGTAAAACAAGTAACAGTCTCTTGGATTTTTACCATTCAGTGATAGCCACTGTCAGCATTTTGGTAAACATTGCTTTGGGCTTCACTATATGTTTATGGACACACAATATAACAGGTTTTGTAGATTTTTTTTTTTATTCATGAGTACTTTATAGCCATCATTCAACGTTAGTATCTGTGGATTCATATCACCCTTTAATGGCTTCAGGGGATTTTATTTTATGGTATGATGCAGTTTATTTAACCAGTTCTTCATTGATAGACATTTAGATGGATTCTAATTTTTGTTAATTTTAGAAGCACTTCAGTAAAACACTTCCTTAAATGTTCACCTTTGTGTACTTCTCTTAAAATGTTTTTATTATGAAAAATTCCAAGCATATTAAAAAATAGAATAGTATGATGTGGGCCCACATATATCCAGCTTCAGTTGTTAACAGTGTTCTACCACTCTTTTTTTATTTATGCTTCCGTAGTTTTTTTTTCCTCTGCAAGGGTAATTGAAAGGAAATACCAGTGATCATGTCATTTCACCTGTATGTACCTTAGTCTTTTAAGGTAGGGACTCAAAAATGTAATAATATTAAATAAACAGAATTAAAATGATTCCTATCTATTTTGCAAATCAGGAGCCATGGAAAGTCTAAATGTTGCATTGATAAGATAGATCTTTTGTAAGTCTCCCTTAATTTGTAATCTTCCTTCTGTTCTTTATTTTTCATGCTATTTATTTGTTTAAATGAGGTAATTTATTTGGTAGAATTCCACACCCTGAACTTGGTTGATGGCCTCCTTGAGGTATCATTTGACATGTTCTTCCACACACTGTGGTCACCTATAAACTGGGAGTTAGGTCTGGAGGCTTGATTCGTTTGGTAAGGTTGATTAGTAAATTCAAGTCAGCCCCTGATGTATCCATTCTAAAGTTTCCCATCAATCTTTTGTTTTTCTTTTTTTCAATTATGGTATCATTAATATACACTTACATGAGCAACATTGTGGTTACTAGATTTCCTCCACTATCAAGTCTCCACCACATACCCCATTATAGTCACTGTCCATCAGCATAGTAAGATGCTCTAGAATCACTACTTGTCTTCTCTGTGCTATACTGCCTTCCGTGTGCCCCCCTCCCCCACATTATGTGTGCTAATCATAATGCCCCTTTTCCCCCTCATCTCTCCCTTCCAACCCATCCTCCCCAGTCCCTTTCCCTTTGGTAACTGTTAGTCCATTCTTGGATTCTGTGAGTCTGCTGCTGTTTTGTTCCTTCAGTTTTGCTTTGTTCTTATACTCCACAGATAAGTGAAATCATTTGGTACTTGTCTTTCCCCACCTGGCTTATTCCACTGAGCATAATACCCTCTAGCTCCATCCATGTTGTTGCAAGTGGTAGGATTTGTTTTCTTCTTATGGCTGAATAATATTCCATTGTGTATATGTACCACCTCTTCTTTATCCATTCATCTACTGATGGATACTTAGGTTGCTTCCATTTGGCTATTGTAAATAGTGCTGCGATAAACATAGGGGTGCATATGTCCTTTTTAAACTGAGCTCCTGCATTCTTAGGGTAAATTCCAAGGAGTGGAATTCTTGGGTCAAATGGTATTTCTATTTTGAGTTTTTTGAGGAACCTCCATACTGCTTTCCACAATGGTTGAACTAGTTTACATTCCCACCAGCCGTGTAGGAGGGTTTCCCTTTTTCCACATCCTTGCCAACATTTGTTGTTGTTTGTCTTTTGGACAGTGGCCATCCTAAATGGTGTTTTTATGTACAATATCATGCCATCTGCAAACAAGGACAGTTTAACTTCTTCTTTGCCAATCTGGATGCCTTGTATTTCCTTATTTTGTCTGATTGCCATGGCTAGGACCTCCAGTACTATGTTGAATAAAAGCAGGGAGAGTGGGCATCCTTGTCTTGTTCCCAATCTTAGGGGAAAAGCTGTCAGCTTCTCGCTGTTAAGTATAATGTTGGCTGTGGGTTTGTCGTATATGGCCTTTATTATGTTGAGGTATTTGCCTCTATACCCATTTTGTGGTGAGTTTTTATCATGAATGGATGTTGAATTTTGTCAAATGCTTTTTCAGCATCTATGGAGATGATCATGTGATTTTTGTCCATGTTGATGTGGTGGATGATGTTGATGGATTTTTGAATATTTTATCATCCTTGTATCTGTGGGATGAATCCCACTTGATCATGGTGTATGATCCTCTTGATGTATTTTTGATTTTGGTTTGCTAATATTTTGTTGAGTATTTTTGCATCTGTGTTCATCAGGGATTTTGGTCTGTAATTTTCTTCTTTTGTGGTGTCTTTGCCTGGTTTTGGTATTAGAGTGATGTTGGCTTCATAGAATGAGTTTGGAAATATTCCTTCCTCTTCTATTTTTTTGGAAAACTTTAAGTAGGATAGGTATTGTGTCTTCTCTAAATGTTTGACAGAATTCAGTGGTGAATCCTTCTGGTCCAGGAGTTTTGTTCTTGGGTATTTTTTGATAACTGATTCAATTTCATTGCTGGTAATTGATCTGTATAGATTTTGTTTCTTCCTGGGTCAGTCTTGGAAAGTTGTATTTTTCTAGAAAGTTGTCCATTTCTTCTAGGTTTTCCAGTTTGTTAGCATATAGATTTTGGTAATATTCTCTAATAATTCTTTATATTTCTGTGGTGTCCGTCGTGATTTTTCCTTTCTCATTTCTGATTCTGTTTATGTGTGTAGATTCTCTTTTTTTCTTAATAAGTGTGGCTAGAGGTTTATCTATGTTGTTTATTTTCTCAAAGACCCAGCTCTTGGTTTCATTGATTTTTTTCTATTGTTTTATTCTTCTCAATTTTATTTATTTCTTCTCTGATATTTATTATGTCCCTCCTTCTGCTGCCTTTGGGCCTCATTTTTCCTCTTTTTCCAGTTTCAATAATTGTGAATTTAGACTATTCATTTGGGATTGCTCTTTCTTCTTTAAATAGGCCTGGATTGCTATATACTTTCCTCTTAGAACTGCCTTCTCTGCATCCGACAGAAGTTGGGGTGTTGTGCTATTGTTTTCATTAGTCTCCATATATTCTTTGATCTCTGTTTTAATTTGGTTATCAATCCATTGATTATTTAGGAGCATGTTGTTAAGCCTCCATGTGTTTGTGAACCTTTTTGTTTTCTTTGTACAATTTATTTCTAGTTTTGCAGCTTTGTAATCTGAGATGTTGGTTCTTACAATTTCAATGTTTCTGAATTTACTGAGGTTCTTTTTGTGGCCTTGTATGTGGTCTATTCTGGAAAATTTTCCATGTGCACTTGAGAAGAATGTGTATCCTGCTGCTTTTGGGCGTAGAGTTCTGTAGATGTCTGTTAGGTCCATCTGTTCTAATGTGTTGTGCAGTGTCTCTGTGTCCTTACTTATCGTCTGTTTGGTTGATCTGTCCTTTGGAATTAGTGGTGTGTTGTAGTCTCCTAAAATGAACGCATTGCATTCTATTTCCCCCTTTAATTCTGTTAGTATTTGTTTCACACACATAGGTGCTCCTGTGTTAAGTGCATAGATATTTATAATGGTTATATACTCTTGTTGGACTGACCCCTTTATCATTATGTATTGCCCTTCTTTGTCTCTTATTACTTTCTTTGTTTTGAAGTCTATTTTGTCTGATACAAGTGCTGCAACACCTGCTTTTTTCTCCATATTAGTTGCATGAAATATATTTTTCCATCCCTTCACTTTCAGTCTGTGTAAGTCTTTGGGTTTGAGGTGAGTCTCTTGTAAGCAGCATATAGATGGTTCTTGCTTTTTTACCCATTCTATTTCGCTGTGTCTTTTGATTCGTGCATTCAGTCCATTTACTTTTAGGGTGATTATCGATAGATATGTACTTATTGCTATGGCAGGCTTTAGATTCGTGGTTACCAAAGGCTCAAGGGCAGCTTCTTTACTATCTAACCATCTAACTTAACTCACTTATTATGCTATTATAAGCACAGTCTGATGATTCTTATTTCTCCCCCTTCTTTTTCTTCCTACTCCACTCTTTATATGTTAGGTGTTTTATTCTGTACTCTTTTGTGTTTCCCTTGACTGATTTTGTGGATAGCTGATTTTATTTTGCCTTTAGTTAGTATTTGGTTGGTCTACTTTCTTTACTGTCATTTTATTTTCTCTGGTGACAGCTGTTGAGCCTTAGGCATACTTCCGTCTAGAGCAGTCCCTTTAAAATATATTGTAGAGATGGTTTGTGGGAGGTAAATTCCATGATGTTTTGCTTATCTGGGAATTGTTTAATCCCTCCTTCAAATTTAAATGATAATCTTGCTGGATACAGTATTCTTGGTTTGAGGCCCTTCTGTTTCATTGTATTGAATATATCATGCCATTCCCTTCTGGCCTGTAAAGTTTCTGCTGAGAAGTCTGATGATAGCCTGATGGTTTTCCTTTGTAAGTGATATTTCTCTCTCTGGCTGCTTTTAATACTCTGTCCTTGTCTTTGATCTTTGCCATTTTAATTATTATATGTCTTTCTGCTGTCCTCCTTGGGCCCCTTGTGTTGGGAGATCTGTGGTCTTCTATGGTCTGAGAGACTCCTTCCTTCCCCAGCTTGGGGAAATTTTCAGCAATTATTTCTTCAAAGACACTTTCTATCCCTTTTCTCTCTCTTCTTCTTTTGGTACCCCTATGATATGAATACTGTTCCATTTGAATTGGTCACACAGTTCTTGTAATATTCTTTCATTCCTAGAGATCCTTTTATCTCTCTCTGCCTCAGTTTCTCTGTATTCCTATTGTCTGATTTCTATTCCATTAACGGTTTCTTGCACCTCATCTAGTCTGCTCTTAAAGCCTTCCATTGTTTGTTTCATTTCTGTTATCTCCCTCCTGAATTCATCCTTTAGCTCTTGAATATTTCTCTGTAGCTCCATCAGCATGCTTATGAGTTTTATTTGGAATTATTTTTCAAAAAGATTGGTGATTTCAGTCTCACCAAGCCCTCTAGTGTTTGAGAGATTTTGGACTGAAGAAGATTCTTCTGCCTTTTCATGGCAATGGGAGTGGTCACTGGGAAGTGGCGTGTGTGTCATCTGGGAGAACAAAGCCCTTTCTTGCTTGCTGGTCACCTCGCCTGTCTCCACTGTCTGTGCTGGTTAACCGCACACAGGGAGCAGCCTCTGGGTTAATCCCCTAAGCTGCCATTTGTGTGGTGGCCTTTGACATGGCCTAGGGTAATGGCGGGGGTCACAGGCCAGCAGTGTGTGTTCTGCCACAAGAACAAAGTCCCTTTGTGCCTCCCGGTCTCCGTGCCCATCTCTGCTGTCTGTGCCAGTCAGCTGCACCCAGGGAGCAGCCTCTGGGTTAATCTCCTGAGTGCCATGGATGGGGCAGCCCTCGGGATGGCCTAGGGCCCTGGCAGGGGTCGTGGGGCAGCGGTGTGTGCTCTGCTGCGAGAACAGAGCCTCTTCCTGGTTCCTGGACTTTGCGCCCAACTCTGCTGTTTGTGCCAGTCATCCCCCACAGGGAGCAGCCTCTGGGTTAATTCCCTAATCTGCCATGGGTGGGGCAGCCCTCGGAATGGCCTAGGGCACTGCTGGTGGTTTCAGGCAAGTGGCGTGTGTTCTGCCGTGAGAACAGAGCCCCTTTGTGCCTTCCGGACTCTGCACCTGTGGAGGAGCAGCCTCTGGGTTAATCCTCTGGGCTGCCATGGGCTGTGCCACTCTTGGGATGGTCTAGGGCACAGGCAGGCCTGGCAGCCAAGCGGCTGTGTTCTGCTGCGAGAACAAAGCTCCTTTGTGCTTCGTGGACTCTGTGCCTGTCTCCATTGTCTGTACTGGTCAACCCCATGCAGGGAGCAGCCTTTGGGTCTGAGTTGGTTAGCCTGGCACAGGGAGAAGCCTCTGTGCTAAGCTTTGTGGTTGCTATAGGCGGGGCTGCTCCCTGACTGTTCCGCGGCAATGGCGGGCCAGCTGGTTTGCTTGCAGTGCCAGTGGGGGTGAAGGAACAGCAGGCTGCTTATTGCCGTGAGGAGCTTCAGAGCTGCATTGCCACCCAGAGGGTTAGGGTGCCTGATGTTCCTTAAAGTTCCCAGCCTGCTGAGATGAGTGTGCCAGGACGATTTTGTCCACCTGTTAACCCTCGTCCCTTTAAGACTTTTAAAGTGTCCGCTTTTCTTTTGTCCCAGAGGGGCCAGCTGGAGGAACCTGTTTGCAGTCTCATTCTCGGATCTTCCTTTTCTGCTCCTCCAATATCCAGTGCTCCATGCAATGTGTGTCTGTGCTCCCAGGGCAGACCACCAGCGCTGGTTATTTAGCAGTTCTGTGCTTCCACTCTCTCCCCACTCTTGATTCCCTTCCTCCCGCTGGTGAGCTGGGGTGGGGGTAGTCCTCGGGTCCTGCCGGATCACGGCTTTGTATCCTACCCTTTTCCATGAGATGTTGGGCTCTCGCAGATGTAGCCTGGCTTGTGTACTGTATCTTCTGGTCACTCTTTTAGGAATAGTTCTATTCGCTGTATTTTCAAAATATATATGGTTTTGGGAGATTTCCGCCACCCTATTCATGCCACCATCTTGAGAATCTCCTCTTCAATCTTTTACCTAATGGTTTTGGCACCTCATTATGATCTTTGCCCATATTCATTATGTCAATAGAGTTTTCAAAATGAGGAGTATTAGCAACTATTTATTTCGCAATTTGTAAGAAATAATAGAGATTCTTTATGCCCTTCACACAATTTCTCCCAATGGTAACATCTTGCTGGAGTGTAGTCTGGTATCACAACCAGGGAACTGGTGTTGAGATAATCCAGGGACCATATTAAGATTGCACTAGTTTTACATGCACTTGTGTGTATATGCATGCACATGCATATATATTTTGCTTTATGCAATTTTATCATGTGTAAATAAATATGGATAATACCACAGTCAAGAATCAGAACATTTCCATCATAAGAATTTCTCATGCTACCTTTTTATAGACATCGGCACCCCCTTCCCTAACCCAGGCAACAATAATCTGTCCTTCATTTCTACAATTTTATCATTATAAGAATGACATATAAATGGAGTTATACAGTAACTTTGAGACTGGCTTTTTTGTTCAGCTTAATTCCCTTGACATCCACCAAGATGGTTATGTGTATCAATAGTTTATTCCTTTTATTACTGAGAAGTATTTTGTGGTGCCGATATACCACAGTTTAACCATTCGTGTGCTGAAAGAAATTTCTGTTGTTCCCAGCTTTTGGGCATTACTATAAGCATTCATATATAGGATTTTGTGTGAATGTGAGTTTTCATTTTTCTGGCATAAATGCCCAAGATGCAATTATTGGGTTGTATGATAAACATGTCTTGTTCTGTAAGAAACTGCCATATTTTTTTCTAGAGTGGTGTACCATTTTGCATTCCTACCAGCAATAAATGAGGGATCTAGTTTCTCTGTACCTTCACCAACATTTTATGCTATTCTGGTAGGCATGTAAATCATGATTTTTAAATTCTGTCTTTCTTTCAGAGCTTTGTAGCTGTAATCTTCTATAAAAAAGAATTTTTTCTTCATCAGATATTCAGTAAACCTCAAATAATCTGTATAAGAAAGGCATAAAATATTTGATTATTTTTCTCATTTCTATTCCCAACCCCACCTGCATGAGCCAATTTTCAGAAAATCAAGTGCCCTTTTAGCTTCCAGAGTGACTAACTGGTGGTTAGATATTTTTAAAGTTATCATTATGAACTTACAGATTTTTAAAATATTTGATGTGATATCTTCCCAGGTTAAATTGGTAGAATTTAATTGGTAGAATTTACCATGTCAAATGGTAGGCAAGTTTAAAATTTTGATACAGATTACTTCACTCCTCTCCAAATGGCAGGGCCATTTTATATTTTTGACAGTAGTATATAAAAATATTTATTTCTCTACATCCTTGCCAACATTGGTTTGGCTAGTTTTTATTTATTAAAATTTTACAGATCTGATGGCAACATTAATATCTTGCTGCTTCTATTTCAGCGCTTTAGTTACTAGTCAAGTTGATCATCTTTTCACATTATTGACTTTTAAAAAATTTAGCCAATCATTAAAGCCCTGTGGGGGACTAAAGAAGGCGGCGTGAGAGGTGGGACACAGGCTTCCTCCTAAAACAGCATATAGTACGAAAAAATAATAAATACACCTAATCCTGAAAGAGCAACAGGAAAGAAGACTGCTCCAGACTGCTCCAGACTGCATATACCTGCAGAAAAGAGCAGACCTCACAGAACAGGCTAACGTACCAAAGCTGTGGCCTGGCGGGACCCAAGCCCTTCCCCCACCCCAGCTCACCAGGGGGGGGAGGAAGAGAAACGGAGCGGAGAGGGAGTGGAGGCCTGGGACTGCTGAATACCTAACTCTGGAGATCTGCTCTAGGAGCACAAACCTACATTTCATGGTGCTTGCATGATACCGTCATGAGTAGGGGTTGGAAAACTAAGACAGTAGAATTCCTGGAGAGACTGAGATTCCAGCTGCTTGTGGAAAGCAGGGATCCATATCTGGCTGCTCTGGGATAAAAGAAAGGCAGGCATTCTGAGGGACTTCCTAACAAGGAAGCCCTTAGTAAGAGGGCTGCTAAAGGGGCAACGATGACACAGAGCCTACTGCTCAGGAGAGAGGACAGATAGACAAAATTCTCTGAGTGTACTCTGCCCAGCAGGTTGGGAGCTTTGCCATATAGATGGTCGTATTTAAGGAGGAAAAAGAAATCTTCCTCCTTAGATGATCTTCAGATGCTCAAGCTCCCTGGCTGGCTACACAGCTCCAAGGACCCCTTCTGTGATATGCAGCCTACTGTGCCTTTCTCCCGGCCAGCCACACCTGGCTCGCAAACCAGCAAACCCTACCCTGGCATTAGCCCAGCCAGAGGGAAGCTCTGTCTACAGCAACTACAAATGCAAAGCAGAGAGACTTACACCTATGTGCTCGGTCCACTGGTTCAGGCAGTGGAGACAGGCATAGCCGCAGGGAAGCAGGAAACAGCTTTTTCCTCCCCCCAGGCACCAATACCACTCCCCTGTGACCCCAGACATTGCTTCAGGGCCTGAGCAGCTCCAGGGAGTAGAGCTTCTGGGCACTAGAGGGCGCCATATACAAATATGAAACGCCAAAAGAACCTGGTTCACAGTAAAATTATGAATTCAACTCCTGAGAAAGATTTAAATGACATCAACCTTATGACTCTTCCTGAAAGGGAGCTCAAAATAAAAATCATTAACATGCTTATGGAGGTATGGAAAGATATTCAAGAACTCAGGAATGAATTCTGGTTGGAGATCCAATCGTTGAAGAGCACAATGGAGGGTATTAAAAGCAGATTGGATACAGTGGAGGAGACCATAAATGAAATAGAAATGAGAGAAGAGGAATACAAAGAAGCTGAGGCACAGAGAGAAAAAAGGATCTCTAAGAATGAAAGAATATTGAGAGAACTGTGTGACCAATCCAAATGGAACAATATTTGCAGTATAGGGGAACCAGAAGAAGAGAGAGAAAAAGGGATAGAAAATGTCTTTGAGGAGGTAATTGCTGAAAATTTCTCCAATCTGGGGAAGGAGGTAGTCTCTCAGGCCATGGAGATGCACAGATCTCCCCACACAAGGGACCCAAGGAAGACAACACCAAGACATATAGTAACTAAAATGGCAAAGATCAAGGACAAGGACAGACTATTAAAAACAGCCAGAGAGAGAAATAAGATCACGTACAAAGGAAAGCCCATCAGGCTATCATCAGATTTCTCAGCAGAAACCTTACAGGCCAGAAGGGAGTGAGATGATGTATTTAATGCAATGAAGAAGAAGGGCCTTGAACCAAGATTACTTTATCTGGCAAGATTATCATTTAAATTTGAAGGAGGGGTTAAACAATTTCCAGATAAGCAAAAGCTGAGAGAATTTACCTCCCACAGACCATCTCTATAGTATATTTTTGAGGGACTGCTGTAGATGGAAAAACTCCTAAGGTTTAATAGCTGTCATCAGAGGTAATAAAACCACAGTAAAGAAAGTAGAACAGCTAATTCCTAAGCAAATGCAAAATTAAATTAACTATCCCCAAAGTCAATCAAGGGATAGACAAAGAGTACAGAATATGATACCTAATATATAAAGAATGGAGGAGGAAGAAAAAAGAAAGAACCTTTAGATTGTGTTTGTAATAGCATATTAAGTGAGTTAAATTAGACTGTTAGAGAGTAAGGAAGTTAACCATGAACCTTTGGTAACCACAAATCTAAAGTGTGCAGTGGCAATAAGTACATACCTATTGATAATCACCCTAAACGTAAATGGTCTGAATGCACCAATCAAAAGACATAGAGTCACTGAATGGATAAAAAAACAAGACTGATATATATGCTGCCTACAAGAGACTCACTTTAAACCCAAAGGCATACAAAGACTAAAAGTGAAGGGATGGAAAAAGATATTTAATGCAACTAATAGGGAGAAAAAAGAGGGAGTTGCAGTACTTGTATCAGACAAAATAGACTTCAAAACAAAGAAAGTTACAAGAGACAAAGAAGGACATTACATAATGATAAAAGGGTCAGTCCAACAAGAAGATATAACCATTATAAATATCTAGTCACCCAACATAGGAGCACCTACGTAGGTGAAACAAATGCTAACAGAATTAAAAGGAGAAATAGAATGCAATGCATTCATTCTAGGAGACTTCAACACTCCACTCACTCTGAAGGACAGATCAACCAGACAGAAAATAAATAAGGAGACCGAGGCACTGAACAACACAATAGAACAGATGGACCTAACAGACATCTACAGAACTCTACACCCAAAAGCAGCAGAATACACATTCTTCTCAAGTGCACATGGAACATTTTCAAGAATAGATCATATACTAGGCCACAAAAAGAGCTCAGTGTATTCAAAAAGACTGAAATGGTACCAGCCAGTTTCTCAGACCACAAAAGTATGAAACAAGAAATAAATTATGCGAAGAAAATGAAAAATCCCACAAACACATGGGGACTTCACAACATACTCCTAAATAATCAATGGATCAATGACCAATTAAAAGCAAAGATCAAGCAATATATGGGGACAAATGACAACAATAATTCAACACCGCAAAATCTGTGGGGTGCAGCGAAGGCCGTGCTAAGAGGAAAGTATATTGCAATACAGGCCTACCTCAGTAAAGAAGAACAATCCCATATGAGCAGTCTAAACTCACAATTAATGAAACGAGAAAAAGAAGAACAAATGAGGCCCAAAGTCAGTAGAAGGAGAGACATAATAAAGATTAGAGCATAAATAAATAAAATCGAGAAGAATAAAACAATAGAAAGAATCAATGAAAGCAAGAGCTGGTTCTTTGAGAAAATAAACAAAATAGATAATCCCTTAGCCAGACTTATCAAGAGAAAAAGTCTACTCACATAAACAGAATCAGATATGAGAAAGGAAAAATCACTACGGACACAACAGAAATACAAAGAATTATTAGAGGATACTATGAAAAATGATATGCTAACAAACTGGATAACCTAGAAGAAATGGACAACTTTCTAGAAAAATACAACCTTCCAAGGTTGATCCAGAAAGAAACAGAAAATCTGAACAGACCAATTACCAGCAACGAAATTGAACTGGTAATCAAAAATGTACCTAAGAATAAACCACCTGAACCAGATGGCTTCACCACTGAATTTTATCAAACATTTAGTGAAGATCTAATACCCATCCACCGTAAAATTTTCCAGAGAGTAGAAGAAGAGGGAATACTTCCAAACTCATTCTGTGAGGCCAACATCACTCTAATACCAAAACCGGGCAAAGACACCACAAAAAAGAAAATTACAGACCAATATCCCTGATGAACATAGATGCAAAAATACTCAAGAAAATATTAGCAAACTGAATTAAAAAATACATCAAGAGGATCATACACCATGATCAAGTGGGATTCATCCCAGGGATGCAAGGATGGTACAACATTCAAATATCCATCAACATCATCCACCATATCAACAAAAAGAAGAACAAAAACCACATGATCATCTTCATAGATGCTGAAAAAGCATTTGACAAAATTCAACATCCATTCATGATAAAAACTCTCAACAAAATGGGTATAGAGGGCAAGAACCTCAACATAATAAAGGCTATATATGACAAACCCACAGCCAACATTATACTTAACAGTGAGAAGCTGAAAGCTTTTCCTTTAAGATCTGGAACAAGAAACAGATGCCCACTCTCCCCACTTCTAGTCAACATAGTACTGGAGGTCCTAGCCACGGCAATGAGACAACACAAAGAAATAAAGGCATCCTGATTGGCAAGGAAGAAGTTAAACTGTCCCTGTTTGCAGAAGACGTGGTATTTTACATAAAAAACTCTAAAGAATCCACTCCAAAACTACTAGATCCAATATCGAAATTCAGCAAAGTTGTGTGATACAAAATTAATATGCAGAAATCTGTGGTATTCCTATACACTAACAATGAACCAGCAGAGAGGGAAATCAGGAAAACAATTCCATTCACAGTTGCATCAAAAAGAACAAAATACCTAGGAATAAACCTTACCAAGGACGTGAAATACCTATACTCTGAAAACTACAAGACACTCATGAGAGAAATTAAAGAAGATACCAATAAATGGAAACACATCTCATGCTCATGGATAGGAAGAATTAATATTGTCAAAATGGCTATCCTGCCTAAAGCAATCTACAGATTCAATTCAATTCCTATCAAAATACCAGCAGCATTCTTCAACAAACTAGAGCAAATAGTTCTAAAATTCATATGGAACCACAAAAGACCCCGAATAGCCAAAGCAATCCTGGGAAGGAAGAATAAAGCTGGGGGAATTATGCTCCCCAACTTCAAGCTCTACTACAAAGCCACAGTACTCAAGACAATTTGGTACTGGCACAAGAACAGACCCATAGACCAATGGAACAGACTAGAGAGCTCTAATATAAACCCAGCTGTATGTGGTCAATTAATATATGATATAGGAGCCATGGACATACAAAAGGGAAATGACAGCCTCTTCAACAGCTGGTGTTGGCAAAACTGGACACCTACATGCAAGAAAATGAAATTGGATTATTATTTAACCCCATACACAAAAGTAAACTCGAAATAGATCAATGACCTGAATATAAGTCATGAAACCATAAAACTCTTAGAAGACAACATAGGCAAAAATTTCCTGAATATCAGCATGAACACCTTCTCCCCGAATGCATCTTCTCAAGCAAGGGAAATAAAAGCAAAAAAGAACTCATGGGACTACATCAAACTAAAAAGTTTCTGTATGGCAAAGGACACCATCAACAGAACAAAAAGGCATCCTACAATATGGGAGAATATATTTGTAAATTACATATCCAACAAGGGGTTAACATCCACATGCCTCAACACTCGAAATAAACCTGGGTAAAAAATGGGCAGAGAATATGAAGAGACAGTTCTCCAAAGAAGAAATTCAGATGGCCAACAGACACATGAAAAGATGCTCCACATCACTAATTATCAGGGAAATGCAAATTAAAACCACAATGAGATATCACCTCACACCAGTAAGGATGGCCAGCATCGAACAGACTAAGAACAACAAATGATGGCAAGGATGTGGAGAAAGGGGAACCCTCCTACACTGCTTGTGGGAATGTAAGCTAGTTCAACCATTGTGGAAAGCAATATGGAGGTTCCTCAAAAAACTCAAAATAGAACCACCATTTGACCCGGGAATCCCACTCCTTGGAATTTACCCAATAAATACAACTCCTCAGATTCAAAAAGAGATTTGCACCCCTATGTTTATCACAGCACTTTTTACTATCGCCAAGATATGGAAGCAACCTAAGTGCCCATCAGTAGATGAATAGGTAAAGAAGAAGCGGTACCTATACATAATGGAATACTATTCAGCCATAAGAAGGAAACAAATCCTGCCATTTGCAACAACATGGATGGAGCTGGAGGATATTATGCTCAATGAAGTAAGCCAGGCAGAGAAAGACAAGTGCCAAATGATTTCCCTCATTTGTGGAGTATAACAAAGAGGCAAAACTGAAGGAACAAAATATTAGCAGACTCAGAGACTCCAAGAAGGAACTAATGGTTACCAAAGGGGAGGGGTGTGGGAGAGCAGGTGGGGAGGGTGGGAGAAGGGGATTGAGGAGTATTATGTTTAGTACACATGGTGTGGGGCATCAAGGGGAAAACAGTGTAGCACAGAGAAGACAAATAGTGAATCTGTGGCATCTTAATACACTGATGGACAGTGAGTGCTTTGTGGTATGGGTGGGGACTTGATAATATGGGTAAATGTAGTAACCACGTTGTTTTTTCATGTGAATCCTTCATAAGAGTGTATATCAATAATACCTTAATAAAAAAGAATTTTAGCCAATCACCTATTAGCTACCTTTTACCCATATTTCTACTGGGAGATTGGTTGGCCTTATGTGTTTACGTTGTCAACCTTTTCCTTCACAGCTGCTGATTTTTATTTGCTTACAGAGGCCTTTCTTACCTTGAGGATATATACATATGTACCAATTTTTACAGTACCTCTCTGTTATCTTACAGTTAAATTTAAATATTTGTTCCGTGTACGATTTATTTTTGTAGAAAAAATGAGTTATGAATACAGCATTACTTTTTTCCAGATGTTTGACCAGTTTTCCCAACCACTTATCAGGTAAACTATCTTTTCCCCAGTAATGTAAAATGCCACTCTTATACGAAATCCTCTAATTTTGAGTCTATTACTAAGTTTTCTGTTGTGTTCCACTGTTTTGTCAGTTTATCCATGCCTCAGCATCACAACTTAAATTATTATAGCTTGATTGTCCTTTAGATTTTTTGTTATTAGATTTTTTTTATTATTATTATTATTTTTTACAATTTATTTTATTTTAGTATCATTAACCTACAATTACATGAGCAATATTGTGATGATTAAACTACCCCCTTCATCAGGTCCCCCCCACCAACCCTATTACAGTCACTGTCCATCAGTGTAGTGAGATGAGAATCACTACTTCTCTGAGCTGTACAGTCCCCCCCGTGCCCCCCCACCCTATGTCTGCCAATCGTAATGCCCCTTTTACCCTCTTATCCCTCCCTTCCCGCCCTTCTTCCCCAGTCCCTTTCCCTTTGGTAACTATTTGTCTGTTCTTGGGTTCTGTGAGTCTGCTGCTGTTTTGTTCCTTCAGTTTTTTTTTTTCTTTGTTCTTATACTCCACATATGAGTGAGATCATTTGGTACTTGTCTTTTTCGGCCTGGCTTATTTCACTGAGCATAATACCCTCTAGCTCCATCCATGTTGTTGCAAATGGTAGGATTTGTTTTTTTCTTGTGGCTGAGTAATATTCCATGTGTATATGTACCACATCTTCTTAATCCATTCATCTACTGATGGGCACTTAGGTTGCTTCCATTTCTTGGCTATTGTAAATAGTGCTGCAATAAACATAGGGGTGCATCTGTCTTTTTGAAACTGGGCTGCTGCATTCTTGGGGTAAATTCCTAGGAGTGGGATTCCTGGGTCAAATGGTATTTCTATTTTGAGTTTTTTGAGGAACCTCCATACTGCTTTCCACAATGGTTGAACTAATTTGCATTCCCACCAGCAGTGTAGGAGGGTTCCCCTCTCTCCACATCCTCGCCAACATTGGTTGTTGTTTGTGTTTTGGATGATGGCCATCCTCACTGGTGTGAGGTGATATCTCATTGTAGTTTTAATCTGCATTTCTCTGATGATTAGCGATGTGGAGCATTTTTTCATGTGCCTGTTGGCCATCTGAATTTCTTCTTTAGAGAAGTGTCTATTCATGTCCTGTGCCCATTTCTTAATTGGGTTATTTGCTTTTTGTTTGTTAAGGTGTGTGAGTTCTTTGTATATTTTGGATGTCAACCCCTTATCAGATACATCATTTATGAATATATTTTCCCATATTGTAGGGTGTCTTTTTGTTCTACTGATGGTGTCCTTTGCTGTACAGAAGCTTTTCAACTTGATATAGTCCCATTTGTTCATTTTTGCTTTTGTTTCCCTTGCCCGGGGGGATATGTTCATGAAGAAGTCGCTCATGTTTATGTCCAAGAGACTTTTGCCTATGTTTTTTTCTAAGAGTTTTATGGTTTCATGATTTACATTCAGGTCTTTGATCCACCTTGAGTTTACCTTTGTGTTTGGGGTTAGACAGTAGTCCAGTTTCATTCTCTTACATGTAGCTGTCCAGTTTTTCCAACACCAGCTGCAGAAGAGGCTGTCCTCTCCCCATTGTATATCCAGGGTCCTTTATCAAATATTAATTGACTGTAGGTGTTTGGGTTAATGTTTGGATTTTCTATTCTGTTCCACTGGTCTGTGGGTCTGTTTTTGTGCCAGTACCAAATTGTCTTGATTACTGTGGCTTTGTAGTAGAGCTTGAAGTCAGGGAGCGTAATTCCCCCTGTTGTTATTAGATTTTATAAATAATTGCAAATCATGCTAGCTTATTTATTCATTACTGTTATATGTCTGACTATTGCTTTATAATGTGTTTTAATAATTGGTGCTGGTGGCCTCTTTTTTTCTTCTTTTATGACTGAGCTCAAAAAATTAATTTTTCCAGATTTTAGAAATATTTGTGGCAAGTTCCCTAAACCACCCTTTTATATTTTGATTGGTATTTTATTCAATTTATAGATTAATTTAGGGAGAATTGGTTTCTCTACAAAGTTGAGCCTTCATAGTTTGGATGATCTATCGATTCATTTATTCAAATCTTTTACATCCTTGGGAATTTTTAAATTTAATTTATCTGTAGGTTTATTGTTTTTGGGTTTTCTGTCCCTTCAATTGAGAAGTGCCTTTTATACTTGATCAGATTCAATTTTTAAACTAGGTTAAACCTTCTGGGAAAATGTCACATTTTGTAGTCTGTCATATTAGCTTTGTAAACTGTCTCTTCACTATGTGTGCCTCCCTAAACTAATAAGCTGTATTTCCCACAGTCCTTGAGGCAAGGAAGATGATGGTTTCCTTCTGATTCTTATATAATAGTAACTTCTGATAGCTACTTTTATAATTGATCATTGGGTATAAACTACAACAAATTTCTGATGAAGATGACAATGCATTGTTGACCAAAATTAGATATTAATGTGTATTTGGAGTTTTAAATGGAAATTTTCAACTATTTAAGTACTATATCGGGGCAGCTTTTTACTACGTGAAGAAACAACCTACAATTATGAAACAATTTAATAAGGTGTGCATGTGCCAGCCTGCCTGGCTTCTTGGTTAAACCATTTATATGATTTATTTCATTGCATGTGGGACTACAGTATCTTTATCTGCTGGGTAAATGAGCTCTCTTTATGCCGAAACCTGCTTTATCCCAAGGAGGCAGTTGATAAAAGCACAAGTTGTCTTTATGCCCAGACCTGTTTTGTTCCAAGAAGACTATTGATAAAAGCAGCAACTATTCATTGAGATCCAACTCTGTGTTGTGGCTAAGAGGTAGAGCTGATGTTTCAATTACATCTGTCCAGTTCTAAATTCTTTGGGGGCGTGAACTGCAAAATAGGGCTTCTCAGCATGTCAGGCTGTCTGTACATGGATGTGTTTTGGAGAGTTTCTTTGTTTTTTGGGGGGCTAGGTGAGAAGAGGAATAGTCATAATCTTAACAAGCCTGTTAACACTGCTTTAAAGTTCAGAAGTGTTTTTAATATCCCTTTTCAGGAGATAACTATTTATTAAGTATTCAAGTATATTTTAAATTGTAATTTCCTAGATGTCTGCTGAACTGCTATTACTTGATTCTGGGATCAGAATTTTTGGGGAACATTGTAAACCAGATTTAATAAGACATGGTGTGGTAGCTAATATTGGAATTACCAAAGATTTGTTAATTTAAGGTCATTAAACACTAACTGAGATTGTAAGGTAAATCCTTACTTTATATTAGAGAGGAGAAAATTATTTTCAGTTTGTTAAGAACCACTCACTTAAGTATAAATTCTATACTAATTATAATTGCAAATTATTTTATATATTAAATCAGCTTGAACCTTTGCTTTTCATACATAATGTGCTATATAGTGTCTCACACTTAATAAATTATTTGTATAAGCATTCCATGACTCAGAGAGACCTTCTAGGCCAAACTAGTGTGACTTGTTTGAGTATATTATGAAATATTCCCAACACGCTGTTTCCAGTTTTGCAGTTAACAATGTTACTATTAATGTTCTTTTACAGTTCTCTTGCACATATATGAGAGATTCACTACAGTATCTATGAATGAAATTGCTGGATGGAAAGGTATGTGTATCTTCAGCTTTACTAAAAAATTGCCAAATTGTCTCCAAAAGTATACCAGTACCCATTTGGGGGCCCACCTTCACTGATTACATTTCCATCGTTCTGGCCAACACTAGGTATTGTCAGACACTCTATAATTTGTCAGTTTGATGAGCCATGTATGTATCTCATGGTTATCTTGGATTTCTCTGACTACTAGTAAGGTTGGACATCTTATGTTTATTAGTATTACAGGTGTTTTTTCCTAGTACTTGCTGTATTTATGACTGACAGGTATATGCAGAGTTGAAAATAGCATGAAGTAATTAGTACTAACTAGAGATATACCATAACTGTATCTTTAACACATTGGCAACATCACAGACTTTTTAGGGGAAATAATTTGGGGTGATTTTCTGATAGCATAAGAGAGAGCATGAACTTTGGAATTAAATTGATGCTTAAACCCTGGCTCTGTTGTTATAGCTTTATGACATTTTGCAATTTGTGCTATTTCTCTTGTTTCCTCATTCATAAAATGAATATAATATCTCATGGTTTAGTGACAGAATGAATAAGCTAACACTAACACCTGGCATATAGCACTAGTACATTATTCTAGGATGAAGTAAACATACTCAAATTAAACAATTGTGTGAAAGATGGGTAATACCATGGCACAAAATTAAATCAACACTGAAATCTGGCAGCATTTGTGAGATTAAAATGTGATCTTTTGATAGCTGACTCTAAGGTACATGGATACTTCATCTCAGGGCCTATTTAGGAGATTACTGGCATAGCAAATCCAAAGCAGTCCTTTATATGCCATGTATCTGTGTTTGGCAACCGTGTTTTTCCTATACACACAGCCACACACACCTGTATTAGGTGTGTGCCTCTCCTGTGCTGTCAGTCTTCTGCCAGGCAGAACATCCGTGGCTGTGACAGAGATGTCCAGGATCATAGTGGATAGGTGGTAGTAACCTTGGGACATTCTGGCCTGGGTGTGGGACTCTGTCAGTAACTGTACAGTGTGGAAGAGGTGGGCTGGGTGCCAGAGAGGAGATGGTGGAAATGCCAGGCTCATGGCTGACTGTGGGTCGATGTTTTTAGGCTGTTCTCATGTCCTTGCCACAGGAATTTCTCCACATGGATTCCGAGGAAGTAACCATTACAGTTCGCCTCATTCGTTCATTTGAGCATCGTAATTTCAAACCTGTGGTATATCATGGAGTTAATTTGGACCAAACTGTAAAGGAATTTATCGTATTTCTAAAGCAAGGTATGTGATGTCTTGATCATTTTGTTTTGGGAGTATTTTGAAAAAATATGGACTATCACATTGATACTGATCTTTTACAAACATTTTAAAAGAAATTAATCTAGGTTTTATGCCAGGTCTTTCCTGTTCTGGGCCTTGGCACCAAATGATTTTCCCTAGCACTCACTTAGCCTTGAGTGTGCTCTCATTAGAGGTGGTTACCTTCATGTGTGGCTCCTCCTCCCCTCCTGCCCTTTTTTTTCAATTAATTTTTTTATTTTGCTATTATTAATGTACAATTACATGAGCAATATTATGGTTACTAGACTCCCCCTATTATCAAGTCCCCACCACATACCCCATTACAGTCACTGTCCATCAGCACAGTAAGATACTGTAGAATCACTACTTGTCTTCTCTGTGTTATACTACCTTCCCCATATCCCCCCACCCCACACCCACCCCCGCTACATTATGTGTGCTAATCATAATACCCCTTTTTCCCCCTTATCCCTCCCTTCCCACCCATCTTCCCCAGTTACTTTCCCTTTGGTAACTGTTAGTCCATTCTTGGGTTCTGTGAGTCTGCTGCTGTTTTGTTCCTTCAGTTTTTGCTTTGTTCTTATACTCCACAGATGAGTGAAATCATTTGATACTTGTCTTTCTCTGCTTGGCTTATTCCACTGAGCAAAATACCCTCTAGCTCCATCCATGTTGTTGCAAATGGTACGATTTGTTTTCTTTTTATGGCTGAATAATATTCCATTGTGTATATGTACCACCTCTTCTTTATCCATTCATCTACTGATGGACTCTTAGGTTGCTTCCATTTCTTGGCTATTGTAAATAGTACTATGATAAATATAGGGGTGCATATGTCTTTTTCAAATTGGGCTGCTGCATTCTTAGGGTAAATTCCTAGGAGTGGGATTTCTGGGTCAAATGGTATTTCTATTTTGAGTTTTTTTGAGGAACCTCCATACTGCTTTCCGTAATGGTTGAACTAATTTACATTCCCACCAGCAGTGTAGGAGGGTTCCCCTTTCTCCACATCCTTGCCAACATTTGTTGTTGTTTGTGTTTTGGATGTTGGCCATCCTAACTGGTGTGAGGTGATATCTCATTGTGGTTTTAATTTGCATTTCTCTGATGATTAGCGATGTGGAGCATCTTTTCATGTGCCTGTTGGCCATCCGAATTTCTTCTTTGGAGAAGTGTCTGTTCAGCTCCTCTGCCCATTTTTTAATTGGCTTATTTGCTTTTTGTTTGTTGAGGTGCGTGAGCTCTTTATATAATTTGGATGTCAACCCCTTATCGGATATGTCATTTATGAATATATTCTCCCATACTATAGGATGTCTTTTTGTTCTATTGATGGTATCCTTTGCTGTACAGAAGCTTTTTAGTTTGATATAGTCCCACTTGTTCATTTTTGCTTTTGTTTCCCTTGCCTGGGGAGATATGTTCATGAAGAAGTTGCTCACGTTTATGTCCAAGAGATTTTTGCCTATGTTTTTTTCTAAGAGTTTTATGGTTTCATGACTTACATTCAGGTTTTTGATCCATTTTGAGTTTATGTTTGTGTATGGGGTTAGACAGTAATCCAGTTTCATTCTCTTACATGTAGCTGTCCAGTTTTGTCAACACCAGCTGTTGAAGAGGCTGTCATTTCCCCATTGTATATCCATGGCTCCTTTATCGTATATTAATTGACCACATATTCTTGGGTTTATATCTGGGCTCTCTAGTGTGTTCCATTGGTCTGTGGATCTGTTCTTGTGCCAGTACCAAATTGTCTTGATTACTTAAGCTTTGTAGTAGAACTTGAAGTTGGGGAGTGTAATTCCCCCCACTTTATTCTTCCTTCCCAGGATTGCTTTGGCTATTCGGGGTCTTTTGTGGTTCCATATGAATTTTAGAGCTATTTGGTCTAGTTTATTGAAGAATACTGTAGGTATTTTGATAGGGATTGCATTGAATCTGTAGATTGCTTTAGACAGGATGGCCATTTTGACAATATTAATTCTTCCTATCCACGAGCATGGGATGTGTTTCCATTTATTGGTATCTTCTTTAATTTCTCTCATGAGTGTCTTGTAGTTTTCAGAGTATAAGTCTTACACTTTTTTTTTTAATTAAAAAATTTAAGGTTTAGCTTTGCTTGTAATAGGCTTACATATTTGGAGGTTGATTAATAAGGGAATCTAGCATAACTCATTGTGTTACCTGGCTGAGCACACAGAGGACTCTTTGGGGGCATGACAAGAAGGTGGCAGGCCTGTGTCTATACAGCCAGACGTCATGAGAGCTGTTTGTCATTGTAGCCACAGAAATGATGGCCAGACTGACTGGTCAAGGGCACATTTATCTTTTTGAGCTTAAAATACATTAGGCATGAAGTTAGTCTTCATAGGTCCTTGACGGGTGTCTAACCTCTGTTTTTAATCATTGAAGTGTTCCAGTCATCATTTGACAAAACATCTAGAATAAACTTATTATTTTAATGGAAGCATAATTGATGTATGGTATAATGTACAGATCTTAGTGTACCCTTCCATGAGTTTTAACAAATGTACACTTTATGTCTAACTTAATTTCTTTTTACTTTGACATATTTGCAGACACAGAAAAATTGCAAAAACAGGACAAAGGGTTCCTGGATGCCTTCACACAATTTCCAAATTTCAACATTTATTACATTTCTTTTATCCCTTATCCCTTCCCCGCCTCTACCCCCAGTTCCCCTCCCCTCCCCCATGTTTTTCTAATAAACCATTTGAAGAATGTTGCTGACACTGTTCTCCTCTACCTCTAAATATTTCAGTGTGTATTTCCTAAAACACAAGGGGCTCTCTTATGTAATCACAGTACAATGATCAAAATCAGGAATTTAACATTGGAACAATACTATTACCTAATTTACAGATTTATTGAGATTTTAATTGTCCCAATATGGTCTTTTTGTAATAGAAGAAAATCCAAGGTCCTATGCTATGTTCAATTCCTTTAATCTGAAATTAATTTCTTTAATATGGAGTCTAGTCTTTGTTGTAGTTCATCACATTGGCAGTTTTAAATAGTATACAGGCCAGTTATTTTGTAGAAAGCGCCTCAGTTAGGCTTTTCTGATGTTCTCTCAGTTAGGTTTAGGCTATGCCATTTGGCAGGGGGAAGCAACACAGTAACCCCAGAGGCATGTGCTGCTGACCAACCCTGTGACAGGCAGTGGTTAGCATGCTGTCTGCCTGCTGTCTGCAGGGTTTCTCCACTGTGAATTTTCATTGTAATTGGAAAGTAACTTGTTAGGAGTATGTCCTGAGACTATGTAATAAATATCTTATTACTTCTAAAACCTTACCCACTCGTTTAACATTACTGGGTGATTCTTGCCTGAGTCAATTATTAATATGACCAATTGACAAGTTGCAATTTTTCGTATTCCGTCATTCCTCATTCCTTTTACAACTATGATTAATATTAGTTTTTTTCCAATAAGGAAGGACTGTCAAATCCCATCCCTGTCCCATTTATTTGATCATTTGTTTATACCACTGTGACTTCCTGAATTCTGACTTTATTCAAATGATTATAATTCCTTATTATCATTATTTATTTTGATGCTCTAATTAGCCCTGTTTTGGGCAGTGGTAGACCCTTCAGTCTGGCTCTGTGTCCTTTTACTGTGCCCCCCTCATTCTCTGAGTACTTCCTTACTTTTTGGTGTAATGAGATGGTCCAGACTTGTCCTGTTCTTCCTCTGTCCCAGCCCTGGGATCAGCCATTTCTCTGATGGGCTCTGATTCTGTTACTGGAGAATGGTTATTGGGAAACCAAGGTCTTGGTTCATATGCAATATAAGTGTGTATAGCAAACTTTCAAGAATGTAGTGAATTCTTGGCATTTTACTTCCTGATTGACTTTGTAAGTTTTCTAACTCTACTCCCCGCCCCGCCCCCGCCCCCCAATTTTGGGTAGTTTTACTGCTCAATATTACCTGAAGAGGGCTTAGGTTAGGTAATAGACCCATGAAGAGATAGACTCATGAGTCTACCCTGTAGTGACTATCAAAGATTTCATAAGGAGAACATAATTATTCCTTACAGTAATTACAGGCTTACATACAGAGTATATATTTTTATTTCTGTGTTCTTAATTGTTAGGGGGAGATTGAGAGTTGGTATTAAGTTATTGCCAAATCCAGAGTGTTCTGCTTTTGAAAGGGTATCACCAAAAGCATGTTTGGGTTTTGAAATACAAACAAAACCCTACATTTTTTATTTTACAATCTTTATGTGTATTATGGGTCACAGTGTTTCTTAGTATTGATACAGTTAAGTAGTATGATGGCCCTGGTTCAGTGCAGAATAGGTTTTTCTTGAAGTCCTTGAGAATAAGATGTAATCTTCCAGCTGTGACAGTGGCAGGGAAGAGGTCTTCCTCCCCAGGTCTCTATGCTCTTCTCCCCCAGGTGCTGAGGAATGCCTCCCCTCTTAGAGCAGTGGTGTGGCTCCCAGCCAGGTGCTCAGCCCCGCCTCCCTCCTGCCCTCACTGTGTTGTAATAACATATCCACTACTTGTTTCAGTTGTGCTTGTGGGAAATGTGTTCCACAGACTAAAAAGTGAGCATTTAGGGTACAGACTTTTTTGAGTTGTGGACTTTGTACCTAAGCTTGTCTGTCATCTGGTTTGAGGTACTGTAGAACTTTGAAAGTTTGGTGGGCCACATATTTACCTTTAATGAACTGTGTACATAACAAAGACCAAGTAGTTTATTACTAAGGAATCTTTGAAAACATTATTATGTATTAGGTATTGTTCTAAGAAATTTAGCTAGATTATCTCATTTCATCCTCACAGAAACCCTCTAAATTAGGAGCTGTTATTATCCCCATTGTACAGGTGAAGAAACTAAGGGACAGAGAGGCTAAGAAACCTGAGATTCCATGGCTAGTAACAGGCAAAGCTGCGGTCCAACCAGGCAGTTGGACTATACAACGTGTACTCTTAAAACTACACTTAGTTTCGTCTTTATCTTCTTTACCACCTAACTTGCTTAAATGGATCTCTGGAATAAGTGGACTCACACAGTATAATAGTCTTTGACTTTAGTTCTTCTTGTCCTAGTGGTGTGAACACTGAAAGCCCAGAAGGATTGTTTGAACTTGTGGCAGTGTGAATTTGGCACACAGGCAGAAATCGTCACTGGGAGTGATCTTTCGGGGTTATTTAGATGCCCCCTTGCCTTGCTAACTCTTCTTTTCTCATCATAGTCATTTTTTGCCATCCATAGCTTAACCTAGTCTCCTGCCATCATTGTATTTCTCCCTTGACTAAGAAATTTTGGTTAAATTTGATTCATTCTCCATTGAGAATCACCAGACCACAACATCATGTCATTTCCATTAAAACCTAATATGTATAAGTATAGTAGGTACTAAAGTTGTATAAATATAGTATGTATAATAAGTATAAACTCATATTTGTAAATAAGATAAACGTGATTATGTTTATGTGTAAGTATATAAATATAAATAATACAAACCTATTATTGACATTGGGATTGTATGTTAATCAGATGTTCTGATCACAGAGGTACTATATCGATTGCCTTTTATATTACTAATTTTCTAGAATCAGAATAATCATATAAACCAGTGATCTAGATAATAGAACACATTTTAATTACTCTTTGATTTGGAAGCATTTTAATACATTGTAGTGCTTCACATTTTGCTTCTGATTATAAAGTCATTTCACTGATGAGAAGAAGAAAGCTGTGGAGATTTTGTCCAACCTTCCAATCAGAACTTCCTTCTTTATACCTTATTACTGCTGGTGATATGTTACTTTGCAGAGCTATCTATTCTGTTGGGTGAATATTAGAATAGATTTTCTTTGTATCTTTTTTTACCTTATATATTTTTTTATGTCTAATGCTCCTACCCACAGTTTTTCCTATTAACATCTTGAATTAGTTTGCTACATTTTTTGCAATTAATGAACCAAAATTGTTGCATTATTAACTAAAGTGCATGGTTTCTTCAGGTTTCCTTAGTTTTTACCTAATGTCTTTTTTCTGTTCCAGGATTCCTTCTGGGGTTCCATGCTATATTTAGTTGTCACGTTTCCCTAGGCTCCTCTGGGCTGTGACAATTTCTCAGATTTTTCCTGTTTGATGACTTTGATAGTTTTGAGGGGTACTGGTCCAGCCTACTGTAGGATACCCCTCTATTGGAATTTGCCTGATACTTTTCTCAGGATTAGATGAGGTTATGGGTTTTTGAGAGGAGGCTCACAAAGATAAAGCATCACTTTTATCAGATCATGTCATGGGTACATATTTTCTACATGATTTATGACTGTTGATGTTGACCTTGATCACTTGGGTGAATTAGTGGTAGTTTTCTCCATTGCAAAGGTACTCTTTTCTGTCCCCTTTTTCATACTATACTCTTTCCAAGGAAGTCACTTTGCCCAGTCCCAGATAAAGTAGTGGGAAGTTATGCTCCCCCTCCTTTTGGGTATAACATCTACATAATTTACTTGGAATTCTGCGTGGAAGATTTTATTTTGTTGCACAAATTGTTCCAACTTTGGCCACTTGAAACTGTTTCAGTTGCCTTCTGTGCCCCTTTGATGTATGCCGTGTGTGTGTGTGTGTGTGTGTGTGTGTGTGTGTTTGAGTACTTTCTTACATTCTGGTACTGTAAGATGTTCCTGTTCATCTTGTATATTTCCTGTCCCAGTCCTAGAATCCACCTTATCTCCAAAGAGCCCTTTGGGGTGTCACTTTTTTAGACTCTCTCAGATGATAAAAGAAATATATCAACGTGTGTGTGTACACATATCTATAAATATTTTCACGTTACCATCTGTATCTAGATGTTAAACAAAAGTTCTTCCTCATGTTTCCAACTCTAGTCCATTACCACATGGATCATTACAGCTTCTTCCCCCTGGGAACCTGCACATTCCCTCTCCAGCAGTGAGAAACCTAGTTCCCATTGTTTGCCATCCCTTTACGTGTTTAATTCTAGTACCCAGGTTGCTCATCTGTGCCCTGTGGGCAGCAGCTTGATATTAACTAGAACATGGTGCTTTGGTGCCCTTCCTTTTGCCTTAGTCTTACAAAATCTATTCATTGCCAGTTACTTAGGCAATGCCTTTTCTTCCACCCACTTAAGTAAGGTTGTTTGATACATTAGTAATACAACCGGATTCTCTTGTCACCATCTGTATTCTTTCCTGGGGTCCTCTGTCCTAAATGGCTTTCTGTTTTTTACTTTGGATACAGTAAGGTCAACTCTTTGTGTTGTAAAGTTCTGTGGGTTTTGATAAATGAATGTCATGTTGTCACCATTACAGTGTCATACAGAGGAGTTTCATTGCTCAAAAAGTCCCTGTGTTTCACCTACTCATCCTCCCCTGCCAGGCCCCTGGCCACCTTTGGTCTTTTTACTGTCTCTAGTTTTGCTTTTTCCAAGGTATCATATACCTGGAAACATACAATATGTAGCCTTTTAGGTCAGCTTCTTTCACTTAGGTGCATTTGAGGTTCCTCTGTGTCTTTTCATGCTGAGTCTTGTCTTCTTAATCTCCTTTAATCTGTAAAACAGCTTCCTCACTTTTTGTCTGTCATTGTATTGATTTTTCTAAAAGAAAAATCTAGGCCTGTGTTTTATAGAATTTCCCACAATCTGAGTTTATCTGATTTGTTTCCTTATAATTAGATTCAAGTTAAACATTTTTGGCAGGATTGCCATTAAGTTGTCTGTTGGCAAACCATGACCTTTGGGTCAGTCTGACCTGTCATCTGTTTTTATAAATGAAGTTTATTGGAACGCAGCTGAACCCATTTGTTTACATATTATATGTACTACTTTTATGTTTCAACAAATGGCAGAGTTACATAGCTGTCACAGAGACTGCATAGCTCACAAATCCTAAAATTACTGGCCTTTACTGTTCCTTCAAGCTGTAACACATCAAGAAGCTTGATGTCTTTTGTCCCATTATTGGTGATACCACTTTCAATCAATTGGTTAAGGTGGTGTCTACCAGATTTCTGTCATAAAAGTATTTTTCTAATTAATAAGTAATGTATGGAATAATAAATATTGAGACCATATACATATCTTGTTTCCAGTAGTTTTAGTATCTATTGATGATCCTCATCTGAATCATTGGTGGTTGCAGAAATCAGGGTGTTTTTTACTCTTTGTTTCCTTATCTGACATTGTTTCTACACTTATTATCTGATATTCTTCTGTAAGTAGTCCCCAGGTGCCTCTCTTTTTTAAAAAAGCAACAGGGTAATTGTACAGTAACAGTCCTGCCTATTACCACCTTATTACAAAGGGACTATTCCTTCAACACAGTATTGAGGTAATTGCTCTCTTATTTGTACTACAAAATGTACTGTAGATGCTTTAGTTTGGCAGTTATGACAATACATTAATAACATTTGTTAAATTTGGTTGGTGGGTTAAATGAATTTTTTGTTCTATTCTCCATACTTTTTTTATGGTTTTGATTATTTCATAATTGAGGTAAAAAGCATCTTGATATAGCTTGACCATGGAATCTTACTATAATGTCTGATAGGCCTCTTGTCAGGGGGTGATGTTGGCACATTGTTCTGATTAGTTTTAGGCCTTTGGCATTCTGACCCATACAGATTAGTTAGTCACTGAGTTACTGTCTGGACAGAGTCTGTAGGTCATAGGGCAGGGCAAGGGAATCCAGGCAGAGCTTGGTGAATTCTATGAGTTTAAGAGTCAGAGCTAGCAGTTTGGAGTAGAGCCTGGAGAGTTCAAAGGACAGAGAACTGGAACAGAGAGAGCTCTGAAGATTTGCAGAGCCTTTTGAAGATTTACAGAGCATGAGTCTTCAGTTAAATACAATCAGCCCAAGTATGTAAAGAAACTACTGGAGACCAGGTAAACAGCCACCTGAAGGTAGCAGAAGGCAGAATTGCAGAGCTCATACAGGGCTGGGTTTTTATTCTCACCAGCCAGAATGGAAAACCTTGTTATTCACAAGTTATCAAGCATCTAGAAGGATCTTGCTGCAATGGGTAAAATTGACCCTAGAGTATGTTTTGCTCTGCTCTCACTGAACCAAGCTCAAAAGCAAGACTCAAAAAGACCTAACTGTTTGCAAGTAATTTCAAAAGCTCAGGATGTTTTTAGGAATACAGACATATCCAGCACTCAACAAGATAAAATGTGCAATGCATAACATCAGAACTTACCAGGTACATGCAAAGAAGCAAGAAAATATGAACCATAATGAAGAGAGAAATCAGTCAATTGAAATCAGCCCAGAAATGCTGCAAATGATAGAATTAGCAGACAAGGACAATTAAAACAGTTATTATAATAACTATACTGCAAGTGTTCAAGGAGGTAGAGGAAAGATAGAACATGTTAGAGATGGAAGATAATACTTTTTTTTTTTTAAAGACCCAAATTGAACTAGAGATTACAAAATACAATGTCTGGGATGGATATACGCTGGATAAGATTAATGTGTAGATCAGATGGGTCAGAAGAAAAGATTAGTAAACTTAAAAACACAGTAACAAAAACAATCTAAAATAAAGCACAGAGAGAAAGAAGACTGAAAGAAAAACAAATATATATACAGAGAGAGTAGAAGGGAGTTATGGGGCAACTTCCACTAGCCAAATATACATATAATTGGAGGCCATGAAGAGAGGAGCTGGGACAGGGCAACAGAAGACATATTTGAAGAAATAATGGTTGAAAATTTTACAAATGTGATGAAAACTATAAACCCACATATCAGATCAGTTCAACAAATTCCAAGCAAAAGAAACATGAATGCTACACAAGGCACATGTTGTGAGATTGCTTGCAACTGCGGATAAAGATAAAATCTTATAAACAGCGAGAAAAAAGGACACATTATATAAGGAAGAACAAAGATGAATATGTCAACAGACTTCTTATCAGAATCAATGCATAGCAGTGGAGTAATACCTTTAAAGTATTGCAAGAAGACAAAAAAATAATTCTATGTCAGTCTTTCTGAAATGAACTCATAATACTTGCCAGACATACAGAAGCTGAAAGAGTTGGTCACCAGAAGGCCAGAACTATAAGAAATGCTAAAGGACCCTCTTCCAACAGAAGGAAAATGCTACCAGATGGAAATCTTGGTACACAAGAAATGAAGAGTAAAGGAAGTAGTAAATGTAAGAAAATATAAAATACTTATTTAAAAAATGTTTTACGAAGATATTTGAGCATTTAAAGAAAAACAAAAACAATGTGATGTAGAGTTTATGAAAAATATATAACTGCAATAACACAAAGACTGGGAGAGGAAAAGGGAAGCATACTGTTATAAGATTCTTTTACTTTATATGAAGTGTTTTAATATCACTTGGAGGTAGACTGTTAAGTTAAAGATGTTTACTACAAATCTTAAAGCAACCATGTGCACACATATATACACCCGAAGAGTCACAGCTAATAAGCCAACAAAAGTGATAAAATGGAATCATAAAAAATTGTCAAATAGTCCACAAGAAGGTAGAAGAAGAATAAGGAACAGATGGAAAAATGAACAACAAATAATAAAGTGATAGATTTAAATCCAGTCTTACCAATAATCACATTAAATGTAAATGGCCTAAACACCCCAAGTAAAAGGCAGATATAAAACAGAAAGTCTCAAATTATACATTGCTTACAAGAAATGCACTTTAAATATAAAGATAAAAATCAGTTAAAGGTAAAAGGATGAAAAAGTTATATTATAGTTATACTACTAATAATGAATATACCAAGTTATACTAATTAAACATAGCTGGAGTAACTATATTAATATCAGATAAAGTAGACTTCAGAGTAAAGAATAGTAACAAGGGATAAAAACTATCATTTTAGAATGATAAGGCATTAATTCTAAATGGTTCTAAATGTTTATGCATCTAACAACAGAGCTTCAAAATAAATGAAGTCAAAACTAACAGAACTGCAAGGAGAAATAGATGAATCTGCAATTATTGTGGGAGATTTCATCACCACTCTCAATAACTGATGGAACAAGTAGAAGATTAGTAAGGACATAGAAAACTCAACAATACTATCAACCTAAATTGACCAAATTGACATTTATAGAACACTGAACAATAGCAGAACACACATCCTTTCAAGTGCACACAGAATATTACCAAGAGACAATATTCCAAGCCATATAAAATAAGTCTTGATAAATTTTAAAAGGTTTGAATCAAACAATGTTTTCTGACTGCTTTTTGGAATTAGATTAGAAATCAATAACAGATATATTTCTGGACAATTCCTAACTATTTGGAAAGTAAATAGCACAGCTCTAAGTAACTTATGGATGAAAGCAGAGATCAAAAGGCAAAGCATTTTGGACTAAATACAAGTGAATGAACACCTTTTCAAAATTTGTGGGAAACAGGTTAAATAATAATTTGAGGAAAATTTATAGTACTAAAAATTCCTAAATATAAAAACAAAAAGGCTCAAAAATCAATTATTTCAGTCTTTATTTTAAGAAACTAGAAAAAGAAAAGCAAATTAAACCCAAAGTAAGCAGAATAAAGGAAATAATAAAGATCATGGAAGGAAACAGAAAAACCACAGAGAAGAATAAAAAACAGCCAAAGCTGATTCTTTGATCAAGTCTAGCCACTCTGATCAGGAAAAAAAGAGAGTAAGAGAGAGAAGGCATAAGTTATCAGTAACAGAAATGACAGTTGTTACATCACTACAGAATTTCTGCAGATATTGACAGAATAATAAAGGAATATTTTAAACAACTTCATGCCATAAATATGTTATCCTAGGTAAGTGGGCAAATTCCTTGAAAGACCCAAACTACCAAAGACCACTAAGGAATAAACAAACAAGCTGAATAATTCTGTATTTTAAAGTAAACAGTATTTAAAATATATTTGCACAAAGAAAACTCCAGCCCCAGATGGCTTCACTGGTAAATTCTGTCATACATTTAAGGAAGAAATAATCCCAATTCTACAGAACCTCTTCCAGAAAAAGAGGAGGGAGTTTATCAACTCATTCTCTGAGGAAATCCTTACCCTCATACCAGAATCCGAGAAAGTAACTGGAAGAAAAAAAAAACTATCAACCAGTATCTTTCATATATAGAGATGTAAAAATTCTTAACCAAATTTTAGCAAATAAAGTGCAACAGTATTTAAAAAGGAATAATATATTATGGTTATGTGGTGTTTGTCTTAGGAATGCAAAGATGGTTTACCATCCAGAAAGCAATGTAATTAATCATATTAACAGATTCAGAAAAGAAACTCATATGATTATTTCAACAGATGACAACATACAGCATCCATTTCTGTTAGAAGCTCTCAGCAAAGTAGGAATAGAAGGCAACTTTCTTTACTTGATTTAAGATATTTATGAAAAACTGACATTGAACATCATACTTAATGGTAAAAGACTGAATGCTTTCCTTCTAAGATTAGGCCCAGGCAGAGGCATCTGCTTGTGATCATTTTAACTCAACATTGTGCTAGAGGGTCTATCCAGTTCATTAAGGCAAGAAGAGGAAATAAAAGACATTCATATTAGAAGAGAAAAAGTAAAATTGTCATTATTCATGGTGACATGATTATCTATGTAGGTAATCCTACAGAATCTATAAAACCACAGCTAAAACTAATAAGCTGAGCTTAAGCAAGGCAGGAGGATATAAGATCAGTATACAAAAATCAATTGTGTTACTAGTAATATACAGCTGGAAAAGTTTTTTTTTTAATTTTGGTATCATTAATCTACAATTACATATGCAATATTACGGTTATTAAACTTCATCAGGCCCCCCCATCAACTCCATTACAATCACTGTCCATAAGCGTAGTGAGATGCTATAGAATCACTACTTGTCTTCTCTGAGTTGTACAGCCCTCCCCCCATCCCCAGGATTACATCTACCAATCGTAATGCCCCTTTTTCCCCCTTGTCCCTCCCTTCCCGCCCATCCTCCCCAGTCCCTTTCCCTTTGGTAACTATTAGTCCATTCTTGGGTTCTGTGAGTCTGCTGCTGTTTTGTTCCTTCAGTTTTTTTCTTTGTTCTTATACTCCGCATATGAGTGAAATCATTTGATACTTGTCTTTTTCGGCTTGGCTTATTTCACTGAGCATAATACCCTCTAGCTCCATCCATGTTGTTGCAAATGGTAGGATTTGTTTTCTTCTTATGGCTGAATAATATTCCATTGTGTATATGTACCACATCTTCTTAATCCATTCATCTACTGATGGACACTTAGGTTGCTTCCATTTCTTGGCTATTGTAAATAGTGCTGCAATAAACATAGGGGTGCATCTGTCTTTTTGAAACTGGGCTGCTGCATTCTTAGGGTAAATTCCTAGGAGTGGGATTCCTGGGTCAAATGGTGTTCCTATTTTGAGTTTTTTGAGGAACCTCCATACTGCTTTCCACAATGGTTGAACTAGTTTACATTCCCACCAGCAGTGTAGGAGGGTTCCCTTTTCTCCACATCCTCGCCAACATTTGTTGTTTGTGTTTTGGATGTTGGCCATCCTTACTTGTGTGAGGTGATATCTCATTGTGGTTTTAATCTGCATTTCTCTGATGATTAGCGATGTGGAGCATCTTTTCATGTGCCTGTTGGCCATCTGAATTTCTTCTTTGGAGAAGTGTCTATTCATGTCCTCTGCCCATTTCTTAATTGGCTTATTTGCTTTTTGGGTGTTGGGGTGTGTGAGTTCTTTATATATTTTGGATGTCAACCCCTTATCGGATATGTCATTTATGAATATATTCTCCCATAATGTAGGATGTCTTTTTGTTCTACTGATGGTGTCCTTTGCTGTACAGAAGCTTTTCAGCTTGATATAGTCCCACTTGTTCATTTTTGCTTTTGTTCCCCTTGCCCTGGGAGATATGTTCATGAAGAAGTCGCTCATGTTTATGTCCAAGAGATTTTTGCCTATGTTTTTTTCTAAGAGTTTTATGGTTTCATGACTTACATTCAGGTCTTTGATCCACCTTGAGTTTACCTTTGTGTATGGGGTTAGACAGTAGTGCAGTTTCATTCTCTTACATGTAGCTGTCCAGTTTTGCCATCCCCAGCTGTTGAAGAGGCTGTCATTTCCGCATTGTATATCCATGGC
The DNA here is from genome assembly GCA_029783875.1 of Phataginus tricuspis. Taxonomy (NCBI): domain Eukaryota; kingdom Metazoa; phylum Chordata; class Mammalia; order Pholidota; family Manidae; genus Phataginus; species Phataginus tricuspis. The sequence continues at coordinate 37,958,284 of JAQQAC010010508.1, forward strand.
TCCTTTATCATATATTAATTGACCATATTGCTTGGGTTTATATCTGGGCTCTCTATTCTGTTCCACTGGTCTATGTGTCTGTTCTTGTGCCAGTACCAAATTGCCTTGATTACTGTGGCTTTGTAGTAGAGCTTGAAGTTAGGGAGCATAATTCCCCCTGCTTTTTTCTTCCTTCTCAGGATAGCTTTAGCTATTCGGGGTGTTTTGTGGTTCCATATGAATTTTAGAACTATTTGGTCTAGTTCATTGAAGAATGGTGTAGGTATTTTGATAGGGATTGCATTGAATCTGTAGATTGCTTTAGGTAGGATGGCCATTTTGACAATATTAATTCTTCCTAGCCAGGGGCATAGGATGAATTTCCATTTCTTAGTGTTCTCTTTAATCCCTCTCAAGAGTGTCTTGTAGTTTTCAGGGTAAAGGTCTTTCACTTCCTTGGTTAGGTTTATTCCCTGTTATTTTATTCTTTTTGATGTGATTGTGAATGGAATTGTTTTCCTGATTTCTCTTTCTGCTAGTTCACCATTAGTGTATAGGAATGCAACAGATTTCTGCGTATTAATTTTGTACCTGCAACTTTCCTGAATTCAGATATTAGATCTAGTAATTTTGGAGTGTATTCTTTAGGGTTTATTTGTACAATATCTTGTCATCTGCAAACAGGGACAGTTTAGCTTCTTCCTTGTCAATCTGGATGCCTTTTATTTCTTTGTGTTGTCTTATTGCCATGGTTAGGACCTCCAGAACTATGTTGAATAAAAGTGAGGAGAGTGGGCATCCTTGTCTTGTTCCCAATCTTAAAGGAGAAGCTTTCAGCTTCTCGCTGTTAAGTATAATGTAGGCTGTGGTTTTGTCATATATGGCCTTTATGATGTTGAGGTACTTGCCCTCTATACCCATTTTGTTGAGAGTTTTCATCATGAATGGATGTTGAATTTTATGTAATCCTTTTTCTGCATCTATGGAAATGATCATGTGGTTTTTGTCTTTCTTTTTGTTGATGTAGTGGATGATGTTGATGGATTTTCAAATGTGGTAGCATTCTTGCATCCTTGGATGAATCCCACTTGATCATGATGGATTTTTGAATTCAGTTTACTAATATTTTGTTGAATATTTTTGTATCTGTGTTCATCAGGGATATTGGTCTGTAATTTTCTTTTTTTTGTGGTGTCTTTACCTGGTTTTGGTATTCGAGTGATGCTAGTGTCGTAGAATGAGTTTGGGAGTATTCCCTCCTCCTGTGCTTTTTCAAAAGTGTTAAGGAGGATGGGTATTATTGCTTCACTAAATGTTTAATAAAATTCAGTAGTAAAATGATCTGGTCCAGGGATTTTTTCTTAGGTAGTTTTTTGATTGCCAATTCAATTTCTTTGCTCGTAATTGGTCTATTCAGATTTTCTGTTTCTTCCTGGGTCAGCCTTGGAAGGTTGTATTTTTCTAGAAAGTTGTCCATTTCTTCTAGGTTATCCAGTTTGTTAGCATATAATTTTTCATAGTATTCTCTCATAATTCTTTGTATTTCTGTGGTGTCCGTAGTGATTTTTCCTTTCTCATTTCTGATTCTGTTTATGTGTCTAGACTCTCTTTTCTTCTTGATAAGTCTGGCTAGGGGTTTATCTATTTTGTTTATTTTCTCGAAGAACCAGCTCCTGCTTTCATTGATTCTTTCTATTGTTTTATTGTTCTCTATTTTATTTATTTCTGCTTTAATCTTTATTATGATCCTCCTTCTACTGACTGTGGGCCTCATTTGTTCTGACTTTTCTAGTTTTGTTAATTGTGAGTTTAGACTGTTCATTTCAGATTGTTCTTCTCTCCTGAGGTAGGCCTGTATTGCAGTATATGTCCCTCTTAGCACCACCTTCGCTGCATCCCACAGATTTGGTGATGTTGAATTATTGTTGTCATTTGTCTCCATATATTGCTTCATGTCTGTTTTTATTTGGCCATTGATCCATTGATTATTTACAAGCATGTTATTATGCCTCCATTTGTTTCTTGGCTTTTTCATTTTCTTTGTGTAATTTATTTCTAGTTTCATACCTTTGTGATCTGAGAAGCTGGTTGGTATAATTTCAATCTTTTTGAATTTACTGAGGTTCATTTTTTGGCCTAGTATATGATCTATTCTTGAAAATGTTCCGTATGCACTTGAGAAGAATGTGTATCCTGTTGCTTTTGGATGGAGTGTTCTGTAGATATCCGTTAGGTCCATCTGTTCTAATATGTTGTTCAGTGCCTCTGTCTCCTTATTTATTTTCTGTCTGGTTGATCTGCCCTTTGGAGTGAGTAGTGTGTTGAAGTTTCCTAATATGAATGCATTGCATTCTATTTCCCCCTTTAATTCTGTTAGTATTTGTTTCACATATGTAGGTGATCCTGTGTTGGGTGCATAGATATTTTTAATAGTTATATCCTCTTGTTGGATTGACCCTTTTATCATTATGTAATGTCCTTCTTTGTCTCTTGTGACTTTCTTTGTTTTGAATTCTGTTTTGTCTGTTATAAGTACTCCTACTCCTGCTTTTTTTCTCACTATTAGTTGCATGAAATATATTTTTCCCTCCCTTTACTTTCAGTCTGTATCTGTCTTTGGTTTTGAAGTGAGTCCCTTGTAGGCAGCATATAGATGGGTCTTGTTTTTTTATCCATTCAGTAACTCTACGTCTTTTGATTGGTGCATTCAGTCCATTTACATTTAGGGTGATTATCGATAGGTATGTACTTCTTGCCATTGCAGGCTTTAGATTCGTGGTTACCAAAGTTCAAGGGTAATTCCCTTAGTGTCTAACAGTCTAATTTAACTCACTTAGTAAGCTATTACAACCACAGCTAAAGGTTCTTTTTTTTCTTCCTTTTTCTTACTCCTCCATTCTTTGTATGTTATGAATCATATTCTGTACTCTTTGTCTAGCCCTTGGGTGACATCTGTTTAGCCTTAGGAATACTTCCATCTATAGGAATCCCTCCAAAATGCACTGTAGAGGTGGTTTGTGGGAGGTAAATTCTCTCAGCTTTTGCTTATCTAAAAATTGTTTAATCCCTCCTTGAAATTTAAATGATAACTTTGCTGGGTAGAGTATTCTTGGTTCAAGGCCCTTCTGCTTCATTGCATTAAATATATCATGCTGCTCCCTTCTGGCCTGTACGGTTTCTGTTGAGAAGTGTGATGATAGCCTGATGGGTTTTCCTTTGTATGTGATCTTTCTTCTCTCTCTAGCTGCTTTTAAAAGTCTGTCTTTATCCTTGATCCTTGCCATTTTAATTATTATATGTCTTATGTTGTCTTCCTTGTGTCCCTTGTGTTGGGTGATCTGTGCCCCTCCATGGCTTGAGAGACTATGTGCTTCCACAGATTGGGGACGTTTTCAGCAATTACCTCCTCAATGACACTTTCTATCCCTTTTTGTCTCTCTTCTTCTTCTGTTACCCGTATAATGTGCATATTGTTCCATTTGTATTGGTCACTCATTTTTAGAGATTTTATCTCTGTGCCTCAGCTTCTTTGTATTCCTCTTCTCTAATTTCTATTCCATTTACCATCTTTTCTACTACATCTAATCTACTTTTAAGTCCCTCCATTGTATGTTTTCTTTCAAATATTGAATTTCTTAATGATTGAATCTCTGACTTAAATTTATTCCTGAGCTCTTGAATATTTTTCTGTTCCTCCATAAGCATGTTTATAATTTTTGTTTTGAGTTCTCTTTCAGAAAGATTGGTGAGTTCGGTTTTATTTGGCCTTCTTTCTGGGGTTTGTGAGATTTTGGTCTAAACCATGTTTTTTGATATTTCATATTTCTGTGTGGTGCCCACTAGTGCACAGAAGCTCCAGTGTCTGGAGCTGCTCAGCCCCTAGAGTGGGGTTGGGGGTCATAGGGGAGCGGAGCTTGTGCCTGGGGGGAGGAAAGGTCTGTTTCCTTATTCCCGTCTGCAGTGCATATCTCCAGTGGGCCAAGCACACATGTGTAACCCTCTGTGTTTCATGTCTCTATCTGTTGTAGGCGGGGCCTGTCTCTGGCTTGCCTGATGTCAGCAAAGTGACTGCCAGTTTGCGAACCAGTGCTGGCAGGCTAGGAGGAAGATGCAGCAGGCTGCTTGTCACAGTGGCGGGTCTCAGAACTGAGTAGGCAGCCAGGGGGATGGAGCACCTGAAGCTCCTCAAAGTTCCCAACCAGCTGGGCAGATTGTGCCCAGACAGCCTTATCCAGCTCTCCCTTCTCCTGCACTGCAAGCTCCGTGCAACCCCTCACCCCCTTCAGCAGCCCTCTTGCTGCTAGGAAGCCTCTCAGACTGCCCACCCCTCCTCTGACACAGAGTGGCCAGATGTGGACCCCCCTCCACAAACAGCTGGAATGTGAATCTCCCAAGCACTCTGCCTGTCTGAGCTCCCCCGTGTCCAGAGCACCACACAATATAGGCTTCTGCTCACAAAGCAGATCTCCAGGTCTAGGCACTCAGCAGTCCTAAACTTCCATCCACCCGCACCCCGCTCCATTTCTCTTCCTCCCGCTGGTGAGCTGGGGTGGGGAACGGGTCAGGGTCCCCCTGGATTAAGGCTTTCCTTCGTTACCCCGTTTCATAGGTCTGCTCTGTTCGTGAGGTCTTAATGCAGTCTGGTTCAGCCTTTTTTGTTGTTGCTTTTTTAGGGTTAGTTGTATTAATTAACTATGTTTTTGTACTATTTGTGGTTTTGGGAGGAGTTCTCCATGTCACCTCTCATGCCGCCATCTTGAATGTCTCCAGAGCACCTGCTTTTCTTTTGTCCCAGGGCAGCCGGCTGTGGGAACCTGTTCTCAGTCGTAGTCTCAGACTTTGCTTTTCAGCTCCTCTGATCTCCAGAGCACCATGCAGTGTGGGTCTGTGCTCCTGGGGTCGGTCTCTAGGGCTGGGTATTTGGCAGTCCTGTGCTTCCACTCCCTCCCCGCTCTGATTGTTTTCCTCCTGCTGGTGAGCTGGGGTGGGGGGAGGGCTCAGATCCTGCTGGGTCAGGGCTTTTTACTTTACCCTTTTCTATGAGATGTTGGGTTATCCCAGATGTAGACTGGCTGGTGTACTGTTAGTTTTGGTCACTCTTTTAGGAATAGTCGTATATGCTGTATTTTCAAAATATATGTGGTTTTGGGAGGAGATTTCTGCCACACTACTCACGCTGCCATCTTTTCTCCCTCTCTTCAGGCATTTTTGTATGTGTTTCCATGGAAGCGGCTATCTCACCATACTGTATGTAGCCCCTGGTCTGCCTTTTTTCCTGCCACTCTGGAAGATGATACTTATTTCTTCCTTCTCTATCCAGCAGTTTCAGGGTCAGCACAGCTGGATTCTAGTCCCAGCTGTAGACACCCTGGGCTGACCAGTTGTCTTCTTGGGACCTTGGTGTTCTTAACCACCAACTGAAGGGATTAAGTCATATTTATTCATTCATGAGTATTTTTGAGAACCTGCTGTGTGCCAGGCACTCTTTGGGGTACTGGCAGCACAATGAGGAACACAGGCTGTGGTGCCTGCCCTCATGGAACCAGTATTTGTTAGCCTGTTATGTGCCAGATGCTGCCCTAGGTTTTAGGAGACAGAGCATAGTGTTTTAATCTCAAGGAATTTGTGAATTAGTGGGAAAAGAAGCCAAAATAAGCAAACAGATGAAATTATAATTGTATAAATGTCATGAAGGAAACTCTTTGAGAGGAGGCCTCTCTTGAACCTGGGCTGTCAGGGGGTGTCTTTGTGGGTGTGACACTTGCTCTGACCTAAAGGATCAAAGATAAAAGGCATTCTTGTTTATTCCTGTTATTGTTTCTTCTTTCAGAAGTCTAGATAGAATGTAAGACAACAACTTGCTCTCTTTGCAGATATTTCCAAGTGAGAGTGGCTTCACGTAGCCACCTGCTCCTTACACACCCCTTTCTTCCAGGGGTCTCTTTGCCTAGTGTAGGAAATATAAATGGCAGTAAGTTAAATGAATTTAGTTCTTTTTAATGTTTAATTAACACCTGGGTCCGTAATTCATAAGTGAGTGAGAAACAGAAAGGATAAAATGAAGTGTTTGTGTAGGCAAGCCCTGGTAAGCCTAAGCCAGAGGTTTCAAAGGGGGCGGTCTGGCAGGTGAATCCTGATTCCAGAGTTTCCTTTGGCCTATGGTGTTTTAAAAGTCAGAAAATTTCACCTGAAACCACAGACTTTTAGCGTTTTTATTTAACTATTCAGGCAACCCTTTGGAACTGAGTGGCAGTGGCTCTGTTTAATGGGGTGTGTGCCCTCTGTCTGGGCTGCCTCACTTGTGTGGTCCATCTGGACCCTGTGAATTTGTTTGACTAAGAATCATCTTAGTTTTTCATTTGGTGTTTCAAACATCTCTGCCTGGGACCAGCCTGCTGAGAGTCTGATCCACTAGTGCTCGGCTGGGTGATTCTAATATGTAGCAGGTAGGAGCCACACTTGTAAGACGCTAGCCCTGTCTGTGAGCATACCTGTGTTATGGATTAATATGGGAGCGTTTGCTGTCAAGCATGGGGTCTTGCCTTGGTAAACTCTTTCTCACACTGTCCCTGGAATGCCTTGTCATAGGTACTTTAAATACTTGTAACATAAATGAATAAATCGTATTTTAATTTTGGTATATATTTGTCCTTTAAAAGGCAAACATATCTGAAAAAAAATGTCCTGATTCAGTGTGTGGGGTTTTTAAAAAGTTCTTTTTAGTAATAACACATTCGTGTTTTTTTTTTTAGTATTTTTTTATTAAGGTATTATTGATATACACTCTTATGAAGGTTTCACATGAAAAAACAATGTGGTTACTACATTTACCTATATTATCAAGTCCCAGTGATTCCCCACACCATGTGTACTAAACATAATACCCCACAATCCCCTTCTCCCTCCCTCCCCACACACCCTCCCACACCCCTCCCCTTTGGTAACCACTAGTTCTTTCTTAGAGTCTCTGAGTCTGCTACTATTTTGTTCCTTCAGTTTTGCTTCGTTGTTATACTCCACAAATGAGGGAAATCATTTGGCACTTGTCTTTCTCCGCCTGGCTTATTTCATTGAGCATAATATCCTCCAGTTCCATCCATGTTGTTGCAAATGGCGGGATTTGTTTCCTTCTTATGGCTGAATAGTATTCCATTGTGTATATGTACCACATCTTCTTTATCCATTCATCTACTGATGGGCACTTAGGTTGCTTCCATATCTTGGCTATTGTAAAAAGTGCTGCAGTAAACATAGGGGTGCATATGTCTTTTTGAATCTGAGAAGTTGTATTCTTTGGGTAAATTCCAAGGAGTGGGACTTCCCGGTCAAATTTGTATTTTTAGTTTTTTGAGGAACCTCCATACATTCATGTTGTTTTAAAATCAAAATAGAAAAATGAATACAGTGAAATCTTCTTCCCATTTCTGTTCTTTATCTGACTACGGCACCATGCTCCTCCTGTCCATGGAAGTATAAATACTTTCAAATACAAACAGATATTCTTATTTTTTCCTCAAAAGGTGGTTTGCTAAAAATGATATTTTGCCTTGTGCCTTCTCACCCTTGACATACTTGAAGATCTTATCATGTTTGTAGAGAGCTTCTTCCTCTTCCTCTTCCTTTTTTTTTGAGTTGAAAATATGTTTCATTGTGTGGGCATAGTAGAATTTATTTAACAAGCACTCATTGAAGGACATTTAGATTTTTTTAAGTATTTGTTGTTGCAAGAAATGCTACAGTTAGTATGTTTGTATGTATTTCATTTCACACACACACACATGCAAGAGTGTGCAAAGAATATTTCTATGATAAATTCTCCATGTGGGACTGTGAAGTCAGAGGGTATATGCATACGTAATTTAGATATATATTACCAAATTGCCTTCTGTATGGGTGGTAGCATCAGAGTTATTAATTAAAACTTATCCTGCTATTTGGAACATGTTTTAAAAAGAATATTTACTCTGTCTTTTTTTTGGTTGGTTGTTTTATTTTCTTCACCGAGTTAGAGTAAATTGTAGGTTATCTGAATTTTGGTAAGAGTAGTTAGGTTGTTCTAGATCATTAGTTTCCACTACTGGCCAAAGATCCTCAAGGGGTTGGTTCTCAGATTCATATGCTTAATGAACATCAACTATATGGAAAATAATGTCTCAAGAATGTATACCATATATTTCAAATGTACATAAATGCTATTGTGTTTAATAAAATGCCAATTCATTTAATAGTGTTACAGAATTCTTAGTGCAGCTAGCACTTCAACATCTCATCAGTGGTTCCATTATTAGATGATCCTTGTATTTTCCTGGCATACGAGCTTCATTTTGTGTTCTGTCGGTTTTTTCAAAGTAGCTTAGTCTGGAGGGATAGGAGGACAGAGGCAAAGACTGTGCATATGCTCTGAGTGTCTATTTGAATATTTTGTAATAAAAATAATCTTTATCTTACAGATGTCCCTTTAAGGACCAGCCTGCTAGCACCATTCAGAAATTATAAATATGGTAAACAATTTTTCTTACTTTTTTAAAACATGTATTAATAAAATTTCACAGTTGTTTTATATTGATAGGAATTTGAACTTGGTTTTCAAAAATGAGTTTACTGTCTGTAAATCAAAACCAATAGGGAAGTTTATTTAGAGAGATAGGAATCCTAGTGTGTTGTTAAAGTAAATTGTAATAATGTAGGGAAGTGGCCTGTGAGAAATAGCATGTCTGGCAAACTATCTGAGGTGAATTTTTTTGCCAGGTAATCAGAAAAGGAGAAATGATTAAATACTAGGAAATAAGAGATTTAACATTTTAAAATGCCAACAACTTGAGTATGTTACCAGTAGTTTTATATGTTGCAATTGTTGATTTAAAAATGCAGTAGTAAGGCAAGAAGCTGGGTTTCCTTATTTGGTTTAACGATGGTACAGTTACTGACCTTCAGCATATTGACATTTCATCAAACTTTGAGACTTCCCTTGAAAATTATGATGCACCTGATAAATCTTTCGTTAATTGCTACCGACATTTTAAATTATAAATTTTTTATTACCTAAGATCATTTTTTGGAGTGTCTTTAAATTCTGTTTCCATTTGGTGGAGCAACTTATGACCTAAAATACTTTGAAGTCACAATGTTCACCGTGTGTGTGTATCTTAATATCCACAGACTAATTGGGAGGTCGTGAGGGGTAGTCAGGCAGAAGTTGAAAGCACTGACTGGAAAGTACTTTGATTTATTGGATTTAAAGAATTTACATGCTAAATATTGAATAAGAGAAAGGAACAGAAAGCATGATTAAGTAAATGTGAAACTCCTCAATTTTGACTTTCATGGCTTTCAAAGTGTAATGCTCTGAAATATAACCCTATATTAAGTCCACCTGCAGGTGCCATTTCAAACTAGAAGTTACACACGGTTTTCCATTTTGCATGGGGTGTGTGTGTTCAAACCTGTATTCCATGTAAGTTGTTTGAAAGGTAAATTTTAGAAATTGAAAGCATCAGAGTATTTGCTGCTAATCATCATGGAGGTAATGATCTTTTATATTATTTTACCTTATTAATACCATTTCATCCTAGTATTTCTATACTAATCAGATGAATAGCAGAAAAATGAATACATTTATCTGTGAAGAAATTAGAGAATCACTAGGGCTTTGACAGACTTCAAGTGACTGAGTTTGGCTCTTTAACAATCTTCTGCTTTGTGTTCAATAAGAAAAGCTGAAGTGCTATTTTCTCATCTGTCATGGTCCTCCAGTATCGCTACATGCTCTGTGGGAATAGAACTCACAGGGTGTTGGGGAGTGGAAAAGACGCAGTCCAATTTCAGTTTTCTATTTGCTGTCTCTGAGCACTTGAGCAAGGACTGGCTCTCTTGTCCAGGCCACTGAGAGTCTGAGATATCTCAGCGCCTCTTCCCTCATTTAATTGGCGCCTTACATGTATTATTGATTTGCCCTGACCAGACTGTGTTCGTAAAGCACAGAGGATGTTGCCTTAATTTTAAATCCATATTACCTAAACATTATGCATGTGTGTAAGAAGTAAGTATTGGTTGTTGTGCCGGGCAGAGCTGCTAATATTGTTGTTTCATAAGGCTGTGTGAGATTAAACAGTACTGGTGCACACATCTTAAATACTCCACAAACGTATTTTTCATATTTTCATGAGGTTACTCTCCTCAAGCAGTTTGCATTTAAGTAAACAATACCCACAGATGTTGTTTCTGTTTATAATGAAGATTTTTTTTAAGCAGTAAAAACAAGTGAAAGAGATTATTCAACAAAGAGGGGGACGTTAGTGCAACATCTTTGATCGCTTGTCATTTCTCCTTTCTGACCCTCTTTCCAGTTTCTGTCGGAGAGAAAAACCTGGTGAAAATTTTTGTTCAAAGCATTTCTTCTGCTGCTCAAAGATGTGGCTTTCTTTTTGTGGGTTTGCAGACACATTAGAGCAAAGCTATTTCTAATTTAAGGCTCATTAGCCAAAGATATAGAACATGATTAATATTTGGTAAGGTCAAACTACATTTTTGCAGGTTGATTGTAAGGCTGTTACAATGTGTCTGTTACAGACTTTAAGCCAGGTCCTTTTATTTAGAAGAGCTACTACTGGCTTCTCTAACTGGTATCCAATAATAAACCAATATCTATTTACAGTGAGAAATAGGGTGTAATAGGTAACTCAGAATAATAGATAATCCAAAAGTCACATTTGTTTATTTCTTTTGTATATTGGAAGCTTATTTTTAGCAATTGTGGCATATTTAGAGTCCTAATATTATTTCTATTTCACTTAGGTTGGATTTATTTTTATTTCTTAACAATACATGGTTATAGCTCCAGGAGTAGGCTGACCTTGTATTGAAAATTTCAATAGATAAATGGAAGTTAACTATTTAACATAATGGGTAATTCAGAGTGCTAGTTCTTAACTGGATAGGTACCCTATTCTTCTGTATTATTAAAACGTAGTTAAATCAAGGACTATTCAAAAATAGATGTTTTCATTTCATTTCACTGTTGGAGTTCCTCATTGAATTAAACAGCATGATTGATAGAAATTAATGTTAATTTAAGGTTAAGAGTTTATTCGGATACAATAATACAATGGAATCTAATGCATTAATTAAATGATTAAATAAAACCGAGTGAACAATCGAAACTTTTTGAATTTAAACTTGTTGAATGCTAAGTCTATTATATAATTAATAGTGATTGTGGCAGTTAGAATGTTACACAATGTGGACAAATTGCATATTGGAAAAGCAGAGTGTAACCTGACTTGAGGACGAACAGAATAAGGAGTGAAGGAGGGATACAGTAAAGCAGATCGGGTGGTTTGAGCCTGCGCGGTGTCTGAGAACTGGAAGGCAGATGACGGCCTTCTTCGGCATTAGCAGCCTTGTTCAGATTATCAGGGAGCTTTGATAGTGTTTGAATTCTGAGAGTGGTAACAATTTACAGTGTAATAATTTGACCTGTCACTGTATCTACTGTGAGAGATTAGTAGGTTTTCTTGAACTGCTTTTGTTAATTTCTGTCTTAATTTAAGATACTAAAAAAACATTTTTTGCTAATCCTAGTCTTTAGCAGTCCCCAAACCTGGATAGAGTAGTGTGGTTCACCTGTCTCCTATTCTAAGGGAAAATGTGCTGAGCTGACTTCAGGTTATAACACAAACACAGTTGTGTGTATCAGAAACAAGGCTTTAAGAAATCTTTATACAGCGTTCTTTAATTTTGATGATATGTGAAAGTAATTTTTCTTTTATTGTGTACTTGATTATTAAGGCAAGGACTTAAATTTCACAGTTTCATAGCTTATTTAATTTTAAATTAAAATTTCATTTAATAATTTCATTTTTAATAATTTGAAATGAAGTTTTAGAATGATCTTTAAAAAGACAACTTGTTTTTTTTCTTTCAGATAAACTAAAGATTATTCATCAAGCACATAAATCAAAGGTTTGTCTCATATATATGGTGTCTGGCACATAGCAACTAATCAATGTTGGTTGACCTAGTGAAAAAAATGAGTAAACACATGTACTTCTAAAATATTTTCTATAATAATAGCACTTTTTATTTTGTAAGCATCCTTTCTGCAGCCTTACTTTTCCATTGAAAACAAAGCAAAACAAAAAACCTCTAAGTCATATCCATGTTAGCAGTAGGTCCTTTGAAAAAATGTATTAGGTAGAAAAAAAAAGCATACATGTTACAGTCAACTCTGGAACAACATGGGTTTGAACTGTGTGGGTCCACTTACATGTGGATTTCAAGAAATATAATGGAAAATGTTTTGGAGATTTGCAGCCATTTGAAAAAACATTTTCTTTTCTCTAGTTTCCTTTATTATAAGAATACAGTGTATACTACATATACAAAATATGTGTTAATTGACTGTTTATGTTATTGGTAAGGTTTCTGGTTAACAGTGGGCTATTAGTAGTTGAGATTTTGGAGAGTCAAAAATTATTTGTGGATTTTTGACTGCATGGAGGGGGGGGGTCAATGGCCCTAACTGCTATGTTATTCAAGAGACAACTATATATCAAGCAAAATTTTAAAATAAAAAAGCATTAAACTTGGTAAATTCATGTTTCATGCAAAGGAAGCCCTTATTATCTGGCACTCCAGTCTCTTTGATTTTCTTAGTTCTGTATCAGAAGAAAAGAGCCAAAAGCAGATACAAATTATCTGCTTTTTCTAACTTGACTCTTTCTGTATGTAAGGCCCAGGACAGTGGCTCTTGGGAACAAACCTCCTATTTCCACAGAGGGCATGGCCTGCAATCCTAACTTTGTCTTATCTGCTCCAAAGAGAACTGTTTAGGTATGTGTTTATTGTGTTTACATTTCTGTTTTCTTACTTTTTTAGAGTAATGTTTTTATGAAGCCACAACCAAAGGTTTTTTTCTCATACAGACAGACTAGCAAGATCTTTTTCCTTCAATCTCTATGACCTTGAAGTGACTCCATATTAAAGCAATAATCTTACTCAGTTACACAAATGCAGTACTACCTGCTTTAGGATAAGGGACCCTATCTTATTCTTCATATCTCTAATACCTAGCCCAATACCTCATTCATAGGAATGTTTCTATAACAATTTTTGAATTAAGAATTTATGAATTTGCTTAATTTCATTCTCTTCTAGTTATAGATGCCTTCCATAAGTTCAATCAGCTTTCAAATAAATGTATACGAGAGATTACAGAGAAAATGACATGAAGATATGTCTGTTGACTATGAGTTAGTGACTTAAATTTTTTTTTTGCCCTGTAGCTTAAAACAACACACATCTACTCTCTTACAGCTTTGGAGGCCAGAAGTCCAAAGTCATTTTCACTGCGCTAAAATCAAGGTGTTGACAGGGCTATTTTTTTCCAGTAACATTTTTTTTTTATACCAAGGGTTATATATGCAAATTTGATGATATTCATTGTCAGATGCTTTAAAACTGAGTGCTCATGTGTGGCTGGGGCTGTGGTTTGGAGTCTGCACTTGGTATGGATGCTAGAATGTCTCTCCACTGTATCTGGCCTCAGATGCTATCCATTTTCTCTCCTCTGGGCCAGGAGGGTTTCTAACTTTTTCCCTAAAATGTGGAGAATAGGAAGCTTGGTCTTACTGTAGAGGGGAAAAATATATATAATATAAAGTAAAGTTAAAGCAACATGCTCTTTGAAACTGATGTAAAATAGTGTGTCATGTCTTTATTCAGTGTTACATTGCTGGCCTTGTTCATACGTGCATGTTTTCTAAAAGGAATAATTAGCAAGTTATCCCTTTATCCTCGTGAAGACCTAGTCCCTAATATTCAAATTATTAATATTATGACATTTAAAAAAATCAGGAAATTTTCCTCTATAGTTGGAAATGTATTAGAACTGTTTCTTTTCTTTATTTTTTATTCAAGTATCATTAATATACAATCTTATGTTGGTTTCGAATATACAACACAGTGGTTCAACAGTTACCCATATTATTAAGTCCTCACTACCTCTAGTGTGGTTACTACCTATCTGCATAGTAAGATGTTACAGAATCATTAACTATTCTCCATACTGTACTACCATCCCCGTGACCAGCTTATATTGTGATTGCAAATTACTGTGCCCTAGAATTTATTATATTTAAAATGCATGTTACATCCTGGCACATCAGAGTTGTAAAATAAGGGCTTATCTTTCCAGTTGTTATATAAAGTATTTATTTAAAGAGGGATTCCCAAAACAAATGAACTCACTTAGAATTTTTCTGGAATCTGGCTTTATAAACTTTCATCTAAACTGTAACAATTCTAGTTATGTACATACTATATATCTTCAAGATGATTCTTCGAGTTTCCTCTTCAACTTTTATAAGGAAAGGGTCATTATATATATATATTTTTTAAATAATTTATTTTATTTTAGTATCATTAACCTACAATTACATGGGCAATACCGTGATGATTGAACTCCCCCCATCACCAGGAGGGTCATTATATTTTTACGGATACAGTCTTAAAGCTTCAGATAAACTTTACCCACCTGTCCTCATTTTTGCTTTATCTAACTCCCCATCTGCAGGGCCTGCAAGCATCCCTTGTCCAGCCTGTTAGTTTTCTAAACCAGCCGTAATTTTAGTCTCCTTCCTCAGCCAAAGGAAGAGACTTCCAAATAACTCCTGTATCATAGTAAACTTGTCCCAAAAGGTATTCTCCCCATTTCCCCGATTTTCTAGGTTTAGAGATTTGCTTAATTATAATTACCAGGTGTCCACAGGAATTTCTTCCCATCATGACAATAGAAAGGCTGTTTGGGTACCTTTCCACCAGAGCCTTCTATTTGGACTATGAGCTCAGTGTTTATTGAGTGAATGAATGAATAGTATAGTGCAAATAATTACTGGAACATGATTTGTGGTTAACAAGAAAATGTATTTGTGTGTGTATTATGGATTATAATCAGTAGGCTATTTGTAAAGTCAGAATAATTCCTACTAAAAAGATAAGGAATGAAAACTCTAATTTATATCTTGTATTTTGGAAGTTTTGAAACAAGATAAGTATACTTGTTCAGAATTTATGAAAAGAAGAAGTCATGCCCTGGAATAAACTTTATAAGAAACGTGTAAGATCTTTTAGAAGAAAACTTTGAAATGCAAGTGAGGGTGTTCATTTGTCCAGAGTCACTGAACTGAACTCTTAAGGTCTGTGCATTTTATTTATGTGGAATTCTACCTCAATTTAACAAAAAAGTAAAACATGCCAAGAAGGATCCAAGTAAGACTTAAATGGAAATGCTTAGGATATTTTGGATGGGATGCGACAGCATGGAAATGTCAGTTTTCTCTTAGTTAATTTACAAATTTAATGCCACTCAAAAAAATACTAACAGTTGTGTATATATATAAACTAAAGCTGATTATAAAATTACTATGCAAAAAATAAATGATGAAGACTAGTCAGGAAGAAGGAAAGAAATAAGCATGACTGGCTCTAGCATAATTTATCTAACTTATAAAATGATAGCAATGAAAAAAGTGTGGTACTGTCACATGAACTGTTAGTTTAGTGGCACAGAATTTTAAGTCCAAAAATAGGTCCAAATGTATTTGGGAATTGAGTGCATAGTAAATATGACATTCAAATCTGTGGAGAAAATATGGAGAATTCAATAAATGTTATTAGGACAATTGGGTAGACATCTAGGAAACAGTTTTAAGTTGAATCCATATCCTTTCTTTATGCCAAAATAAATACCCATTGGGTTAATGACTTAAATATGAAAATAAAACCCATAGATGAGGATAGAGGTGAAACAGACTGAGGATCATTTGTTTAAGCCAGGTGACGGGTACATGGAGGGTTCTGTATACTATTCTATATATATTTGAAATTTTCCATTAAATTTTTAAAAATTAATAAAAATATTTGAAGAAAACATGGAATTTTAAAAGTGATCTTAGAATTTTAAAAGTGATAGGAAACAGAAAAATTAATGATAGGAAACCATTAAAAACTGAAACATTTTACTTTTAATTTGTTCAACATTCAGTACTTTCTATTAAAAACACTGTAAGAAAATTCAAGGAACAAATGAAATCTGGGGGAAATTTTTCTAACTTATATGCAGAAAAGACCTAATTTTCTTAGCATATAATGATATTCTACAATTCCATTAAAAATTATTCTACAAGTCCATTAAAAAGTAATATTCATGACTTTACTCAAAATAAATACAAATTAAGACTACACTTAATCTACATCTGTTAGGTTGGCAAAGATCAGAAGGTTTTGAAAATATATGTTGGTGAGATTGTGGGGAGCAGGCACTCAGCGATTGGTGGCATCAGTGTAAATTGATACCACTTCTCTGGAGAGTAATTTGGCAATATCTGTTGCAATAAAAATTGCATGTATTCCCTGATCCAACAATTCTATGAATTTATCTTACAGATAAAATTTATATGTATGCAAAATAATATATGTACAAGGATATTCATTGCAGGATTGTTTATGGTAGTAAGAGATTCGAAACAACCTAAATGTCCATCAGTAGGGACAGAGAGAGAGAGAGTGTGTGTGTGTATGTATGTGTGTATCCCTTTAATGGAATACTCAGTAGCCTTGTTAAATTATGAGGCAGCTCGTATACTGATTTGGAATGATTTAAAGCTATATTTTATGAGCAAAAAGTAAGGTATTAGAACATTATTTATTTGTGTGAAAAAGTTTACATGCACATCTCTACCTGCATTTTATACATACAGAGACAATCTCTGGAAGGATACGCAGGAATAGGTACAAGTTCTCTGGAGGAGATCTAGGTAGCTAGTGGCTCAGGGTTGGGAGGAGACTTATTTTTCACTCTCTATCCATACATACTTGAAGAATTTTGCATCATGAATATATATTACCTATTCTAAAATGATTTCTTTAATAAAGTGTTTTTTCCCCTTTTAATCTATGTGCTCTGGAATGAATAAAATTGTGAACCATGTTGCATAGCTTCTGGGCCTTCTATTTTGCCTGCTGAGTGGCTTTTCTGCTGACTGTCCTCTCAGCCATATTCTAGAGATAAAACCCAATGCTGAACAGTTGCATTCTGGTTGGCAAGTGGTGCTGTGTGCACAGCTGCTGGTCGCCTCTGTGTGCTTTGTAGGCACAGGTATCAGCCCCCAATTTTCTCCCATATTTATAATGTTTAACTGGATTTGTAAATATCTTTGGAGAGCAAACTCATCTACTTCTATGCCAAATCAGATAGAAAATGTTCTATTTAATATGACATGGGGTCAAGTGTTTATTAGCTAGGGCAAGGTTTTTAGATACGTGGACTTTACATCAAGGTAAATTTGCTTCTCTCAGAAGTCAGACTGGTCAGAGCTTGAACCTCAGTTCCATGACCAATCAGTCATGTACTTTGCTCCTGTATGTTAACCTCGGATTCCTGGAATTCTGATATGAGACAACTGTAATAAAGCAGCAGCAGCTGACAGAGAGTGTCTGCTGCGTGACTGACGTTGTGCTGAGGGTTTTATGGGCTCCATCTCATTCCATCTTCACTATAAGGTGGTAGAGAAGATGCATTCTTTTCTTTTCCCCTTTTCTTCCAGATGAGGAAACTGAGTCTAAGGAGGCCATGTAGTTTGTTGAGAGCACAAATCTGGGCATTGGTGGACCCTGAATTTTAACCCAGGTCAAGCTCCAAAGCTCCATGGTATAGTGCTGTCTCCCCAGTGCTGTACAGTGTGCATGCTTAGTAGGTATGCACTGATTATTTCTCCCCTTATAACACTGGGAGTAGAATGTGGCTTAGATTATTGCTATGACCCAAAGGAGCAATGCTGTCTTTGAGAAATCTTACCAAACATGAGACACATAGTCGTACTGCTAAAATGCAGGTTTTCTTTCTTTCTAGACAAATGAACTCGTGTTAAGTTTGGAAGATGATGACAGACTCCTCTTGAAAGAAGACAGCACTCTGAAAGCAGCTGGAATTGGTGAGAAAGAGTCCTTAGGTAGTGCTGGAGGGGGCACTCGCTTCCCAGGCCTGTATGGTGATGGCTGGCTGATTATATTTGGATAACTCACCACAGAGTAAATGCTACCCTTGGTGCTCTTTACACTGCCTGGTAATTATTCAGAGAAGGAGGATGAGAATGATGTACATTCAGATCATTTGACTGAGGGCAGTAGCTATCTGCTTTCCAAGTGTTCAGAATGCAAATAGTTCTGTTCAGAAGTTATGCTTAGAATTCTACTGAGGATTATTTTAAGTGATTGACAAGTTATTACTCACTTCATAACCTATTTACTCTTATCAGCATCATTTGAACGGATGGTTTGAGAGAAATGGAGCTTGTAGATCTAATGTGGGATAATGAAGTGAGATGTTGTTTGTGTAACACGCAGTCTGGTTTCCGACAGTCATCCAGGTCACTCCGGCTGACCACGTCATGGAATTCCAAATAGGAGCCTTGTGTGTGCAGCTGAAAAATTGCCTGATTTAGCTTTTCATCCTGGAGTATGAATGTAGTTCTATTTAAAAGAAATGCTGTGTGACATTTTTGTGACCATTAGATGTCACTCTTATTCTGTGTATAGACACCTAAAGATTATCTGGCAGTAGAAGTGAAGATTTTAAGAGAGGTGGGAGCAGTCAAAAGGATTATGCCTCTGACATAGCTCTGTGGCCAGTGATTCTGATGAAACAGCACATATCACACTTAGTTTATAATTATTTACATGTACTGGTTAATAGAATTCTGTCAAAAAAATTCTAAGTTCACTTTTGAGTGACACATGTGGCTAAAGTAAGTTCCTGATATATCTCCCAATTTAAATAGGGTTTTTAAATAACATGTAATTAAATCTTACACTTGTTTCTGTGTATGTCTACACTATTTGCTAGATTTAGGGTCTTTCCATATTATGGAGAGACATATATAAGATTGGTTGCTATTATTTAAAAAAGAATTGTTATTTTGGCATTTATTTCTTCAAAAGCTATTTATTGCATTATTATAGCAGGTGGCAACTGTGTTATTGAGGCATGTGGCACTTAGATACTAGTCCTGCTCCTGTTGCTAAAGCATAAAGCTGTAATGAATATAACAGACTGGTATTGATGAAGGAATTGGCAGCTCCGTGGAAAAGACCAGAGACTCCAAAAAGAAACTAAAAAATGTAAGATTTTATAATAGGATAAAGTTTTGACGTATCAAGTAAGTGGGGGAAAGAATGAATTAGCCAGAAAATGATATTGGGCCCATTGCCAAAGCATGGAGGAAAATAAAATTTAAATCCTTATCTCAACCTTTATTCCAAAATAAATTCTAGATGAATTAAATGTCATAATGTTAAGAAAAACTTATAAAAAATAAAGTGTAGCTCTATAGTTTCATAATCTTGGGGTGGGGGAGAAGAACTCTCTAAGCAAGACCTTGAAGGAAGAGCCATAAAGAGGAGAAGTGATAGATTGGACCACATAAAGACTAAAATATGTAAACAGAGTTGAAGGAGAAGCAGTAAACAATGAAAAAATATTTGCATCTATGGCAAATAAAAAGTTGTTCATCTGACTTTATATAAAGAGCTCTTTAATCAGTATGAGAAAGACAAACAAGAAATTCTGATAGGAATAGCTAACATGTGCAAAATGGTTCAGTCCTATTAGTAATGAGAAAAATGCACATGAAAATAAATTCTGTTTGATGTAGTATACTAGCCTAGTTGTTGAGATTTAGAGACCAGAGCTGAAATGCTTGTGTTCACAACCTGATTCTGCCAGTTGCTATGGGTGACCTTGGACAAACAGTGACTATAAGACTAGTGGACATGAGGACAAGTGGTAATATCCAAGCCAGTGTTGGGAAGTGGGTACTCTTGTACTACTCTTGGGAGTGTTTATTACTTCTAACTTTCTATAGGTCAGTTTGACCAATAAGACTTTCTGAAACTTAACTTTCCATCTTAGCTGTTACCAAGCCAACAGGAGTGCCCTCAAGCTCTGTGAGGTCGGTATACACCTCGAAGAGGTGGCCGGGTTCTCTCTCTCCTTCTGTTTGTGAATTACTGATGTAGAGCTTTGTTTTTTGGATGGACATAGAATATATTATGTGACACCATTAAAATGTATATATTTACATGTCTATATGTGTCTGGAGAAAAACATCATACACCAAAATTATAAAAATGGTTTCTCTAGGTGGTGGCATGGCCAGCAATTTCTTCTCCATATTATCTGGTTGCTCTTGTAATTTAAATTTTTTCTATAGTTTACATGTATTAGTCGTAAATTAAGGAACCACTTTTCAAGAATAAACCCCTGAAGTTGGAGAAAATTGATTTGAATGAAGGCTCTGCCTTTAATTGCTTTGTGACCTTCTTTAAGCCATTTAGTCTCTCTGAGCTTCTATTTTGATTTCTGTAAAACAAAACAAATAATTAAACCTGTTTCAGAGTTTGAGTAAAAGAATGTGTATGAAACCATCTGGAACAATGCATGTAAAGGCCCTCAAAATACTTATTTGGAAACCAGTTTAGAGAAGGCAATTGGCAAATGTTTTGAATTTATTAAATAGTCATTTGGTTTAGCTGTCATTAACTTCAGACTTATATACTGAACCAACTATAAAAGTGAGAGTCACATCCATCTTTTTGTCATCCCTGTTTTAAGGCCCAGGGTCTTTGATCAGCAGCAGAGCCTTTTCATAAGTTCTCTGCCAGTTTCATGATGTTACCAGAGCTGACTGCCCTCCTGCCCTGGCAAGCCCACAGCCCTGGCCAAGGGCAGCTTCAGTCCCTGCTGGGAGTGATTCCCTCTCCTGCGTGTTCCTCTTCGTTCCCTAGAGCAGTGTTGCTGTGCTCGGGAGCACAAGCCCCAGTTACACACAGAGAAGCACTGTTAGTCCCTGGAGAGCAACACAAAATCCTAAGTGGGAGTAGAGTTGTAAAAATCATACTTGAAGTGTGTGACTTTTGTAGGGAATTCTCCCTCCCTTGGCTGTGTCTGGTTAGGTTTCTAAGAGTTTAAGAGAAAAATTCTAAGTCATCATTCTCTCCCTTTTTGCCACTTGATCTTGCTGTAGAGCTGTTAACTGCTATCCCAGCCAGTTGCCATGGAAATAATGCCAGTGTAACAAATTTATCATTATGACTTTTCTGCACAATTCATGAAAGTAAAATAAAGGCTGTGAGGGGGAAAAATTGGGGGAACAAACTTGTTTGAAGATTTTTTTCTCACAGAGAAATTCTCCGGTTCCTACTCTGGTCTTTTATCTGCACTGCAGATCCCAGTTGTATATTCTGTTCCTGATGTCAGGGGAAGTTTTTGCTTGTGTACTTAGAGCTAAAACACATAAGTAAAAAGATTTGCCTTATGGAAAGAAGCAGAAGGCTTTCCCTAGAATTGTTCTTTGTAATTCAAAGATTTTTTACCTTGTTATTAACAATTGTAGTTTTATGGACTAATTCCCCTGAGTGATAAATTTGCATGTTAAGTATTTTGTGGGTGCTATTTTACCTCTCTTCATTTTGTTACATTCTACTACTATTATCATTTGAATTCTCTTTGGTTTAGGAAAGAAACTGTGGCAGGGTAACTCTTCCAAAGCTAGTTGTGTTTTATTGGGAATATTTTGAAACAAGTTACAGTGGGCCAAACCGTGCTTATCTCAGGGAAGAGTGCATGTCGAGCCAGATCCTATAATAATTCCAAAACTCCCTTGTGGTTAATTTTCATTTTGTTTGTCACTCCTGTCGTCTACCCACTGCCGGAACCTTGCCTTTGTGCCTAGCACCTTTGATTATCTCTGATGTGCAGCAGTATTGCAGCATTCTTTGACTCTCACTTTTTTATCAGGATCGTATTTGATCATGTTTGTGTTTCCTTAGGGCTTGGTCCCTCTCCCATTCTTTCTTGGGTAGTGGTATCTTAGGGCATACATTCTTTCCTCCTTAGACATCCTGTTCTTTATGTTAACATCAAAGGAGCTATAGTCTGCTATTGGGTAAAGCAGGTGGTGGGCTCAGGGAATTTGGATTCCAGAGCAAGGGGTCAGAAGGAACCTCCCATGGATTGTTCCTTTTTACCCTCGCCTCGCCACAGTGCAATCACAGGCATATGTCCACGTCAGATTTATTTTACTCTTTGCTTTCTTCAAACTGTAGTTTGAGATCTTCTCTGCCAGCTGATATAAAACAGATGTTTGAAGTAAATATGAAATGAAAAGCACAGTGGTTGGGAGCTCCTCTCCAGACTGTGGATCTTCTTCCCTGAAAACTTAGAAATATAACCGTGCTGTGAGCCCAGTTTTGAATGATTTGTAGATTAGGATTTTGTGACACTTGGAAAGATAGGATATATTCCTGGGCCAAGAGAGAGTGTGAAACTATCTCCTTTTGGTCTCAAATTGCTGCAGACATATTGCAAATATATCTCCCTGCCTATATATTTTTTTCACCAATAATCTGCAGTTATTACCACATTACTGCAGCCCCATTGCAGCCTGTCCTGACGGTTGTCTGTATTACAAAGGCAGTGCACGTGTCTCATCTCTTTTCCAGGCAACAGTTGCTGTGCCTTTCACTACTTTGGTGCCAACTAGTATGAGGTTAGGGACTTAGAAATTGTTCAGTAAGGCCTCACCCATTGGTGAGTTTACTGAGATAAGTTAGTTGAAGAGTTTAAGTACGTTGCATTTAATTTTCCTTAAGATTTTACATTTAAAACTGGCTTTCTTATATTCTTTTACTTAAGGTCATTATTACTATTTTCCTGCTAAAGGTATATGTATGTGTCTGATTTGTTTGGAAACATTACAGAATCTTTAACTGCATGTCTAAAGTTTGAATGTCCTGGCTTGTGTGTGTTACATTAACCTTGAAAGTCAGTATTAAAATGATCCACAAATGTTTTTGGAGGGTTCTTTCTTGGTTTCATTTGGTAGTAAAACAAAGGAATGAACTGACAATGCACTTACTGCATTTTAGATTTTACATTCATTTCAGATTCACACGCCAAGGCCCTCTGCACCTGAGCACACTGTTGCCCGCAGCACATTTAATTTAAAATCAGGTGCCCTAGGGGATTGGCACACGGGAGACGTCTTGAGGGTTCTTCTGGAACCATTTTAAGTAGAATTTGGGAAACAAGAATTTAAGTGATAATGTTGGAAAGGATGACTATGTAGAGGTCTTGAAAATCTTCCATAATTTACTTTCAGTTTTCCCTTTAATTGGCAAGTATATTTGCAGTGTAAGTGCGTGAAGTCATTCTCTCAAACATTTTCAACAGATTTTACTGATTTTAAAAAACATCATATTTTATATCTGTTTGAGGGCCATATTACTAAAGTTTAAAATCCGTTTTATGTCTTACTTTTGAATAATCAGAATAATTAATTTTTAATTTGTGTGTTGTTTCCTAGTTTGTTGAGGGTGAAAAATATCTTCAATCTGGAGTATTTGAATTTAACACATTGCCAATCTAGTTTCCTGAAAAAATGCATTCAGCTGAAAACAAAATCTGTACCTTAGATGGTTTCATTTTGAGCTTGTGTTATGAGAAATGGCATAAATACTTTAGATAAATAGTGGGTTGATCTGTAAGTTAATTAGACACAAGAGAACCAATATCAAAACAAAAATGCTTTGTCAGTCTTTTATTCACACCAGTTTATTCTGAACCTCTTAGTACTCTACTGAAGAGCTGTACCATATATTAGTTTCTCAAAAGGGGTACAGCTAAGTGTCAACTGCAGCAAGTGAAAATTGTAATTACAGTTAGTGTGTACTGAGTGCAGAGCTGTGTAGGCAAAGCGCTATGTAAAGTTCTGTGTGTAAATAGCACATTGCAGGTAAAACCTTGCTTTGTTATGATTAAGGGCAGGTGCTTTTGCTCAGTCTCCATTAGAAGGATAATTAGAATCGCTGGCAAATTATATAGGTCTACCTTGGGGCTTGCTTCTCTTTAAAAGAGGAAACCCTGAGAGCTTTTCATATAAAGGGTAGACCTCAAAATATCTTCCCTTTAAATATTGAAAGCTTTGAAGTTCCCTTTTCACCATTTTACTTATTCCAAATGTGGAGCCTCTTAGCCATTTTTTTACAGGCTATTTTCTTGTAATATTTAATGGCACATGAACTTCCTGTTTGCCCAGAATGCATTTGTTAAAGCCCTTCCTCATTGATTCCCAGTTTCTCTCTGCTGTCTCACCCCTATCCCAGGCTCACTGTGACAAGAGTTTGCAATCTGAGTTTCATCCAGATTAATCTTCATTTAATCTTGAAGATGTAGTAGGACTGGAATGAGGATCTGAGACCATGGTGATTTTATTTTCTTCTTTCTGTATTTTCTGCAATGACCACGGGTAATTTAAGATTGACAAACATTAAATTTGATTCTTTTAAAACCAGCAAGAACATTTTTAATGAAATGTCATGCCAAATTCTTTAATTTCATTCTTTTTTTTTTTTTACAATTATTATTATTATTATTATTATTATTATTAATAATTTGTTTTATTTTAGTATCATTAACCTACAATTACATAAGCAATACCGTGATGATTGAACTCCCCCCATCACCAGGTCCCCCCCACCAACCCCACCACAGTCACTGTCCATCAGCGTAGTGAGATGAGAATCGCTACTTGTCTTCTCTGAGCTGTACAGTACCCCCCGTGCCCCCCCCACCCTATGTCTGCCAATCGTAATGCCCCTTTTACCCTCTTATCCCTCCCTTCCCACCCATCTCCCCAGTCCCTTTCCCTTTGGTAACTGTTAGTCCATTCGTGGGTTCTGTGAGTCTGCTGCTGTTTTGTTCCTTCATTTATTTATTTATTTATTTATTTATTATTATTTTTTTTCTTTGTTCTTATACTCCACATATGAGTGAGATCATTTGGTACTTGTCTTTTTCGGCCTGGCTTATTTCACTGAGCATAATACCCTCTAGCTCCATCCATGTTGTTGCAAATGGTAGGATTTGTTTCTTTCTTATTGCTGCGTAATATTCCATTGTGTATATGTACCACATCTTCTTAATCCATTCATCTACTGATGGACACTTAGGTTGCTTCCATTTCTTGGCTATTGTAAATAGTGCTGCAATAAACATAGGGGTGCATGTGTCTTTCTCAAACTGGGCTGCTGCATTCTTGGGGTAAATTCCTAGGAGTGGGATTCCTGGGTCAAATGGTATTTCTATTTTGAGTTTTTTGAGGAACCTCCATACTGCTTTCCACAATGGTTGAACTAATTTGCATTCCCACCAGCAGTGTAGGAGGGTTCCCTTTTCTCCACATCCTCGCCAACATTTGTTGTTGTTTGTGTTTTGGATGTTGGCCATCCTCACTGGTGTGAGGTGATATCTCATTGTGGTTTTAATCTGCATTTCTCTGATGATTAGCGATGTGGAGCATTTTTTCATGTGCCTGTTGGCCATCTGAATTTCTTCTTTAGAGAAGTGTCTATTCATGTCCTGTGCCCATTTCTTAATTGGGTTATTTGCTTTTTGTTTGTTAAGGTGCGTGAGTTCTTTGTATATTTTGGATGTCAACCCCTTATCAGATACATCATTTATGAATATATTTTCCCATATTGTAGGATGTCTTTTTGTTCTACTAATGGTGTCCTTTGCTGTACAGAAGCTTTTCAACTTGATATAGTCCCATTTGTTCATTTTTGCTTTTGTTTCCCTTGCCCGGGGGGATATGTTCATGAAGAAGTCACTCATGTTTATGTCCAAGAGATTTTTGCCTATGTTTTTTTCTAAGAGTTTTATGGTTTCATGACTTACATTCAGGTCTTTGATCCACCTTGAGTTTACCTTTGTGTATGGGGTTAAACAGTAGTCCAGTTTCATTCTCTTGCATGTAGCTGTCCAGTTTTTCCAACACCAGCTGCTGAAGAGGCTGTCCTCTCCCCATTGTATATCCAGGGCTCCTTTATCAAATATTAATTGACTGTAGGTGTTTGGGTTAATGTTTGGATTTTCTATTGTGTTCCACTGGTCTGTGGGTCTGTTTTTGTGCCAGTACCAAATTGTCTTGATTACTGTGGCTTTGTAGTAGAGCTTGAAGTCAGGGAGCGTAATTCCCCCTGTTTGATTCCTCCTTCTCAGGATTGTTTTGGCTATTCGGGGTCTTTTCTGGTTCCATATGAATTTTAGAATTATTTGTTCCAGTTCATTGAAGAAAGCTGTTGGTATTTTAATAGGGATTGCGTTGAATCTGTAGATTGCTTTAGGTAGTATTGCCATTTTGACAATATTGATTCTTCCTAGCCAAGAGCATGGGATGCATTTCCATTTGTTAGTGTCTTCCTTAATTTCTCCTAGGAGTGTCTTGTAGTTTTCAGAGTACAGGTCTTTCACTTCCTTCGTTAGGTTTATTCCTAGGTATTTTATTCTTTTAGGTGCAATTGTGAATGGAATTGTTTTTCTGATTTCTCTTTCTGTTAGCTCATCATTAGTGTATAGGAAAGCAACAGATTTCTGTGTGTTAATTTTGTATCCTGCAACTTTGCTGAATTCAGATATTAGTTCTAGTAGTTTTGGAGTGGAGTCTTTAGGGTTTTTTATGTACAGTATCATATCATCTGCAAATAGTGACAATTTGACTTCTTCTTTACCAATCTGGATGCCTTGTATGTCTTTGTTTTGTCTGATTGCCGTGGCTAGGACCTCCAGTACTATGTTGAATAACAGTGGAGAGAGTGGGCACCCCTGTCTTGTTCCCGATCTTAGATGAAAAGCTTTCAGCTTCTCGCTGTTAAGTATGATGTTAGCTGTGGGTTTGTCATATATGGCCTTTATGATGTTGAGGTACTTGCCATCTATACCCATTCTGTTGAGAGTTTTAATCAAAAATGGATGCTGAATTTTGTCAAATGCTTTTTCAGCATCTATGGAGATGATCATGTGGTTTTTGTTCTTCTTTTTATTGATGTGATGGATGATGTTGATGGATTTTCGAATGTTGTACCATCCTTGCATCCCTGGGATGAATCCCACTTGATCATGGTGTATGATCCTCTTGATATATTTTTGAATTCGGTTTGCTAATATTTTGTTGAGTATTTTTGCATCAACATTCATCAGGGATATTGGTCTGTAATTTTCTTTTTTAGTGAGGTCTTTGCCCGGTTTTGGTATTAGAGTGATGCTGGCTTCATAGAAAGAGTCTGGAAGTATTCCCTCCTCTTCTATTTTTTGGAAAACTTTAAGGAGAATGGGTGTTATTTCTTCTCTATATGTCTGGTAGAATTCAGAGGTGAATCCATCAGGTCCAGGGCTTTTGTTCTTGGGTAGTTTTTTGATTACCGATTCAATTTCGTTGCTGGTGATTGGTCTGTTTAGTTTTTCTGTTTCCTGCTTGGTGAGTCTTGGAAGGCTGTATTTTTCTAAGAAGTTGTCCATTTCTTCTAGGTTTTGCAGCTTGTTGGCATATAGATGCTCGTAATATTCTCTTATAATTCTTTGTATTTCTGTAGGGTCCGTCGTTATTTTTCCTTTCTCATTTGTGATTCTGTTTATGTGTGTAGATTCTCTTTTTCTCTTAATGAGTCTGGCTAGGGGTTTATCTATTTTGTTTATTTTTTCAAAGAACCAGCTTTTGGTTTCATTGATTTTTTCTATTGTTTTATTCTTCTCAATTTTATTTATTTCTTCTCTGATCTTTATTATGTCTCTCCTTCTGGTAACTTTGGGCCTCATTTGTTCTTCTTTTTCCAATTTCAATAATTGTGTCCTTAGACTGTTCATTTGGGAATGTTCTTCCTTCTTTAAATGGGCCTGGATTGCAATGTACTTTCCTCTTAAGACTGCCTTCACTGCGTCCCACAGAAGTTGTGGCTTTATGTTGTTGTTGTCATTAGTCTCCATATATTCTTTGATTTCTGTTTTGATTTGGTCGTTAACCCATTGATTCATTAGGAGAATGTTGTTAAGTCTCCATGTATTTGTGAGCCTTTTTGATTTCTTTCTGAAATTTATTTCTAATTTTATACCTTTGTGATCTGAGAAGTTGGTTGGTAAGATTTCAATATTTTTGAATTTACTGAGGTTATTTTTGTGGCCTAGAATGTGGTCTATTCTGGAAAATGTTCCATGTGCACTTGAGAAGAATGTGTATCCTGCTGCTTTTGGGTGCAGAGTTCTGTAGATATCTGTTAGGTCCATCTGTTCTAGTGTGTTGTTCAGTGCCTCTGTGTCTTTACTTATCCTCTGCCTGGTTGATCTATCCTTTGGAGTGAGTGGCGTGTTAAAGTCTCCTAGAATTATTGCATTGCTGTCTATTTCCTCCTTCACTTCTGTTAGTATTCGTTTCACATATGCTGGCACTCCTGTGTTGGGTGCATATATATTTATAATGGTTATATGCTCTTGTTGGACTGACCCCTTTACCATTATGTAATGTCCTTCTTTATCTCTTGCTACTTTCTTCATTTTGAAGTCTATTTTATCTGATACAAGTACTGCAACACCTGCTTTTTTCTCTTTGTTGTTTGCTTGAAATATTTTTTTCCATCCCTTCACTTTTAGTCTGTGTATATCTTTGGGTTTAAGGTGAGTCTCTTGTAAGCAGCATATAGATGGGTCTTGCTTTTTTATCCACTCTGTTACTCTGTGTCTTTTGATTGGTGCATTCAGTCCATTTACATTTAGGGTGATTATTGATAGATATGTACTTATTGCCATTGCAGGCTTTAGATTCGTGGTTACCAAAGGTTCAAGGGTTGCTTCTTTACTATCTAAGAATCTAACTTAACTTTCTTTTTAAGTTATTGTGTGCGCCGTCTGATGTTTCTTTATCTCTCCCTTTCTATTCTTCCTCCTCCTTTCTTTATATATTAGGTGTTTTATTCTTTGCCTTTAGTTAGTATTTGGGTGGTCTGCTTTCTTTGCTATGCTTTTATTTTCTCTGGTGACATCTTTTTAGTCTTAGGGGTGTTCCCCTCTAGATCAGTCCGTTTAAGATATCCTGTAGTGGTGGTTTATGGGTGGCAAACTCTCTCAACTTTCTTTTGTCTTGAAATTGTTTAATCCCTCCGTCATATTTAAATGATAATCGTGCTGGATACAATATTCTTGGTTCGAGGCCCTTCTGTTTCATTATGTTAAATATATCATGCCATTCTCTTCTGGCCTGTAAGGTTTCTGTTGAGAAGTCTGATGACAGTCTGATAGGTTTTCCTTTGTAGGTGATCTTTTTCCTCTCTCTAGCTGCCTTTAATACTCTGTCCTTGTCTTTGATCTTTGCCATCTTGATTATTATGTGTCTTGGTGTTGTCTTCTTTGGGTCCCTTGTGTTGGGAGATCTGTGGGCTTCCGTGGACTGTGAGACTATTTCCTTCCCCAGCGTGGGGAAGTTTTCGGCAATTATTTCTTCAAAGACACTTTCTATCCCTTTTTCTCTCTCTTCTTCCTCTGGTACTCCTATAATGCGAATATTGCTACGCTTCGATTGGTCACAGAGTTCTCTTAATATTCTTTCATTCTTAGAGATCCTTTTATCTCTCTCTGCCTCAGCTTCTTTGTATTCCTGGTCCCTGTCTTGTAATTCCTTGATCGTGTCTTGAACCTGATTCAATCTGCTGTTGAGCCCTTCGATGGCTTGTTTCATTTCTGCATTGTCTTTCCTCACTTCCCTCACTTCCTCCCTCAGCTCTTGCACATTTTTCTGTAGATCCGTCAGCATGGCTATGACTTTTATTCTGAATTCTTTTTCTGGAAGACTGTGTATGTCCATTTCTCCAGGTTCTTTCTCTGGGGTGGTGTTTGTCTGAAGCTTTGTCTGTATCATATTCTTCTGTCTTCTCATGACTGTAGAATTGGTTGTTGGTAGCAAGGAGAGATAAGAAAGGAGAGACAAGAAAAAAAAGAGATTTCTACTAATAATATAAAAGTATAAGGAGAGAGAGAGAAGGGAAAAGAAAAGAAAGAAAAAGAAAAGGCAGCAACACCTAAAAGAAAACAGCAAGAACAACAACAAAACAAAAGAAAAGAAAACAAAACAAAACAAAAAAACAAAAAAACACCAAAAAGCCCACCGGGGGTGGTTTCTGTGCGAATGCTGTAGGTGGCGCTATTTCTCCGCTATTCCAGAGCCGCGGCCACGTCGCTCCACACGGCCCTTTAAATCTGTGGCCGGGTGAGAATGGATGGGAGGCTGTTGAAAGAGAGGGAAAGAAAAAAAGGAAAAGAAAGGGGAGAAAAAACAAAAAAAACAAAAAAAACAAAAAAAGAAAAAAAAAGCCACCGGGCATGGGTTCTGCGCGAGTGCTGTAGGTGGCGCTGTTGCTCCACTATTCCAGCGCCACTATAGTTCTGGCTGGGTTGGAAACAATGGGAAGCTGTTGATCTCCGTGAGGGTCTCAATGGCGGGCACTCTTTCCCAGTCGCCAGCTACGGGGTCCAAAGCTCCCCAGGACTCCCAGCGTGCTGGGCTCACTTCGCGGGGCTATCCGGCCCCTCTACTGAGCTCCTGTCTCTTTAAGACCGCTGAGGTAGAGCGCGCGCTTTTCTTCCCCTTTTTCTCCTTTCTTTTTCCTTCCCGGAGCCTGCCGCGGGCAACTTGCACGTTCCCGGCTGGGACCCTGTGCCCTCTGTCCCTCCAATCTCCGCTACACCGCAGACCTCAACTCCCTCCTGGCTCTGAATCCTCTCCTCCCGCCGGAGCGCTGGGGGAGAGGGGCGCTCGGTCCGCTCGAGGCTCCGTACCTTACCCGCCTTGCCGGAACTCCCGCCGGAGTGCTGGGGTGGAGGGGCGCTCCGGGCGCAGACTTCCCCTGCCTCCCGGCTCTGAATCCTCTCCTCCCGCCGGAGCACTGGAGGAGAGGAGCGCTCGGTCTGCTCGCGGCTCCGTACCTTACCCGCCTTGCCGGGACTCCCGCCGGAGTGCTGGGGTGCAGGGGCGCTCTCGTCTCTCTGGATCCTGTTTCCGTCCCGCCTCGCCGGGTGCCGAGTCCTCTGTCCGGCGTGTCTGGCCGCTGGAGCTCTGGGGGGGGGAGCGCTCGGTCCCACCGGATCGCCGCCCGTCCGCCTCACCGGCTGCCAAGTTCTCACAGGTGTAGCTGTACGCTGTGCACTTTCCTGTGTATTCTGGTCTCTCTTTTAGGGATAGTTGTATTTGCTGTATTTTCGTGAATAAATATAATGTTGGGAGGAATTTTTCTGCTAGTCCGTTCAAGACGCCATATTCCCGGAAGTCCTAATTTCATTCTTTTCTGGTAAATTCTAATGAGGTAGTGACAGTTGTAAACTAAGAGGATGGTGATAATCCTTGGCATCCTTCCTTGTTATCCTATTTATTTGGCTTGAAGAGCTTTACTTGTCAGTTTTTAGAGGATATGTTAATTGAGTGATCTGTATTCATTACAAATAATCTTGTCTGTTTTGTTGTCAAGATTCTGAAGGCCCTTTTGCTCTTTCTGTAAAAGCTAAGCAGACTGTATTAACTTCTGGTTTAATTTAAAAAGCAAATGTGGAACTTGTTGGCACCCCACCTTAAAGAACCACATGTTTAATAATTGGAAGGCTTTCCATCAGATTTGTCTCCAGTCTGAATTAATAATGTTGCTGACTTACTGTTTTGGAAGACGGAGTCCTTGACCTGCTAGGTTGAAAGAATTGTGACTGCTCAGAACCTTTCTGGGTCCTTTAGCTGTGCCATATCCCCTGTGAATAATTAGAGGTATTTGAAGGTATTGCGGTAGAAGCCAATTTGTGTCTTTCACTTTGCATATTGTTGAAGCCTCATGAATTAATCATAAGTAGACAAAAAAATTAACTTCTTCAGACACATATTTTGATGGGTCATGAGGGAGAATGTAAAGTGATCTGTAAAGTATTCTACTGATCCTCTAAGTATTAAAATTATTATACCTACAGGCTAATTTCAGAGAGGAAAAAAAGAGTTTTTCCTCCTCCTTGAGAAACTGAGCAGCAAATTTGAAAAAATAAAGGTTGGTTATTTTCCAGGACTGTGAAGAGAACTGTAAATGAAAATTGTATGATTTCCTGAAAGCCAAATTCATGTGTTAATTCTTATTTTTAATTTTTTTACTTTTAAGTGACTTGAATTCTCGATTCTGATAACTACAACTTAGACTTCTAGTTGATTTAGTGTAATGTGAAAAACAACTCATACTTCTCACTTTAGGCATCTAAAGCACTTAATATGGATTTTGTACTTCTTTAAAGTCTAGTTTCACATTAATTTTTTTCCATTTTCTGTTTTTCTTTTTTTCAGCCAATGAAACTGAAATTGCATTCTTCTGTGAAGAAGATTATAGGAGCTACAAAGCTAATCCCATTTCATCCTGGTGAAAACCTCACGGGGGCTTCCTTTTGCATACCTGCATTAAGCTCTTTATTCCACTAGTGAGTTTTGAAATTGACAAATAAATGTAAAAAATGAATACCCGGCTCTGCTATTGGAGCTAAAATATGAGGTGTTTTCTCTCTCTACAGATTTTATTTTCTCCTTCTGTCTTGTAGTAAAATAATGTATTTATTTATGAGAAAACCATTTGATTTTTTTGGAAGTGAAGGAGATAGTTATTTAAAAATCAGCATGGAATATTGATTCCTTAGTCATAATTTGTTTTCCTGAAATTCGGGGTTATTTTGATGACTTGCATGTTAAGTTCTTTACAAAGATGGTAAGACTGAAATCATTCTGTTTATTTTGTATTTGTCCCATAGTTTCTAATTGTAGCCACTGTTACCATCCTTGTCTAGCAGAGATTGTAAGAGTCTCTTATCAGTGCCATCTTTTCGCTCACGGTGATGCACACCAGCATACATGAAATTGCATATTGTGCATTTGAGGGAGGTTTTCTGATGCAAGAGGGTTTCTTCTTTTCTTCTTTTCGTATTTCAGCCTACACAAATAACATTGCTGAAATATTTTTTTCTGAGCTTGTTTCAGGAGCAAGCTATAAT
>JAQQAC010010508.1:37991213-38016050 GCA_029783875.1 Phataginus tricuspis
TTGCTGAAATATTTTTTTCTGAGCTTGTTTCAGGAGCAAGCTATAATAGAACGAAACTCATTTATTTGGAGAGAGAAGGCAGCAGGATTTTTGCCCTTTTGGAAGAAAATTGTTCATTGAGAACAAGTCTAAGTCATGGAAGATATATTCTTTCACAATAATATAATCTTTCTGTTCCTGATAATGGCTGAGGGGTAGTGGTTTCAAAGGGGCCTCTCAGCCAGCACGTATCTAATCAGAACTCCTACAAAGTCTAGTTGGCTTTAGAATTACTCCATGAACCTTTAAAATTTCTAGTCGGGCAAACTGGTGTCATTGAGGGAGAGGTTAACTTAAGAAAACCTCTTCTTTTTTAAAAATCAACTTTGAAAGTCTGGTTAACATAATCAGAAGATGCTTTGTTGAAAGATTTAATAGAGCTTTACTTAAAACAAATTTTACTTATTTTTTATTCATTGTGTCATTCATTAAACAAAGTGCTGAATGAACAGATGACCGAGGCTTCTGGGGGTGTTAATAGAAACTAAGACAGTTTTTGCCTCAGTGAGTGGGGAAAGATATATAAGCAAGTAACATAAATATAATAGCACTGAAAATTGTTGTGGAAACATTGATGATGGGGTTGTTAATTTTCTGTGGGATTTTTATTTTAAAGGAAGTACAGTTGAGCTTTGTCTTAAAAGATTGAATAGGAATTTTTGCTTGGTAGAAAATAAGGGGAAGGCTTTTAGGAAGAGGGAACAGCATACATAAAGGCAAAGAATTGTGAAAGAGCTTGTGGTTTGCAATAGAAAGGACAAATGTCAGTGTGTTGGAGTGTAAAGCACTTGAAATAGAGTGGAGGAAGATAAGGACAGAAGGTAGGTTGAGTTGGACCTTATAAGGCGTGGTAAGGAGTTGGAACTTTATCTAGTTTGTAGTTGGGAGCCATGGAAGGGTTTAAACATAGATTGCATGACTAGATTTGTATTTTAGAGCCTAAGTTTTAGTGGCAATGTTCAGATGGCAGAAAGACTAGAAGACAATTGTCATAGACAGGTTGAAGGCTGGAAGGCCTGATGAGGGCCCAGTGTGTGAGGAGAGGAGAGGAGACCTTCTGGAGATAGTTAACATTTGGTTGTGCAGGAGATGGCCGGCATTGCGCTAGGAACTTTACATATAGTATCTCACTTAATTTTTACCACAACTCTTCAGTTGTGATAGTATCATATCTATTTATAGAAGAGGAACCAGGGCTTGGAGGTAAAGTAATTGACCCAAGGCAACACAGGAATGTGCATTGGGATTGGAGCCAGATCTGCCTTAAAATCCTGACCTTGGCCAATACATCCTGTGGTCTCCCACTAGAGGTATGAGGTAGAGTGACCAGTAGAATCTTTGCGACTTGGTGAATGGCTGGGTGTGGAAGGGATAGGAGAACATAGGTATAGAGATGGAGAGAGACTTCAGTGATTCTTGCTGTAATGTGTAACTGGGTTGATAGTGTCAGCATTAACCCAAATAGGGAATTTAGTAAGTAAAACAGGTTAAAGCATATTCCATTTGTTCATTTTGCCAAACATTAAGTTTACACACAAGTTTTTCTTTTTTAATTATACCTCTACCTGTATATTTTTTAACAAATAATGCAAAAACATATATATAATCCTTTTTCTTGGTGTGTGTTTAATTTTTCTTATTAGGTAGTTACATTGAGGCTTTTTTATAACTTATAAATGCAGATGTAAAAATAAAAAATAGAAATTATGACAAAAAATGGCTTTTACCAGGAACAGAAGATTGGTTCAAAACTATAGATGCCAAAAAATTATTTGATGATATGCAACCCCATGCATGAATAAAAACTAAGAATAGAACAGAATGCCCTTAACTTGACAAAGGCCCCCCACCAACAGAAAACCTACCTAGTGGAGAAGTGTTTTAAGCAAACTCATCAGATATGAACAGAGCAAGGTTGACCACTATTACTAGTATTATTCAGAATTGTTCTGCAGGTGTTATTGAAACCAGTACATTAGAAAAGTAGTAATAATCACAGATACTGGAAAGGAGGAGATAAAACATTCATTTGCAGACAATATGATTATAAGAAAATCAACTGACAAGTTATGAGAACTAATAAGAGACTTCAGTAGTGCTTGGTAATGAACCCAAAATGAAATATGCACAAAACCTATAAAAATGTTACTAGAGGATGTAGAAGCCTTAGGAAAGAGATATATATTCATAGATGGAAACTTTGGTGTAGTAAACATGTAGATTTATACCTAATCTGTAATTTAGTACAACTTCAGTCAAAATCCCAAAGGATATATATTGGAATTTGACAAACAGATTTTAAGATTTTTTTGAAAAGTAAATGTACAAGGATAACAAAGATCAATCTGGAAAAACAAAAATGAGGGAGGATTGCCTACCAGATGTAAAAGTAATTTTTGAAGCTATTTTTGAACTTGTATTTGAGGCTGTAGTAATTATAACAGCTTGGTAGTGATTCAGGAATAGACAAAAAAAATCAGTGAAATAGAGTACAGAAACTGACTAATATATATGGAAACTTAGTATATAATACAGGTAGTATTCCTCACTGGTAGAAAAAAGGATAATTAGCACATGGTTAGGCATTACAGAAATGATCGAGGGCACTACTTTCTACCATTCACAACATTTCAGATGGATTAAATAAAACATGAAAAATAAAGAGCTTATTAGAAAAAATATGGAGTATAAATATGACCTTTGGGTATAGAAGGCCTTCTTAAAACACAAAATGCAAATGCCATAATTTGCTAAGTTTGATGTAGCTGTAAGAAAAACTAGATTCCAAAAAAGAAAATCACAAATGTTGAAAGACAAGTAAGGGGTAGAAACTATTTGTACTTAGAAAGTGGACAAAGGATTAGTTTCCAGAATATATGAGTAACTCATACAAGACAATGGGAAAAGGACAAACATGCAACAGAAAAATGGACACATTTAATAAATTTCATAAAAGAGGAAATATATATGGCTTATGAACATGTGAAAATATGTACATTGGTTTTTAAGGAAATTCAGATTAAAACAACAGGGTACCATTTTTCGTCAGGTTCGCAAAAAGTCAAGGGTTTGGTAATAAGTACTGGCAGTGATGTGTGCCTATGCCCTATACTGCCAATGGGAATATAAACTCATGTACAGTTACTTAGGCAAGCAATTTGGTGTGGTAACTACTAAAATAACAAATATGCAAATTCTAGTGACCCAGCAGTTCCACTTCTTAGAATCTGTCCCAAAGAAACTGTCTCATGTCTGCAGGAGGTGGCATTTATAAGGGAATTCACTGTATTATTTACAATAGAAAAATACTGTAAACAACCTAAGTGATGTCAACAGGAGAGTAGCTAAATAAGCTCTGGTATATTTATATTCTGGGTTACTAGTTAATCTAAAACAATGAAGTACTACCATATTATTGCTGACATGGGATGATCTTTGAGACACCTTGATGGATGAAATTGCAGAGGGATTTACAAACTGTGATGTCATTTGTTTAAAAACACAAAATGATAATATTTATAATGTGTATACATATGTATATGTGTGTATATGAATATACATACTGTATACACATATATGCATACACACAACAAATATGCATTAAATTTGTAACATTGATTACCTCTGGGGAGAGAGGAATAGGGAATTAGGAGGTGAATATTTTAAAAAGCTTTATCTATACTGTTTAACTTTACAAGGAGGAGGTGTTTGTGTTAAGAATTAATAAAAATTAATACATGTATGAAAAAAGCAGGAAAAAATCCATCAGACATTTGTCATCAACATTTTGGTATATTCCACCTGGGTTATTTTTTTCTAAGTATATTTTTTAATGTTTCTGCTCTCTGGTGTGTTTTCAGTTACACAAGTAGTATTTACTAATTAAAAACAACCAACTATAAGGTACAAGAGCAAAAATTCCCTTCTTCAGTGGTCTCTCCTTTGCATTCCTTGATGTTCATACTTTCCGAGTTTTTTTTTTTCTGCACATGTCATTATTTGAACATGCATTTTGAAGCATTATCATTTGATGTATTTTAAAACATTGTAATTCTCTTTAATATGGTTGGGAATCCTCATTTTCCTTTTGAATCCTCACTATGTGCCAGACACTGCTTGTGTTTTATATATTATCTTATTTAAGTCCTTGAGTTGGATAGAACTTTGAGTAGCCCCATCTGTGAAACGGAGAAGATAATGCCCACCTCCCAGAGTCTGGGCTGAGACACTGCCCACAGAGCACTTAATAGGCAGGGCCTAGTGGGAAGTAAGTGCTCGTATGTGTCTTACCGTGCTTAATATGAGCAGCTCAGCAGTGTCCATATGAACCTCATGTTGGAGCCAAGAACCCTGATGCTCTCAGATATTGAGCCACTTGCCCAAGGCCTAAAGTCTGATAAGTCAAACAGGTTTCTTTTGGCGTCCAATCCCATGTTCTGCCACTCTTTGAAAAGAAGGGTGCTTGGAGAAACATGGTAGAAAGGTTGTCAACCACAAGCCAAGAGGCAGTGTCCTGTGTTTGTTGGTTGGTACACCTTCTATGTGCCTTTTTGCCATTCTCATTTGAAAAGAACTTACTTTCTCTTCTTGTGATTTCAAAGAGCCCTAGACTGACTAAAGCCAGGTCTGGTTTTCTGAGTTTGAGGAACTTTTTGCCATAGCAAAGGTGTTTTGTTTCCCTTTTCTTTCTGTCTGTACCAGACACATGCAGGAGGGGTGATGGTTCTCCTGCCTATTTGGGGCACCCAGATCAGTGTCCTGGAAATTGCTTTGGAAATTGTTGCTAATTACTGAGGGGAGTTGGGGAGGTTCATGCAAGATGCCCCCTTTTCCTGCACTTGTGAAGGCAGGGAGGGGGTCTGAGATTACTGAACCACATCTCTAGTGGGCAGAGAAGTCCAAGTATGACAGGGTCTGAGGGACCAGACCCTTGTCTTCTTTTTTTCATATGTGTGCATACACAT
The DNA here is from genome assembly GCA_029783875.1 of Phataginus tricuspis. Classification (NCBI taxonomy): domain Eukaryota; kingdom Metazoa; phylum Chordata; class Mammalia; order Pholidota; family Manidae; genus Phataginus; species Phataginus tricuspis. Next base: position 37,996,217 of record JAQQAC010010508.1, read on the forward strand.
GTCTTGGAGGGAAGGTTCTGATTATTGGGTATTGGCAGTTTCCCTTCATTTTACTCAAAACTCATGATTAATCCAATTAGTGAAGGTAATTGAAATAAGTGGAATAATTACTTAACTGGTTTGAGGTTAATATTTTGAACTGCATCATCAAGACAGTGGGTCTTGGGTCTCTGCAGGCCTGGTGAGTACTCATCCCCCACTGAACCCACAGCATAAAATTCATGGCCACTCTCGACCTTTCACTCTACATTTCGAGCATTTATGGGAGGGGAGGACACGGTGGAACTTTTATCATTTCTTTCCATCAAAGGAGATATATTTATTCAATGAATCAGACCTGAGACCACTTTCCTGGCCCCACATGTGCATTTTGGGTTATAATACTAACATTGACTTTGGATAATGGCCTTTGGAGACTCATTTTGTGATCATTAGTCAGTGAAAGGATCATATAATATGTAATGATTTAAAAGGGACGTACAGGATGTGTGTCATGCTGCTCGACAATGTGGTTTTTCAGAGAGCAATGGCCCTGCTCTATTCTATGCTTCTGGCATTTCATCTGAGTATTCAGTAAATAATGTCATTCATAGGCAGCAAGATTTAAGATGGAGAAAATCCATTTCAGGTCTCAGATGATGTCACAAAACTCTTGCAATAGGGAAGGCAAACCATTTGGGGAAAGCTGCAGAGGGACTCAAACTTTCGGTTTTAGCCTCGTTCCTGATAAGTCCAATCAATATACAGGAAAACTGTCACCACCAAGAACAATATTCCTGTGATCAGTCGAAGCGGTGACCGGAGTATTCTGAAGGCTGGGATTCCTTAGCAAGGACGAAGGCAAGAAAGCGGTGAAGACGAGGGCCATGATGGCTTCTTGCCTTCCATTTCTTGCATGGTGTGAAATGAGAAACAGAAAGATCAAGAGCTGTCCTTCCTTCCCGTGTTAAATTCTGTTTAGCAAAACCAAAACTCATTTAATGCCCTGATCACTGCCCTTCCTCCTCCCTGGAATGCCCAGTTGTGCCCTTATACCATCAGGCTGTGCACTGCCTGCCTCCCCAGCCGTCGCTGCGGATGCCCGCACGCCCTGTGCCACAGCCCCTGGTTCCTTGAAGACTTTAGCTCCTGGCGCACTGTTGCTCTCTCCGGTACCACTCCTGTCATCACCCAGTATAGACAAGCCTTCCCGTACCACGGGGCCTCCCAGTCCTTGACTAGCCCAACTGCAGGGTCCTTACCATCTACTGTCTTCTCTGTCTCAGCCACCTACGCCCACACTAACCCCTCAGCCACAGCCATCAGTGTCACGCCCTAGCCCACAACATCATCTGATTATCGTGCCGCCCAGTCTCCAACCACTGCCTTCTGTCTTTGCGTTTCTCTTCCTTTGGTGCCCCCTCCAGCAGCTCTTCAACCTTGCCGGACCTCAGTCCGTGAACCCTACCATCTTGTCACCGTCCCTCCCCCAACCTAACAGGATCTCTGTTCCTTATCACTGCTTTGTACAGACCCTCACTTCACTTACCACCCCTGCCACCCCGCCCCTCCTACCCCCAGCTGCAATTGCACCCTGCCTTCTCCACACCTGCCCTGGAATAATGGCGCAGGGCTGGATATAGCGTGTTGGCCCACAGAACTTAAGTTCAGGCCTGCTGAGCTCCCGTGAGCTTCCCGCCGCTCTGCAGGCCTGTGCGTGCCTAGTACCTTCCTGCTGCCAGGCTCCCCGCAGCCCCAGGTCTAACGCTCTCCTCACTGAGATGCTCTGCTTGCCCGGGAGGCTAGAGGCCATGAAAAGCGTGCTGAGGCTCTACCCCGTGTGCCTCTCTTTGTGACGCTGGTGACTAGGCGTGCCTCTGTCCGCCACTGCGCACCCCTCCCACCGTCTCTGGAGGACCCGCGAGCCCCACAGCACTGCCCCCTCTCATGGGCGTCTTCACCCCGACCCTCTCCTGAGCACCCCCACCAGCTCATCAACATGCTGCCGCGTGTCCCATCCTGAACCTCCCATTTTCCCCTTATAGCAAAATTCCTTCGCAGACTTACCTGCATCCTCTTTCCCCCACTGTTTCTCCTCTCATTTTCTTTGCAACTTCTCTCCAGTTGGGCTTCTGGCCTCCTCGCTCTGCTGGTACAGCTCTGGCCAGGGTCACCAGTGGTTTTCCTGTTGCCAAAGGAGTGTTTCTCTGTCTTTAGATTACTAACTTGACCTATCAGAAGCATCCGACACTGAGAACCAGTTGGCACCCTCCTTGCAACCCTTTCCTCAGCTGGCTGCGCTGTGCACTACCTGCCACGCAGTCTCATTCCCTCTGCTGCTCCTTCTTTGTCTCCTTGACCTCTCAGAGTTGGAGTGCCTGGGGCTTTGTCCTCTGATTTCTCTAATTACATCAACTCCCTTGATGACCTCCTGCATCTCATGACTTTAATAACTAGATGCTATAAGACTCTCATTTTATACCACAGTCCAGATCTCTTCCATGAATCCCACACTTGCACATCCAACTGGCTACTGTACATCTCCATGAAGGTGGCTAACAGGTTATCAACTAACAGATGTTTCAGATCTAACATGTCAAAATTGAGCTGCTGAGCTTCTTGCCAAACCTTGTCCCTCCCGAGTCTTTCCCGATTCATCAAAGAAAAGAATGCTAGCTGTCCATTTGTTCAGGCCAAACACTTGGGAGTAATTTCTCTGTTTCCTTTCATCCCTCACATCCATCAGCCAGTCCTGTTTGCTCCACCTTCAGAGAATATCCAGTGTCCAGCCTTGTCTCATTGTTTTCCCGGCCATCACTTGGTTGAAGGCACCATCATCCCTCCCCTGTACTCTTGAGTAGCCTTCTAACTGGGCTTCCTACTCCTGCCCCTATCCCATTTTCCACATAGCAGTCAGTGATTCTTCTAGAACATAAATCAAATCCTGTCATGCTTCACCTTTAAAATCTTCAGTCAGAGAAAACACCAATTTCCTGCTGAGGCTTACCAGGTCCTACCTGATCAGCCCCTATTATCCTGTGACTTCATCTAGCATCTCCCCTCACTGTGCATAGCTGCTTTGGCCTTGGTTCTCTTCCTGGTGCATGCCAAGCACATGCCTCAGGGCCTTTGCACCTGCTCTTCCCTCTGCTTGCAATGCCTTTTCCCCAGTTATTTTTGTGGGTTGTCCCCTCATTTCTGTGAAGAGTCTGCTCTAAAGCCATTAAAGAAGATTTCCCTACTCCCCTTACATAAAATAGCAAATGCCTGTCCTTCTAACTCTACTTTGCTTTGAAAAAACCTTTCTGGTCTGCTCCTGGTATTAGAATATCCCCAGTATATAGAATAGTCTCTGATACTTAATAGGCTAGCATAAATATTTCTTGAATGAGTTTGTCTTTGAATTTTAAAGCAAAACTTTACAGATTCTTCAAATTCATATAGCAAAGTAGACTCATGTAGACTTGATAAACTCTAGAAGATTCCCTAGTGCTTGAAGAATTGTCATCCAGATTTATATACTGGTATAGACTGTGTTCTGGAGTAATTGGTCTGAATGTGTATGTGTTTCAAATGGAACTGAGGAAATGAGATTTAAAACCTTGTTTACTGGTTTTCTTTATTGGTCTGAGTCTGCTTGCTGTACACCTGCATATTCATGCAGCTGGTGGTTCTTTTCTGCGGTGCAGTTCCTACGTATGCCTGGAGGCAATCTGTGTCCTATGTGGGGGCCTTTTTACCAGCTGGAAATAACGCTGTAGTGGTTATTCACAACAGGCAAGGTAAGTGCCCTAGATTGTCATTTGTTTCTGTTTGAAATGTCCCTGGAAAGCTGAGCAGGAGACTGAACAATGGATTCTACAACTGTACAAATTACAGCAGGATTTTTTTTCCCACTTGCCTTAAAGCAAAGTTGCTTGTTTTAAAAGTGACCTAGAAGTGAACTTGTGGTGACATTTAAAATTATACAAATTGAAAGAGGTAAGTGTGCCTTTTGCATATATTGGAATTATTTATCTTCCAGTGTTTGGTTTAGGCAAGCATTGGTTTTTGAGTCTGGCAGCCCTGGGTTGTAAGGTTGCAGGCATTGTGGCTAGCCTGGAGGTGTGACCTTGGGCAAACTGCTCAGCTTATCTGCATCTCAGTTCCTTCCCCTGTTAAATGGGGATAACAATGCTGACTTCACAGAACTGCTCTGAGGTTGTGGTAAGATGACCTACCTTGGTGCCTAGCACACACATACTCTTTTGGGGAGAACTGTCACATTGCAATTTCATGAAAAAGACTGTTCATCCTGTTACACAGAGGGAAATTTTAAATAGAATGAGAGGTTATCCCACATCAAACATTGGGCAGTAGAGTCAGGCCGTTCCCTACAAATCCAGTATTTCCCGTTACTTGCCAATTCTTTCTCCTGGACCTGTCAGCCCCAACACCACCACCAAGCAATGTTCCCGGGACCTGGGGAAGGACTCATTTGTCATGTCCCAAGAATCCTACCCTGCCCAGAATTCTCCTTCCTTAGGAGCCCTGCCCTTGGGTAACCTTAGCACATTACCTGTCCGCTGTTTCTTGTGCGTGTTCTCATTCCTCTAGTAGGAATTTTTCCCAATTAAAACTGAGTTGACAATAGCAGAACAATTTAAATTTCCTTTTTGCAAGAATAAGGCCATCCCCTTCTCAATTCTCTCTTCTCTGGACATAACTTGGGAGTAGGGTGGGGTGGTAGAATGAGCAGATACAGAGGTGGATAGAGAGGTTGTTAAACTAGTAACCTCTTTGGAAAGAACAATCTTGCAAAGGCAGGTTGTGCAGTCTGAATTTTCTCGATACCCACCTAAACTTCTTTACTGGTGCTAATGCCAGCCCATTAATCTGTACATGTTGTAGAGCAGCTTGTCCTTGCTGTTTTCATCTGTATGCATTACTCAGGATAAGTCCAGGCAGCAAGTCAGGTGGAAGGAAATCTGCTTTGGACTAGACCCCGTCTGCTTGTTGGCTGCCACCAGGTGGCAGCAGAGTCTGCCTGGGTCTCAAAGTCGTGGGCAAGAGAGGCCTGGGCACTTGTCAGTGACTGCTTAGTGGGCAGGTAGGTCGTCCACCTGTCAAGTCGACCGTGGAGTCTTTCAGCTGAAAGTCAAAGGCCGAGGCCTGTAAACGCTATGGAATATTGTACTCATGTTCAAAAGCAACCAGGTGCCTAAAAGTTTGATTTTTTTCAAAGGTAAATGCAAAGCCAATACCTATCTTTAATCAGACCTCTTTAATCTTACTTACTTCTAAAATGAATATCAATAACATGTTAGGCTTTGGAAAATACCCTTGCTTATTTGTTGAGGATTATTTTTTAAAGCTAAGGATTGAAAAGTGGCGAATAAGTTTTAATAGATCTTTTGTCAAAAGCTTCCAAGTATATTGCAGTTATATACAACTTCTTTTGTTTGGTTGAGGTTAGATGCTTAGATAAATTCCTTCCCAAACCAATGACATTAGAGAAGACATTCCGCTCTGTGGAAGGGCTTGGAAGCTATCCTTTTGCATGTGCAAAGGTTAGCCTTAAAGCAGGGTCCAGAGCTTTGGGAGGATGGGTGACTCCTTCTCAGGGACATGGGAATTACTTCATAGGAGGTAGTATCTCTCTTCCCTTCTGAAGGCTGGAAGTTCTTGCAGGATGCAATGCCACTAACTCTTTGAATAGTTATGAAAAACCTTGTGTTTGTTTCTAAATTATTTTAAAAGTTAAGAAGTATACTTTATGGTAGTGAGCAGAATTAAAAACCAATCTGCCATGGTGTGGAACTCCTTAGTGGGCTGTCCTCATGGTTCAGCTCAGGTCTGGCTGATGGAAGGAGACTGTCTGGGCAGGGGGTGAGTTGTGCTAGGAGCAGGATCTGAGAGTAGGTCTGAGGTGGAAGGGTGTCTAATTTCAGTCCTCAGTCCTGTCAATGCCTCTCAGCTCCTTCATGCATGCACCACAGCTGGCAGACACTTCCAGACTGAACACTGAAGAGAGATTTGGTCAAGTGTCAGATGGAAGATGGGAGCCAGAGAGGAGAGAGGAGAGCCTTAAGGAAGCCCACTGAAGGGAAGAGCTACTGCAGCCCCTCCCCATCTCTCCCTTTTCCAAATTCTTGCAGCTCTGGGCTGAATGGGACTCACCTGGCCCAGTGAGCATTCTGTGGTCCTAAGGCTCCCATATTTGATAGAAATGTGTTGGGACCTGTTATGCAAAAATCCTGGTAAATGGCCTTCCTCAGGGTCTGCAGATCAAGGGGACAGACTAGGTTATTGAGACAGAAGTTTATATGTGGTTCCTGTATTCTTCCCTCCTTTCATTACAAGGTAGTTGGGTTTTATGGTGTCCTGGTCCAGGGATGCTTGAAGGGTTGAAAGCAGAATCAGCCTGAAGACAGATTCTTTCAATGGTCTTCCCTGCAGTCTTAGCTGGTCAGGCAGAATTTTGCTAATGGCTTTAGGTGAAGTGGAAAGAAAGGACAGCTTGGGGGCTGGAGTGATTCCCCAAAGAGGGGTTCTGCCACGATGTCTGCATTCTGGGGAGGTGGCCTGACCTCAGAAGGAAATAACTACCCTGAAGTAGGTGAGCTCTCCTGCTCCATGCAAGATGCCAGGCCTCCCTCTGTGTGGGAGCTACCAAGCTGCTCAGCTTCTTAGGCCCACGTAGATCGAGACAACGGGCATCTCGGGAAATCCAGTGTGAACTGAAGACTAAAAGGGACTCCAGGAATACTTTGCCCCAGGACCTTTGCAAATAACCTTGAGGTGGAGGATAAGATAGCTCAATAATGACTGAGATTGAATTTCAGTCAAGATGGGGGGACTTGGAACTAGACTTAAGAAAATAAAGACATAGGAAATTTCTTTCACACATGTTTGTAATCATAAATGTGTACACATTGTTAAGTGCCTAATATTTAAGGAAGAGCAATGTAACCTCTTGGTTTCAGTTACTAACCAAAAGGATAGTTTAATAAAAGAGAACAGAATGAAATCCTACTCCCAAATAATGAAAAGAACCCAGTTCTCTTTCTTGGAGAATTAAAAAATACAGGTAATTTTTACCAAATTAAAAAGAAATCCAACAGTACTAAGAGACTTCTACTATAGTTTCTGGACCTAACTCCCCTCCCTACTCTCAGGCCCCAAAAGCAACTTTAGTGTTTTTTTTTTCCTGCTATCTATCTACATAGTTCACCTAAAATGCCCCTGTAGCTTTCCTTGGCGTGTCCATTTCAGGAGGGACCTGTTGACTTCCATTAAGGCAGATGAAGATTTGGCTCTTTCCTACACGTTCACCTCTCTGGCTTCTTATCTCACATTCTAACAACTTTTAGTGAACATTCAGTGTTTACATTGTTGTGATTGTATACCACAGTAGTGCCTTTCCATGGACATTTAAAATATGCTTTTCCTCTTCATGTGCAGAGTTGTCTATATAGTTATCCATACTTATTTCCCACCAGGTTGGTCATAGCCTTTTATTGGTTTTTTTCCCTGTTGAGGCATATCAGGTAGCCTCTTATTCCCCGCCCCCAGCACGCACACACACACATGCCTGCACACTTTTTGAGACCTTTGTGCTACTCCACTTGGGGTGGGTTTTTCCTAAGGTCTGCTGTAGAAATACTAAGTATTACAGTGAGCTTCCCGTTGCCATCATCTGGGACTTCCCTGCTTTGCTTTCCTATATTCTTGTCCTGATCCTTTATCTTTTTCTTTCCTGTTTCACTTTTTCTATTGTTCTGTAGCATAGCCTCTAGTAGTTGCCTGAGAATGGTCACATAGAAGTACATGTTTTGAAATGTTTGCAAATGTCTTTGATTTTCTCTCAGACCCTGTCAGTGGGTATTGAATTCTGGGTTGAAAATACCTTGACTCAGAATTTTGAAGGCATTGTCCCATTGTTTCTTAGCTTGTAGAAGATCAATACCATCCTGTTTTTTTTTTATTTCTTTGTATGTAAATGACTTTGTCTCTCTGAAAGTCTTTTAGGATATTCTTTTTATCCCAGACGTGCTGAGATCTCACAGCTCTGTGCTTTGCTGAGGGTGTTTTAAGTCTTTGGGCTGGGCATTTGATGGGAACTTTTAATCTGGAAACTCATGTCTTTCAGTATTGGGATATTTTATTTTATAACTTCTTTGATGATGTCTTTCTTCTCTGTTTTGTCTGGCATTCCTATTAGCCATGTATAGGACTTTCTGGGTTGTTCCTCTTAGATTTTATCTTTTGTTTTCTGGCTTTCCATCTTGGGAAATTTACTAAGTTTTATCTTCCTATTTTTCTCTTGATTTTTAAATATCTCTGCTAACATAGTTTCAATTTTCAATTTCTTTCTCTTTCTTTTCTATAGTACCCTCTTTTTTATGGGTGTAATATCTTCCTTTTTATCTCCTTAAAGATATTACTAATTGTAGTTTTGATTAAATGTTTTTTTCTTCTCACATTGTTTCCTCCAGGTTCCTTTACCCAAATTATTTACTTTGGTTTCTTTCTTGCATGATAGAGGCATTCCTAAAGTGTCCATCCATTTATATTCAAGCTTGGGGTGCTGAAAAGTCTGTACAGGCACTCGGTGTTTGGGTGGGACCTGTTCCCCCAGGGCACTCCGGGTCCCAGAGTCCACAGAATCAATCTCCAGTCTCTTGCCTGGGAATGGACTGAGGATCCCAGGATTCAGAAGGGTGAGTAAGCCAGCTTCTTAGGGTATCATTTTTTGTCAGCATCTCATTTGGAGCTTCCTCAGCTATACTTAGACAATCCCGTCTCTGTGCATCTTCCATCTTCAGAACTGGACATACTCTTTGTTCCCTGGCATCTTCTCTCCTGTCTCTCTGTCTTCATGGGATTATACCTGTATTATCCTTTCCCTCTCATTTTAGTGGTGTTTCCAGAAGAGATATAATGAGCATGGTCATTCTATCATGTTTAATGGAAATCTCCCTCTTTCCTACCCTCCTTCCTTTCAAGAATTGAAGTATAATTTCCATACAGTAATATGCAAAAATTTTATGGTTCTGTGACTTGTGACACATGTGTAACCTACATGTCTTTACAGAACATGTCCATCACTCCATAACTTCCTACATGCCCCCTGCCTGTCCACCATTAACAGCCACTGTTCTGATTTCTGTCACCATAGATGAGTTTTGGGCCCTCATTTTTGAATGTTTGAGGGAAATATACATACGGTCCAAATCACTCTCGCAACTTATCTAATAGAACAACTGTATTATTATAAAAAATTGGAATTTAAGTGAGAGCAATGGTATTTTATTAAAAAAAAAAGCCCAGAGGACTTGCAAGATGGCAGCGTGAGAGGCGAGACAGAGAGCCCCTCCCAAAACCACAAATTGTACAAAAATATAGTTAACTAATACAACTAACCTTAAAACAGCAACAAGAAAGAAGGCTGAACCAGACTGCAAACAGACCTCAAGAACAGAGCAGACCTCACGAAACAGGGTAACGTAGGAAAGCCTTAATCCGGCGGGACCCAGGCCCTTCCCCCACCCCAGCTCACCGGTGGGATGAAGAGAAATGGAGCAGAGGAGGGGGTGGTAGCCTGGGACTGCTGGACACCTAGCCCTGGAGATCTGCTTTGCGAGCAGAATCCTATAGTGTGTGGTGCTCAAAACGTTGGGGAGCTCAGACAGGCAGAGTGCTTGAGAAATTGACATTCTGGCCATTTGTGGAGAACGGGATCAACACCCGGCCGCTCTGTGTCAGAGGAAAGGCAGGCAGTCTGAGAGGCTTCCTAGCAGTAAGAGTGCAGCTGAAGGGGCGGGGTTTCCATGGAGCTTCCTGTGCGGGAGAAGGGAGAGCTTGACAGGGTTGTCTGAGTGCGCTCTGCCCAGCTGGTTGGGAACTTTGGGGAGCTTCAGGTGCTCCATCCCCCTGACTGTCTACGTAGCTCTGAGGCCCCCCCCACTGTGACACACAGCCTGCCGAGTCTTCCTACTGCCCTGCACGCACCTGCTTGCAAACCGGCAGTCACTGCGCAGGCATCAGGCCAGCCAGAGGGAGGCCCCGCCTACAAGAGATAGAGACGCAAAGCACAGAGGCTTACACGTGTGTGCGTAGCCCACTGGCTCTAACACTGGAGACAGGCACCGCAGACGGGAATCAGGAAACAGATTTTTCCTCCCCCCATGCACCAGCTCTGCTCCCGTACGACCCCCAACCTCACTCTAGGGGCTGAGCAGCTCCAGAGACTGGAGTTGCTGCACACTAGTGGGCACCACGCAGAAATATGAAATGACGAACATGGTTCAGACCAAAATCACACAAATCCCCAGAAAAAGGGCCAAATGAAACCGAACTCACCAGTCTTCCTGAAAGAGAGTTCAAAATAAAAATTATAAACATGATTATGCAGGTACAGAAAAATATTCAAGAACTCAGGAATGAATTTAAGAGATTCAATCATTAAAAAATCCATATATGAAATGAAACATACAATGGAAGGATTTAAAAGAAGATTAGATGTAGTAGAAGAGACAGTAAGTGGAATAGAAATTAGAGAAGAGGAATACAAAGAAGCTGAGGCACAGAAAGGAAAAAAGATCTCTAAGAATGAAAGAATATTGAGAGAACTGTGTGACCAAACCAAAAGCAACAATATTCGCATTATAGGGGCAAGAGAAGAAGAAGAGAGACAAAAAGGGACAGAAAGTGTCACTGAGGAGGTAATTACTGAAAACTTCCCCAGTCTGGGGAAGGAGATAGTCTCTCAAGCCACGGAGGGGCACAGATCCTACAACACAAGGGACCCAAGGAAGACAACATCAAGATATATAATAATTAAAATGGCAAAGATCAAGGATAAAGACAGACTTCTAAAGCAGCTAGAGAGAGAGTAAAGATCACATACAAAGGAAAACCCATCAGGCTATCATGAGACTTCTCAATAGAAACCTTACAGGCCAGAAGGGAGTGGCATGATATATTTAATGCAATGAAGCAGAAGGGCCTTGAACCAAGAATACTCTACCCAGTAAGAGTATCATTTAAATTTGAAGGAGGGTTTAAACAATTTTCAGATAAGCAAAAGCTGAGAGAATTTACCTCCCACAAAACACCTCTACAGTGCATTTTGGAGGGACGCCTATAGATGGAAGTATTCCTAAGGCTAAAAAGATGTCACCCAAGGAAAGAAAAAGAGTACAGAATATGATTCATAACATACAAAGAATGGAGGAGGAAAAAAAGGAGGGGAAAAAAAAAGAACCTTTAGGTTGTGTTTGTAATAGTATACAAAGTTAAGTTAAATTAGACTGTTAGATAGTAAGGGAATTACCCTTGAACCTTTGGGAACCACGAATCTAAAGCCTGCAATGGCAATAAGTACGTACCTATCGATAATCACCCTAAATGTAAATGGTCTGAGTGCACCAATCAAAAGACATAGAGTTAATGAATGGTAAAAAAAATAAGACCCATCTATATGCTGCTTACAAGAGAATCACTTCAAACCCAAAGACATACACAGACTGAAAGTAAAGGGATATAAAAAGATATTTCATACAACTAATAGTGAGAAAAAAGCAGGAGTTGCAGTACTTGTATCAGACAAAATAGACTTCAAAACAAAGAAAGTCACAAGAGACAAAGAAGGACATTATATAAGAATAAAAGGGTCAGTCCAACAAGAGGATATAACTATTATAAATATCTATGCACCCAACACAGGATCACCTACATATGTGAAACAAATACTAACAGAATTAAAGGGGGAAATAGAATGCAATGCATTAATTCTAGGAGACTTCAACACTCCACTCACTCCAAAGGACAGATCAACCAGACAGAAAATAGGTAAGGAGACAGAGGCACTGAACAACATATTAGAACAGATGGACCTAACGGACATCTACAGAACACTCCATCCAAAAGCAACAGGATACACACTCTTCTCAAGTGCACATGGAACATTTTCAAGAATTGATCATATATTAGGCCACAAAAAGAACCTCAGTAAATTCAAAAATATTGAAATCCTACCAACCAGCTTCTCCAATCACAAAGGTATGAAACTAGAAATAAATTACACAAAGAAAACAAAAAAGCCCACAAACACATGGAGGCTTAATAACATGCTCCTAAATAATCAATGAATCAATGACCAAACAAAAACAGAGATCGATCAATATATGGAGACAAATGACAAGAATAATTCAACACCACAAAATCTGTGGGATGCAGCAAAGGCCGTGCTAAGAGGGAAATATATTGCAATACAGGCCTACCTCGGGAAAGAAGAACAATCTGAAATGAACAGTCTAAACTCAGAATTAATGAAACTAGAAAAGGAAGAACAAATGTCAAAGTCAGTAGAAGGAGGGACATAATAGGATTAAAGCAGAAATAAATAAAATAGAGAAGAATAAAACAATAGACAGAATCAATCTAAGCAGGAGCTGGTTCTTTGAGAAAATAAACAAAATAGATAAACTCCTATCCATACTTATCAAGATAAAAAGAGTCTACACACATAAACAGAATCAGAAATGAGAAAGGAAAAATCATTATGGACACCACAGAAATACAAAGAATTATGAGAGAATACTATGAAAAATTATATGATAACAAACTGGATAACCTAGAATAAATGGACAACTTTCTAGAAAAATACAACCTTCCAAGGCTGACCCAGGAAGAAACAGAAAATCTGAATAGACCAATTACCAGCAAAGAAATTGAATTGGTAATCAAAAAACTACCTAAGAACAAAACTCCTGGACCAGATGGTTTCACTGCTGAATTCTATCAAATATTTAATGAAGACCTAATCCCCATCCTCATTAAAGTTTTCCAAAATGTAGAAAAGGAGGGAATACTCCCAACCTCATTCTATGAGGCCAACATCACTGTAATACCAAAACCAGGGAAAGACACCACAAAAAAAGAAAATTACAGACCAATATCCCTGATGAACATAGATGCAAAAATACTCAACAAAATATTAGCAAACTGAATTCAAAAATATATCAAAAAGATCATCCATCACAATCAAGTGGGATTCATCCCAGGGATGCAGGGATGGTACAATATTTGAAAATCCATCAACATCATCCACTACATCAACAAAAAGAAGGACAAAGACTACATGATCATCTCCATAGATGCTGAAAAAGCATTTGACAAAATTCAACATCCATTCATGATAAAAACTCTCAACAAAATGGGTATAGAGGGCAAGTACCTCAACATCATAAAGGCCATATATGACAAAACCACAGCCAACATCATATTTAACAGTGAGAAGCTGACAGCTTTTCCTTTAAGATCGGGAACAAGACAAGGATGCCCACTCTCCCCACTTTTATTCAACATAGTTCTGGAGGTCCTAGCCATGGCAATCGGACAGCACAAAGAAATAAAAGGCATCCAGATTGGTAAGGAAGAACAGAAATTGTCCCTGTTTGCAGATGACATGATATTGTACATAGAAAATTCTAAAGAATCCACTGTGAAACTATTAAATCTAATATCTGAATTCAGCAAAGTTGCAGGATACAAAATTAACACACAGAAATCTGTTGCTTTCTTATACACTAATGATGAACTAACAGAAAGAGAAATCAGGAAAGCAATTCCATTCACAATCGCATCAAAAAGAATAAAATACCTAGGAATAAACCTAACCGAATAAGTGAAAGACCTATACCCTGAAAACTACAAGACACTCTTAAGAGAAATTAAAGAGGACACTAAGAAATGGAAATTCATCCCATGCTCTTGGCTAGGAAGAATAAATATTGTCAAAATGGCTATATTACCTAAAGCAATCTACAGATTCAGTGCAATCCCTATCAATATACCTATAGCATTCTTCAATGAACTAGAGCAAATAGTTCTAAAATTCATATGGAACCACAAAAGACCCCGAATAGCCAAAGCAATCGTGAGAAGGAAGAATAAAGCAGGGGGAATTATGCTCCCTGAGTTCAAGCTCTACTACAAAGCCACAGCAATCAAGACAATTTGGTACTGGCACAAGAACAGACCCATAGACCAGTGGAACAGAACAGAGAGCCCAGATACAAACCCAAGCATATATGGTCAATTAATATACAATAAAGGAGCCTTGTATATACAATGGGGAAATGACAGCCTCTTCAACAGCTGGTGTTGGCAAAACTGGACAGCTACATGTAAGAGAATGAAACTGGATTACTGTCTAACTCCATACACAAAAGTAAACTCAAAATGGATCAAAGACCTGAATGTAAGTCATGAAACCATAAAACTCTTAGAAGAAAACATAGGCAAAAATCTCTTGGACATAAACATGAGCGACTTCTTCATGAACATATCTCCCCAGGCAAGGGAAACAAAAGCAAAAATGAACAAGTGGGACAATATCAAACTGAAAACCTTCTGTACAGCAAAGGATACCATCAATAGAACAAAAAGACACCCTACAGTATGGGAGAATATATTCATAAATGACATGTCTGATAAGGGGTTGACATCAAAATTATATAAAGAGCTCACATACCTCAACAAACAAATAGCAAACAAACCAATTAAAAAGTGGGCAGTGGAGCTGAACAGACACTTCTCCAAAGAAGAAATTCAGATGGCCAACAGGCACATGAAAAGATGCTCCACATCACTGGTCATTAGAGAAATGCAAATTAAAACCACAGTGAGATATCACCTCACACCAGTGAAGATGGCCGCCATCCAAAAGACAAAGAACAACAAATGTTGGCAAGAATGTGGAGAAAGGCGATCCCTCCTACACTGCTGGTGGGAATGTACATTAGTATAACTGTTGTGGAAAGCAGTATGGAGGTTCCTCAAAAACTAAAAATAGAAATACCATTTGAACCAGGAATTCCACTCCTAGGAATTTACCCTACAAATGTAGCAGCCCAGTTTGAAAAATACATATGCATCCCTATGTTTATCGCAGCACTATTTACAATAGCTAAGAAATGGAAGCAACCTAAGTGTTCATCAGTAGATGAATGGATAAAGAAGAGGTGTTACATATAAACAACGGAATATTATTCAGCCATAAGAAGAAAACCAATCCTTCCATTTGGAACAACATGGATGGAGCTAGAGGGTATTATGCCTAGTGAAATAAGCCTGGCAGAGAAAGACAAGTAAATGATTTCACTCATCTGTGGAGTATAAGAACAAAGAAAAAATTGAAGGAACAAAACAACAGCAGACTCACAGAACCCAAGAATGGATTAACAGTTACCAAAGGGAAAGGGACTGGGGAAGATGGGTGGGAAGGGAGGGATAAGGGGGAAAAAGGGCTATTACAATTAGCACACATATTGTAGCGGGGGTGGGGGTGGGGGTGGGGATACGGGGAAGGCAGTTTAACACAGAGAAGAGAAGTAGTGATTCTATAACATTCTACTATGCTGATGTACAGTGACTGCAATTTGGGAAGGTGGTGGGGACTTGATAAAGGGCTAGTTTAGTAACCATAATGTTGCTCATGTAACTGTATATTGATAATAGCAAAAAAAAAAAAAATTAACCGTTAATAAAAAAGCCCAGAATTTTGTCCAAATCTAATATCCTTCCTTCTTCAGTAGTGAAGAGAGGTTTATTGTTTTTAGAAAGGCTTTTGGGGGAATCAGTTTCTTCTGTAACCAACAATGTCATATCACATATTTAGTTTAAAACTCAAGCAAACAAATAGATCCTTAATGTCTTTGAACAAACATCATGTCCCTTTTACAGATATTCAAGGTCAGACTCCCCTTTGTTCTGCCAATCAAAACCTGAAATTTCCTGTTTCAAATGTATATCTGACTTCTTAATAAAAAAAAATATGACTGACCATCTTTTCAATACCTTCTTAAGTGTGTGCACTTGGGTTGCAAGGTGGCGAGGGGCGGATTTGGATGGTGCCAAGCGTGTAGAGAGATCCTGTGATAGCCACACAGTAAGAACTGGAGGGGCTTCTGCTTGCCTCCTGGCTCGTGGTTGCTCCCTTCAGATAGACCTTCCATGAAAACCAGAGCCATGTTATAAAGGCCAAATCTGCGTACTTTCCCACAGCAAGGCTCAGCAACTTCTGGAGGATGAGCAACAGGAGAGTCCATGTCAGGCATGATGACAGCTAGCGTTTGGTGTGCGTGTTCCCCGGGCAGGGTCGCGCTAAGGCACTTGACGTGGTTGCCCCTCTCGTGAGTGATGGAGTGGGGCTGTAGAGACCGTGCATAACCAGCTATCACACTGTCTTTGGCAGGAGGGCAAGAGGGACTCCGAGGGTTAAAGGGAGGTTCGTTACATTCACCAGGTGTGCTAGAAACATTTCTTAATTGTGGCTGGAGTTAGTGAGATCCTTTGTCTTTCACTCCTCTAATACTGATACCTTCTAAGACGAGTCTGCTCAGAATTCCTGGAATTAACATCTCAAGAATGTCCTTTGTTCTCTTTTCCCTGCCACTGCCCCAGTTTGCAGCCTCATCATTTCTCATCCTGGCCATTGGGATACTCTCCTGTCTGTCTTTACCTGCAGGATCTCATCCATCCAGTCCCTCTGTCATGCTTACTGCCAGAGTGATCTTTTAAAAATGCAAGTATGGCTATGTCCCTCCTTGTTTAAAACCACCTGTTGGGTCCCTGCCACCTTCAGGATAAAGTGCATGCTGTGGCATGGCGCTGGCAACTTCTTGGTTTAATTTAGATGAACATCTGCAACCTTTTCTCCTGCCATGTGATTGGCACCCCCTATTCCCTCCCACAGCCCACCTCTGACACCGCCCCTGTTCTCTCAGAACACACTCAGCTCCCACATGCCTCAGGTTTCTCACACTGATCCTAGAAGGCGCTGCCCCTCTCCACCAGACATGCATCCATCTCGGGAGACTGTCCGGGATCACCTGTCTCTAAGGTCTTTTTGGACCCACACCTCCCACCACCTGATGGCCAGTAGGCTCAACTGTGCTGGTTCCTCATCTGTCCTGGACAGTCTACTACCACCCTGACAATGTGCTGTGACCCTGCTTTTCTGTATATTGATCTTCACCACAAGATGGGGCTCTCTGGGATTCATCCTCCCCTGATGCAGCTCCACTGTTTGGCTTAGATCAGGATTTAAATAACAGGTTTATTTATTTATATATGAACGAATGCATTCACTTTCCCTATTGCATCATGTACTCTTCTAAAATTAACTAGGCTTTCTGGAACTTCTATTAGGAAATTCACATACTGGCAATAATATCAACATAACTCAGCTTGTGCCAAAATTGCCTGATGAGATTGTGCGGCACTGCTGGGACCACAGTTTCTTTTCCTTTTACCTTCCATCCCTGCCCTGACACAGTGTTGGATATGCCCTATCTGTTTAAAATGTGTTTGTTGATTTGAGTTGGCCAGGTTTTGGGAGTGACATACAAAAGATGGAGAAAATGTAGTCCTGCCATAGAGGACTGGACACATAAAAGGGAGACAGGACAGATCCTGTGGGAAACCCTTCCCCACATTAAAACCAGTATGAGACATTCTTCTTAAGTCCCCAAAGGTGCCTGCACGTATCCCCAAAGAAGCCCTTTGGAGTTGTGTAACCCTGTGAAGGTCTTCTTGCATGATATGATTTGTTGCAATAAAAATAAGGAAGGAATTTAGAAGCAGTTAAGGTCACTTTGTACTGAGACTGTGGCACTCTATCATGTTAAATAAAATGTCAGGTGATAGTTATTGTGTCATTCTTTTCAAATGATTTTATGCACAGTAGATAATTTTATTATATATATGAATTGGATTTGACTAAATTATTGATTGTTAAGAATATAGTAAACAAATGTGAACATCTTATTGAAGGAAACCTGAGCAAGAAATTACAAGATACTAGTGTTAATGAGGATCACAGCAGGCTTCTTGTATATGAAAGCCTTTATTTGATCTTCTGCACAACCCTGAGACAGAGATACTGCATCCTCTCCAAACAGATGAGAAAACTATATTCAGACACATTAGTTTCCCATAAGTCTCTACAGCCAATTACAAGAGCATAGACTCAAAATTTTAGAGGTTTTCCACATGATGCTACCTACAGATATTCCAATCTAAATTCATTCATGCAAAATTCTAGGTTAAATCCTTTAGAAAATTGTCAACCATAAGATTCTGTTAGCAAACACCCATAGTATATTTATTTCTTTTTCTTTTTAAAAAAATCTGTGTACCTATATTTGAGTTTTAAGCATGAAATATTCTATTAGATTGCAAAAAAATGGAAGATGTATAGTGTACAAGTGAACACAGGCTGATGTACATCAGTATTTCCATATTAACAGCTTGAGGATACGTGGAACAGTATTTTCATGGTGGAGGTATTTGAACATATATACCTAAATCAGTATTACACAAAACCAATGGCCCATTGAGGCCTCTTCGGGGATTCTATGAGCACAGCTGATGCAGTATTTAAGAGCAGAGACTCTGGGGTCTGTCTGGGCAATTCACTTCGAGCCCCATTTTCTTCATCTGTAAAATTAAGCTAACCGCCTACTGCACGGAGTGTGTCAGGATTAAATGTCAGGATGTCTTTCAAGTGCTTAGCATGGTGCCTGTCCATCGTGTGGGTCAGTGACAGGCAGGTAGCTCTTGTCTTTGGCTGGATATTCCTTTGTATTGGTTAGTGAGGTGTGCACTCCTGGTTATAAGGTTGAGAGGACATGGAGAAACTGAAGTTGGGTGCTGCTTAATCATGGAAGGCTTTTAGGAACCCAGTGCTTGTGGGGCAGAAAGGGCATGGCTCAGAGGCAGAGGGAGCCTGATGTCTGAAGCTGTTTTCATAGCATAAATGAACAGGGTGAAAAGACAGATTCTACCAAGAAGCCGACACTAACTCATGGTTATACTCCTGAATGATTGTGGGCATTTCATCGTGCAGTTAAATAAAGCTTGAATCCTGGGCTTTCTTGAAAGTCTCAGCTTCCAAGATCAGTCCCATTGTCAAAGCCCAATTTCTGATTTTTGGATTTGATAACATGGCATCTAGAAGTGGAAGCACCCTCTAATCTCAGTCTTTAAAGATTGTTAACAGAATGGGACACGATTGTAAAATGGAAAGGGGACATAGAGGAGAGAAAGGGGAGGAGCATCAGAAGGGAGGAGAAAGTCAGACCGTCAAACCCAGCGATGTGGGAGAGGTGGTTGTCCAGTTGGGTTGGCCAACCACATCCCCAAAACCAAAAAACAGGAGGGCTGGGAGGATGCAGCAGAGGCCGCTGAGTGCTAAGCCCCTGCAGACCCTTTCCCACCTTGCCCATGCTACGCTGTGTTGCCACTGCTGGCATCCAGCCTGAAGCCTTGAGGGAGATGGTCACCAGCATCTCTCAGGGACCCTGGGCCTCCAAGAAAGGCCTGTGGAGGGACTTCCTAGGTTGGAAGGATGCCTCAACTTCATGCTTAACTGAGTGGCCTGGTTAATGGTTCCCGATCCTCACCAAGGAGCCAGCTTTCCTAACTTCTGTGCTCATCTACAAAAAGAGGACATGCAAAGTGGATGCTCTTTCTGAGGGACTGAGAAGGAGTCTCCCAAGGGCAAGAATGGTGTTTCCTCAGCCTTGGGTTTTATGAGTGAACTCAGAGTGTGTTGTTATTCTGGGCTTAATGCTTTCACCCTGTTCCTTATTCCATCACACCACTTAGGACTGTGACTTGAGATTATTATTATTATTTTTTTATTTTGGTATCCTTAATCTACAATTACATGTGCAATATTATGGTTATTAAACTACTCCCTTCATCAGGTCCCCCCCACCAACCTCATTACAGTCACTGTCCATCAGCGTAATGAGATGCTATAGAATCACTACTTGTCTTCTCTGAGTTGTACAGCCCTCCC
>JAQQAC010010508.1:38019853-38031138 GCA_029783875.1 Phataginus tricuspis
TCTATGGAGATGATCATGTGGTTTTTGTTCTTTTTGTTCATGTGGTAGATGATGTTGATGGATTTTCGAATGTTGTACCATCCTTGCATCCCTGAGATGAATCCCACTTGGTCGTGGTGTATGATCCTCTTGATGTATTTTTGAATTCGGTTTGCTAATATTTTGTTGAGTATTTTTGCATCTATGTTCATCAGGGATATTGGTCTGTAATTTTCTTTTTTCGTGAGGTCTTTGCCCGGTTTTGGTATTAGAGTGATGCTGGCTTCATAGAATGAGTTTGGAAGTATTCCCTCCTCTTCTATTTTTTGGAAAACTTTAAGGAGAATGGGTGTTATTTCTTCTCTATATGTCTGGTAGAATTCAGAGGTGAATCCATCAGGTCCAGGGGTTTTGTTCTTGGGTAGTTTTTTGATTACTGATTCAATTTTGTTGCTGGTGATTGGTCTATTTACTTTTTCTGTTTCTTGCTTGGCCAGTCTTGGAAGGTTGTATTTTTCTAAGAAGTTGTCCATTTCTTCTAGGTTTTCCCACTTGTTGGCATATAGATTCTCATAGTATTCTCTTACAATTCTTTGTATTTCTGTGGGGTCTGTCGTTATTTTTCCTTTCTCATTTGTGATTCTGTTTATGTGTGTAGATTCTCTTTTTCTCTTAATGAGTCTGGCTAGGGGTTTATCTATTTTGTTTATTTTTTCAAAGAACCAACTCTTGGTTTCATTGATTTTTTTCTATTGTTTTATTCTTCTCAATTTTATTTATTTCTTCTCTGATCTTTATTATGTCCCTCTTTCTGCTGAATATGGGCCTCATTTTTCTTCTTTTTCCAATTTCAGTAATTGTTTGTTTAGACTCTTCATTTGGGATTGTTCTCCCTTCTTTAAATAGGCCTGGATTGCAATATACTTTCCTCTTAGAACTGCCTTTGCTACATCCCACAGAATTTGTGGCTTTGTGTTATTGTTGTCATTGGTCTCCAAATATTCTTTGATCTCTGTTTTAATTTGGTTGTTGACCCATTGATTATCTAGGAGAATGTTATTAACTCTCCATGTATTTATGAGCCTTTTTGTTTTCTTTCTAAAATTTATTTCTAGTTTTATACCTTTGTGATCTGAAAAGTTGGTTGGTAGAATTTAAATATCTTTGAATTTACTGAGATTCTTTTTGTGGCCTAGTATGTGGTCTACCCTGCAAAATGTTCCATGTGCACTTGAGAAGAATGTGTATCCCGTTTCTTTTGGGTGTAGAGTTCTGTAGATGTCTGTTAGGTCCATCTGTTCTAGTGTGTTGTTCAGTGCCTCTGTGTCTTTACTTATTTTCTGTCTGGTTGATCTGTCCTTTGGAGTGAGTGGTGTGTTGAAATCTCCTAAAATGAATGCATTGCTTCTATTTCGTCCTTTAATTCTGTTAGTATTCGTTTCACATATGCTGGCACTCCTGTGTTGGGTGCATATATATTTATAATGGTTATATGCTCTTGTTGGACTGACCCCTTTACCATTATGTAATGTCGTTCTTTATCTCTTGCTACTTTCTTTGTTTTGAAGTCTATTTTGTCTGACACAAGTACTGCAACACCTGCTTTTTTCTCTTTGTTGTTTGCATTAAATATCTTTTTCCATCCCTTCACTTTTAGTCTGTGTATATCTTTGGGTTTGAGGTGAGTCTCTTGTAAGCAGCATATAGATGGGTCTTGCTTTTTTATCCATTCTATTGCTCTGTGTCTTTTGATTGGTGCATTCAGTCCATTTACATTTAGGGTGATTATCGATAGATATGTACTTATTGCCATTGCTGGCTTTAGATTCGTGGTTACCAAAGATTCAAGGGTTGATTCTTTACTATCTAGCAATCTAACTTAACTTTCTTGTTAAGTTATTGTAAACACCGTCTGATGTTTATTTATTTCTCTCCCTTCTTATTCTTCCTCCTCCATTCTTTATATACTAGGTGTTTTATTCTTTGCCTTTAATTAGTATTTGGATGGTCTGCTTTCTTTGCTATGATTTTATTTTCTCTGGTGACATCTTTTTAGCCTTAAGAGTGCTTCCCTCTAGAGCAGTCCCTTTAAGGTATCTTGAAGAGGTGATTTATGGGAGGCAAACTCTCTCAGCTTTTGCTTGTCTCGAAGTTGTTTCATCCCTCTGTCATATTTAAATGATAATCGTGCTGGATACAATATTCTTGGTTCGAGGCCCTTCTGTTTCATTACGTTAAATATATCATGCCATTCTCTTCTGGCCTGTAAGGTTTCTGTTGAGAAGTCTGATGACAGTCTGATGGGTTTTCCTTTGTAGGTGATCTTTTTTCTCTCTAGCTGCCTTTAATACTCTGTCTTTATCTTTGATCTTTGCCATCTTAATTATTATGTGTCTTGGTGTTGTCGTCCTTGGGTTCCTTGTGTTGGGAGATCTGTGGGCTTCCGTGGACTGTGAGACTATATCCTTCCCCATCATGGGGAAGTTTTCAGCAATTATTTCTTCAAAGACACTTTCTATCCTTTTTTCTCTCTCTTCTTCCTCTGGTACTCCTATAATGCGAATATTGTTCCGTTTGGATTGGTCACACAGTTCTCTTAATATTCTTTCATTCCTAGATATCCTTTTATCTCTCTCTGCCTCAGCTTCTCTGTATTCCTGTTCTCTGATTTCTATTCCATTAACAGTCTCTTGCATCTCATCTAGTTTGCTGCTTAGCCCTTCGATCGCTTGTTTCATTTCTGCATTGTCTTTCCTCACTTCCCTCACTTTCTCCCTCAGCTCTTGCATATTTCTCTGTATGGTTATGACTTTTATTCTGAATTCTTTTTCAGGAAGATTGTGCATTTCCATCCCATCAAATTCCCTCTCTGGTGTTGTCTCGGTCTGGGTAAGCTTTGTTTGTACCATATTCCTCTGTCTTTTCATGGTGATAAAAGTGGTCGCTGGTAGGTGCCACATGTCAGCTGGGCTCTTTAAGACTTTTAAAAAGGAAAAAAAGAAAAAAAGAAAAAACAACAAAAATAAAATAAAATAGAAAAAAAAAGAAAGAAAGAAAGAAAGAAAAGAAAAGAAAGGAAAAAAATGCCAACCGGGATTAGATTTTGTGAGGATGGTGTAGGTGGCGCTGTTGCTACACTATTCCGCAGCCGCACCTGCGCTGCTCCACTGGGCCCTTTGTAACTCTGACCAGGGCGGGAACAAATGGGAGGCTGCTGATCTCTGTGGGAAATCTCAGTGCAGCTACTGTTTCCCTGTCACCAGCCGAAATTCCCCAGGACTCCCTGCCTGCTGGGCTGAGTGTGCTGGGACGATCCTGCCCCTCTGTTGCACCCCTGTCTCTTTAAGACAGCTGGAAAAGCGTGCACTTTTCTTTTGTCCCAGGGTGCCAGCTGAGAGGACCTGGGTGCGTTCCCCGGCTCAGATCCTGCACCCTCTGTCTCCAATCTCCGATACACCATGCAATGTGTGTCAATGCTCCTGGTGCAGATCACCAGGGCTGGTTATTTCACGGGCCTGTACTTCCACTCCCTCCCAGCTCTGAATTCTCTCCTCCCGCCGGTGTGCTGGGTTGGGGGCGTGCTCCGGTTGGTAAAATATGGATGCGGGTTGCTGTTCCGTATCTTACCCGCTTTGCTAGGTGCCGAGTCCTCACAGGTGTAGATGTAGGCTGGGTGCTGTCCTGTATCTTCTGGTCTCTCTTTTAGGAATAGTTGTATTTGTTGTATTTTCATAAATATATATGGTTTTGGGGGGAGATTTCCGCCACCCTGCTCTTGCTGCCATCTTCCCAGATGTTGTCGAGATTATTTTTTAATCTCCCTTTCCCACTTTTGATGTTCTGGCGTTGAACTGATAGTGCAGAACTGTATGTTGATACACTTTCTCTCCAGGGATGGAGCTCTGCTTTCTGGACATCATCTTTACTCCTCTTACAGAGGGAGGCTGTGAGCTAGGGTGCTCACCCCATCTTTCAGGGCCTGCCAAGACTGACACTCTACAGGTACTTGTAACCTGGGCCACACAAAACAGGAGGTTCAGTGGTGCCAAGATCCCAGGTCTATTGCCCACCCCTCTAGCCATCCGTCTCAGGTGACGCGGGTGGTTAAAAGAATAAATACATGAAAATTAAGCCAGCTCTGCCTGCAAGAGAAACTTGAAGACAGGTTGGCTGTTGGCTGTCACCTGGAATTATCTACTGGGAAGAGCTGAGTCATCCCAGGACAAGGACAGAGAGGAAGCTTGGTGAATGACAGTTTCCCCCTCCCTCCAACCCCTGCCCCAATCCCCACAGTGCCTTGTACAACAAAACGTCAATTCAAAGTGAAAACAGGTTCTCTGCATTGGAGCCAAACTATCAGTGTAAGGCATTTCACTCCAACTCAGGGATGTTTGTGACAAACAGATGGGCACAAGAATGCCTGGTTCCATTTTTCATTTATATGTGCCACTTGGAACACCTCCCACTTTCCTGACTTTTTACATCTTATTAGCCTTTCCAGAACTTTCCAGAGCATGTACAGCCTACCCAGGCTGATCAGAAGGTCAACACTGTGTCATAATGCCTATATCGTTTACCTCACTTCATCTTATTACATAGCTATTTTACCATCCACATCAATACAGGAAGAAGGGTGAGTATAGTCCAGTAAGACATTTTGAGAGAGTAAGAGACCACACTCACATAACTTGTATTACAGTATACTGTGTAATTGCCTTATTTTATTATTCTTGTTCTTGGTCTCTTACTGTGCCTAAGTTATAAATTAAACTTTATCATAGGCATGTATGTATAGGAAAAAATCACAGAACATTGAGGGTTCAGTATGACTGTGGTGTCAGGCATCCAGTGGGGGTCTCGGAACGCATCCTTCACGGATAGGGGAGGACTATGGGACTCCTGACTCACTTCTCTCCCAGGTCGTCTGGTTGGGTGGAGGAGGGGCCTTGGTTTGGTGTTGGTGTGTCCTTAAGATTTCCTTAGCCTCATTACCTCCTCTCTGTTTTATGTCTTTAAAGAGAGACCAGGGCCACTCCACCAAGCATTTCAGCAGGTAAGTATCTGGCTAGAAGTATAACAGCACTTTGTTTTCATTTATTTAAGATTTTATTTGTTTTAAGATTTTAGGGCAAGAATACTGGTTTTCCATTGACATGAGAGGTTTTTATTTAGCAAACACTTATGTGGCACTTACTCTGTGGAAGGCTAGTTTTAAATGGAGAAATTCCTGTGATTTTTATAATCTAGTTATAAACCTCTGAGATAAGAACTAAAATAACCCTCATTTTATAGATAGGGAAACTGAGGCATGGGGGGGGTTTAAATCAGATTTGGAAGTTAACTCAGGTAGAAGCAGTGTTGAAACCCTGGCAGCTGGGTTCAGACTTTGTGTTCTTAACCTCTGTGCTATGCTGACTCTCCAAGGAACACTAACAATTAATGTATTTCAAGGAAAAAGTAAGTTGATTTGAAGGAAAGATTGATATAAAAAAATAGGGCTCACACACCATTTGGAAATGGCAGAAATTGAACTAGAAGGTGAACTAGAGGACAGTTGGTGGCTACCCGATCTACAAAATGAAGAAATTACTAGCCAATTAAGTATTTGACTTTGGATGCAGCGCACCCCACCCAAAGGATCCCTGGAGCTTCAGATAAAAGTTCTTGCAGTTTGATTCTGTAATAGAGACATCTTATAGGAGTGGATGTATTTGTAATAATATGTACATGCATGGACGAATACACACATGCACACCGATGCCTTTCCTGCTATGTGGTACCAGGAGTTGAGCTCCCCAGCATTATCATTACCATGCATTATCTTCTGGAACATGAATCATCTCCTTCAACCCTCATGACAGCCTGTGTGCTAGTTTTCATTCCCACCCCTGAATGCAGAAGCTGAGCCCAGGATGAGCGCCGGCACTTGTCTGGGCCACTCAGCGTGGGGTGGAGCAGGGCTGGGGCGCAAGCCTCTGCTGCTCCTGAGTCTGGGCAAGTTCTTTACTGCCTCATTGTGCTCCAGGTTGCCGGTCATAGAAAAGTGAGCTCAGTTTTCCTACGACCCTAGGCAACGATTCTCAGACTCTGGGATATAAATAAATAATTTACATCTTGGTGACAGAAAGAGCTGGCAAATCAAAATTTCTAAGACATTAAAAAGAAAACCATATTTCCCTAAACAGTAACAAAGTCCAACAGCCACCTATCATTACTATCAATGCATAAATGAGGAGATGCCAGCACAGAAATCTAGGGAGGACAGAAGCTCAGGGTAATCTGTGTGTGTTGTGTATGTATGTATGTATATGTATATTATATTTCTTAAAAAACTAAAAAACTTCTTCATGGAACTGAGTTGCAGTGTCGGGGAACCGCTGTCTCGGAGTGCTGGTCTGCTCTTCCTGCTGTCTTCGGTTGGCTGCTTAATGATCTTCCATTTCAAATTACCTCCTTCAATGGACACCAGGAAGTTTTCCCCCCAGCTCTCCTGACAATGCTGAATTTTTGTGGCTTGTCCTGCCTTTTATTTACTGCAGATTTTCAAAACTCCACATCCCATTCAGCACTACCTGCAGTGGGTTAAGTCCTAGGAGGTTGTGAGCTACAAGAGGTAGCTGCACAGTCTGTTTGTTCACTGCTCTGTCCTGGAACCTAGCGCAGTGCATGGCATCATGGTAGGAGCACAGCAGTGCACCAAGTGACCGAATGAATGATCAAACGGCTGATAAAAGGGGGAATTACATTTTCAATTCCTTATTCTTTGTGTGTAGATCTGATAAACTCAACGTTTTACTGAAATATAGTCGATACACAATATTACATTGGTTTCAGCTGTACAAGTAGTGATTTGACAATTACATACATTAGTTAATGCTCACCACCTTAAGTGTAGTTATCATCAGTCAACATACAAAGAAATTACAATATTATTGGCTATATTCCCTATGCTGTACGTTTATCCTGGTGACTGATTTATTTTATAATTGGAAGTTTGTCCCTCTTTACCTGCTTCATCTATTTCACCATCCTCCCACCCCCTGCCTCATAGCAACCACTAGTCTCTTCTCTGAGTTTGTGAGTATATTTCTCTTTTGTTTGTTTTGTTTTTTGGATTCCACATATATATAAAATCATATGGTATTTGTCCTTCTCTGTCGGACTTATTTCACTTAGCATAATACGCTCTAGGTTGTCACACATGGGAAGATTTCATTTTTATGACGGAGTAGTATTCCATTGTGCATGTATTATATGTGTGTGTGTGTATACACATCTAAACTCTTAACATAAAACATTTGTAAATTATGAAACATAGTAATTATAAGTACAGTATTAACCCACCACACAACTTAAGAAAAAGCTTGTGTGCACTTTTATCTGTGCTGTCTTTGTTGCTTCCCTAGAAATAAAAACCATCCTGAATTTTGGGTTAATCATTCTCTTTTTAGAAGTGTAGTTTTAAAAACCACAAATATGACTTTCAGGAAGATGGCAGCGTGAATGGAGCAGCAGAATTTTCCTCCCAATATTATATTTATCCACGAAAACACAGCAAATACAACTATTCCTAAAAGAGAGACCAGAACACACAAGAAAGCGCACATCGTGCAGCCACATCTGAGAGGACTCGGCAGCTGGCGAGGCGGTCATAAAGAGCCCAGCTGACATACGTGACAACTACCAGCAACCAATTCTATAGCCATGAAAAGACAGAGGAAGATGGTACAGACAAAGCTTCAGACACAGACAACCCCTGAGAGAGAACCTGAAGGAATGGACATGCACAGTCTTCCTGAAAAAGAATTCAGAATAAAAGTCATAGCCATGCTGACGGATCTACAGAAAAATGTGCAAGAGCTGAGGGAGGAAATGAGAAAAGACTATGCAGAAATGAGACAAGCCATCGATGGGCTTAACAGCAGACCGGATGAGGTACAAGACACTGTCAGTGAAATACAAAACAGAGAACAGGAATACAAAGAAGCTGAGGCAGAGAGAGATAAAAGTATCTCTAAGAATGAAAGAATATTCAGAGAACTGTGTTACCACTCCAAACGGAGCAATATTCGCATAATAGGAGTACCAGAGGAAGAAGAGAGAGAAAAAGGGATAGAAAGTGTCTTTGAAGAAATAATTGCTGAAAACTTTCCCACCTACACCATCCCCACAGAATCTACTCCCAGCTGGCGTTTTTTTCCTTTCTTTTCTTTTCTTTCTTTCTTTCTTTCTTTTTTATTTCTATTTTATTTCTTTTTTTGTTGTTTTTTCTTTTTTTCTTTTTTTTCTTTTTAAAAGTCTTAAAGAGCCCAGCTGACATATGTGGCACCTACCAGCGACCACTTCTATCACCATGAAAAGACAGAGGAATATGGTACAAACAAAGCTTACCCAGACCGAGACAACACCAGAGAGAGAATTTGATGGGATGGAAATGCACAATCTTCCTGAAAAAGAATTCAGAATAAAAGTCATAACCATACAGAGAAATATACAAGAGCTGAGGGAGAAAGTGAGGGAAGTGAGGAAAGACAATGCAGAAATGAAACAAGCGATAGATGGGCTAAGAAGCAAACTAGATGAGATGCAAGAGACTGTTAATGGAATAGAAATCAGAGAACAGGAATACAGAGAAGCTGAGGCAGAGAGAGATAAAAGGATCTCTAGGAATGAAAGAATATTAAGAGAACTGTGTGACCAATCCAAACGGAACAATATTCGCATTATAGGAGTACCAGAGGAAGAAGAGAGAGAAAAAAGGATAGAAAGTGTCTTTGAAGAAATAATTGCTGAAAACTTCCCCATGATGGGGAAGGAAATAGTCTCACAGTCCACGGAAGCCCACAGATCTCCCAACACAAGGGACCCAAGGAAGACAACACCAAGACACATAATAATTAAGATGGCAAAGATCAAAGATAAAGACAGAGTATTAAAGGCAGCTAGAGAGAGAAAAAAGATCACCTACAAAGGAAAACCCATCAGACTGTCATCAGACTTCTCAACAGAAACCTTACAGGCCAGAAGAGAATGGCATGATATATTTAATGTAATGAAACAGAAGGGCCTCGAACCAAGAATATTGTATCCAGCATGATTATCGTTTAAATATGACGGAGGGATTAAACAATTTCAAGACAAACGAAAGTTGAGAGTGTTTGCCTCTCACAAACCACCACTACAGGATATCTTAAATGGACTGCTCTAGAGGGAAGCACCCCTAAGGCTAAAAAGGTGTCACACAGCGAAGGCAGTTCTAAGAGGAAAGTATATTGCAATCCAGGCCTATTTAAAGAAGGAAGAACATTCTCAAATGAACAGTCCAAAGACACAATTATTGAAATTGGAAAAAGAAGAACAAATGAGGCCCAAAGTTACCAGAAGGAGAGACATAATAAAGATCAGAGAAGAAATAAATAAAATTGAGAAGAATAAAACAATAGAAAAAATCAATGAAACCAAAAGCTGGTTCTTTGAAAAAATAAACAAAATAGATAAACCCCTAGCCAGACTCATTAAGAGAAAAAGAGAATCTACACACATAAACAGAATCACAAATGAGAAAGGAAAAATAACGATGGATCCCACAGAAATACAAAGAATTATAAGAGAATATTACGAGCATCTATATGCTAACAAACTGCAAAACCTAGAAGAAATGGACAACTTCTTAGAAAAATACAGCCTTCCACGACTCACCAAGCAGGAAACAGAGAAAAAAAAAAAAAAAAAAAAAAAAAAAAAAAAAAAAAAAAAAAAAAATACCCAAGAACAAAACCCCCGGACCTGATGGATTCACCTCTGAATTCTACCAGACATATAGAGAAGAAATAACACCCATTCTCCTTAAAGTTTTCCAAAAAATAGAAGAGGAAGGAATACTTCCAAACTCTTTCTATGAAGTCAGCATCACTCTAATACCAAAACCGGGCAAAGACCTCACTAAAAAAGAAAATTACAGACCAATATCCCTGATGAACATAGATGCAAAAATACTCAACAAAATATTAGCAAACCGAATTCAAAAATACATCAAGAGGATCATACACCATGATCAAGTGGGATTCATCCCAGGGATGCAAGGATGGTACAACATTCGAAAATCCATCAACATCATCCATCACATCAATAAAAAGAAGAACAAAAACCACATGATCATCTCCATAGATGCTGAAAAAAGCATTTGACAAAATTCAGCATCCATTTTTGATGAAAACTCTCAACAGAATGGGTATAGATGGCAAGTACCTCAACATCATAAAGGCTATATATGACAAACCCACAGCTAACATCATACTTAATAGCGAGAAGCTGAAAGCTTTTCATCTAAGATCGGGAACAAGACAGGGGTGCCCACTCTCTCCACTGTTATTCAACATACTACTGGAGGTCCTAGCCACGGCAATCAGACAAAGCAAAAACATACAAGGCATCCAGATTGGTAAAGAGGAAGTCAAATTGTCACTATTTGCAGATGACATGATACTGTATATAAAAAACCCTAAAGACTCCACTCCAAAACTACTAGAACTAATATCTAAATTCAGCAAAGTTGCAGGATATAAAATTAACACACAGAAATCTGTTGCTTTCCTATACACTAATGATGAGCTAACAGAAAGAGAAATCAGAAAAACAATTCCATTCACAATTGCAACTAAAAGAATAAAATACCTAGGAATAAACCTAACGAAAGAAGTGAAAGACCTGTACTCTGAAAACTACAAGGCACTCCTAGGAGAAATTAAGGAAGACACTAACAAATGGAAATGCATCCCATGCTCTTGGCTAGGAAGAATAAATGTCAAAATGGCAATACTACCTAAATCAATCTACAGATTCAACGCAATCCCTATCAAACTACCAACAGCTTTCTTCAATGAACTGGAACAAATAATTCTAAAATTCATATGGAACCAGAAAAGACCCCGAATAGCCAAAACAATCCTGAGAAGGAGGAATCAAACAGGGGGAATTACGCTCCCTGACTTCAAGCTCTACTACAAAGCCACAGTAATCAAGACAATTTGGTACTGGCACAAAAACAGACCCACAGACCAGTGGAACACAATAGAAAATCCAAACATTAACCCAAACACCTACAGTAAATTAATGTTTGATAAAGGAGCCCTGGATATACAATGGGGAGATGACAGCCTCTTCAGCAGCTGGTGTTGGAAAAACTGGACAGCTACATGTAAGAGAATGAAACTGGACTACTGTCTAACCCCATACACAAAGGTAAACTCAAGGTGGATCAAAGACCTGAATGTAAATCATGAAACCATAAAACTCTTAGAAAAAAA
>JAQQAC010010508.1:38036138-38102648 GCA_029783875.1 Phataginus tricuspis
GAGGGTATTATGCTCAGTGAAATAAGCCAGGCAGAAAAAGACAAGTACCAAATGATCTCACTCATATGTGGAGTATAAGAACAAAGAAAACAAAAAAACAAACAAAAAAAAACTGAAGGAACAAAACAGCAGCAGACTCACAGAACCCAAGAATGGACTAACAGTTCCCAAAGGGAAAGGGATTGGGGAGATGGGTGGGAAGGGAGGGATAAGAGGGTAAAAGGGGCATTACGATTGGCAGACATAGGGTGGGGGGGCACAGGGGGGACTGTACAGTTCAGAGAAGACAAGTAGTGATTCTCATCTCACTACACTGATGGACAGTGACTGTGATAGGGTTGGTGGGGGGGACCTGATGAAGGGGGTAGTTTAATCATCACAATATTGCTCATGTAATTGTAGGTTAATGATACTAAAATAAAATAAATTGTAAAAAAAAAAATACCTAGGAATAAACCTAACGAAGGAAGTGAAAGACCTGTACTCTGAAAACTACAAGACACTCCTAGGAGAAATTAAGGAAGACACTAACAAATGGAAATGCAATCCCTATCAAACTACCAACAGCTTTCTTCAATGAACTGGAACAAATAATTCTAAAATTCATATGGAACCAGAAAAGACCCCGAATAGCCAAAACAATTCTTAGAAGGAGGAATCAAACAGGGGGAATTACGCTCCCTGACTTCAAGCTCTACTACAAAGCCACAGTAATCAAGACAATTTGGTACTGGCACAAAAACAGACCCACAGACCAGTGGAACAGAACAGAAAATCCAAACATTAACCCAAACACCTACAGTCAATTAATATTTGATAAAGAAGCCCTGGATATACAATGGGGAGAGGACAGCCTCTTCAGCAGCAGGTGTTGGAAAAACTGGACAGCTACATGTAAGAGAATGAAACTGGACTACTGTCTAACCCCATACACAAAGGTAAACTCAAAGTGGATCAAAGACCTGAATGTAAATCATGAAACCATAAAACTCTTAGAAAAAAAAATATAGGCAAAAATCTCTTGGACATAAACATGAGCGACTTCTTCATGAACATATCCCCCCGGGCAAGGGAAACAAAAGCAAAAATGAACAAATGGGACTATATTAAGTTGAAAAGCTTCTGTACAGCAAAGGACACCATCAGTAGAACAAAAAGACATCCTACAATATGGGAAAATATATTCATAAATGATGTATCTGATAAGGGGTTGACATCCAAAATATACAAAGAACTCACGCACCTTAACAAACAAAAAGGAAATTAAGAAATGGGCACAGGACATGAATAGACACTTCTCTAAAGAAGAAATTCAGATGGCCAACAGGCACATGAAAAAATGCTCCACATCGCTAATCATCAGAGAAATTCAGATTAAAAGCATAATGAGATAACACCTCACACCAGTGAGTATGGCCAACATCCAAAACACAAACAACAAATGTTGGCGAGGATGTG
This sequence comes from Phataginus tricuspis, assembly GCA_029783875.1. Taxonomy (NCBI): domain Eukaryota; kingdom Metazoa; phylum Chordata; class Mammalia; order Pholidota; family Manidae; genus Phataginus; species Phataginus tricuspis. Next base: position 38,037,597 of record JAQQAC010010508.1, read on the forward strand.
GAGAAAAGGGAACCCTCCTACACTGCTGGTGGGAATGCAAATTAGTTCAACCATTGTGGAAAGCAGTATGGAGGTTCCTCAAAAAACTCAAAATAGAAATACCATTTGACCCAGGAATCCCACTCCTAGGAATTTACCCTAAGAACGCAGCAGCCCAGTTTCAAAAAGACAGATGCACCCCTATGTTTATTGCAGCACTATTTACAATAGCCAAGAAATGGAAGCAACCTAAGTGTCCATCAGTAGATGAATGGATTAAGAAGAGGTGGTACATATACACAATGGAATATTATTCAGCCATAAGAAGAAAACAAATCATACCATTTGCAACAACATGGATGGAGCTAGAGGGTATTATGCTCAGTGAAATAAGCCAATCCGAAAAAGACAAGTATCAAATGATTTCACTCATATGTGGAGTATAAGAACAAAGAAAAAAAGAACTGAAGGAACAAAACGGCAGCAGACTCACAGAACCCAAGAACGGACTAATAGTTACCAAAGGGAAAGGGACTGGGGAAGAAGGGTGGGAAGGGAGGTGTAAGAGGGTGAAAGGGCATTACGATTAGCCGACCTAAGGTGGGGGGGCACGGGGAGGGCTGTACAACTCAGAGAAGACAAGTAGTGATTCTCATCTCACTATGCTGATGGACAGTGAGTGTAATAGGGTTGGTAGGGGGTCCTGATGATGGGGGTAGTTTAATCACCGTAATATTGCACATGTAATTGTAGGTTAATGATACTAAATTGTAAAAAAAAGAAAAAAAAAGAAGGTAGCAGGCGGGTGGATATGAAGTTCTTGTGGAAGGACTCTCAATGAACGGGAAAGGAGAGAAACCTTGGGCAGGGCACTCAGAGACCTGGGCTGGGGCTGACGGCCCCACATGGCTGTGCAGTGATGGGCAAATCACTTTCTCCCTTGGACCCTCAGGTTCATCACTGATAAAGACAGGAGCTTGGATAAAAAAATAATAATAAAAAAAATAAAAATAACCACAAATATGTGTATGCCATCCTAAATTTTGTGTTTACCACCCTTGTTTCCTTAAAATAGTTAAAAAAATCACGTATGTATATATCTGTAAACATGCTTTGCTTGGTTTTTGCTTGGTTTCCGAGTTTATAAAAAAGGTGTCATAGAGCTTCTTTTTTCTGCCTGCTTTTTTCACTCCATATGACGTTTCTGAGTTACATGGAGGAATAGGTGGTGCATTTTCATTGTTGAATAATAGGCCATCATGTGAGCAGTACAATTTATTCATGTATTCCCCTGTCAATGGAATTTGGGTTGTTTCCAGTTTGGGGCAATTGTGAACAATACTAATGTGAACATTCTTTTAGAAATGTTTAGTTAAAATAACATTATATACATATATACATGTATATATGGCATAACACAAAATGAAAGTTTAATGAATTAAAACGTGAACACCCTTAAACACCCCCATGAAAAGGAGATAGACCCTAACCCCATCAGCCTGACATGCTCTTTCCCAAACACAATGCCCTCCCTCCTGCACCCTGACTGTGTGCTAATCAACTCTACTTTTCTTTGCTCTGGTGCCACCCATTCCTAAATGCTATAGTTTAGTCTTGCCTGTTTTTAATTTTCTTTTTTTTTAATGTCTTTTATGTCTCCTTTAATCTGTAGACCCCCATTTCATCTCCTCTCTCTCCTCTTGCCATTTTGAAATCTTAGGTGATCATTTTCATCTTTGTGTTCCTCTGGCATGCTATTATTTTCTACAGGGATGTTACTCTGCTCCTCATTTTTCCCTTGAATAACAGTATGGAATTTGACTGCAATCCTTTTCTGTTACTTATGTTTACATAATATTAGATTGCTTGAATTTTTAGCAAGCAGCTATCAGAGTTGTAATTGCACAGTTAGAGCACACTCTTCTGTTGTTTTGTTAAGTAGTGAAGAACCATGACATCTCACTTCCTGAGATCTTGTGACTTCTCTTCTACTGTTATCTGGATCCTCTTTTTCCCTTTTCTCTCTTTTCCTGAACTGCTTCCTTGAGATTCTGTTCCTAGCAGTTACTCCTTGGTTGGGCTTTGTCCTGGATGGCAGCCTGGATGAGTCAACTCCGAGGGTTTCTTAGGCCCAGTCTGCCCTGGTGCCTACAGCCTCTGCTCTGCACAGGTGCCCTCTGGTTGGCTGTGGGCTTTCCTGGGGCTGCCAGTTGGTTATTGTGACGTGCCTGAGCGTGCCACATGCTCTGTCGCTGCATCTGTCGAGGCTGCTGAGCCCTGCAGGTCCTGTCCGTGTCTCTCCACCTGTCTGGGTCTGAGGGTTTGGGGGGGTGTGCCATCTAGTTTGTTGCAGTTATGCCCACAGGTTTTAGTTCTGCAATCATGACTGCTCTGGGTCTCTTTATGGGGCATTGGGAAAGAGTAAACAGTTACACCACCAACTTTACTGCCTTTCCAGAATACCTGTGGATGTTTTTATAGATGTTTACTGTTATACACCTGCAAGAATTTGTCTAAGTACCTAGGGGAGAAATTACAGGTTCTTGGGGCAAATATTTGACATTCCAAGATAGTGCTAAATTGTTTTCTACAGTTATATCAATTTATGCTGTTATCAGCAGAACATTGAAAGCCCTCACTGATCCACATGCTTGCCAGTATTTGGTATTGTCAGACTTCTTAATTTTCCATACTGCTCTTTGTTGTCTTCATTTGCATTTTCCAAATCCTAATGAGGTCAAACATTTTTTCATATTTTTATTATTTCCCCATATATCTTTTTCTATGAATTGTCTTTTCATAGTTTTCAATTGCCTAGTTTTCTTCTGTGTTGCCATTTTTAAAATTGATTCTACGTCTTGCAAAATATATTTTCTCTGCTTTTAATCATGGTGCCTTTTGATAAACAAGAGTTCTTACTATATTTACTGAGGCAAAATTCATATAACATAAAAGTCACCATTTTAACATGTACAGTTCAGTGATTTTAAAAATTTTATTATAGTTGAAGGTATTGTTATTTTCTGTTATGCTTGGTGCTGTTTGTGTCTTTAATTAAAGAATCTCTCTCTGCCCCTTTGTCATATAGATGTTGTATACTTTCTCTTATATAAGTCAACATTTTACCTTTGAAACTTGTATCTTATCTGGAATTTTTTTAGTAAACGGACAAAGTAGAATTCAATTTTTTCCCCATATGTGTGACCAATTATACAAGAGCCATGTAGGGACTAATATTTCCTTTTCCTCAATAATCTGCAGTGCCACTTCTGTCATACCATATTTCACTGACTCTGAGAAGCCATCTGTGTAAGATGTGATGTTATTTTAGTGCAGCTAAAAAAGAACTGCCATCAATTAAATGAAGACATAATGCTTTCTTATCACTTAACATGTTTGTATTATTTAAAAAGCATTTCTGTCATAAAGCACTCCTATGAATCCACATAAGGAAAATATAAGTAAATTAAATTGATTAAGGCATTCCTAAAATTTCTTCACATTTAATAATGAATCTCTTTCTTTTAATTGGGATATAATTCAATGTCATGAAATTTATACCTTAAGAGTATAATCCAGTGGTCTTTAGCACATTACAAGATTGTGTGACTATCATTAACATCCAATTCCAGGACATTTTCATGTGGAAATGAAAAGTAACTTTGTACCTATTAGCAGTCATTCCCCGTTCCCATTCCCATCAGCCCGTGACAACCACTAATCTGCTTTCTGTCTATGGATTGTCCTGTTCCAGACATTTAATGTAAAAAGAATCATACAGTGTGTGGCCTTTTGTGTGTATGGCTTCTTTCACTCAATGTGATATTTTAAAGGTTCATCCATGTTGTAGCACGTATCAGTACTTCATTCCTTTTTGTGGCTGAATAATATTCCACTGTAGGCATAGACCCCATTTTGTTTATTCAGTCATCAGTCGATGGGCAGTTTAGGTGACCCACTTTTTTGCTATTATGAATAATGCTACTATGAACATTCATGTACGAATTTTTATATAAACATGTTTTTGAATCTGTTGGGTATATATCTAGTACTGGAATTGCTGGATCATATTCAGATGGTAACTCTGTGTTTAACTCTTTGAGGTACTGCCAAACTATTTCTAAAGTGGCTACACCATTTTTACATTCCAGCAATGTATGAGGGTTCCAATTTCTTCACATCTTTGCCAACATTTCTTTTTTTTTTTAAATTTATTTTGGTATCATTAATCTACAATTACATGTGCAATATTATGGTGATTAAACTACCCTCTTCATCAGGTGCCCCCCACCAACCCCATTACAGTCACTGTCCATCAGTGTAGTGAGATGCTATAGAATCACTACTTGTCTTCTCTGAGTTGTATAGCCCTCCCCATGCCCCCCAAACATTACGTCTGCTTATCGTAATGCCCCTTTTACCCTCTTATCCCTCCCTTCCCACCCAACTTCCCCAGTCCCTTTCCCTTTGGTAACTATTAGTCCATTCTTAGGTTCTGTGAGTCTGCTGCTGTTTTGTTCCTTCAGTTTTTTTTTCTTTGTTCTTATACTCCACATATGAGTGAAATCATTTGATACTTGTCTTTTTCCGCTTGGCTTATTTCACTGAGCATAATACCCTCTAGCTCCATCCATGTTGTTGCAAATGGTACGATTTGTTTTCTTCTTATGGCTGAATAATATTCCATTGTGTATATGTACCACCTCTTCTTTATCCATTCATCTACTGATGGACACTTAGGTTGCTTCCATTTCTTGGCTATTGTAAATAGTGCTGCAATAAACATAGGGGTGCATCTGTCTTTTTGAAACTGGGCTGCTACATTCTTAGGGTAAATTCCTAGGAGTGGGATTCCTGGGTCAAATGGTATTTCTATTTTGAGTTTTTTGAGGAACCTCCATACTGCTTTCCACAATGGTTGGACTAATTTGCATTCCCACCAGCAGTGTAGGAGGGTTCCCTTTTCTCCACATCCTCGCCAACATTTGTTGTTGTTTGTGTTTTGGATGTTGGCCATCCTCACTGGTGTGAGGTGATACCTCATTGTGGTTTTAATCTGCATTTCTCTGATGACCAGCGATGTGGAGCATCTTTTCATGTGCCTGTTGTTTGCCAACATTTCTTATTCATTTGATTGTAGCTACCCTAGTGGGTGTGAAATGGTATGTTTTTGACTTTGATTTGCTTTTTCCTAGTAACTAATGATGTTGAACATCTTTTCATGTACTTCTTGGCTATTTGCATATCTTCTTTGGGTAAATACCTATTCAGATCATTTGCTTATTCAAAAAAAAATTTGGATGTCTTTACAGTTGGGTTGTAAGAGTTCTTTATATAGTCTGGATACAAGTTCCTCATCAGATAAATGATTTGCAAATATTTTCTCTGATTTTACAGATTGTCTTTTTACTTCTTGGTAGTATCCTTTGAAGCACAAAAGTTTACCTTTTGATTAAGTTAAATCCTATTTTGTCTTTTGTTGCCTGTGCTTTATGTGCCACATTTAAGAAACCATTGATTACTCCATGGTAATGAAAGTTCACAGCTATGCTTTTTTCTAAAAAAGTGTTACAGTTTTAGATCTTACACTTAGGTCTTTAATCCATTTGAGTTAATTTTTATATATGGTGTGAGCTAGAGGCCAAACTTCTTTCTTTTTTGTGTGACTATCCAGTTGTTCTAGCACCATTTGTTGAAAATCAATTAACCATAGGTGTATGGGTTTATTTCTGGACTCTAAATTTGATTTCATTGATCTATATGTGTGCCCTAATGCCAGTCCTGTTTAGTGCAGCTTTGTAGTAAGTTTTGAAATTGGGAAGTGTGAGTCCTCCAACTTTGTTCTTTTTCTAAATTGTTTTGGCTATTCTTTGTCCTTTGCATTTCCTTATAAATTTTAGGATCTGCTTGTCAATTTCCTCAAAGATTCCAGATGGAATTTTGATAGAGATTGCATTGAATCTGTAGATCAATTTGGGTAATATTATCATCTTAATAATATTAATCTTCTAATCCATGAAGACAGGTATATTTCTGCTTATTTAGGTCTTCTTTAATCTCTTTCAATGATGCTTTATAATTTTCAGTGTATTTTGTGTACTTACACCTTTCTGTTAAGTTTGTTCTTAAGTATTTTATTCTTGATTTAAATGGAATTGTTTTAACTTCATTTTTGTATTGTTCATTGCTAGGATATAGAATTACAGCTGATTTTTATATATTGACCTTTTATCTTGAAACCTTGCTGAATTCTAGTTTTTTAGTGGATTCTGTAGGATTTTCTCTATACAAGATCATGTCATCTGTAAATAGAGATAATTTCACTTCTTTCTTTTCAATCTGGATGCCTTCGATTTCTTTTCTTGCCCAATTGCCCTGTATAGGACTGTAGTACAGTGTTGGTGAGAGCAGATATCCTTATCTAGGGTCCCCCTGATCTTAAGAGAGAAGCACCCAGTCTTTCATCATTAATGATAATGTTAGCTATGAGCTTTTTCATGATGCCTTTATCAGTTTGAGGAAGTTCTCTTCTATTTCTAATTTGTTTTATCTTTATTATGAAAGGGCATTGGGGTTTTTAATATTCTTTTTTTTACATCTAGTGAAATGATTATGTGATTTTTGTCCTTTATTCTTTTAATTGGGTTTTACAATGATTTTCTACTTGGTTGTGATATACAACTCTTTTTTCAAATGTTACTGGATTCAATATTCTAGTATTTTATGGAGAATTTTTCATGTCTATAATAATAAAGGATATTAGTCTGTAGTTTTCTTTTCTTGTGATGTCTGGCTTGTTATCAGGGTGATGCTGACTGTATTCAGTGAGTTGGGAAATGTCTTAGTCTGCTAGGGCTGCTGTAACAAAATACTACAAACTGGGTGGCTTAAACAGTAGAAACTTAGTGTCTAGTTCAGGAGGCTAGAAGTCTAAAATAAAGGCGGCAGCAGGGTTGGTTCCTTGTGTGGGAAGGCTCTATCTAAGCCTCCCTCTGTGGCTTGTAGATGACCTACTTCTCCCTGTGTCTCTTCACATCATCTTCCTTCTATGTGTATGTCAGTGTCCAAATTTCCCTGTCTTATTAGGTAGGACACAAGTCATATTGGATCAGGGTCTACCCTAATGACCTCCTCTCAGCTTCTTACTTCTAAGACTCTCTAAATAAGTCACAATGTGAGGTCCTGCGGCTACTACTACAGTATATGAAGTTTGAGGGCACACAATTCAACCCGTAACAGGAAGTGTTCCCATATTTTCTATATCTTGGAAGAATTTGTGAGGTTTATTTTTAATTTTTCTTTAAAATTAGGTAGAACCCACCAGTGAAGCCTCCTTCTCCATGGCTTCTCTTTGTGGGAAGATTTTTTGATCACCAGTTCAATGTTTTTACTTGTTACAGATCTGTCCAGATTTTCTGTTTTCTTCTTATGATTTTTTGGCATACAGTTGTTCATGGTTATCCCTTACAATCCTTTTTGTTTCTGTAAATAGGTAGTAATGTCCCCACTTTCATTTCTGATTTTAGCAATGTAAGGCTCCCCTCTGTTTTTCTTGATCAGTAGGTTTGTCAATTTTGTTGATCTTTTCAAAGACCCAATTTTTTTCTCTTTTCCTTATTTTATATATTTCCACTATAGTTTTTATTATTTCCTTCCTTCTTTTTTATTTTGTGCGGGGAGTGGGTTTCACTTGCTCTGGCTTTTCTAGTTTCTTCAGGTTATTTATTTATTTATTTATTTTTATTTTGGTATCATTAATGTACAATCACTTGAACAACATTATGGTTACTAGACCCCCTATTATCAAGTACCCACCACATGCCCCACTACAGTCATTGTCCATCAGCGTAGTAAGATGCTATAGAATCATTACTTGTCTTCTCTATAAATACTGCCTTTCCCGTGTCCCCCCCACCCCGCTGCATTACGTGTGCTAATCGTAATGCCCCTTTTCCCCCTTATCCCTCCCTTCCCACCAGTCCTCCCCAGTCCCTTTCCCTTTGATAACTATTAGTCCGTTCTTGGGTTCTGTGAGTCTGCTGCTGTTTTGTTCCTTCAGTTTTTTCTTTGTTCTTATGCTCCACATATGAGTGAAATCATTTGATACTTGTCTTTTTCTGCCTGGCTTATTTCACTGAGCATAATACCCTCTAGCTCCATCCATGTTGTTGCAAATGGTAGGATTTGTTTTCTTCTTATGGCTGAATAATATTCCATTGTGTATATGTACCACATCTTCTTTATCCATTAATCTACTGATGGACACTTAGGTTGCTTCCATTTCTTGGCTATTGTAAATAGTGCTGCGATAAACATAGGGGTGCATATGTCTTTTTGAATCTGGGATCCTGTATTCTTAGGATAAATTCCTAAGAGTGGGATTCCTGGGTCAAATGGTATTTTTATTTTGAGTTTTTTGAGGAACCTCCATACTGCTTTTGCAATGGTTGAACTAATTTGCATTCCCACCAGCAATGTAGGAGGGTTCCCCTTTATCCACATCCTCACCAACATTTATTGTTTGTGTTTTGGATGTTGGCCATCCTCACTGGTGTGAGGTGATATCTCATTGTGGTTTTAATCTGCATTCCTCTGATGATTACCAATGTGGAGCATCTTTTCATGTGCCTGTTGGCCATCTGAATTTCTTCTTTGGAGAAGTGTCTATTCAGATCCTCTGCCCATTTTTTAATTGGGTTATTTGCTTTTTGCATGTTTTCTGGTGGTGTTGGATGGAGTGTTCTATAGATGCATGTTATGTCTAAGTTGATTTAAATTGTTGTTCAAATCTTTGATTTCCTTGTTGGTCTTTTGTCAAGCTTTTCTACCCATCATTGAAAATGGGCTATTGAAATCTCCAACAGTTATGATTGAATCGTCTATTTCTCTCTTCAGTTCTGACAGTGTGTACTTCATGTATTTTTAGGGTCTCTTGTTAGGTGCATAAATGTTTACAACCATTATATATTCGTTATAGGTCAGCTCTTTTACTGTTATAAAATACTGCCTCCAGTAACAAATTTTGTCTTAATGTCTATGTGTCTTTTATTATATAGTCATTCAAGTTATCTTTTGGTTACTATTCGCATAGTATAGCTTTTTCTATCCTGTTACTTTCAATGTATTTGTGACTTTGAATGTAAAGTGTCTCTTACAGCCAACAGACAGTTGGGTCATGTAAAAAAAAAATCCATTCTGCCAATTTCCGCCTTTTAATTGGAGTGTTAAATCTTTCCACATTTAATGTAATTACCGACAAGGCAGGATTTATGTCTGCCATCTTGCTATTTGTTTTCTATGTGTCATCCTTTTTGTTCCTCAATTTCTCCATTATTTCTTTCTTTTGTGTTAAATAGACATTTTCTATTGTACCATTTCAATCCCCTTGTCATCTCTTTTACTATATATTTTAAGTTATTTTCTTACTGGTTGCTTTGGGAATTATAATTAGCATATTAAGTTATAACAATTTAGTTTGGGTTAACACCAACTTTATTTCATAGTATACAAAAATTTTGCTCCTATATACTCCATTCATGCTCCCTTCTTTGTGTGGTTATTGTACAAATTACATCATTATACACTGTGTGACCATCAATACAGATATATAATTATTGCTTTATGTGTTGTCCTTTAAATCAGATGGGTGAGTTAAAATTAAAAATATGTTTATATATTTACATCTGTAGTTACCTTTATTGGTGTTCTTTATTTCTTCATGTGGATTTGAGTTACTGTCTAGTGTCCTTTTAATTCAGCCTGAATAAGTCCCTTTAGTATATCTCACAGGGCAGGTCTGCTGGTGATGAATTATCTCATTTTTTTGTTTACCCATCAATCTTAATTTTTTCCTTCATATTTGAACATATTTTTAATGGGTATTTTGAAGTCTTTTTCAGTGAAATCTGATGTTCGCTTATATCCACAGGCAGTTTTTATTGCCTCCCCCACCCCAAAAATGGTATATGGGTTATATATTCCTGTTTCTTGCATGCCTCATAAATTTTTGTTGGAAAGTGGACATTTTAGGTAATACATTGTAGTGACTCTGGGCACTTGTCCTCCCTGCCCCCAACCAGGGTTTGTTATTTTTTTCGTTAGTTTGTATTTTGGTGACTGGAATACTTTAGTGACATCTGTTCCCTACTCCCATATAGTGTTAAGTCTCTGACCCTGCTTCTCAGGGAGTGTTACCAGCTAAGATGCTGTTTTTCCCAGAATCGTGTCTTGGAGGCAATGAAGAATGAAGCCAATGGACAAGAGTACAGAGCAGCCAGCAAAGTTTTAAATGAAGAGTGAAAAGAAAATAGATCCTGCTGATCAGGAAGGGCTCCAAGGGAGGAGCCCATTGGGGTGCAGTGTCTAGGGTTTTGTAAATAAGCACTGGAAAGGAGGAAGTTCACCTGGTTGCCTAGGACCTATTGCTAGGGCAGACTGGGGGACCAGAGAACGCCCTTGTTTCTCAGGCTGGCCATTTCAGGGAGTGGTTTCTCACGTGTCCCGCTTGGCTGGATGATCACAATGCCTGGTGTTAGCGTCTGCTTGGCCGATCTCTACCAAGGCAGGATGTCTTGTTCTACCCACCCTACCAGGTACCTCCTGCTTCAGGAGGACCAACTTGTAAATACACATAGTCACAGGGTATTGGTGAGGTTTCTCTCTCTCTTTTCCTGACCATACCCAGCTGTCAAACTCCACGAATTGCTAGCTGATTTGCTCTGTTGTCTCCCATAAGACCCTGGGGCATAAATTGTTATTCAAACTAATCCAGTTAAAAGTGTAGCTCCTTTGAAGGATTAGTTTCTGAGGTTTGTGCTTGATATTTGTTTTGACCCCAGGAGGATTCCTCTCAGCCATCTTAGTTCGTGGTTCTCTCATAAACTAGCCAGCCTGCAATTTAGGCTGTGTTTTCTCAAAAATCTGACTGTGTTGCCCATTGCCTCTCATCCAAAACCTTTATTTTTCTTGACAGAGTCCTTAGGTATGAACTTCTCCATGCTCCATGTTGAAAATGCAGTCCGTTCTTTTGGGAAGGGATTAGGAGGTATCTATTTTATAGTCTGCTTCTCTACCCAGGCAAAATCTCTGAGACAGGGCTGTAGACCTCCAAGAGAGGACAAAGACAAGCTTCTCTGTGTCATGCTCCTGCTCTAGGAGCTGAGTGATCCCTGGGGGGTGGTGGCAGCAGCTTGAAGTCCCTTTGGCTTGTCTCTCCTGGTGCGGAACCACCTTCTCATGGGCTGGGGCAAGGATGATTGGAGGCCCGGTATTCTCAGCATGCCATACCCAAGGTAGAGCCTCTATTCTACGAGTGAGGACTGGATAGAAGAAGGGACCCACCACCTTTCAACAATATTTGTTTGGAATTAGTCTTAGCAACAGGCAGCTGGTGGTATGATGAAACACTGAAGTTCTGCTTCTCCCAGGAAGAAAGCCTGTCAGCTGCTAGGTTGAGGTGAGGGAGCCCTGCGTTCTTGGCTGCAGCAGTCTGCAGTCTTTACCTCACTGAGCTGGTAGAGCGAGGACAGGTGTGGTCTTGGTTCAAATACTGGCCACTCTTGCCTTTCTTAACAATTCTTGGGGGGAGGTTTTCTTAAATATATGTTTCTTTGCTATTTGCCTTTAGGACCATTTGGAGAGGCTTTAAATGCATGTTTTAAAAAATAATTTTTATCAGTTTCTCTGGGGAGTGGGTCAGTGGAGCACCTTATACTGTCACGCTGGATGGTGACCCCCACTGTCTTTCATTTTTCAAGGATAGTTTTATTGGATTTAGAATTCTTGGTTGATTGTCTTCATCTTTCAGCATTTTAAACATGTCATCTTTCTGCCTTCTGGCCTCCATGGTTGTTGCAGTCAGCTCAGACTTCCCTAAGAAATACCTGATGGCATAAGCAACAGAAATTAATTTCCTCATAGTTTCGAAAGCCCAAGATCAAGGTCGAGCATTGTTGGTTTCTGTCTCTTTATTGATAGTCTCTATTTGGTGATACATCGTTCTCAGGCTTTCCTTAGTTATTTAGGCATGGCTTCCTTTAGTTCTTTAAACATATTTGAAAATAGCTAAACACTTTTATTAGTTAATTTGTAGATTTTTTTTGGTTTCCAGTATAGGCAATTCTATTGTCTGTAAATAATGACAGTTTTGTGTCTTCCTCTCCTGTTTTATATATACTGTTTATTTCTTTTATTATTTTCTTCTTTTGCATTGGCTAGTACTTCTGGTGCAGTCTTTAATAGGTGATAGTGGGCATCCTTGTTCCTGATATTAAATGGACTGCTAGTAACATTTCATCATTAAGAATAATATTTGCTGTAAGTTTTTGATAGATAACAGGTTAAGGAAGTTCCCTTCTATTCCTACTTTTCTAAGAGATTTTATAAGAAGTTAAATCACTAATAGGTATTGAATTTTATCATTTATCTTTTTCTATTATCTATTGATAATTTGTTTAATGTGGTGAATGATATTTATAGAATTTATGTTAAACTATACTTGTATCCTAGAATAAGCCAAATTTAGTCATGATGTATGATCCTTTTATATATCACTTACCATATTAAGTGGTAATATCTTCATTTAGGATTTTTGCTTTAGGATTTTTGCATTTGTGTTCAGGAATGAGATTGGTTTGTAATTTTCCTTTATTATATAGTTCTTGTCTGTTTTTATTATTGCTTATTGCCTTCTAGAATAAGTTGGAGAATGGCTTATCTTTTTATAATTTTTGGAAGAGTTTATATAAGATGGAAATATTTTTTTCCTTGAAAATTTAATAGAATTTTGCTGTGAAACCATCTGGGCTTTGGGTTTTTTTTGTGTTTTCTTCTATTTTGTTTTGTTTTTTGTGGGAAAATTTTAAACTACTGATAATTTCTTTAATGACTTAGGACATTCAGACTTCTTTTTTTAATCAGTTTTGGTAAGTCATATTTTTGTTCATTCTAAGTTTTCTAATTTAAAAACATAAACTCATGTGTAGTATTCTCTTACTGTCTTTTAAATTTCTGTTTCATGTGTAGTTTTGTCTCTTTTTTTATACCCAAAACTATTTCTCTGAGGCTTTTCCTTTTTCTTCCTATGAGCAGCCTTATCAAAGATTTATCCATTTGATTAGTCTTATCAAAAAACCAAGCTTTGGCTCTGTCAGTCCTTTCTACTGATCTTTGTTTTCTATTTCACCATTTTCTGCTCTTTTATTTAGTATACTTTTCTTTTTTACTTTATGGATTAGTCTCTTAGTGTATTAGTTCCTATTGAGACTATTGATTTCCTTTTAAGGACTATTTTTGTTGCACCTTTAATTTTTTGACATGGAGATTTAATTAATTACCAGTTCTAGATTTTTAAGAATTTTTTATTATAATTTCCTCTTTGATTAATTATTTATTTAGAAGTGTATATTTTAAATTTCAAAATCTATGGACATTTAAAAGATAGCCTTTTGTTCCTGTTTTCTAACTCTTTTTTACTAAATTTTAAGAATGTAGTCTGTATATTTGTTCTTTGAAATTTGTTGAGATTTGCTCAGGTCTAAGTTTGTTTTCTTGAGAAGAATATGATTTCCCTGTTTTTTATAACATCAAGCTTGCTGTGTCATTATACACACACATATATGCAGAAATGTTTTGCTTGTTGCAGTCTTCCAATATGATGATGGATTTGTTCACATTTCTTTCAATTTTTTTATGCATGTATTTTGAAGTTATATTATTCAATGCATACAGTTCTAAAATATTTAAATCTTTCTTTTCTCATTATATAGTGACTCCTTTAACCTAAATAATGTCCTTTGTGATACAATATACCTAAACTTCCATTTGTTTTTGCCTAACACATCTTTTACTATACTTTTATCCTTAGTCTTTAGGTATGCCACTTATAAATAGCATATAACTATATTGAAAAATCTAATCTGGCAAACTCTATCTTTCAACTGAAGAATTTAATCCATTTGTATTTATTGTGATTATTGATATATGTGGATTTGTTTCTAACATCTACTTTTTGCTTTTGTTATGTCTTGCCTTTTCTATGATATTTTTCTCTTTTCAAGGAATGAAACTTTTGTTTGTTTGCTTATTTCATTTTTTTCCCTCCTAAAGATTTGGATGTTATATTTTTAGCTTTTTAGTGGTTACCCTTGCCATTTTTCCAGGCTTAGTTAACAAAATCCAAATTAGTCTAAATTTGACCCCTTCCCCAAAACAAGGGTCTCAGAACATTTTAACTCAATCCCTTACTCAATTTACATGTCATTGTTGTCCAGTCTTTTAGTGTGTCCTTTAAGAAAACCCAACAAAATATAGACATTATTACTAATAGACGAGGCTTGTTTGTATTTACATTCATGGTTACCATTTTTTTGCTCATCATTCCTTCTTGTTTTTTGGATCCCCCTTTGGGATCATTTTCCTTCTATCTGAAGTATGCTTTTTTAGAATTTCTTTAGATAAGAACTATTGGTAAACACTCTAAATATTTGTATATATGAAATATTCTTATTTTTCCTTTTTTCTTAAAAATGTTTTGCTAAGTTTACAATTCTTTTTTTTTTTAGGTTTACAATTCTAAGATGACAATTAGTTCCACTCTGTACTTTTAAGATACTAGATCATTATTTCTGATATCTACTGATTTGTTAAGAAGCCTGTTATAATTTCACAATTGTAAATTATCTTCCATTTTTGTCTGGTTGCTTTCAAGAGCTTCTTAGTGTGCCTAAATGTGGTTTCATTTTTAAAATGTGCTTTCTTATGTAGTGATATACATTGTACATTGTTCTTTTTTTTTTTGATTCCAGTCTCTCATTACTTTTGGAAAATCCACAGCCTTATCTTTTTAAGATTTGCCTTTCTACCATTCTTTCTTTCTGTAACTTCAATTATTTGTATGTTAGTTCATTTTAACCTCAATTTCTTTTAACCTCTCTTTTTTATTTTCTATCCATTTGTCTTTTTTTGCATTCTGGGTAATTTCTTCAGCTCTGTTTTAGAATTCATCTATTTTTCTCCAAGCTGCTGTTGAATCTGTCAAATTAGTTTTGTTTCTAACAATTTTTCATTTCCTAAGTTTCTATTTTTCATTAGGCATGGTCTTTCATAGCGACTTATTGTTTACTTATTTTTGTGACTCTGTTTTTAATTGTTAGGTATTTAGATCATAATTCTAATTTTGTAATTCTATTCTTTGAAGTTCTTGGGGGTTGTCTTTCTGCTGATTCTCACCTATGGTTTGTTGATCTTAGATACAGAGCTCCTATTTGGTTGAACTGAAATTGCTTTCTCCAGGAAGACTTAAATTTGCTTTTGCCAGGAGCCAATGACAGCACTGTTTTGTTCATTTGCATATGCAATGGTGTTCCCATATGTTTTCTGCCCAGTGACTTCCTTTACCTCCTGAGAGTTTGGCACTACACTAAAAGTCCAGGAAGTAATTGTTTTGTAGCAGGAAAACTCTTTGGGAAGTTAAAGCTCTAATGAATTCTTTAGTTGGGGAAAATTTTTAACTGTTGGATTAAATTTGATTTTTAAGAGCAGGCTCTGTGTATGATGGAAATGTCAGAAATAAGATAGGTTTCTGGTCCAACAGATGAAATCAACACTCAGTAAACAAATGGTTGATTATTTACCTTATGGGAGGTTTGGCAGTGGAGGCTTTTTGGTTGCTAAGTGCACAAAAGTTCCATTTGTGACTGTTCATTTCTGAATTGAGAAAACATAAATGGAGCCAGAACATTTTAAATAACTATTAGAGATCAAAGTGAACTAAGATAAACTATCTGGAATTATTACAGAGACTGGTGGGAGAGAATAGAATTTAACTGAACAAAAACTCTACTTTGTACACTTCCCTGGAGACACTATTAATATGTTTCACCTTAGACAAAAATATTATAAACAAGTTGCTTGTTTTTGGTTAACCCTACCACAGTTCCCTGGTCAGCTCCCATTTTGCTTTCTCCAACAATTATTTTTAACCTTTTCTTCCTTCTTCAACCCTGAGAGCGAAGTCCTTGTCCTTGCCTGTCACTCTCAGCAGGTGGCATTGATTACTTCTTACAAAGGATAGAGATATTGTCAGAGAACTTCCACAACAACGTCACCAGGCTAGACCATCCCCTCAATGATACCTGTCTTTTTTCCAAATTTTAAAAGACAAACTACCCCTCCTCCTTGCCAGAGCCACCCATGCTCTGGACCTAATTTCTTCCCATGTGCTCTAGAACTTTGATTCCCGTTCCCTCCCTGTCTATCTGTCTCTGTCATCTTCAGCTACTTCTGTTCATCTTGTTCTTTTCTAGAAACATTTAAAACATATTCAGAACCTCGGAAAAAATAACCAACTCTCCCTTACCCCATCCCCCAGTTACCAGTCCTCTCTTCACAGTCAAATCTCAAAAGAGTTGTCCATAGTTAGTTTCTACTTCCTTACTTCTTACTCATTCCCAATCTTGATTTTACCTCCAACACTCCATTGAAATTCTTAATTTTCCATATATCCAAACCCAATGGACATTTATTGGTCATCACCGTACAGGAGTTTTCCATTGCATTCATCCTCATTTCAGACACATGCAGCATATATACACACACCCTTACACTTCTTTAGCCCTTATTTAAAAATGTCAGTTACAAAGAAGGTCAACAGTGTTTAGTTGAATATCATTGTATGTCTCTTAAAATCAACTTATTTAAGATTATCACTTAAAATAATTACTATTCATTGTTAGTATTAAGTATATATATTTTATTGTCAGTTACTTTATATTTAGCTCTACTTTATATTTCAACTAAGGCCTTATATTGATTTAAAGAAAAGTACATGCATAGGTAGATATATTATATCTGAATTTCATTTTAGGTTAGTTAAAAGGGATTTTCAACCTAATTGTTAGAAAATGTTAGTGCTGTTCTGGTGGGACTGAGAGTTTCTGCTCTAGTGTTGCCAAGCTCCTCTTTGTAACGTGACCAGGGTAATGGCCCAGTACGGGTGAGCTTCTGCACATCAAGGGCCCACTTCATTGCTTTAAAAAGTTTCAGCTTGTCAAATAGCTGATAATTCTTCTCTTTAACTAATGTGAGTTTTTTTGGTTGCTCATTCTTTCTTTTTTTTTTATTTTGGTATCATTAATGAACAATTACTTGAACAACATTATGGTTACTAGACCCTCTATTATCAAGTCCCCCCCACATACCCCATTACAGTCACTGTCCATCAGTGTAGTAAGATGCTATAGAATCATTACTTGTCTTCTCTGTTAATACTGCCTTTCCTGTGTCCCCACCCTGCTACATTATGTGTGCTAATTGTAATAGCCCTTTTCCCCCCCTTATCCCTCCCTTCCCACCCATCCTCCCCAGTCCCTTTCCCTTTGGTAACTGTTAGTCCATTCTTGGGTTCTGTGAGTCTGCTGCTGTTTTGTTCCTTCAGTTTTTGCTTTGTTCTTATGCTCTACAGATGAGTGAAATCATTTGATACTTGTCTTTCTCCGCCTGGCTTATTTCACTGAGCATAATGCCCTCTAGCTCCATCCATGTTGTTGCAAATGGTACGATTTGTTTTCTTCTTATGGCTGGATAATATTCCATTGTGTATATGTACCACATCTTCTTTATTCATTCATCTACTGATGGACACTTAGATTGCTTCCATTTCTTGGCTATTGTAAATAGTGCTGCGATAAACATAGGGGTGCATCTGTCTTTTTCAAACTGGGCTGCTGCATTCTTAGGGTAAATTCCTAGGAGTGGAATTCCTGGGCCAAATGGTATTTCTATTTTGAGTTTTTTGAGGAACCTCCATACTGCTTTCCACAATGGTTGAACTAGTTTACATTCCCACCAGCAGTGTAGGAGGGTTTCCTTTTCTCCACATCCTCGCCAACATTTGTTGTTTGTGTTTTGGATGTTGGCCATCCTAACTGGTGTGAGGTGATCTCTCATTGTGGTTTTAATTTGCATTTCTCTGATGATTAGCAATGTGGAGCATCTTTCCATGTGCCTGTTGGCAGCCTGAATTTCTTCTTTGGAGAAGTGTCTATTCAGATCCTCTGCCCATTTTTTAATTGGATTATTTGCTTTTTGTTTGTTGAGGTATGTGAGCTCTTTATATATTTTGGATGTCAACTCTTTATTGGATATGTCATTTATGAATATATTCTCCCATACATCCTACAGATGTCTTTTTGTTCTACTGATGGTGTCCTTTGTTGTACAGAAAATTTTCAGTTTGATATTGTCCCACTTGTTCATTTTTTCTTTTGTTTCCCTTGCCTGGGGAGGTATGTTCATGAAGAAGTCGCTCATGTTTACGTCCAAGAGATTTTTGCCTATATTTTTTTCTGAGAGTTTTATGGTTTCATGACTTACATTCAGGTCTTTGATCCATTTTGAGTTTACTTTTGTGTATGGGGTTAGACCGTAATCCAGTTTCATTCTCTTACATGTAGCTGTCCAGTTTTGCCAACACCAGTTGTTGAAGAGGCTGTCATTTCCCCATTGTATAGCCATGGCTCCTTTATCGTATATTAATTCACCATATTGCTTGGGTTTATATCTGGGCTCTCTAGTCTGTTCCATTGGTCTATGGGTCTGTTCTCGTGCCAGTACCAAATTGTCTTGAGTACTGTGGCTTTGTAGTAGAGCTTGAAGTCAGGGAGCATAATTCCCCCTGCTTTATTCTTCCTTCTCAGGATTGTTTTGTCTGTTCGGGATCTTTTGTCATTCCATATGAATTTTAGAACTATTTGCTCTAGTTCACTGAAGAATGCTGTAGGTATTTTGATAGGGATTGCATTGAATCTGTAGATTGCTTTAGGCAGGATGGCCATTTTGACCATATTTATTCTTCCTAACCATGAGCATGGGATGAATTTCCATTTATTAGTGTCCTTTTTAATTTCTCTTAAGAGTGTCTTGTAGTTTTCAGGGTCCAGGTCTTTCACTTCCTTGGTTAGGTTTATTCCTTGGTATTTTATTCTTTTTGATGCGATTGTGAATGGAATTGTTTTCCTGATTTCTCTTTCTGCTAGTTCACCATTAGTGTATAGGAATGCAACAGATTGGTTGCTCATTATTTCTTATGTGAACTACTGAAAAATGGGCATTTTTCATCTATTTTATCACTTCTATTTAAACTTAATTCTCCCAATGTTGTGTGTGGGAGGACACAGAGTAGAAAATCAAACCTCCAAGCCCAAGATTTTTCTTTTCATATTGAAAATTATTTGTAGTGAAGTTGTTTTCTGGCCGGGGTTCTTTCTGTGGAAAACTATTTCCATGGGCTCAAGCTCACCTTTTGATTATTTTTAAGAAATGTTTTTTAACCACTGGACTGCTTTCTGCACATGGGTTTCTTTTTTCTTCCCTATGTGGTAAGATAATTCTGGTTGCTTCAGCAGAACAGCTTGACTGTAGGATAGGTGGGTGTTCCCTGGAGAGAGTTCCTGTTGTGTTGATGGACCTGGGGCCGATGTGTGGCCCCCCCGGGGGCACCCTACATGGAGCACAAAGAGTGCAAGGCTGTGGCTCTGGTGGTGTGTGTCCTCCCTCTGACTTTTAGAGAACATGAGGGGTGCAGCAGCACGGTGCAGTGGATGTATCCTGCCAGGGCAGCTAGGGAACCAACCAGGGTCCTGGGGAAATTACTGGGGCAGAGATGCACTCGTGTGTGGGCTGTAGATTACAGTCCAGCAGAGACGAGTTCATCTAAGCCTTTGTCACTTACAGCGTTTGAGGATCAACACCATCTGTGTTACTGAGAGGTTATTAGAAATGCATAGTCTCAGGTCTCATCCCAGACTCATGAATCAGAAGCTGTTTGAACAAGATCCCTACGCCACTCCTGTGCACATTAGTTTGAGAAGTACTGCTGCTCCAGCCTACATTCAAGGCCATAGCTTTCAGACCCAGCACGGACACTGCGCCCTCCAGGAAGCCTCCCTGCCCCCACCCCACACCGGCTTTGGGTACTCCTTTCACATCCCTGCACTTTGTCACTTGGCTGTCTTTCATGTCCTCAATGGCCTGTCACTGTAGGTCTCCATATCTGACCTACCTTAGAGGGGAGCTCTAGCCCAGATCATTCTTTGTGCACCTTGCAAAAATGCCTGACTCAGAATAAGTTCCAACCAGACGGCTTGTTGATCCAGTGAATGAAGGAGTGGGCAGGTGCTGGACATGGCGGAAATAAAAGCCTACAATTCACGTGAGGTTAGGTGTTTATTTTCACTGTTTCTTAGACAAGCTTTACAAGGTAAACACAAAACAGACTGTTTCGATGGCATATATTTTAAATGTCGACCTCAGACCATGGCATGTAAGGTTTCCGGAGCACACTGGTTCAGGCACTCTTGTGCCCAGAGACACACAGAATTTACCAGGCTGTAAGAGAGTGGCTTGCTTTCATGCGGATGCCATTGCTGGCCGCTTGGAAATGTCTGCCATTCCAAGCGGCAAACATCAGGCCGAGGCCAAGTGCACGGCCCCCCTGCCTTTCATGAGCTGACTGTCCAGCTGGTGGGTGGCCAGCTCCTCTGCTCCCTCCTGCCACCACATCCTGGGGTCAGTCCCCCTCCTGAGGGGCACCTGCAGCAGGAGGTGGGCAGGAGGGGCAGAAGCATCCTGGACTTTGCTCTGTGTCAGCATCTTGGGAATAAGGAGTCATCCCCAGGCTCGGCGTGCAGGAGAAGGAAGGCAGCCCATGCTGAGACAGCCTGACGATCCTTGGTGGGGCCCAGGTGTCCATATTCTCCCTGGTTCCTATCCCAGGAAATTGATGGGCCCCCATTCTGTTAGGCAAATGCTGACCCCTCTACCTGACCTGCCTCTCTGAGGACCACGGCTGCTCCATCAGGGTCCATTGGAGTAGCAGGCAGAAACACAGGCAGGAAGCAGACCATGTAGCCTGCACTGCCTGCCCTCCATCAGTCACTGGCCTAATAAGATACTCTTGCATTTGTTTTTTTTTTCCTTTCACTGAAGGACCCTAACGCCCTCCAAGACAGATGAGCCCCTGAGGGCTCCCTGGGGGAGGCAAGGGCACCATCCTCTGGCAGCAGTGTTTGGTCAGCCTTTGCTGGCTCCACTATGTCCATCCTAAGATGCCCTCTGGCCCAGGAGACCTAAGACTATTAGTGTGAGCAACACCCCCACTTCAGAGTGGAGTCCAGTGTGCATCTCCCTGCTGACTTCCTCGGGACCTCACCCCTTTGGCTTCAAAGTTTCTTCTGTGGATAGGATAGATCATCCTGGTTCTACCAGGGGTGGTGGGCTCAGCCGACAACTGCTTTTCCTCCATGGGGAAATAAAAACCGGGCAGGAATCAGTGAGGGATGGCCTATGACCTGAGCACACGTGTCTGGTGGCCCTGGCTGAGGTCCAGTCTCTTGTGCTCTGGGGCAGCAGCATTTCAGGTGTGCAGCTTTGGCAGGAAAGATGCTGCCGGCTATATTGAAATGTAAGTGGAAGGTTGGAGGTCCTTGGTGGGTCCAGCTGCCCACATTCTCCCTACTTCCTCAGAAGAGTGTGGGGCTTGGAGCAGCATGTTTTCTGGGTGCTTGGAGGGCAGGTTCTCTGCCCAGAGGTAGCAGAGACATTTGAACAGGGCTCTAGTGCTTTCCCACAGGCCCAAAGCAATAAAGACAACCAGCCCGCAGCCCCCTGGGTGCATCCCCGTCCCGAGAAAGACTGGGCTGTGGCGCTAAGCCTCTCTGCCTTTCCTTTCCTCTGGAACTGACTGGAGATGGTCTGCTCTAGGCCTTCCAGGGAGACATTCAAACTAATGATCTAAAAGGTGAGAAGGCACAGTGGTTTAAAGAACAGTCATCACCAACTCAAGGAGTGAAAGAAATTACACTTATTCTCAAGACAGGGTTCATTAGTGGCTCTGCAAGGAGGTGACTTCACACTCCTGTGGGAAGATCAATTTTCACCCACTGTGGTGACGTCAGACCTTCAGGAAGAAAATCTCCCCAGCTCAGGAAGGATTAGGGGAACAGCTTCAGCTCAACCCCCTTCCTTACCTGTGCAGCTGGCAAAGGACGGACCTTTGATTGGCTCCCAGGGCACAGACACCAGGCTCCTCACCAGCACCCTTGCTCCAGCCTGGCCTCCTGCCACTAAAGGTGACAAAGGGGGAGCTGCACCCCTGCTCACTGGCAACCCCTCACCACCACCACCTCACCCCAGTGCATATAAACAGCTCCAGGCAGAGGTCACATGTGCTCTGCCACCGCACAGCCCCAGCTCTGCAAAAGCCTTGGGAAAGTAGTGAAAAGGAAGTGGGGGCATGGATTGAATCCACTGAGAAGCAAGCCTCTCACTGCCTTTTCTGTGCAAAAACTGTGTATCTGTCTCTGCAAATGTCACAATAATACATGAACTGCAGATCTGACATCTGGTACTCGCTTTTAAATCTACCAGCTGGACTTTCAGGGACTCAACTTTTTAGCTAAGTAAGTATAATTGCAAATCCTGTGATATATCTGAAACATATATGAACATATATAACACACACATGTGTGTGTCATTTTGATTACTGCATACATTTGCATTCCAGAAATTCAGGCCTCAAACCACCAAATTGTGCATGATTATGCCATACTGCTTGATCAAGAAAAGAAGCCTTGACAGGCTCAGGGCACTGTCCTGCCTGCCTCTGGTTTCCTGGGCCAGGTGCAGGCACCTCACACATGGCTCGTCTTCTGGGCCACGGCGTGGTCCACTGGCAGCATGAACTTGA
Source organism: Phataginus tricuspis (assembly GCA_029783875.1). Taxonomy (NCBI): domain Eukaryota; kingdom Metazoa; phylum Chordata; class Mammalia; order Pholidota; family Manidae; genus Phataginus; species Phataginus tricuspis. The sequence continues at coordinate 38,060,320 of JAQQAC010010508.1, forward strand.
TGGCATCATCCTTCTCCCAGCCCCTCCGGATCTTGGCGAGTCTGCGGCTGAAGCAGGGCAGAAGGAACAGGCCTTTGGCCAGGATGACCACACAGGGCACCAGCAGCGTGAGTGTGAAGGTGGGAGGCAGGTAGAACTTGTAGCAGCTCTCCTCGAAGGCGCGGGTCCAGCCGTAGGTGAGCGTGTGCAGCGTGCTCAGCAGCAGGGCCACAAAGCCCAGGGTGGACTGCAGAGGGAAGAGGGATGGAGTGAGGGTCTGGGTGATGACAGACACCATGCTTCCACCCGTGGCTCAGCCATTTGCCTAGTGGATGGGAAGGAAGGAGGCTGACTTTAGTAGCCAAGGCTCTGGGTTCAAATCCCAGCCCTGTCAGTCTGCATGATCTTTTTACTACCTAAATGTCCCGAGCCTCAGTTTCCCCAAGATAGAAGAAATAATGCTTCTGTCCTCAGAGTGTATAAGGATTAATTCATGAGCATTCAATAGCTTTTCCTCAAACTGTGTTACTCATACTTTTGGTGGCTGCTAGATGGAATTAAGTTTGAAGACGTTTGAAAACATCTGACCGCTTTTGTGTATATTTTAACGTATATGAGAGTAACAAATGTCTGCCAGTTTACCAAAGTCATAATTTCATAGGTAATATATGGCCTAAGAAAAGGCCAGATAAAAAAGTAAACTGACTTTGATTTAAAGATAAACACAAACCAAAAAGCTTGGCTGTGGTTTTGGCACCAACAGTAAAGGTGGCTCCCAGGGGCCTGATGCTGTAGACAATGCCCGTGGCACCACACAGGGGCTCTCTGGGGGCATGGTGCCCTCACGTCCTGCCCACGTACTGAGTTACGGTCAACAACACCCCACTTGGAAACCCCACCAGGGTCATTCTCCTGCTAGGATGGAGATGAGTGACTGTGGGGAGGCCAAAACCATCACAAATCCAAGCAGAGATGGTCAGGCCTCCTAAGGGGAGCGTCCCCACACCTTACGCCATGTGGGGGCTTCTGTGGGTCACCTCCAGGCAAAAGCAGCACTTCATCACCCCAAAAGCTATACAGACGTGACTTTCTATGGGAACCGTGATTGTAGAAATAGCTGAGAAGTACTGAGCTCTAACTCCAACCTCTGGAATCTTTTGCATGTAAGGTTTCTTGCAGGCTACAAATGAGACATTCCAGACCCCGCTGCCGGAGCTAGTCTTGACTGATACTGTGACCCTGGGTAAGCCCTTCGTCAGCCTAAGTGAGAAGTGGGTGATTTCAAAAGCTACAGTCCGAGGTGTGGTGCTGGTGGTGGTGGGGCCCTGTGTAGATGAGTATCCCCCAGCTCGCAGGGGTGGAGAGCAGAGGGTCCTAGGGTTGGGGCTTGATGGGGGCAGGGAGGAGAGGCCTGGGGCAGTTCTGATGGAATTCTGGAAGCACCGAGGAGTCCCTGAGAGATTTGGGGCAGGAGAACCCTATGTTTGTTACATAAGGAATGAAAACAGCAATGACCCATCAAGCAGTGAAAACATACGCATTTTCTCCAAGGAGACACTGGACCAGCTTAAGTGAAACGGCAGCAAGACGGTACCTCAGAGTGCTCTTTACAGGTGGGCTTTGAGCTTCCCACAGAGAGGCTGTGGCTGGGCCTCCTGGACTTCCTGCCAGCCAGCTCATCAGCACTGATTCAGGGGCTCAGCTGAGAGGCGCCGCCCTGTTTGCTCCCCGCCACCACAGTTCTCAGTGGGTCTGCGTCCCTCCCATGCCTCGTTCTCGCTCCCCCTAGTGTGGGGACACTTTGCTTGGACCCACTCCAGAATAACACCAGGAGGGTGAACCTCAATAAGTAGAACAACATGGTTTGGAAGAATTGCTGTTAAAACTTTTACTAAAAATAGTTATAAATGTTTTCTCATGGCTATACACTATAAGCTCATAGGTAGGTTTCCAGGGACATATTTGAGCCCAAATAAAGTACTAGCTGCCAAAAAAATCCCCAGTCTCTATGCTTCCTGGCCATCTCTGGTTCTCCTTGGCTTTGTGACCACTTCAAGGATCTTTTTATCCCATCCTCACAACTTCCTGGCTCAATACAGCCACTGGGAAAGGCCATGACTGGCTCTGTGCTAATACCCACGGTTACTTCATCTATCATAGTAAAACTCCCAAATGGAAGCCTCCTTGACTGTGAGTCACATGTAAGCAAATCCATGCCACTTCCAGGCTTCCCTATCAAGAATTCCAAACCTCTTAGCAACTTCTGAACCACACTAACATTTTCTGAGTTCTGATATTGAAGACTGCAGTTAAATATCCCAGCACTGAGAAAATATTTGGGGTTAACATCCAGAATATGTAGAAAACTTGTAAACTCAACAAAACCAAAAAACCAATTCAAAAACAAGCAATGGACTTGACTAGAAATTTCTCCAGAGAAGATGTACAACTGGCCTACAAGCCCATGAAGAGTTGCTCAGTAACACCAGTCATCAGGGAAATGCAAAGAAACCACAAGGAGGCGCTGCTTTACACATGGCTGCTATCAAAAAAACAGAAAACAAGTGTTGAGAAGATGTGGAGATGTTGGAACCTTTGTGCACTGTTAGTGGGAATGTAAAGGGTGCAGCTGTGGAAAACAACATGGTGAGTCCTCAATAAATCAAAACCAGAACTGTCAAATGATCCAGCAATCCCCCTTTTGGTATATACCCAAAAGAATTGAAAGCACAGTCTCAAGGAGATATCTGCATACCCATGTTCAATAGCAGCATTATTCATAATAGCTAAAAAATAGAAGCAACCAGTGTCCATCAACAGATGAATGGATAGGCAAATGTGATATTTCTATACAATGGAATATTATTCAGCCTTAAAAAGGAAGGAAACATGCTATAACAGGGACAAATCTTTAGAACATAATGTTATGTGAAATAACCAGTCACAAAAAGACAAATACCATATGATTCTACTTATATGAGGTAGTCAGAATCATAGAGACAGAAGATAGAAAGGTAGTTGCTAGGATCTAGGGGGCTGGGGAACGGGGATTTGTTGTTAAATGGGGACAAAGTTTCAGTTTTACAAGATGAAAACTCTCAAGATGGTTGGTAGTGATGAACACATAACAATGTGCATGTACTTAATGCCACTAAACTGCAAAAATGGCTAAGATGCAAATTTTGTGTTATGTTATTTTACCACAATAAAAAAAAAAAACTGAAGAAGGGAAGGAAAGGTTCCCAACACTGACCATCAGGGATAAATCTTGAATGAGCCTGACAACCACCCTGATGTTCCCCCACCAGCTGCCTAGTCGCAAACTGTTGCTCCCCTAACTCGTTGATTTCCTGGGCTTTGCTGAGAAGGCTGGGAAGTGCCTCTTATCCCTGAGAGTGTATCAGTCTGAGATTGTGTTTTTCAAATCTGGCTGCCTGGTAAAATCACCTGGAGAGCTTGAGAAAAATATTCATGCCCAAGCCCCAGTTCCAGAGATGCAGACTAAATTGTTTTAGGGTGGGGCTAAGACCTGGTAACTTGGAGAAGTTCGGGGATGATGAGAATGTGCGGCAGGGGTAAGAACCACTCAGTTAGGAGACTTTCGTCACCCAGGCCTTTCTGGCTTCAGGCTGAGAAACCCTCATGGGTCCTCTGCCCAGGCTGTCTGGTTGGGATGGACCTGGTCTTATCTGTCCTTCTGACAAAGGCCACTGAGGGCCTTGATGGGCCTGTGCTGCACCACGGGCCTTTCCCAGATGCTGCAGCGATGAGAAGCGACCCAGGACTAGGAACCTAACCCTGGGGGTCCCGGTGAAGCCTCACCATCTCCCTTGGTGACATGCCCTGGAACTCTGATGTTTGACTCTTATGGGCCACCATGCTCAGCCCCTAATTTGGAGAGTGGATTGTGCTGGGCATTTGGGACATGCAGCGGGACAGTATAGAGATGCTGCTCCCAGTCATACTTCCTCATCCTTTTGCCATCCAGAATCCCATGGTGACAGATGGCAGGAAGCCCCAGCCTTAGGCTAATGGTTCACGGGGGGCTTATAGCCAAAGGCCAGCCAATAACAAAGGGACTTTTGGCATTCCAGTCCCAGTGGGAAGCCTGGATGTTTCCAGCAAGTTTGTTTCCCTAAAATTTGCTCCCCTTTGGAACACTAAGAATCCTATAACCAAAGGAAGTCCAAGAAAAAGGGACATTGTCATGAGGCAGTTAAGTCCCACCACTACCACCATCCCCTTCCAAGCTAAGGCCATTTTTGTTATATGGAATCTTGTTAGCAGAAAGGCAACAGCCAGGCTGTGGGCTCCTGCTGGTGCTCAGACACAACGTTGTGAAGGGGCTTTGGGTGTCGCTCACAAAGCTGGGCTCAGAGCGGGTCTCTGTCATTATTTCGGGCAGTCACAGGAAGCTCGTCTAACCCTGGGGCAGAACTGAGCTGCTAAGAGCAGAACCCTAAGTCCTCTGTGAGCTGCACAGGCCTGGTATTTTGCAACCTAACAATGCTTTACTGGCTTAATTAGAAGCAGTCAGCACTGCCAAAACCCAACCAAAACAATAACAAGAACCAAAATTAAAACCTTTGAAAACAGCCTGAGGAACAAAAGGATACACATGAGCACAAGTCATCTCTGTGGGATCAACACGCTGTTTTGATGACTTTAGCTAAAATCACTATAGACCCAGGGGTCATGCCAGGTTCATTGAGAACCACAGCGTTCCCCCCACAGCCAGTTTCTAAGCCTTAGTGCCCTGCTGTGGGCATGTGTGGCCGGGGAAGGAAGTGGGGTCTGGGGAGCACCTCACTGGCAGTGCTAACCTTATAAGAAAAGGTTGCAAGTTTACCTCAGAAATCATATAGTACTACTGGGTGCAGGTACTGTGCATTTTACGTGTCCCCAGCGCATATCCTGCCGACCACAGAAGGCAGGCACAGACACAGCGAGGACACAGACACTCTTGGAGCCTAAGAAACTGTCTAATGGTGCAGGGCTGGTAAGTGGTGGCCTTGGCATGGAACACCAGGTCCGCTGGCTCCACAGCCCAGCCCATGTCCCCCCACTCCCTCCCTTAGAGGTCGCCACACATTGCATCATGCACACCTAACACCCAAGGAGCTTGCCAAAACAGACTTCCCTCGCATCCCTGGGCATCTCCATGTACAGGGCAGGGCTGGGCCTGGTATCTGTAATTCTCCAAGACAGTTCCATGATTTTTGACCTTCTGGGTGGCAGCTTTCAACCTTTCGGGCACATTTTTCATTACTGCACAGTACACAACCAGGTATGCCACATATGTAAAGATAACTATGGAATCAATACGACTGAAAAAATATCTGTCCTTAGAACATGTAAAGCACTCTGACATTTTTTTTGACATTCTGTTACACTATTTCATGTTTAAAAATCTGGTCGTGACCCACTAGACTGATTACATGACCCACTAATGAGTGTCAACCACAATTTGCAAATGCTGCCCTGGGCCATTCTGAGGCTCAGGGTTGGAGTCTCTCAGCCTTTTTTGCCGCCTCCTACTGAACTCAGAAGCAGGCAGTTGGTAGCTTAGTCAGAGATAATGGAAATGTGGTCATATGTACCAGGAATAATAGCAAAATGCTCTTTTTCTTTCACACCTCATCCTCACAGTGGATCACAGCACTTCCGTAGGGCATTAACTCCATTTTTTAAGAGTGTAAAGTGAGGCTCAGGGAGCAGATGTGACCTGCCAACGGTCACAGAGCTGGGATGTGGGGAGGGAGAGCTGGAACGCTCACTCCTAGGTGCAGCCAGTTCCTCCTCCATGTCAGGCCTATTTTTTTGTGTACAGAACGCAGGCATTTAATTTCCATGAGCAAAACCCTGCCTTTCTATCCATCTCTTCACTTTCCAACTTCCCTGCTCTTGCAGGGGCAGAAGGACTTCTGTATTTGTATTTCAACTCTTCAGTATGTAAAGCAGAGCATACGGCAGAGGTCCCAGGCAGCTTTTGCTAACAAAATCAAATCCCCCGGCTTTCTCTGGCAGCCAGAGCCGGGACTTGTAATCTACAGCTGCTTAAGGGAGCAACTTTCTGGTGAGGGGAGCAACCTGAAGTCTGTTTTAATTGTGGATAAAACATGCACCTCAGGATACTCCAGGCAGGGACAGGAAAATCCTAGATTTGAGTGTACAACACATGAGGATTAGTGTCAGATAAATAAAATTCTTTTTCCCCCTCTTATGCTGGCATGTGCCAACCCTAAGCACTCCTCCAGAGACCTTCTGAGAGGAGCAGAGCCAGTGAGATTCGGAAACAGACACGCTTTTAAAAAACAACCACAACAGTGTTTTGTTCTAGGATATGTAAGCATCTCCAATCAGGGACAGTTAATTTGGATTACATAAGAGCACTGCACTGCCAGTGTCCCTCTTTGAATCCTCTACTGTGTCCTCACTGCACAGAGAAAATATATGACAGATTTCTGTTGACAGCGGGGGTGGATATGATAGCTATTCTCTCCTCTAGCACAATATTGGAGGCAGAATCCAGCATTAGTCAGCACCCATCCACGAGAGGGGATGAGTTCATCTGCCAACACGCAGGAGCTGACCCTGTCCTCCGTATGGGGAACAGTGTGAGATGCCTCGCGTGCCTGTGTAAGTCAAATGGCTCTGTCTGTCTTGCTCCCAACTGCACCCCAGGTCTAGCACCATGCCTGGCATGCAGAAAGTGCTGGATAAACATTTGCTGAACAAATAAATGCAATGAACCTTTTGCCACAAGTGGCATCCCCCCAAATGTGTTCTGTGCAGTGTAGATAGCTGTTTGCCGAGAAAGGTCGGGGGAGGGCACTAGCGTTCTAACAGGTTATCAGGGCGTGCTTGTTGTAGACATCACTAGAATCTTTGACGTGCCAAGGTGCACTGTGGATCTCCTAGGGGGAAGCAAATCTTTCCTCAAACTCATTTGACTAGAGACCTGGTCTCTGGATTTTTCATAGGAATGGTGTCCTTTGGGAAATGCTGTGTTTTATCTCCTATAAACTGGTGATGCTAAAGCTCACCTCCCATCCACCCTGCATGAAGCAAGGGGTTAACGAGAACAACAGGGTAGGGTTGAGATGAGGATGCTGAGGCCCATTCCCTCCCTGCTAGGCCAGCTACCTGCCCAGCGACTGCACGTCATGGAATTCTGGTTGGGGAGCTCAAGAACACAGAAACAATGCTTAGTCTGGGAGTCGGGCTTCTGTCATCTAGTTTTTTCATGTGCCTATACCTGGGCTTCCCCAGGCGTCATGAGGACAAGCTTGTCCCAGGCAGCATTTGGGAGATCTGGCCAAGCCCTCAGGCTCTAGAAGGCTCTGGCGTCTGATGGAGCGGTCTGGTCGTACAGATTATGAAAGCGGGAGCTGCTCTGCAGAGGGGAGGTGCTTGCTCATGACGGCAGAGCCAAGGCCTGACTGAGGCTGCTGGCAGAGGCAGAGCCACTTTACCTGCATGAAGCCGAACTCCCTCCAGTTGAGTGAGTTTGCAATGGACGGCAGTGAGGTGATGGCCAGCAGGGACAGCGTGCCGAGGGCCAGCACTCCCATAGAGAGGTATATCTCCATCCTCCAGACATCCTCTTCAACCCAGAGGTGACTCTTGTTAGCCAAGACCTGATGTGGATGGAGGAAAACCCATGAACACCGTGGCAAGGCTGAGCCCTGGGACGTGGGCGAGTGGGCACCTCAGGACGGGAGACACACATACCCTGTACCTGGCTTTGTTCTCAGTGCTTTTCAGGTATCAGCTCCACACAGTGGAGGTCACTGTTACCCCCATTTCACCAATGAAGGAAACAAGGCATAAAGATCAAGTAACTTCCCATGATTACTCAGCTTAGTAGACAGCAGAGCTGGAATTAGGACCCAGGCAGTCTGGCTCCAAAGACGCTGGCTCCCTCCCTGTGGCTTTCACAGAGGTGCCTGGCCAGCCAACCAGCACACTCCCGTGAGCCAAGAGTAAGCGGTCAGAGAAGTCCACAAGACCCTTCATCCACCACCAGTTTTCTGGTCCCCAAACCCCCAAAGGAGGAAGAGCTCTCCTAGCTCGGAATCCCTTCATCCCAGGGGGCTCGTGCCTCTGCCACCTGCCGCCCCTTCTGGCCTGTCTCACCCTGGACCCTCGGCCCTCCTGGTGCCCCCGGCTGTCCCCAGCACTGGCTCGCACTCAGAACACACACAGACACACACCAACGCTAAACTCCTTAATATTCCCTGGCTCAAAGCTCTCCGCTGCCATCTTTGCACACAGCTCCCCATTGCTCTCTGAGGAATACAGCTTTGGCTCAGCCACTGCTGGGACACAGAGATGGACATCCATTCACCAAGCTGAGCAGTGAGCACCTGTGAAGCTCCTAGTGTGTGCCAGGCCCTGGGCTGCTGAGAAGAAGGATACATGTCCACACAGAGCTCTGAGATCCCCCGCTGAGCTCCAGGGACACACAGATCGGGGAACCCCTGCAGGCCTGGAGACTTCTACGCTCTCCCTCACCACTAGGAGTGTCCTTACAGCTGAGCAACTCCCATCCCTGCTCACACACACAAGGAGGCATTTGGATCAAGGTCCTTCCATCAGAAACCACCATTTCTAGACTAGACCAGATAGCAAAGCTCTTGGAAGTCAAGAACTCAGACTCCGAGAGTAAGGAGTCGGACAAGTCATGAAATGCTGGTACTTTACTTCTACCAGCAGAACAAGGAACATATTTCCATTAGGAAATGAGACTCTATTTTAGTAGACAGGTCTCTGCTTCACAAAACAGAATGACTCAAACAGGTTTTTGAGAAACTCTTTCAGCAGGAAAAAATAACCCAAGCTCAGTTACCAGATACAATAATATTAAAAATGAATCTAGTGGGCTGAGCAAAAATGATTGAAAAACTTATGAGAAAATGCCATCCATTGGGTACTTGGCCTGCAATTTGAGAAAAATGATTGCCTCTGTCCTATTTTAGGACAGAATGGCTCATGCTGGTATCTTCAAGCCACAAACCCAGGGGTCTGGGGACCCAGGTTCTCATCCTGACCACTAGTCATGTGTGACTCTGGGCAACTCCAGCTCTGGGCCCATTTCTCCACTGGGAGAGTTGGAAGAGGCTTGTCTAAAACCCTACGATTTTGCTTGTGTACCAAGCAATGTCAGTATTAGCTAGAAAAGCATGGCCTGCAGAGGGCCAGAGGTCTCCTGTGTAACTGAGTCCAAAGAAGGCTTACTCACATCTTCACAGTGTTAACTGCTGCTCAATAAGTCATCTCCTTGTTGCAAGTTTCTTCTTCAAATATACTTCATTAGTCATCCCTTTCTGCATTTTGGTAAGATCAGGCAGTTAACGTCACAAATCACTATGGATGATTACGCACACATACCACATTTGCTTGCAAAATGTCTTGGTTTTTTCCTCTAATATTTCTACTCTGCAGGGACACCAGGAAGGGGTGGGGTGAGGTGGGCAAGAGAGGAACAGACTGGGGGAACCTGCACGAGGACCCGGATCCTGGCTACTTCAGTAGCCCGTGGGATTCTTACCCAGCCGACGGAGCCACAGTACTGTACTGAGGGCTCCCCCAGCGACCAGTCACACATGGTACCTGGGACACAGACGTACCAGCTCTCCCTACTAATCCTCCCACACCCAGAGCGGATCAAGTCAGCCCCTTGGGACGACAAGGACAGGGCGTTCATCAATAAGGTGGCCTGGTGGCATTCCCGTGCGGGCAGCCCTTTCCTGTGGTCAGGACCCAGGGGTAGGAGGGCAGTGAGGCTGCAGCTTTAGCCCCTCTCCAAGCCCCAAGGGACCCCCACCAGCTAAACCCAGAGAAGAGGAGGGCGGGATGCTGAAGAGCAGCCTCCTCTGGTGGGAGGATGGCTTTGCAGTCCCAAGGCCTCGACTGTAATGTCGGCGCTGTCACCGGGGAGCAGGCATGAAACCCTGGGAGGTCCCTTGCCCAGATAATCGCACCACTGCCTCTTTCTCACAGCGTTACTGCCAAGGACTAAAAGGATGTTTGTGGAATGAGTAGGATGTGACTGGCACACAGTAGGTGGTTAATATAATAAATGTCTAGTGCTGTTGTGTTAATGGCAGCTGGGAAGTTAGACTGGTTCTTGCCCCAAGCTCTACACATGCTCCTTTTAAGAGATGCCTGGTATTGGCTTCATGGTGGCCAATTTAACAATCAGTCACTCAACAAACATGCACTGGGAATCTGTGTTAGAAACCATGGACCTCAAGGGGTGGCAGACGCAGTCGTGGAACTCTGAGTTGGGCAGAAGACAGACATGTAAATGAGTGACTACAAAGAGATGCATGAGAAGAATCACAGGGCTGGGGACAAAATACAGTAGATTACGGAGGTGGGTATGGGAAATGGGGGAGACAGACTGAAGGTAGAGTCTTTGAAGGAGGAACAGGAGTTTGTCAGACTGTCAAGATGTCCCAGGCTAGGGGGTCTGGGACTAGAGGAATGAGCTCTGCCCATTCAGAGGGCAGTATGGGACCCAAGTGTGACATGTCACAAGGAGGTGGGACTGGGAGAGAGCACAGCTGCGTCTGAAGGGTCTTTCATCACTCCAGGGACAGTGGGGGATCAGTGCTTTGTGGCAGTGACATGGTCAAATGGCAGGCAGTTCTCTCCAACAGCCTAGACTAGATCTGTGGTGAGGGGTGGAAGACAACAATGTGTGGTTTAAACATTTTCTTTGATTTCGACCTTGATCTTTGATTGTGATCTTGAAATGCATTTCTAGGGGGCCACACAAGTGAATCAGAAAGCACCACACAAATATTAGTCATTATAGGTAATGATACTGTCACTTTATAGGGCCTCAGAGGTTCTCCCTACACCTGGGATACAGCTCTGCCTTGAAATCTGTAGCCTCAGGGGTGGAAGGAGACCTGGAGGGTGTCCTGAGCCCAGGCGAAGGGCAATCCCTTTCCCCAAAGGCCCAGTAGGGTGGCAGGATGGGGAGTGCCTGCCCTCCTGGAGACCCTGGGAGGGCGGCCAGGGAAGGCTGGGAAAGTCACACACCAGGCGTGACCTGCCCCAGAGGCCCTGTTGTTCGTTCTGAATGCAGACCAGCCTCAGATGCCCAGTCTCAGAGCCCAAGGGCGTGGCTGACCTGCAGACCCCGCAGGTGCTCACCTTCAGATTCTGGTAACTCGCTACTTCTGGGCTGCTTGCTCTGTGTTACTCCCCCTCCCTCTACCATTCCCCTTCCTGGACACACCCTCCAGAATCTGCGCACAAGGTTAAGGCCCTTTGCATGGCAGGGCTTTGTTGTTCCAGAAAGCGATCCTGGCAGCCTGCACTGGGGCCCAGAGGCTGTGGAACTGGGGGATCGCCTCACATGCACCCCTCTGCGCCCTGGGATTTGCAGCACTGCAACACATCATTGAGGAAAGACTCGGCAGGCTGAAGTATTTAGAGAATGGCAGTCGGGGTGGGTGGGGGAACAGAGGGCACAGGGGTTTGCCTGTGTCCTAGGGGCAGAGGCATCACCTCCTTCCCCACTCACTGCCTGAAACATGTGCCCGCATATCTGCTGCCCCCTGGGGAGCAGGCCTTGTGCCGGTCCCTGAGGAGCCATGCAGCCTCCTGCTGAGCAGGCCGGCTCTTTTTAGAAGTAAGAAAATATCATCAAAGAGCATCAAAAACATTAGCACTCAGAGAGACCTCCGTCAGCAGCAGGGCGCTGAGGACAGAAGAGGGACTGTGACTTGCTCAAGGTCAAGGTCTCTCTTTGATCAAATCAGTGATGCCGAAGGACAGGAGTCTAGTCTCCTGCCTTCAGGCCTGCATACCACGCCTTGCCTCCTAAAGCAGGGGCCAGGACTCTATGTCTTGTTCTGTGGCCCCTGGGCCTGGTAGACTGGAGTGAAGAATGAGTGAATGACCTGAGTTCTGGGGTCATTTACTCAAATGTGAACTTGGACTGGTTTTTCCTGCAGAAAACAGGATGGATGTGAGCACGCATCTGGAGTAGAACGGCTAGATCTGAATCTCAGCACGGCCACTTACGGGCTGTGTGGCTTTGGGCAAGTTTCTTAACCTCTCTGTGCCTCAGTTTTCTCCTCTGTAAAATAAGGGTAGTATAGCACTTGCCTTATAGGGATAAAGATTAAATGAATTCACACTGGGTATGTAAAGCTCTTAGAATGGTACCTGGAACACAGCAAGCTCTTTTCAAGGGTTTGTGACAATTATTTCTTTTCTTCCTCTTGTTTCCGGCAGGTGTCCTGCCTAGCACTAGGGTTCTTCCCTTCTCTTAGGAGCTAAGCCCACAGGGGCACTGATGCCGGGAATCCGTGGGTGTGGAAGGACAAGAGCATCAGAGAAGCTGCCGGCGGGAACGGGCCCCAGGGGTGAGTAGGGGGTGGGGTCTGCGGTTCCCAGGAAGCAGCCCACCTGTGTGGGCCAGTCCTGCTCTGGAAGGCAGCCTGGCCTCTGAGGGGATGGCTGGATGGTGGGTGTGCCTGGGGAGGGCCCTGCCTGAGGAAGACGCCAGCTTCCCGGCAAGAACAGAAACTGGAGGGCCCACCCGGGCAGGATGAGAGGGGTGGGCGAGAAGTGTCTCACTGGCACCTAAGGCCAAACTCCACCGGGTACCTAGTGTCCTGGGTGGGCGGGGCCCTGTGCCATGCCAGGGGCCGGGGGCTGGAGGTGGAATTAAGCACGTTGCGGAAAATAAAGAAAGGCAGTGTTGCTTACAGATGCGAGCCTGGACTCCGAATCAGGCCCTGTGAACCTGTGAACTAGGAGGGAGCCTCAGGGCGCCATTTCTATGGGTGCACTTGCCAGCCGATGGTGCCTGGGGTGCTACCTGCTTGGCCTGAAGGCCCCATTTCCCAGGAATCCTGCTGGCAAGAGAGCACCATATGGGTTTCCTAAATGAACAATTACCACCCTCCCCCCACCCCAAAAAGCCACTGCAGCCTTCCCTCTCTTAACTGATGGTACCTCCACCCCTCTGGGTGCTCAGGCCAAAAACGTGGACTTATCCTTGACCACCCGCATGCCCTGTGGCTTTTTCTGCAATGCTGTGCCCTCTTGCTCCAAAAGATGCCTTTAACACCTTCTTGCCCACCCCCTCGCCTCTCATCTAGGGTCCTTCACAGCCTCCTACCAGCCTCCCATGCCTGCCCTGCGATGTCCTAATGTCTGTTCTCTGCTCAGCAGCCAGGGAGAGCCAGTTAAAACATCAGGCGGACCACCACCCTGTCCCCGGCTCCTGAGAGTCTAGGGCCCAAGCCTTTTCTCAGCCTCCAAGGCCTCCCTGGTCTGGCTTCACCCCTCAGGCCTCCCCTATCGCCCCTCCATGGGGCTCCCACAGGGACCCCCTGGCCACTCCTCAGTGGGCCAGCCAGCTCCCACCCAGGGCTCTCTCTCCTCCCTGGGCTGCTGCTGGCTCAATCCCCTCCTTGCCGCCTTCGCTTACCTGTCATCCACTCGGCAGGACCTCCCCTCATCCCTCTTTATAACTGCGCCCCGCCGCTCTCCCATGCTTGGTTTTCCTCCTTAGCACTCACCACCTTCTAAATACCCTGTAACTCACAGCTGGATGTGTCTGTCTCCCCTGCTGGCTGCGCCCATGGGCACAGAAATTTCATGTTTTGTTCACCAATACACAGAATCTTGGATAGCAGGGGGCGGGCACTATCAGAACCGGCAGATGGCGGTTGGCGGGCTGCACCCCAGTCACCGCCACTCCTGGACTTGGGCGCCGTACCTGTTTGATGGCGAGGTTGACCAGCTCGTAGCGGTGGGACCAGCGCAGCGTCAGGCCTAAGCTGTAGAGCGTGTGCAGGGCGGCGCAGAAGCAGCTGAGCAGGCCGATCTGCTTGCGGTGCTGCAGCCAGTGGTCCAGCCAGTCGGGGAAGCGTCGGTACTTGGTGCCGCGGTACAGCTGCAGGGCAGCCGCTAGCACGCCGGGCAGGTACACCAGCGACAGCAGGACGTAGGCCACGCACGGCAGCGTCGTGTTGACCACGGACAGGGGGAGCTTGTAGAACTTGTTCTCGCCCTCCTGCATGTAGGGCTGTAGCACGTCCCGGACGAAGTTGTAGGCATAGAAGAAGATGAAGAGCCCCAGGGCCAGCAGGGCCGGCACCTTCCAGCCTGGGAGGAGGCGCAAGGGCATGGCTTCCACCTCCCGGGCTGAGGCCAGGGATCCCATGTCCACAGGTGTGAAGCCCATGGTGCGTGCCAGCTCCGAGACAGTGCGCTTGGCCTCTGGCTGGTCACTGCAGATGGGCACCTGTGGGGAGGAGCAAAGGGGAATCCGGATGGGGTCACAGGCCATAGGGGCAGGCAGGGCCTCAGAAAGCATCCGGCCGAACTCCTCACTGAGCAGCTGAGGAAACAGGTGCCCAGTGAGCTGCCACGTGGAAGCAGCAGGTGGCTGATTCCCAGACCAGGTGTCTTTCCTACAACCCCTGTGGCTTCCCAGTCTGTGACCCAGCTGCCCATTACTCAAGGAGGGCACCTGGACTTACCCAATAGTGAGCATTTTGCCAGTTCATAGGCATCAGCATCTACAAGCAAAATGCACCTCTAGGCACCACCGGGGACTTGGAATAGGTCCGCTGAGGACTCTGGCCAGCCCTGGAAGTTGCAAGCAGTTGGCCTCTGCATATGGCCCAGAACATACAGCTGTGGCGGCAGCCCCACCCCTCAGTCCAGAAATATCCCCTTTGACAATGTACCCTGTCCCCTATGGCCCTTGGCCAAACACCAGGCCTCCTCAAGCCAGGCCTCAGAGCCCACTGCCCCAAGGAGTTCCCATGCAGGACACTGGTGTCCTCGCATCCCTGAACGCCCCATGCACCCTGGGGACACTGCTCTGATCAGGCCGGTCTGCCAGCACTGACTGTGCACCTGCTGTATGCCAGGAGTTGTGCATGCGACCCCTCAGCCTGGCCATAAGCCTGCAGCTCTGTGCCACAGTCCCCATTTTTCAGGAGAGGAAACAGGTCCAGGAGCATCATTTCTCATGACTGTGCCTTTGTCCCATCAGCCTGGAATGCCCTCCTTGCCTCTGTGCCTGACAACATGAGGTGGCGTCAGGCCAAGGCTGATCTTAAAGTTTCCCTTAACTGCCACTGCTCTGTTCCCTCCAGGCCCTGCCGCCCAACACTCAACTACTCTTCTCGCCTCTCCACACATGGGGGTCCCATGATGAAGGCTGAACATAGGGCCTTCCAGTCAGCAGGGACCGGGCACCAGTGGGCCCTCCCACAGCCTGGCATGGAGCTGGGCAGAGGAGGCATCTGGGATGGACTCATGGGTGGACGTTTTTGCACACATGGGGAGCCTGGCATTCTTCCTTCAGGAAAACACAGGTGGCCTCTTGGCATTAAAAATCACCTGGTCTTGGGAAGAGCCCCTCCTGCCAGGAATTGCTATGCAGCTCTGGCTGTTTCCTGGAGCCATTTTTCACCCCTACAAAAACCTGCTGTTGGCTATTCTGAGAAATCAGCTCAGTTCCTGGAAGCCCTTGGGATAAAGGAGATGGAGGTTGGGACAAGCCTGCTTCCTCAGGACCTAGAACATAAGTGTGTTACTTTCTTCTTTCTAATTCCAGTTCTAAAAGCAATGTCTTGTCTCCCTTTTGCATCCCAATAATAAAAAGACATGAACCTTTTCCTCCTTGCTCCCTAGGAAATCAAGTTACCATAAAAGAAAGAACATGGATGTCAGATTCATATGAACTGGATGCAAATCCCAGCTCACCAGCTGTTGGACTTGGTGTAAGTTCATTAATGTCTCTGAGCCTCAGTTTCTTGCTCTGAAAAATGGAACTTTGAGGTGATGTGAGATAAGATAATATACACAAAAGAGCCTTGCACATGGAGGGTCCTCAATGGAACTTAGTCATTTATATTATTATGGTGGTTGGTAGCCCCCCGGCACCTACCTGCCTGTTCCCATCCCTTGGCCCAGCCTGCAGGGTCCAGGCAGAGATGACATTGAAGGCCTTGACCACTGTGCAAGCGGGGAAGAGGGAGGCCAGGTACTCAGCACTGGACTCACGGTGCTGAAGATGCTCCTGCTCTGTGGGGTTGCTCACATCCACTAGGATCTTGCTGGCTAGCTGGTCGCTGAGCCCACACAGCGAAGAGTAGTGCTCCCGGAACATGGCCACAAAGATGACCTCAGGGAGGACCACTGCCTCTGCCTGGAAAGTTACTTGTGTGCCTGAGGGGAACAGCCCAGCTGTGCGTTTGGGGTTGCGGCTCCCCACTACCACACTGGAGCCAGAGGCCACCAGGCGCATGGCCAGGGAACGTGCAAAGTCCCCGCTGCCCAGGATGCCCACATTGGGGGCCCCACTGGGAGCCTCAGCAAGGCTGCCGTTACTGTCCACCAGGCGACGGCTGATCAGTGGTTTGTCCATCTTTCTGGGTATTTCAGTGTCTGGAAGAGAAACAGGAGCTTGGTCAGTGGAGGGCTCTGGAATGCCCCTCCTACCCTCCCTTTCTTGTCTATTGCAACTGCATTCACTCAACAGGCCTTTGTGAGTGTTACCGTGTGCTAGCATGGGGGACAAACTGAGCGAGACCTAGCCCCTTCCCAAGGACGACAGCCACTCAGAAAGAGGAGTGGGAAGGACTCTGGCCTCCACTCTTTGTCCTTTGCTCTGAATTATTTCTTTGGGACAAATTCACAAGAGTGAGAGTGCTGAGAAGGAAGCGTACGGCATTTTCATGATCAGCGCTATGCAGTGCCATACTTCTTTTCAAAAGGATTATGTGATAACAGTGTTATTGTCCAGGGGTGACCCAACCTCACCTTCACTGGGTGTTATTTGGTTATCAGGAAGGGTGGACACATTCCTGTGTTTGCTTACACTTTGCATTTTGGACTCTGATGCTCTTTCTTAAGTAGACGATGAGCAGCTTGAAGTAGGAACTTCATCTTATTTGACTTTGGATCTCACCATTTGTCACAGTTGATGCTTAATATTTGCTAACTGAATGAATGAACACTGAAATCCTATTCTCTGAGGGTGGGATTTGAGTGAGACATGACAGTGAATGGGACCTTGAGATTGGGTGGGTGCCCTGGGATCTCCTTTACTGAACCTGAGATACAAGCTAACATGGAAGAAAGGCCCATGACTTGGGCCAGGAGTTTATAGTAAACTTGGATGTGAAAAATTATGTTTTAATTGTAACCAGCTTCTAACTGAAATTTGCTATTTCCTTCAACTATGAATGTAAGTAACAAACCACAGTAGTGTTAGCAGTTGTGTTTGTCACCAATACTGACCAATGTCATACCATAAATATAATTATAAGTGAGTTCCCTAAATACTACTTAAACTAATTTAAAATTATGGTAGACAGGAGCACCTATATTTAAAAAGCAAATATTAATAGATGTGAATGGAGAAAAAGACAGCAATACAATAAGAACAAGGGGCTTCACTGTCAACAATAGATAGATCATACAGACAGAAAATAAGTATATAAACATTGGATTTGAACTATACTTTAGAGAAAATGGACCTAACAGAGTATACAGAACATTCCATCAGACAGCAGCAGAATACACATTCTCCTCATGTATACAGAAACTCCTCAAGAACAGATGTTTGGTCATAAAAAAAGTCTTAACAAATTTACGATTGAAATTACATCAACTATCTTTTCTGATCACAATGGTATGAAACTAGAAATTAATAACAGGAGAAAACTAGAAAATTCACAATTATGTGGAAATTAAACAACACATTCCTGAACAACCAGTGAGCCAAAGAAGAAATCAAGCAGTATCAAAGAATATCTTGAGACAAATGAAAATGAAAATGTAATATATCAAAACTTGTGGGATGCAGCAAGAGCAGCTATAAGAGGAAAATTTATAGCTTAATGCCTACATTAAGAAAAAAGAGAGATCTCAAACACTTAACATTACACTTTTCAAGGAATTAGAAAAAGAACAAATGAAGTCCAAAGTTAGTAAAGGGAAGGAAACAACAAAGATCAGAGTGCAAATAAAAGAAACGGAGGCTAGGAAAACCAAAGAAAAAAATTAGATTAAGAAAAAAAAATCAGGACCTGTTTTTTAAAAAGATAAACTAATTGACAAGCTAGACTTAAGAAAAGAAAGAGAAAAGACTCAAGTAAATAAAATAAAAAATGAAAGAGACATTATAACTGATAACTCCAGAAACACAAAAGATTCTAAGAGACTATTATGAACAATTATATGCCAAGTTGGACAACCCAGAAGAAATGGATAAATTCCTAAAAACATAAAATCTATAAAGACTGAATCATGAAGAAATAGCAAATCTGAACAGGCCAATAATGAATAAGGGGATTGAATCAGTATTAAAAAATCTCCCAACAAAGAAAATCCCAGGACTGGATAGCTTCTCTGGAGAGTTCTACCAAACATTTCAAGAACAATTAAGAATTCTATCAACATTTCCAAAAAATTGAAGAGGAGGGAACATTTCCCAGTTCATTTTATGAGGCCAACATTACCCTAATACCAAAGCCAGATAAAGACACGATAAGTAAAGGAAATTATAGGTTGATATCCCTGATGAACATAGATGCCAAAATCCTCAACAAAATACCAGCAAACTAAATTCAACAGCACGTTAAAAGGATCCTACACCATGATCTAGTGGCATTTACCCCTAGGATGAAGGATGCTTCAACATATGCAAACCAATACATAATATACCACATTAACAAAATAAGGGATAAAATCACATGATCATCTCAATCCAGAAAAGGCATTTGACAAAATTAAACATACTTTCACAATAAAAACTCTCAACAAATTAGGTATAGAAGGAATGTACCTCAACATAATAAAGACCACATATGATAAGCCCACAGCTAACTCTATACTCAATGGTGAGAAGCTGAAAGTCTTCCTCTAAGAACAGAAACAAGACAAGAAAGACCACCCTCACCTCTTCTATACAATATAGTGCTGGAAATCCTAGTGAGTGCAATAAGGCAAGAAAAAGAAATAAAAGAAGACATCTAAATTGGAAAAGAAGAATGAAAATTATCTCTGTTTGCAGGTGACATGATCTTATATATAGATAACTCCAAAGACTCCACCAAAAAAACAAAGAACAAAAAAACCTGCTAAAACTAAGAAACAAATTCAGTAAAGTTGCAGGATACAAAAATCAGTTATGTTTGTATACATTAACAATGAATAAAAAGGAAATTAAGAAAAAAATCCTATTTACCTATTTACAATACCATCAAGAAGAATAAAATACTTAGGAATAAATTTAACCAAAGAGGTGAAAGATCTGCACACCAAAAATTAAAAAACATTGATGAAAGAAGCTGACAGAAGAATTAATGTTGTTAAAATGAACAATCTACAGATTCGAAGCAATGTGTATCACAATTCTAATGGCATTTTTCACAGATATAGAAT
Source organism: Phataginus tricuspis (assembly GCA_029783875.1). Classification (NCBI taxonomy): domain Eukaryota; kingdom Metazoa; phylum Chordata; class Mammalia; order Pholidota; family Manidae; genus Phataginus; species Phataginus tricuspis. The sequence continues at coordinate 38,079,742 of JAQQAC010010508.1, forward strand.
AAACAATCCTAAGATTCACATGGAAACACAAAAGACCCCAAGTAGCTAAAGCAATCTTGAGCAAGAAAAACAAAGCTGGAGGCATCACACTTCCTGATTTCAATTATATTACAAAACTATAGTAATCAAAAACAATATGGTACTGTGTTCCATAAGGATCAGTGGAACACAGTAGAGAGCCTAGACATAAACCCACACATATGTAATCAACCAATCCTTAACACAGATGCCCAAAATATACAATGGGAAAATGACAGTATCTTCAATAAATGGTGCTGGGAAAACTGGACATCCTCATGCAAAAAAATGATATTGGACCCTTATTTTATAGCACACACATAGATAAACTCAAAATGACTAAAGAGTCATTCAAAAAGAAACTATGACCTGAAACTATATAATTCCTAGAAGAAAACATGGAAAAAAGCTCCCTAACATTGGTCTTGGCAGGGAGTTCTTAGATTTGATACCAAAAGCATGGGCAATACAAATAAAAACAAACAAGTGGGACTACATCAAACTAAAAAAGTTTTTGCACAGCAAAGGAAACAATCAATAAAACCCAAAGGCAACCTAGAGCACTGGAGAAAATATTTGTAAACCATATATCCAATAAGAAGTTAATTATCAAAAAATATAAGGAACTCATACAACTCAATAGTTAAAAAGCTCCCAAATAATCCAATTAAAAAATGGGCAAAGGACCTGAATAGGTATTTTTCTAAAGAAAGCATACAAACAACCAACAAGTATATGAAAATATGCTCAACATCACTAATCATTAGGGAAATGTAAATCAAAACCACAATGAGCTACTCCCTCACACCTGTTAGGATGGCTATTATCAAAAAGTCAAAAGATAATAAATGGTGGGGATAGAGAAAAGGGAACCCTTGTACACTGCTGGTGGGAATGTCAATTGGTACAGTCATTATGGAAAAAAGCTCCTCAAAATATTAAGAATAGAATTACCATATGATCCTTCTCCTGGGTATTGATGCAAGGAAATAAAATCTCTAGTTCAAAGAGATAGCTCCACCCATGTTCACTGCAGCTTTATCTACAGTAGACAAGATATGGAAACATCCTGAGTGTCCACTGATAGATGAATGGATGAAGAGGTGCTTCTATATACAATGGAATATTATTCAACCTTAAAAAAGGAAATCCTGCTATTTGTATCAACATGGAGAATCTGGAGGACATTATGCTAAATGAAATCAGCCAGACATGGAAAGACAAATATTGCATGATCTCACTATAGGAGAATCTAAAACTTACACTTAGAAGCAGAGAGTAAAATGGTTACCAGGGGCTGGGAGGTAGAGAAACGGGAGATATTGGTCAAAGGGCACAAACTTCCAGTTATAAGATGAACAAATTTGAGAAATCTAATCTACATAATGGTGACTATAATTAATAATACTGCAGTATGTACTTGAAATTTGCTACGAGAGTAGACCTAAAGTGTTCCCAACATACAAAAAATGGTAACTATGTAAGGTGATGGATGTTAATTAACTGATTGTGGTAATTATTTCGGGATGCACACATATATTGAAATATCACACTGTCTACCCTAAATGTATACAATTTTATTTGCCAGTCATAGTTCAATAAGGGGGAGGGGAATGAAAAAATAAATAGTAAATATTAGACCTGCCTCTAGATCTTATTTAATGTACTAATACAGAAACATGCAAATTACTATTGCATTAAAAATATTTTATGAACTGTGCTTCAATACAATTGTCTTTCTTTTTAACCCTATGTTAATTTATTCATGTAAGAGCATAATTCTGAGCAGAAGTCCGGGGGCTTCACCATCCTGTGGGCTCACGGGGTCCTCAGGATAGAAGGGTTAAGAATCCCAGCCCGGAACCAGCGGAGCAGCAGGGATGGCTGTTAACCCCCTCTTCCTGCTTTCCACAGCAGTCCCCTGGGACCAGCTCAACACCGGGTAAGGGGTGTAGTCATGGGGAGTCCAGCATCTAACATGAGGCTGTGTCCCTTTTCTGCCACGGGCCAGCTGTGTGGCCTTGGACAAGCTCCTGTGTCTCTCTGGGCTCCAGCTTCCACCTTTGTAAATGGAGGTCACAAACTCTGCACCAAGATGACAGACAATGCAATTTTAAAAGGTTTTGAAAACTGTGACCTGGACATTTTACAAGGTGGCCGCAGCAAAAGCTTCTATTTATGGGGTGCCCTACTGTGTGCTGGACACTGCTCTGAGGCCTCTCCATCTAGGAGTCCTCACAGGACCCACGAAGTGGGGGCATTATTCCCAACTCAAGTGGAGGGAACTGAGGCTCAGAGAGGTTGAGGAACTTGCTCCAGGTGGCCCAGAGCACGGAAGGAAAAGTGGACGCAGGTCTGCCGGCCTGGGCAGCCTGACCTTCCCCAAGAGTCCTCTCGCCCAGCCAGAGCCCAGTGACTATCCAGGGATGCCCCAGTGAGTGGCAGGGTTGGGCCCACACTGGCTGAGCAGAGGGCCTCAGTGTGGAAGGGGCCCTGCTTTCAGTCACAAGATGAATGGAAATGAAACATAAAGCACCTCTCAAGTGCTTCTTGCCACCAAAATCCAGTCCCTGGGACAGGAAAACGGCCTCCCTGTGGAGCCTCTCACCCTGGGCTTCTTCCTCTAAGGCTCTGATGCAGGAACAGGGCCGCCTGGGGCCCAACCAGAGCCGAGTTGGGTGCATTTGGCCTCAGACCCCTCCCCTTCAGAATGGGGATATGAACTGCCCCTTCCTCTAAGGTTTCTGGGAGGTTGCAATGAGATAGTGTGCCCGAGCTCAGAGCCTGCTTTTCTGCCTGGTGCTTGTGCCCATGTGCACGTACCCACGCAGGTGTACAGGGGTGTACCCCATTCTGGGTCATGGTCACCTCTCAAAAATTCTGTCCTCCCAGTGCCCAGACCAGGCCTGCTGCAGGTGTGCAGGCTGGTGAGGCAGGACGGGGCGGTACAAGTCCCGGAGGCCCCAGAGGCCTAGTGGAGCCCCTGTTGCCAGTTCATGTGGCCTGAAGTTGAGAGAAACTCCTCCTGGCTGGGCCCTGGCTCCCTGGTTCTATTTATAGGTCCAGAGGAGGTGGGGGGAATCAAATTTCATTGAGGAGAAGGGGGCTGGAGCCTGCAGCCCTCACACAGACCCGCCCACCTCTCCCTCAAGCTGTTGACAGCCCAGCATTGAGCCTTGGGGCTGAGCTGGCCCAAACCAGGGTCCTTGTCCCCTGGGGGGCTCTGTCCAGGCTTCCCGCTTCCTGGCAGCGCCATGACGCGGCTTGTACTTGGGGCTGGGAGCCACGTGGGACCCACAGGCCTGCCTGCCAGCTCCTGCCTGCTCCAGGGCAGGCCACTAATGGTGGGCATTCATGACATAAATAGCCCAGCAGCCTCTTCTGCCCGGGCAGCAGACAACGCTTTAGAATCAAGAGACTGGGTCTGGATGCAGCCCCAAAGGCGTCACCACAGGGTCAGGCATGGGAATGGCCAGCTAAGGCACCTGCAGCCGGATGGAGGAGCAATGGCCTGCAGGCCATCTGGGGTGCCTTCTACCTCTCCCGTTCAGAGGGTGACTGAGTTAACTTTTCTTGCCCAGGCCAGTCTTGGCACTGAGAGAAATATGGCATAATTCTTGTCCCCTGGTGGCCCACAGCCTTCTTTTTAAAATTGTATCTGGCCCGTAAAATTAAATGGGGTTGGGGAGGGAGCACCCTCCTATTACTGCTATATTTATGTTAAATACATTTACAGTGTAATTTGTGTACTATAATGTTATCCACATTATAAACCATATATAGACAAATGTAAATTTACAGTGATAAGGTTATAATTTACAAATAGAAATTCTAAATTTTCTTCCTGTCTCTAGGGAATGATCCTTTACAGTCCTGGGGGGTCCATAGCTGCTCTGGAGATGGGCCCAAAGGCAGTGACAGGCACAGGATGACCCTGCTCAAGGTCTCCTGAGAACCAGGCACTGACTGCAGACAGGAGCTGGGGAGCAGGAGGCGGGCCTAAGCTGAGCCTTGAAGGGTGTGTGAGTGGTGGGGGTGGGGGCAGGCTGCAGAAAGGGGGCTGCATGAGCATAGCCTGGTGGGTGGAATCTTAGTTTGTAGAGACCCTCCAATAACTCTTGTCCCTTGGGCAACCTGGTGTGTGCCCATAGCCTGGCCAGGGATTAGCAAGCCATAAATAAAAACAAACTCTTGCATAGAACTCTTTCCTTAAACCTAAAAACTGTAGAGACAGACAGTACAGGTCTGACAGGCTGAAAATCCATTCTATCCTGATGATTTCCCACCAGGAGACACTGGACAAGTCCTATCCTCTCTCTAGCCTCAGTTTCCCCATCTGTAAAGTGGGAATACCAGCAGCCACCCAGTTTCCCCTCAGTGGGCATGGGGTAGTGGAAGGCCATACACACCTGGGCATTGCTCTGTGGCTGGGCACTTCTCCGAGGTCCTCGCCTGGCAGCCCCGGTGCACAAGGCCCTTTCCTACCTTCCTGTCAGCTCAGGAGGGTAGAGGTCACCATGTTTGTCCCATGGATGCACATGGTAGAGGTCGCACGCATATTTCTGACTGAAGGCACACAACACCGGAGCTTACAGCTTCACAGTGTGCCCTATTTACCGCCTGGGGGCAGAAATCCTTATCCAGTGCGGTGTATATTTCAGGCCAAGGCAGTCTGATCCTCACCCTGAACCCAGGGATCACCCTGTGCTGCACGAGGGGATGTTCTCAGGTCTTGCCCTATTTTTACAGAACCATTATATAGGATTGTCTTATAGGCTCACATCGTCCCTCAGTGTCAGGACACTTCTCACAGCTGGCTGGCTGGCTGCCTGCCTCCTAAAGCCCTCCCAGGTCTTGCTAATTGGCTGTGAACAAGAAATACCAAAGCCAACACATCATAAAAAGTGAAAAGATGACCCATGCAATAGGAGAAAACTTTTGCGAATCATGTATCTAAGGGGCTTGTTTTTAAATATACAAAGAACTCTTACAACTAAATATTCAAAAGGCAACCTATATAAAAATGTGCAAAGGATTTGAGTAAACATTTCTCCAAAGAAGATACACAAATTGTCAATAAGCACAGAAAAACATGCCCAATATCATTAACCCTCAGGGAAATGCAAATTAAAATCATGAGATACCACTTTGCACCCACTAGAATGGCTTAATAAAAAAAGACAGAGATAATAGTGTTGGTGAGGATATAGAGAAATCATCCCTCATTCGCTGCTAGTGGGAGTGGAAAATGGTGAAGCCACTGTGGAAAGACTCTGGCAGGTTCTCAAAAGGCTACATAGAGTTTCTATATGACTAGCAATTCCACTCCTAGGTATATACTCAAGGGAAATGAAAACAAATGTCTACACAAGAATGTGTATGCCAGTGCTCCTAGTAGCATTATTTATAATACCCCAAAAGTGGAAAGGACCCAATGTCCATCAACTGATGGGTGGATAAAGGGTAATACATCCATGTAATGGGACAGTATTCAGCAATAAAAAGAAATGAAGTGCAGATACATGCTGCAAGCCAGAAGAACCTTGAAAACATTATGTTAAATGAAAGAAGCCAGTTGCAAAAGGCTACGTATTGTATGATTCCATTTATATGAAATGCCTAGAATAGGCAAATCCATTGAGGCAGAAAATAGATTAGTGGTTGCCAGGGACCAGACGGGGGTGGGGAGTGGGGGGAGGCTGGGGGAACACAGCGAGTGACTGCTCATTGGTATAGGTTTCTCTTTTGGGTGGTGAAAATTGTTCTAAAACTGACTGTGGTGATGGTTGTACAACTCTCTGTGAATATACTAAAAACCACTGGATTGTATACTTTAAATGGGTGAATTGCATGGCATATGAGTCATGCTTAATAAAGTTGTTTAAAAAAAAAAAGGAAATTGAGCTCCCACAGCTTGTTATTAATGTGTGGAAACTAAGAGTAAGCACACTTTGGGTGAGAGCTTAGGGACTCCTTATGGGCTAAATGCACGGCTTTGTGACATCACATTGGTGTTTCTACAATATTCCAGAGTTACTTCCTAGTTGTTTTCCACATATTTGAAAAGGTGCTGCCACTTTTGCTAACAGTTACTTCTCTGCCCTCCCCCATGCAAACAGACATCTATTCCAGGGCCACATCGGAAGGCATGCAAGAAAGAGAGCTGAAGTCTGAGGTCCGCCTTACCAGCTCTGGGGATGGGGCAGTGGAGGAAGGCCGATGTGTTCCAGTGAGAGGGGCGGGAGGCATTACCTGATACTCACCCAAAAGGCGGAGTGCTTACAGACGGACCTGTAGCTGGAAAATAGCACACAGCAGCAAACCTGCTAGCATTAAGTCTGATTCCTTCCCCTTTCCCCACCAAACTCATCCCCTGCTTCATTAGGCAGAAATCAGACCCTGAGAGTCTTTGTTGGTCATTGGGAGCTTGCCCAGCCAGGCTAGGCGGGCTCCCCTGAGTGCAGCCTTCAGAACAAGGGTTCAGGAAAACATCTGGATGTACGCAGGATCGGTTGCCTTAGTAAACTGCAAGGAAGACCTGCAAAAACACAGGCTCAGAGGGAGCTGGGGTCCTATTTCAGACCTACCGCTTATTAGCTGGGTGGCCTTAGCAAAACACTTTACCTCTCTGAGCCTGTTTCCTCATCTGTACAATGGAGTAGTGCTGCTTACTTTAATGCATATAGTAAGGATTATATGAGATGAACAACATGCCAGGGTCTGAGCCCATTAAATTCACTAATTTTTTCATTTTGTTCCTCTCTGTCTAGGATTAAAAAAAACCTTTGTTTGTGTAAAGCTGAAACAGATGCACCTGAATCAATATGTGGTGTCCCTGCTGGATGAAGACATTCACTCTGAAATTCTCTAAAAATGTGCTCTGAGATAATAGCCTGGAGGTACGCACGCAGTTCCTCCCAAGCAACTGGAGGGAAAGACTAGCTGCTCTTTGGGACTTGCAGCAGGAAGAAGAGGGCCAGTGGGATGGGGACGGAGAGGCTGCAGGGAGAGGCAGGGGTCAGGGTCCTGGGGCAGTTTGGGACCCGGCCGTGGGCTGTCTGAGCCCTCCAGGGGCTGTTGTTCCAACATGTGGCTCCCTGCCAGGGATGGTCCTCACGCCATTGGGGTCCCCTGACCTCCCTTCCCAGGACCCCCAGCTCCTGGATCAAATGCACACCAGCTGCCTCTGCCTCCACAACCCTTGAGAACAGCCCCTTTCCCACTGACAGTATTTCTTTTTCCTGTTTTTTCCCTAGATTCCAAGTTCCTGAAGGGCAGGAACTGGGTCCCACTCACTTTTGTAACTCCAGCACTTAGTCCAGCACTGGGCATGTACTAGGTCAAACCCAAACGGCAGTGTTGGGCTCATTAAGACATACTGCTGGGTTCCACCCCCAGACCTTCCAAGCTGCGGGGCCCAGGCCCCCACTGAAAACCACTGCAGTAGGTGCTCACAGAATTTATGTGCAGGGATGGATGAATCAGCAGATCACTTGCATATGAGAAGCACACCAGATTTGACTTTTTTCCTGGGCTCTTACTCAGGCCCAGCTTAGCTTGCTGCCTTCATAAGTCCTCCCCTGGCCCCTGGAGCCCCCTGGTACTAGTGCTCCCTCTCCGTGTTCCTCTTCATCTTGAAGGTCAGGTGCACAGGCCCCATCTCTGCATACCCCTTGGCCTCCCAAAGCTGGCTCTTTCTGGTGAGGAGAAGGCGGTCAGGCCCACAGTGGCCTCGCTCACTGTGCCACCGAGGCAAACTCTCCCCAAAGATGGCTGCCAAGGTCCCTCCCCTCCCGCACGTCAGGCCCACTGCAGGCTGAGGGCAAAGCAAGGGGTGGTTCTGGGGACCACACAGATCCTGGGGCCCTAGGGCCCCCCAACCCAACACTCTGTCTGAGGAGCTCTTCCCAGAGGACCAAGTTTCCTGGATGACCAAGAATTCTCATGATCTGACTCCACATCCAGGACTCTTTCACTATCACTATTTGACAGCCAGGCCTGGAGGAAGTGCTTGCTGGACCCATTCATTATTACCACTGCCAGTACAGAGGCAGGATGGTCAGTGCTGGTTGGGAGGGGGAAGGAGGAAGTCCTCTAGGTCTGCACCAAGGCCAGGGGCTCAAGCAAGAAGGCCCCAGTTCTGTACCACCCCGGGGGACACCATTTGCACTGCAGTCCATGTGAGCAGTGCCCTTGGAGCTGTGCAGTACACAGCCTGTGCAGGCTCATGCATGAACTGCTCCTCCCAATCCTGGCTGGAAAAATGTCTTGCTGTTTACCCAGTAGGTATTCTGGCAGATGGCAGAAGATGGCCTCTCGTCCCAGGGCTCTTAGAGGAAAGGCCAGCTACATCTTAAAGCAAGGAGAAAAGTGCTTGAATGAGGGCATGCCCAGGTGCTGCGGGAGCCAGGGAGGAGCGGCTTACCTCTACCCAGTGAGGTCAGGGTGCTGGCGTGCGGGGCCAGCCAGCTCCCTATGGGCCAGTTAATCTGGCCAGGCTGGAGGCTATCAAGCGGCAGTAGCTGAATTGCAGCCTCAGCGTCTGGGGTGGGATGGTTTCTTGCTTTCCAGGGACATCTGGAGCTGCAAGCCCTGGGGCCAGCAGGGTACTGTGGGCTGCAGTTGCCTCGCACGCCCTTCCCCTGCCATGGAGTAGATTTGCAGAATCAGGGATCAGATATCCCTACTCCTGGACAGGGGCAGAGGCAAAGGCAGCCGAAACACACGGAGGCAGCTCCACGGGCTCCTGCTAAGGAGCACAGCCTGCATTGCGTGGCCAGATTCCTGGGCTCGGGGATGTATGCTTCCCCTGCTCTGCCCAGTGGATGGGCCACCTTTTCCAGGACGCCTCTGAGGGGCCCTCCCCTGACCCTCAGCAGCTCTTCCTCTGGAAAATCTTCCCTCTGGACTCCTAGGCACACTGGAAGTCAGCCTTCTCTCCCCAACTGCTTTGTGTGGAGGGTCATGCAATTACTTCCCAACCACTTGCATGGGCCAGTTCCAAGCAGAGCTAAAAGGCTGCTCCAGGCAGCCCTGGGAGACCTCCTGGCTTCCTCTTGGGTCTTTAAGGAGAGAGGATACCTCATACTTTGGGACTCCTCTGCATTTCTGTCTCATTACCATTGACTGCACACACTGGTCCACTCATTTGTCACCCATCAGACTAGGGGTCCACTTCTTACTCACTTCTGTGTCTCTAGCACGTAACCTGGGGCCTGGCACCAACCAAGTGCTCAATTAATCAATGTGTGTGGCTTGAATGAGTTAACTGCTAGTCTGTGCCCAAGAGCAGAGTGTGCTGTAAGTCCTGGCTATTTTCCCCAGCACCTAGGTGGGACCCTCCTGTACCCAGTGGCAATTAAATGATACCATGAATTTCTGATCCCTATGGCATCCTGGTCATACTGTTCGGCCTGGCCAGGCATGTCACTACTTGATAAATTTAATAATACAGAAGACTTATGCACCGATGAGTTTAAACTCTGAAAATACATAGAAAAACATAAGTAGACTCATGCAGCTCTGGCCAAAGTGGAAAATCAAGCACCAGATCTGAGGCATGTCACAGTGCAGCCTGGTACATGGGTACCTGTGGAAGGAGGCTTCAGGGATGCTGGGCCCACAGCTCCAGGGCCTGTGGGCTTCTGAAGTAGGGGCAGCAACCATGTAGAGGGGCCTGCCCACCCATCGAGTCGGGCGTGCAGGGGCAGGTGAGGCCCCGCTGTGCTGCTGGCAGATGGCCTTGCTGGCTTTTCCCAACCAGGCAGCTCACCTCTGGCCACCCCACACAGGCCTCATACTTTTTCCTGCTCAGTTCATAGGTTTATTGCCTGAAAATTTCCTTCCCTCCAATTGACGAAATTCAAGGTCCAGAAGAAAGGCCATTTTCTCTGTAAGCCCTCATCCTACCTGCTCTTCCAGGCAGGACTGATCTTCCCTCTTCCAGTCCCCTGGGCTCTCTGCAGCACAAGTAACAGGACGGAACTGGCATACAATGGTAGGTCCGATCAAAGCCTCGGAGGTCCAAGGGTAGGGGTGATGGGGTCCCCGGCCCCCATAATCTCCATCACTTTTCCCCATGTGCTAATTTTAATATTAAAAATAAGACCCTTTAATAAGAATCATTCACATTTTCCAGTCAGATAAAATGAATAACAGCTTCTGCACAATCTTTCCCATTTTATGGATCGGAAACAATCCAAGTAAAAAGCTGGCTATCCGCTGTGCAAGTGGCAGCAGCTTCGGGGAAGTCCCCTTGCTCTCCCGTCCACATGACTGCCCCAAAGCCGTGGCCTGAAGGAATTCCGGACCTTCCCTGGCCTGTGAACTCGCTCTCCCCAACAGGGACAGCTGGGCCCTCGTCCCAGCAGCCAGCAAGGGCCTGGCACGTGGCACTTCTGCAATGGTCAGGAGGCAGATGAGAGGCTCCCAGGAGGTGAGGCCAGACTCTCTCTGGGGAGAGATCCTGCCCGTTGGCTTCTGCACGCAGGGTTTCACGTGTGGAAGGCTATTATTACTTCCATCTTGCAGGTGAGGAAACTGAGGCGCAGTTAGGCTTCCTTTTGCCCTAGTCCCATCCAGTCCTGCAGGCCAGCTGCCTCCAGGGTGGTGGGGGCCGGCACGAACCACAGCTGGCCACCTGCTCCCCACAGGGCTCTGAGATGGTCTGCTTCCCTCTGCCTGTGGAGCTGCCTGAACACACACTGTGCAACCTCATTCTCAGGATGTTTCCGCAAACCCAGGGCCACCTTCTATCCTAGATTCCAAACCACGACAGCACGGTCCTCCCCCTCTCTCAGGCTCCGGGGCTCAGGAGGCAAGGAGGAGGCTCCACCTGAGGCCAGGTCCTTCGCCCCCTGATCCCTCACCCTCCACCCTCCACCACTGACCTGAGGGGAAACAGGATAGAGGAGGCCAGTCTCAAATCAGGACTTAAAAGCTGGGTTATAGCCACACACATCTTAATTGGTACATTTCTATTTTCTCTGTGGGCACTTTCCCTTTCTGATGGACTCTTACAAACATTTTACTGTTACATTTCTTGTAATACTGCCTGGAATCATTATTTAGAGATCATAAAAGAAATTATTATATTTTGAAAAGGGAGGCTGAGAAGTTCCCACAAAAGGGAGTACAAAAAGCTCGGACACACACATCCCCCGTGACACAAGCTGACGCACACAAAAATACACACACATGCAAGTTTGGTCTGAAAACAGTTTTGTCACTGCAACGCTTTGCAAAATAGAAGTGAATGAATAATTTATAGGGCTTTTTACAAATATCTAGATTTTCAAATCATTCTAGAAAAATCTGTTTCAATTACTTACAGAGGCAGTTCTGTGATAAACCAACCAGAAATGGTTACCAATAAGAAAAATTTACAATCCCAATGGGCCTGCCTTCCACAGAATTGCATCACAAACATTAACATCTTTTTTTTAAAAACACACCAGAAGCCACAAAACCGTTGCTCTCACTAACTGAAGGCACTGTATGTGATAAATCCCTGAGCTCTTTACTTTGAAAAGGCTCCTGACTTACTGTGCAGATGCTGTTTCCCATCTTATTCTGGCAGAAACTTCCTTCTACTTGGCTGTGCTGCCAGTTCCAAAGGAGCGGCCCCTGCACTGACATCATACACGTCTAGTTGTTCAGACACCCGGAGGTGCCAGGCGCTTAAGCAGGCTCGGGGGTGGCGGGGCTGGTTGGGGGGCCCACATACCACCCCACCACCTCGGATCTGTCCCCTGACCATACTTACCAATGACAGGCTGATGCGATACCTGGCTGATGCTAGGGTCTATAGCACGAGTCCCCGACAGCCCCTCCGTGATCCAGGCCACCCCTTCTTGCTTGGGTCTCCCTCCAACCTGCAGGCGGCCTGACTTTGATTCTGAAGTCAGGACTCAGGCTGACAGAAGGTGGAGGCCCAGCACAGGGCTGGGAAAGCTGGGCTGCCGCCCGCTCAGCCTGCTCTCAGGCTCTGGGCCACGGGGACTGGACTGGGGGTGGTGGCTGCCTGGTTATGGAGTGTGCTGAGAGCAAGCGGTTCTGGCTGGATACTTCCTGTTTGGGGAGGAAACCTCACAGGTGATAACTAGCGGCTCAGACTTGTCTCTTTTCTACAGGCACTAAGGCATGTCAGCCAGCAGAACCCAGGGTGCATAAAATGAATAAATGTCATCCAACACAGGGCAGGCTATCTCATCATGTATGTGTGTGTGTGTGAGAGAGAGACAGAGACAGAAAGAGACAGAAAGGGAGAGAGAGAGAGACAGAGAGGGAGAGAGAGAGGGAGAGAGAGAGACAGAGAGAGACAGAGAGGGAGAGAGAGAGAGACAGAGAGGGAGAGAGAGAGAGAGGGGGAGGGTGCCCGGGGGGGGGAGGAGCATTCACTCTTTGGGATATAAAGCCAAACATAATGGCTGCAGAAAGTGGCAATTTATCAGTTGCCGTGACGGTAATTTATCTCAATCACCGCGGCTGTCGTTGTCTCAGTGGTGATTGTCTCAGCATTCTGTGCCAACGAAGGCTTCGTGGTCCTCTCTACTTGCCCGTCAGCGCCCACGGCGGGGAGAAGGACAGAGGCCGGGCCCAGCGCCCTGCTGGCTGTCCGCGGCTCTTCCAGGGGCGTGGAGGCCACGCCAACGGCACAAAGGGAGGTGTGGGGGCTTGTCTATCATTGAAGTAGACTATGCCAAAGCCTGTCTTAGGACAAGTATATTCAATTGTTTTTAACTTGTTTGAAAACTGGTGATCTTGGAAAACTCTGTCTCTGAGTAACTCTGGGCATTTGATAACCAGAATACATAGCACCAGGCTGTCAGGTTTATGACCGACTACAGAACAAGGACGCTTAGTTCTCTGGCCGCTGTGGCCCCCATGTCTTGCTTCTTCTACTGGAAAGAAACCTCCTGTGGGGAGGGGTGTTCCTGAGTCTCCCCGAAGTCCAGCCCGCAGCTGCCACCTGGGCGCACTGACCTTGTCCCCCTCAGCTCATTTCCCTCCCCCTCCAGCCAGTCCCTGCTGCTCCCCACTTCTGCCAAAGCCAGAACCTCCACCTTCTGTCTTGACATCCAGCCACCCAAATCTCCCTTCCCTGAAGATCCAGTCTGAGCCCTTGGGCGCTTAAGACACCTTTCAGCCCTCCATAGCCCCACAGCCATCTCTCCCCACTCTGAACCATGGGCAGCTGTGCTTGGGGGAGGATGTAGTCGGGCAGACCCGAATATGGATTCAGGTTCAGCCATGTACCAGCAGTGCAACCTTGGGCCGGTTACTTTCCTTCTCTGTTCTGATGACTGAGTCAAACAGTAAACACAAAAGCCCCCCAAAACACATCTTAGAACTACTCTTGTTTACCTGTTTCCTGTGACTCACCACATATGCCTAGACTCCTACCCTGGCCCCAAAGCCCAACGCTGCTGGGCAATGCTTTGTATGGTCACTCAGCTTCCTGGTTAGACTGTAAACTCCGAGGGTAAAGGCCTACGTGCCTTTCCGCCGTGTACCCACACCTCCCACACAGTGCGCTCTGCTCGCCTCTGAGGCCAGGACGCACCTCTTGGGCGGTGGGGCTGGGCAGCTCTCCCAAACGTTAGTGAGCGCAGGGTCAGTGGGAGCTTAGGTGGCAGGTTTCTGGGCAGCCCCAGGCCCCAAGTCCCTGAGCTCGTAGTTGGGGTGGCTGAGCACTCTCTGATCCTATGGAAGCTTCTGGGTGGTCTCTGGTCCACGCGGAGCTCCGGGAGCACCCCACAGCTCCAGAGGGGCCCAGGGCAGCTGCGATCCCGTCCCCTGGGGTCCTCGCTGGGACCTCCTCTGAGCACCCCCCAGTCTTGGGAACTCCCTCTCCCCTCACCCACACAGCCGTGTTGGATCTTACAGCAAAGGTAACGTGAGGACAAACAGGCCCGAGAGGCAACTCACGAGAGCAGAGCAGTGTCGGGTCTTGAGCTGCAGTGTCCCGATCCAGGAGCTCCAGGAACGCAGGCCTTTCCCGAATGGAAGTCCCCAACCCCCATCACGATCCTCGGCTGCCCAGCTCAGCGTGTTTGGTTTCCTTTTCTTCTGGTTCTGGGCTCCACCTTATTGCTGGCCAGTCCGGAGCCATCTTCACAGACCAGCCACAAGATGCCTGGTCACACTTTCTGCAGCCACTCAGCCCTGCGACCAGGTTGTGGCCGATTTGCTGGATGGTGGCGACTGACACACACCCCCTCAGTGTCCAATCCACTCCTGTCCCAGGTACAGGCCTGGCTGGTCAGACACCCAGCCTCCACACAGGCCCCTCAGATTTCCAAAAGGCTGACCGGTGACTCTGCAGGCTCTGCACTTGGTCTTCTGGTCTTTGCAGATCCCACCTGAGGGGCCCAGCTCACAGCCACCTGCCCCCTCGACATCCTCCAACTGTGCGCTCCAAGCCAGTCACCTTCACCGTGCCCACACCCAAGCCTCAGGGCAAGCTGCCACCCTCCCGAGCCCCTGGGAAGGTCACCCTGCACACAGCCTGACAGCCATACCACAAGCGTTCGGGCCACAGTAATGCAAAGGGTCATTCCAGCACGCGGAACAGCACTCGGGCTGTGGGAAAGCGGCTGCCCGCGTGTGCGCCGATGGGGCCCACTCTACCACGCAAAGCTTGGCAGGCCCATTCATGCTCGCCTCCAAATTCCTCTGCATTTACCTGGGACTGGTTTATAATCTTGGTGATGCAGGTTTTACAGTTTGATCTCCTGATAGCCCCAGAAGACGTGCTGTTTGCTTAGACCCCACCTGGCTCTCCTTAGTGGGAGGGGGAGGGGGACCAGGTCACTGCCCGGTCGCAGGGCAGCTAGTGCTCGCCTGCTGCGTTTCTGTCAGGGGACTGTGGTGATTTACGAGGACAGAGTGGGACGAGCGAGCGTCAGGAACTTCTCCAGTGACAGTGCTCCGTATCTGAGGAGCACGGAGACATTCTGTCCCCGGGGCAGTGACAAGACAGGACTTTATGATCCCACAGAAATTAGCAGTTGCCTTTTGGCCCTGACAGCAGGCACAGGGGTCAATCCCTCCAGGTCAGGGGAGAGCTGCCTCTGGTTTTGAGTCCAGGCTTGCATTAACTATGGGACCTGGGCCTCAGTGGTGTCAGATTCTCTCATTTGTATTAAAGAATAAGTGGATGTTCGCAGGGTTATAAATGACAATCAACACTCATCTTGCAAGAAGTCAGACACGGCCAGGACTTGAGTCCTGGCACCAAACTAGTGGTCAGTAAATGTTTGCTGGATGAATAAATGATGAGACAGAATTTGGACAAGCCTATATAGTTAGAGGTTAGGAGTCTCAAGTTTGGGGTAGAAAGAATGGATTGGAGTCTTATGTTTTCTTAGGAGAGTTACATGGTTGGGAGAACATTTCCTACCTCATAAGAGATCTGGGAGGTTCACATGTGCTCACACATATCACATGCTTGGCCCAAGTCCTGGCACGTGGGAAGCTGCATGCTGAGTGCTGATGGCAACTGTCATTTCAGGGGTGATGGGAGTGGAGCCCACAGCCCGCTGAGATGTGAAGGCCTGGCCACGACACGTGGTGGGGCCGGCAAGAAGGGCTGGATCAAGGCTCAGCTGGGGCCCAGGAAGCTTAGACATCCCTGCACAGACTGTTTCCCTCCCTCCCCTGCCCCAACCTGCCTGAAAATCACCCCAGCCTGCCGAGATTTAGGTTCGTAGGCTGCACAGGGAATGAAGCAGGAGGTATAGATTTCTTGTCTCAGTCTGTGAGGCATGCGCCAGGACACTGAGCAGGAAGCCCTGAGGCTGGGGCCCAGGGCCAGCTCTGCAACAGAGAAGGGGGCTTTGGAGGCCATTCTCTGGTCCTTCAGTACCTTCTCCAGTGAACTGAGGGGTTCAGACGAGGAACACCTGGAAGGTCCCCAGCTGATTAACACTTAGACCCTGAGAGAAGGGGGAGGGAGCTGCTATTTATTGCAACTCCTAAAACTCAACACTTCCCAATAATTAACTTCCAGGTACTCATTCCTGCCTTTGTTTTATAGGGATATCGGGTGGGTGCAAATCCTTACCAGGGTCTTATAAATGAAGAAACAGGTTCAGAGAGTTCAAGACATGGCCAAGGTTACATGGTGAAGAGCTGAGATTGACTTGGTTCCAGCTGCCTGCAAAGCCAAGTGTGCTCTCCACCCTCAGCCTGCTCCCTCCACAGCCCAGGTGTGCAGCTTTGGACTTTAATGAGTACCTTTCACTTTTTAATTACCTGAAGCCCTGCCCAACACTCAAATAAATCCAAGGAGGGAAGGGCCATGGGGCAAGGACAAGAAACATGAAAGGGAGAGGAATTTACCTGTCTGGCATCTCTAGGCTGGAGAGGGCACACCTGTGGTCCCAAGTGTGACCAGACCCACTCTTGGGCAGTTCAGCAGGTTTGGGGCTGGCTGCCCAAGCTTCTAGTGAATGGGGAGCCCAGCCTGAGCTCCCTGCCAGCTCTGAGGTCAGTGTCACCCACACCAACTCCAGGTTGCCTGGCTGAGGCCACCTGTCCAGCCTCCTTCAGGAAACCTTCTCTGTCCCAGTGACACTCCCTGCCCCACGACATGCATTCACCCATTAGACATTGATTAAACACCTGCACAAAGCTGGCCCCTCTGCAGGCCTGACGTGGGGGTGGGGTAGAAATGGGCACAGAGATGAGTAAGACACAGACTTCACCCTCCCCGTGCTCCTCGCTGGGTGCAGGAGGGTACATTCTGCAGATTTGGATTCACTCAGCTGTGGGTGGGTCTAGGCATGTGTCTTTTAGCAAACTGTGCAGGTGACTGAAGAGACACATCCAGGTGAGAACCTTTGGTCTTGCGGATATGCTGGCCCCCAGCACTGCATTCTTTGGACTGTCACCCTTCCGAGAACACAGCCTCTCCCTAGTATGCTCTTCTGGGCTCCCAAGTCAGAAAAGTCTATACAAGTCCTACTTCTGCAACTTGCTGCTTGTGTATCCTTGTAAAATACCCATGCTCTCTGAGGCTCAGTTTTCCAGCTCAAGGAGATGATAATGGTGCCTTCCTGTCCTTAAGATTAACTAGGATACTGTGTGTAAAGCAAGTTGCCTGGCACAGACAAATGCACGATAAATGTGTGCTATTAATTATATCGCTGCACTCTGACGGACAGAAGTATTTCCCTGGGGGTGTTGCCAGAACCCCCACTTCTGAAGCCTGTCTCAGAGGCGGCCCTGGACACTGGGAGGCCTGTGGTGCCCTCCTCCAGGGCTCTGTCTGGACCTGCCTGCGTTTTCCCCTCGGATCCGGCCGCCTGGACCCCAAACGACATATTAGCTGGGCGTACCCAACCCTTCATCTACCCCGAGTGATCAAAGTTCCAACCACACTTCTCTGGGCAGCCTGCCCCCAAATTTCTGGGAAACGGGCGGGCGGGGTGAGTTTACCAGCCAGCGCTACGAGGGCAGAGGCGGGCCCTGGTCGGCCCAGCCTCTTCCTGACCGAGGCCGTGCGCTCCCGCTCCGCCGCCCGCCCTGCCAGGGCTGCGAAGGCGCCTGGAGGCCTGGCGGGGAAGAACTTTCCGGCCGCGCCGGGCCCTCCCCTGAAACCGGCCGGCCAGATCTTCGGGGCTCTCAGGACCCGGGGACTCGGCCGGTCCGCAGGGGGCGCGCAGGGCTGCGCCCCCTGGTCGGGCGCCGGCTCGCCACAGCCCCGCCCCCGGAGCCCCCGGCCCTGCCCACCCCGCTCGGCGCACGCGGCTCGGGTCCCCGCGGAAGGAAGGAGTTCGCGGGTTGGGACCGGGACCCCGGTTCTCTGCCGCGGGGCGCACGTGGCTTGATCCCAGCGGCCGCATCGCCTGCAGACGTGTGGCGGGCGGCGTCCGGGCGGCAGCTCAGGGAGCAAGCCGGCCCTGCCGAGGCGCGGGTCCCCTGGCAGAGCGCAGCCCCCTGCCCCGCGGCCACCCGGAGGGGTCACTCACCTTTCCGGCTAGCTGCTCGGAGCAGCGGCGGCGGCTGAAGGCTCACGGCGGAGGCGGCGGCTCGGGCCCGAGGCTCCTCCTCTCTCCGCGCCCCGCCTGCCCGCCCGCGGGGACGGACTTTCGGTGGGGAGGTGACCACCCGCCAGCCTGTGGCTGCTTATCCTGCTCGGCCACCCCCTCCCCCACCCCGCCCCAGGTGGCAATCGGAAAGCTGCAGGTCCTTGATCCCTGCCTGGCCCTGCAGCGCTGGCGACGGCGGCCACCAGTGATCTTCCGTCCTGGCCGGAGGTTCGCAGACAGCCCTACCGCTTCCTGATGTGCATATGCCTCCCGCCCCCACTCCCACCCCTGTTAAAGTGCGCCGAACTCCAATCGCGACAAGGAGGACATGAAGGCCAGAGCGACTTCTGGTTCCTGCTTCCTTAATATGAGGAACCCCCCAAACCCACATGACATTTTATGGCCAAAGGTAGGGGAGGCCAAATTGCCCAGGCGCTGTGAGGCCCAGGCCTCAGGCGGGATCCTGTCCTGCAGTGGAGGCAGGCAGCAGAGACCCCCTCCCCGCAAGGTTGCATTCAGGCCTTTGTGACCCTGCCACATCTCTGTCCCCTGTCCACCTATAGGGTGGATTTTTGACCCTTCCCAATAGTCCCCAGGTTTCAAGGCCTGGGAGCAGACGGAGGGCCTTTGGGCCTCTGGGAGCTGCTGGG
This sequence comes from Phataginus tricuspis, assembly GCA_029783875.1. Taxonomy (NCBI): domain Eukaryota; kingdom Metazoa; phylum Chordata; class Mammalia; order Pholidota; family Manidae; genus Phataginus; species Phataginus tricuspis. The sequence continues at coordinate 38,098,445 of JAQQAC010010508.1, forward strand.
GACCCTGGGGTTAGCCTCCGTGTCTACCCTTCCTGGGCTCCAGAACAGCCCTGCCCTGAGAAAGGCGGCCCCAGCACTCCCTGCTGCTTCCCCTCCTCTGCATGGATGGCACCGCCACGCGGCAGTGAAGTGGGCTTCTGTGAGAGCACCTTTGGGTGCCTTTCTAGAGGTGTGTGTGTGCTCATCCGAAGCCCTTTCTCACAACACATGCTGCTGACAGTCAATCCCCTCCCTTTACCGGTGAGGTCATGGGAACTCTGATACTTATAGTGTTGGCACCAAAGTCATTCATCTCCTGGGAGGCTGACTGAGGGTTTCTTGACCTCTAGAACTCTGTTGAGAATATTCCTGGGGGACCGACACCTGATAAGGAACTTCAAATTACTCCAGGAAGCCAACTTGTGCTGGAGAGATCAGTCCTAGCTGACCCAAATCTTGTGGCCAGAGGCAGGCAGCTGGGCCTTGAGGATGGCCCCACAGCTGGACCCCAAAGAGCGCAATGGGGGCAGAGTTCTCACCTCCAGGTGGTGGGACTGCTGCTGTGAGAGGCCTCTCCCCTGCTCCACCCTGCTGAGAACCCCCTAGGAGCACCCTGTGCTCCATCCCATGTATAGGTTTCCTTCTGCCTAAAAGATCCTTCCTCCCCAGCATTCTGTTCTGCCATGCCCCTGGGCAACACCCTCTCTGAGCTCATAGACCCTTTTTCCATTCAACATTCAGGGAGTCCCACCATGCTATGCAATGTTCCGGGTGTTGACACAGGTGCCCAATGCCCGGTCCCTGCCCTTGGATGTTGAGTTGCCTCGGCAATGGGTTGTAAACTTTGGAAAGACAGGAACCAATTCCTAATTCCACACGCAGTAGGTGCTCTTTAAATATCTGCTCTGCCTGCTGGGGATCTCTGAGCATCCTTCTGTCGACTCCAGTGGGCAGCCCAAGGAGACTGAGCTTGTGCAATGGAGGCGCTGAGAGGTCCTCCAGCATTCTGGGAAGGGCCATTTGATCCATCCAGCATCCTTCTAAAGAAACCAGGCGGACCTCTTTGAGGGGCTCCCCATGAGTTGGAGAGAGAGAGATAAGGCTGGCCTGGCAGATGTCTACAAAAGGAAGAATGACCTAAGAGGAGCTTGAACTTCTGCAAGAGAAAATGGAGAGGCCTGGAAGGCATGGGGATGTGGGGAAGTAAATGCCCAGCTCAAGCACCTAAGTGGACAGAGCACCACCGAGACTGCTGGCTGTTGGTGTTTTGCTTTGTCTGGACTGGGAGTGCCTTGAGCGGAAACGTGTCTCACCTGGCAGGGGGGCTGGTGGGATGAGCGTTCAGTAAACATTCCTGAATACTTGTGAGGCCAAGTTCCCTAGCAGATGAGCTCTTTCCTAACCCAGGAGGGAGGACGGTGCATGGACATGGGGCACGTCCCCTGTGCCAGACCTGTGTCCACAGCCAGGCCAAGGGCAGAGCAGGCAGAGCCATGCCTTCAGGACATTTGGCAGATCAGGGTGCTCCTCTGCCCCAAACCCTCCCCGGGCTCCCCCACCCCACCCCAATCCTGCCCTGCTGGCTGGTCTCCCTTTCCTTAACTAGACCAGGCAGGGTCCTCAGGCAGGCCTGGGCCCATGCCGTTGCCCTCCCTGCCTCCTTCAGATCTTGCTGAAATAGCCTTGTCTCTGTGGTACCCACCCTGATCATCCCCCATCCTTCATCCACCTACTGTGCCCGATTCCTTTCTTTCTTTTTTTACGTTGCCTTTCCTTCTAACACACTGTAAAACACACTTCCTGTCTGTTGTTTATTAACTATCTGCTCCCACAGAAATGTGGGCTCCTCCAGGGCAGGGAATTTCACCTGCCTCACTCACTGGATGTGCCTGGAGGATGCCTGCATGTGGTTGGTGCTCAGTACATAGTTGTTGAATGGATGTGCCCCACTCTCCCCCTTCTTCATTTCCTTCAGCATCTCTGGGTAGCTTTTCCCGTGGCTCCTCTGGCCCCAAACCTCCCACCTCCTCCCTGCTGCCCCAGAGCTAGTGCGGTGCTGGTACAGAGGAGCTCTCCATATACAGACTGCTGGATGTCTGAACCTGGAGCTACTGAATGTCCTGTTTACAGAGCCCCTTGGTGCCGGCCTTCTGAGATTGCCCTTTTCCCTGAAGACAAGGCCAGCCCTGTGGCTAAGAGGACTAGAGCATCCAGGAAGAGAATCTATATTCATCTACTTGGGCCAGAGAGGAGGGACGTGTTCAATTTCAGCTTCTTGGATTGATCCAGCATTTATAGGCTGGGACAGAGTGCATCCTTCACGAAATAAATCCTCTCACTGACTATTAAAATGAGATGGTCACAAGAAGCCGTATTCTCTGACAGCCCTGGTCGGGAGTCGGGTCTCCTGGATCTAGTCCTGCTGGGGCTGGGGCTGGGCCCAGAAGGTGGGCCCCAGAGAAGGTGCTCCTCACTCATGCTCTCCTCCAAGCCTCTGGAGCTGCTCCCCCATGTGAGGGAGGGAGTGTGGCTGCGCTTCACGGTGGGAGAGCCTGAGGGTGATTCAGGCAAACGGAGGAATTGTCTCTGCCACCATGATGACCCAGCGGGTAAAGCCATGTCAGAACCACCCAGAGCTGATGGGCATGGTTTGTGAGAGGGGGGCACTGAAGGGGGAGACAAGCTGGCAAAGCATGCTTGGGCACTTGGATTTGAGCGTTCAGGCATGTGGCCAGTGTTGTAGAGCACTATAAGGTGCAGTGTGCGGGGCACTGGGACCCCTGGCCCTGCACCCCAGAGCTTGGTACTGTCCTCTGGCATAAGGCTGCCTCCTTCAGTCCTCTACCGAAACATGATCTCCCCAGGAGGAAAAGCTCTCTGAGTTCAGGGGAATGAGAAGCAGTATATCCATAAGAGATCTCACTCTGGCCAGCACAAGAATGTGGAGGGGGTTCTAAAAGCAGGTGCTAAAAGGGAGGGTGGATAAGGGACTGGGGAGCGGGGGAGCAGGAGCAGCCATTTCTCTAAGGAAGCTCCCCAGCACATAGTTGGTACTTTAATAAATCTTTGTGTAAGATCAAGAGCCCTGGCTTGTGACGAGAACATCAGTGGTCAATGGGAATGTAGGGAGCTGGCCCAGAGGCTCCACGGGGCATTTAGTCAGCCCGGGAGCAGGTCCTTCTTGTCTGTCTATGGTAGCATTGCATTGCCTTTCAGCTGGGGGAGATTGCAAAAGCACACAACTAGAGAAGTCTGGCCTTTAGCCCCTTGCTCCAAATGGGGTGCACACGATGGCCTGCAGGGTGAGGGTGGGGGCTTAGAACTGCAGAGTCTCAGGCCCACCCCAGACCTCCTGAATCAGAACCGCATTTAAAAAACCTGCTGGAGACCGTGTGCACACTGAAGCTTGAGAAGCACTGGTCTACAGTACAGAGGAGACCACTTGAACACCTGGGCCAGACAGATGGTCAGAAGCCTACTGTGGACCACGTCCAGCCTCAGTAGGTGGCACTTTAATGTTGTACCCTCTGCTTTCTCAAAGGTTCCTGTGAGCCAAATAGACTGATACAATCTGCTTTTTTATAAAAATGGAGTGACTCTGTCCTTCACAACACTCAGTGCCTATTACACAAAGCTTCAAGAGAAAAATGTGTAAAACTAATATCACTCCTTTCTAATAACTGATCTTATTTCTTTTTTACCATGGTGATTAGGGTACTCACCCATATTCATGACTATATTATCTTTATTATTTTCCCCTAGTCCATGATTTTCTGGGTCTAGTTTACAATTAGCTTTATTAAGCTTTTCATTGTAAGCTGTCTTAAGCTGATTTTGGAAAAGGCCAATTGTGTAAGCAAAGTGAATAGGAAGCATCTGTGTGCTGACCCCTGTCTTTCTCCTCAGTGGCCATCACCCTCTCACGGCAAGGGCAGGGCGTGGCTCACGCTCTCCTGGATGTCTGAGAGGCAAGGGGTTGAGACGAGGATGTGTTGTTTCACGTCTGCCGGGAGAAACTGAGAAAAGAAACCCCAACCAGCTAAGGATCCCCTGAAGGGAAATCATGACAGGATACTCACATTGAGACCCTCTCTGATTCCTCCTGGCCCATCAGTGTCCACCTCACCTGATGGGGGGGAAAGGTACTGTCCTCCAAGGCAGGGAACTCTCCACAGCCAGGGGCAAGGCCATGTTCGCCAGGGGCAAGGCCATGTTCGCCAGGGGC
>JAQQAC010010508.1:38102658-38118174 GCA_029783875.1 Phataginus tricuspis
GGGGCAAGGCCATGTTCGCCAGGGGCAAGGCCATGTTCGCCAGGGGCCCAGCTGCCATCTCTCCATGTACTGCTCCTTCTGTCATGGGCCCCCCAGGCTGAGTGCCTGGCACTCAAGTGGGTGGCAGGGAGAGTCAGTTGAGGCAGCTTAAGGGCAGCAAGGTCACAGCCCACCCCAGCAGAGAGGGCCCAGTGGCCTCAGGGTCAACTGCAAACATTCTGTGGTCAGCAGCTGAGATATGCCCTCCCTCCAGATCAGGAGATGTATTTTAATGTGCTCAGTTCTGTTTCCTGGGTCTGGGCTTCCAAGGAGACGGACATGACATTTTTTGAATTCCCACTGTAGAGAAAATGAAAGTTCTTATGAGCAGGATTCTCACCTGACCCTGGTCGGCTTGCTCACTGCACACGTGTTGGCAATATGTTATTATTGACTCTATATAAAGAGCTCTGCCCAGGGCTCTGGGGTGCACAGCTGCAGGAGAGTAGAGGCTGGGGTAGTGGCAGCACCCAGGACAGAGATCTGGGGGACAGAGCAGCCCAGAGGCAGAGACCTGCGTGCTGCATGTGGACTTGCCCTGAGGCACCCAGGATTCTAACGCTTGACCTACCACCATGGGAATAAAGCCAGGTATAAACCCTTTCAAACCAAGAACATTCTGCTCTCATTTTTTGGTCTCACTGAATCAAGAGTGAACTTGCCTGGGGCTGAAACCCATTGGCAAGACTAAGTAGAAGGGTTCTGGGGGCAGTGGCCAGCACACCTTGGTGACCCCCTGGCTTACCAGTGAGTTTCAGCCCCAAGAAAATTTACTATGGATTCAGTGAGATCAAGAAATGACAATGGAATGTTCTTGGGGTAAAAGGGTTTATATATGGCTTTATTCTCCTGGTTATAGGTCAAGCACTAGAATCACACCTGCATCCAACAGTCTACAGGTCTGTAATCCTTAGTCTCTGTCTCCCCTCAGAACATTGGGTAGAGATCTTTATATAGTGATTCAGTCAATAATAGCTTATTGCCTACAAGTGTGGAAGGAGTAGCCTAGTAGTAGGCCAATTACATCAAGTAGTTTAGGGTCAGGCGAGGATCCGGGCCAGAGGAACTTCCATTTTCCCCACACCTTCCTTACTGCCAAGGACTGGGGCCAGGTGAGGTGAGGGTGGAGCAGGGGCAGCCTGTGGATGAAAAGAGGGGACATGAATGGGATTTGTGCCCTCTCTGCAAAATTCTCACCATGCACCACTGCCTCACCTAAGTGAGATCCCACCTACCACCCACAGCCTCTCAGATGGGTGACAGCTCCATGGGTCTGAGACTTGCACAGCCTGGAAGGAGACCTGTGGAATGCCAGTGTGGAAAAAGTGAAGGTTCCTATGGCCAGGATCCTCACCTGAACCTAAACTACTTGATGACATAACTGGCCTACTGCTAGGCTACTGCTACCATACCTGTAGGCAATTAACTATTATTGACTGAGTCACTATATAAAGAGCTCTGCCCAGTGCTCTGGGTGGAGGCAGAGATGAAGGAAGAATACAGTCCTGTAGACTGTTGGATACAGATGTAATTCTAGTTCTTGACATATCACCAGGAGAACAAGCTGGGTAATAAATACTTTGACCCCAAGAACGTTCCATTGTCATTCCTTAATCTCACTGAATCCATAGTGAACTTGCCTGGGGCTGAAACCCATTGGAAAGACAATTGGCAACATCTGCAGGATTCATTGTTGACCAAGGAAAAAGACAGGTTGCCCTTATAGGAGTGGTGCTTCAGTGGGCTGCCCCTATGGATGCAGAGACAGTATATTGTCCCCCAGTGGGTATGTGGTCTGAGGTGGCTTGCCCCCTAGAGGGCTGGGCCCCATCCCAGGACTGGAGGCAGGTGGAGGTGACACCTGAGGCAGTAGAAGTGTCCCTTGGTATAATAAGTAGGTCTATTGATAAACAGGGTGCCCTTGAGGCAGCAGGAACTGTGGGTTGGCTGCTTCTCACAGTATTAAGAAGTCTACAGATGAGAAGAACATGCTCCTGAAAGAGATACGAAAAATGGAAGCATGAGAATGCGAGCTGCGAACTGCTGTGGATTCGCTGAAGAATGAAATGGCATTGATACGAGAGGAGGCAGCACAAGAACGCTGGCTGTGAGGTGCTGTGGAAGAGGGAAAGGCCATGAAGGAAAAGGATGGACCCGTGCAGAAACCACAAGAAGAGGCAGTGTGAGGTCCAGTGAAGGAGGTAAAAGATCCCTTACTGAATGAGACAGCAGTGCTGCCAGGTGCTCTGAAGGAGGAAAAGGCCATAGAGGAAAAGGACATACTCCTGAGGGAAGCACAAGAAGAGGCGGCACGAGAATGCCAGCTGTGAGGCATTGAGGTGAAGGTAAGAAGAGAGCTGCTGAAGAATGAGCTAGCATTGCTGTGAGGCACTGTAGAAAAGGTAAAGGGTGTAGCAGAGGAGGCACTCAGGGGAGGGGAGAGAAAGGAGCCATCAGCCCTGGAAATGGAGGAGCTGGGGAAAGATGAAGGGTCAGAGGCACCGACTCCTCTATTGAAAGCACACCCAGTGGTTGTAAAAAACATAAAGACACAGCAACCGAGGGTTCCCCCAGGAGGGGTGCAGCCTTCTCCCCAGGTCGTGGAGCACTCTATGCTCCACCCATATACTCAGGCTGAGCTGGTGGATTTGGGCTCCTGGTTTTGGTGAAGCCGTCGGAGTCAATATCAGCTTGGCTCCTGCGTCTGTGGGATTTAAGGGTGGATGGAATTGTTCTGTCAGGATCAGAGATGGGAAAGCTGGATTACCTGACAGTTCTTCCTTCCTTGAGGCAGTGATTACAAAATGCACATCAGACCCCAGGAAATCACTCCTGCCTTGATTGTCTTATGGCTGCACTTAATGCTGTGTGGCCCAATCAGGGTGATCTACCATCCTCTCCTGCTAGATGGCAGACGTATGCTGAGCTCCAACAGGTGTTATGGGAGCTAGGCATAAGAAATGCCATCTACTGTCCAGAGAATTATGGCCCAGATGAGGAGTCTTTTACTTCAGGGATGAGAAATGTGCTTCAAACAGCTCCCACATCCACATCCCTCTTTGGGTCTCTAGTGGCCATTCTTGCCCCTCACTTAGGGTAGCCCATAAGTGAGGTTACCTGTACAATAGCAGACTTAGGAGAGGCTGAGGCAATAAAAGCAAAGAAAGAAACAAGGTCTGCTACTCACAGGAAGAATTTAAAGGGCCCAATGAAGGTTATGAGGACCCAGATGTGGGTTGATTTAATATGGGCAGGACCAGAGAAGAAATTAGATGGGAAGTGAAATAGAATCTTACTGGAGCTATGGCAACAACTGAAACCAGAGCAGCAGTTCCAGCCATTAAGAACCCAGAGGCAGAGGCTAGAGACAGAGCCACAAGTCTGGCCCATGTGTTTGAAAGACTTCCTGCTGGAGATTGTGCCAACCTCACTTGAACCCACACAGGAAGATGACTGGGAACACGGCTTAATTGCGGGGAAGTTCGAGGTGCTTGCCCTGAGGGACCAGGGTGGGACCAGAGACCACATGTTGATATAGCTATCCATTGGTCCCCAGTGAACATACATCATGTCCCTATGAATGGACAGCTCTGGTGGACACAGGGGCTGAATGTTCACTGATTTGTGGTAACCCTGATGGTTTTCCAGGGACCCCCACTATTATAGATGGATATGGGGGTAAGGCTATCAGAGTGAAATGAGCCCAAATCCCTTTGGGAATAGGGTGTCTACCCCCAAAGGAGTATACTTTATATAACTCTCCCATACCTGAGTATATTTTGGGAGTTTATATCCTGCAGGATCTATGGTTGCAGACTACTGCAGGTGAGTTCAGACTGAGAATATGTGTGGTGAAGGCAGTTCTGAGGGGACACACTAGGCACCTGCCCATAGCTTTGCCTGTGCCTTGGCAGGTGACTAATACCAAACAATACAAACTGCCTGGAAAAAAGAAACTGGCATAAAGAAGTTGGAGAAACTCTCCAGGAACTGGAAAAGATGGATATTATAAAACCATCCATTGTCATTTCAATTCCTTGGTGTGGCCAGTAAAAAGCCAGATGGCTCCTAGCCTACGACTGTCGATTACAGAGAATTAAATAAAGTCATACCCCTATGCATGCTGCTGTCCCCTCTGTTGCAGACCTGATAGATCCCCTCAGCCACATACCATTATGTGGTAGATCTAGCTAATGCCTTCTTTCCATTGACATTGAGCAGGAAAGTCAGGAACAGTTTGCCTTCACGTGGGAACGGATGGCAATGGACTTTCACTGTCCTCCCACAGGGATATCTCCACAGCCCCACCATCTGTCATGGACTTGTAGCCACTGACGGGTTACAGCCTACATTGTCTTTTGTCCTGCATGCAACAAACACTGATATAACCACTGGACTTGGCTACATGGGAGAAACTGCCAATGGTACCATTATATTGATGATACCGTGCTCACATCTGATTCTCTTTCAGACCTAGAAGATGCAGCACCTAGACTGCTGCAACATCTACAGGAGAAAGGATGGGGTGTGAACAGCACCAAGGTTCTGGGACCTGGTTTTTCCATCAAATTCTTGGGGGTTGTCTGGTCGGGTAAGACTAAAGTTATACCAGAAGCAGTAATAAATAAAGTCCAGGTCTTTCCTACGCCTACAACTGTGGTAATGTTACAGGAGTTTTTGGGTCTTCTAGGCTTCTAGAGAGTGTTTATCCTGCACTTGGCAAAAATTCTGAAGCCCTTATACTGGTTGGTATGAAAGGGTGTCAGGTGGGACTGGGATGAGACATGTGCACCTGCCTTTACTACAGCAAAATGGGCAGTCAAGGCTGTGCAGGCCTTGTGTGTGATAGACTCATCAAGGACCTTTGAGCTGGATGTTCACGTGATTGAAGACATTTATGGCTGGGGTCCCTGGAAGCAGCTTGAATGAACTTGCCAAAGTATTGGATTCTGGTCACAACTCTGGAAAGGGGCAGAGGTATGATACACTTTGATAGAAAAACAATTGGCTTCTGTGTATCACATCTTGCTGGCTACAGAACCCATCACTGGAATGGCCCCGATAAAGGTAATAACCACCTATCCCATCCTGGTGTGGGTATGAGACTCGACCCAAAGGCCAAGGAGTGGTGTGGTACAAACTGGCCAGGTGGGGTGCTTACCTACAGCAGCGTGGCGCCCTGTCTAGTAGCCCCTTGAGTGAAGAACTCCAATGTTTATTGGGGCTGGTGACATACATATACTAGTGAGAAGCAGGAAGAACTTGCTTTAGAACCATTAGTAGCAGAGAGTCCCTATCAGGAGGGAAGAGCGCCTATACCCGAAGATGCTTGGTCCACAGACAGTTCCAGCCATGGGCAGCCCCCAAAATGGAGGGCCATAGCTTTCTATCCTAAGACTGAGACAATATGGATGGAAGAGGGTCAGGGGAAGAGCAGCCAAGGGCAGAGTTGCGGGCCGTGTGGCTTGTGATCAGCCAGCCCTCCCCTATAGTTGTCTTCACTGACAGCTGGGCTGTCTATCAGGGCTTGACCCTGTGGTTACCAACCTGGTACCATGCCAACTGGCTGGTTGGTCACTGACCCCTTTGGGGGCAAGATTTGTGGCAAACTCATGGGCCTGTGGTCAGACTAAAATAATTACAGTATAACATGTGACAGGTCATTTGCCACTGGCATCCCCAGGAAATGATGAAGCAGATAAATTGGCCCAGATACATTGGTTAGAAAGAAAGCCTGCCTCTGATGTAGCCCAGTGGTTACATCAATGTTTGTTGCATGCGGGGCAAAAGACAATGTGGGCTGTAACCCGTCAGTGGTGCTTGCCTTTGACCTTTGAGGAAGTTCGTAGAGCTTGGCAGGAGTGTGTCATGTGCTCCAAAAGGGACTTACACTGAGTTCCACAGCAACATGGGACAATAGCTAAGGGGCCTATACCCCTCGTCAGGTGGCAGATAGACTATATTGGGCCTCTACCTGTGTCAGAAGGATATCTGTATGCCATGACTTGTGTGGACATAGCTACTGGACTTCTGGTTGCTTTTCCTACCCGTTGTGCAGCCCAACAGACAACCAAAAGAGGCCTGGAGTGTGTCTTTGCAGCCTATGGCTGACCATAGGTAATTGAGAGTGATCAGGGCACTCACTTTATTGGACATGCACTATAAGAATGGATGCAACAGCTGGGAATCAAATGGAAGTCATGTGCCATGCAATCCTACTGCAGCAGGCATGATAGAGAGGCACAATGGCTTGTTAAAATCCGGACTAAAGTCAGATACCAATAGTTTGCGGGGATGGTCAGTCTGCTTCTGGACCATGCTATGAGGTTTGAATGAGAAACCCTGAAAGGGAGCCCTGAGCCCCATAGACGTGCTGCCTTCCCTATATGACTGCAAGTACAAAACAAGGAAGAATCACTGAAGCCATGGTTCAGCCACCAGAATAATATCTTGCTGCACTGAACCCTGGAGACTCCATTCAGTGGATGTGGCCTTGGTCATTTCAACACATGGACCAACGATGGCTGGCTCTCCTGGCACCTTGGGGACAAGGCCTGGAAGCTGGCCTTCTGAGTATTCCTGAAGTAACAGCAGAGTCGCCCCCAAATCATGGTGGTATATCGTGAACGGCCCTAAGGTAGGAGCATCTTACCAGGAAGTTTTGTTTTATCATTATGGCCAGCGCATGCACCTCCAGTAGCACTCTATATAGACCCCTCAGTAACCCCCACAGGGAGAGGGGTAAAGGTATGGTGTACTAGACCTAGATGTGACCCTCTTCCTGCCACAGTCCTATCACAGGACCACTCTCTTGCATGCATCCGACCTGATGGACAAGATTTGCCTATGTCAGTGTCATTTAAACATGTCTTATCACCCTTCAGGTCTTTGTGGATTGGGCACAAACCCTAGAAAAAAAACTGCTACTCGCTGGGGTGCATGCAGCTCCCTATCCATACCACTATTAAGTGTGAGTCACGAACTCATCTGAGTAAAACTGATTTTGAATATAGCTGAAATAACTTCCTCTGGCTTGAGGATTATTATAATTTTTGTTACCTTATAAAAATCTTGTATCTTAATTTTTGTTATTATTTTTTTATTAAAGTATCATTGATATACTCTTATGAAGGTTTCACATGAAAAACAATGTGGTTACTACATTCACCTATATCATCAAGACCCCCCCATAACCCATTGAAGGCACTGTCCATCAGTGTTGTAAGATGCCACAAAGTCACTACTTGTCTTCTCCGTGCTAAACTGTCTTCTCCATGACCCCTGCATACCATATGTACTAATCATCATGCCCCTTAATCCTGTTCTCCCTCCCACCCACCCTCCCAACCTCTCCTCTTTGGTAACCATTAGTCCCTTCTTGGACTCTGTGAGTCTGCTGCTGTTTTGTTCCTTCAGTTTTGCTTCATCATTATACTCCAGAAATGAGGGAAATCATCTGGCACTTGGCTTTGTCCACTTGGCTTATTTCACTGAGCATAATACCCTCTAGCTCCATCCATGTTGTTGCAAATGGTAGGATTTGTTTTCTTCTTATGGCTGAATAATATTCCATTGTGCATATGTACCACCTCTTCTTTATCCATTCATCTACTGATGGACACTTAGTTTGCTTCCATATCTAGGCTATTGTAAATAGTGCTGCAATAAACATAGGGGTGCATATGTCTTTTTGAATCTGAACACTTGTTTTCTTTGGGTAAATTCCTAGGAGTGGAATTCCTGGGTCAAATGGTATTTCTATTTTGAGTTTTTTGAGGAACCTCCATACTGCTTCCCACAATGGTTGAACTAGTTTACATTCCCTCCAGCAGTGTAGGAGGGTTCCCCTTTCTCCACATCCTCACCAGCATTTGTTGTTCCTATCCAATGTTGGCCATCCTAACTGGTGTGAGCTGATAGCTCATTGTGGTTTTAATTTGCGTTTCCCTGATAATTAGCGATGTGGAGCATCTTTTCGTGTGCCTGTTGGCCATCTGACTTTCTTCTTTGAAGATGTGTCTGGTCATATCCTCTGCCCATTTTGTAATAGGGTTATTTGCTTTTTGGGTGTTGAGTTTATTTGCTTTTTGGGTGTGAGTTCTTTATACATTTTGGATCCCCTTGTCGGATATATCATTTACAAATATATTCTCCCATACTGTAGGATACCTTTTTGTTCTGCTGATGGTGTCCTTTGGTGAACAGAAGCTTTTTAGCTTTATGTACTCCCACTTGTTCATTTACTCTTTTCTTTCCCTTGCCTGAGGAGATGTGTTCAGGAAAAGCTGCTCATGTTTATATTCAAGACATTTTTGCCTATGTTTTCTTCTAAGAGTTTTATGGTTTCATGACTTACATTCAGGTCTTTGATCCATTTTGAGTTTACTTTTGTGTATTGGGTTAGACAATAATCCAGTTTCATTCTCTTATATGTAGCTGTCCAGTTTTGCCAACAACAGTTGTTGAAGGGGCTGTCATTTCCCCATTGTATATCCGTGGCTCCTTTGTTGTATATTAATTGACCACATATGCTTGGGTTTATATCTGGGCTCTCTATTCTGTTCAACTGATCTATGAGTCTGTTCTTGTGCCAGTAGCAAATTGTCTTGATTGCTGTGGCTTTGTAGTAGAGCTTGAAGTCGGGGAGCATAATGCCCCCAGCTTTATTCTTCCTCTTCAGGATTGCTTTGGATATTCAGGGTCTTTTGTGGTTCCATATGAATTTAAGAACTATTTGCTCTAGTTTGTTGAAGAATGCTGTTGGCATTTTAATAGGAATTGCATTGAATCTGTAGATTGCTTTAGGCAGGATGGCCATTTTGACAACATTAGTTCTTCCTATCTATGAGCACAAGATGTCTTTCCATTTATGGGTATCTTCTTTAATTTTTCTCATGAGTGTCTTGTAGTTTTCAGAGTATAGGTCTTTCAATTCCTTGGTTAGGTTTATTCCTAGGTATTTTATTCTTTTTGATGCAATTGTGAATGGAATTGTTTTCCTGATTTCTCTTTCTGCTAGTTCATCGTTAGTGTATAGGAATGCAACAAATTTCTGTGTGTTAATTTGATATCCTGCAATTTTGCTGAATTCAGATATTAGTTCTAGTAGTTTTGGAGTGGATTCTTTAGTTTTTTTTTATGTACAATATCATGTCTTCTGCAAACAGGGACAGTTTAACTTCTTCCTTACCAATCTGGATGCCTTGTATTTCTTTGTTTTGTCTGATTGCCGTGGCTAGGACCTCCAGTACTATGTTGAATAGAAGTGGGGAGAGTGGGCATCCTTGTCTTGTTCCCAATCTTAAACAGCTTCTTGCTGTTAAGTATGATGCTGGCTATGGGTTTGTCATATATGGCCTTTATTATGTTGAGGAACTTGCCCTCTATACCCATTTTGTTGAGAGTTTTTATCATGAATGGATGTTGAATTTTATCAAATGCTTTTTCAGCATCTATGGAGATGATCATGTGGTTTTTGTCCTTTTTGTTGATGTGGTGGATGATGTTGATGGATTTTTGAATGTCGTACCATCCTTGCATCCTTGGAATAAATCCTACTTGATCATGATGGATGATGTTTTTGATGTTTTTTTGAATTTGGTTTGCTAATATTTTGTTGGGTATTTTTGCATCTATGTTCATCAGGGATATTGGTCTGTAATTTTCTTTTTTTGTGATGTCTTTGCCTGGTTTTGGTATTAGAGTGATGCTGGCCTCATAGAAGGGGTTTGGAAGTATTCCCTCCTCTTCTTTTTGTTAATTTTGTTATTATCTCTATGTTGTTGTTATCTTCTGTTGCTGTTGTGGAATCTGGTTACAATGCTTCAGCTTTCTTGCACAGGGATCATTGTGAAAGATTGAAAGTGTGACGATTGTGAGGTGAGAATCCTGGAGGGGTGGAGTGTGGATAGAGTGAAGGCTGCTATGGCCAGGATCCTCACCTGAACCTAAACCACTTGATGATGTAACCAGTGTGCCACTAGGTTACAGGTTCCACATCTGTAAGCAATTAGCTATTATTGACTGAGTCGCTATACAAAGAGCTCTGCCCTGAGCTCTGGGCAGAGGCAGAGACAAAGGAGGATTAAGGACCTGCGGATTGTTGCATACAGAGCTAATTCTAGTGCTTGACCTATCACCAGGAAAACAAGCTTAGTAATAAACCTTTTCACCCCATAAATGTTCCTTTGTCATTCCTCAGTCTCACTGAATTCATAGTGAACTTGCCCAGGGCTGAAATTCACTGGCAAGACAGCCGGGCAAGTCTTCACGAGTCTGCCTGTATCTGGCATGCTGCCTGACCTCACTGACATGGCCTACGTGGGCCGTCATCTTCAGAGGTGCAGCAGAAGCCAGGTCCCTGCAGGAAAAGATAAGGGAGACCATGACTCAGAACTGGCTATATGTACTAAGGGATGTTGGCTGCAGGCAGCCAGGGAAGGGAGGGCCCAGGGTTTAGTGTCTGGAGGCATCTGGAGGGTAATCAAAGACACCTACCTGAGTTCCTCTATGGCTCCCCCATTGAGCCTTGGTCTCCTCAGCTGTAGAGGAGAGTATACATCTCCTCAGGTGGTTGTGAGAATTAAGTGAGAAATTGCCAGGGAAGGCCCTAGTGCTCAGCAGGTGTTCATTAAGGGCAGTTAGCTAGCCTGAAAGGGTAAAGGAAGGGTGTTCCGGGATTCCGGGAGAGGAAGGCAGGTTGTTGAAAAAGCCAGTTTCTGAAGTAATGCACCTGCTGGAAGGCCGTGCTCCTCCCCTTTGGGAGAAGCTTCCTCCTTATCCTGAGTCCCGGTGTAAATTCTCCCCTCATCTGAGAAGTGCTCAGGGAACTAGTTCTCCTCTGACGTCCTGGCTGGGAACCCCAGGTAGGCAATGAGTGCCAGCCGCCCTCCCCTTTTGCCTTCTCTGTCATGGGGCCAGCAGGTGCTGAGGGGACTCTGGTCTGGGAATCAGGAGCCCTGGCATGCCTGGCCCTGGGCTGCCCGTGGCATGTC
This sequence comes from Phataginus tricuspis, assembly GCA_029783875.1. Taxonomy (NCBI): domain Eukaryota; kingdom Metazoa; phylum Chordata; class Mammalia; order Pholidota; family Manidae; genus Phataginus; species Phataginus tricuspis. Next base: position 38,113,692 of record JAQQAC010010508.1, read on the forward strand.
TTCTTGCCGTGCCCCCTGATGCTGCCTGTGCAATGAGTGTGAGATCCCAGTGCTCTGAGAGTGCTGGGAGCAGCCTGTCCCACCACAGCTGGGGCAGGGGCCCGGGAACTGCAAAGGGAGGGCGGATGAGGAGATGCCTGGTTTGCAGCCGGGGTGGGGAAGTGAGGCTTTATCCTGCTGGCAGTGGGGGCCCAGGAAAGTTTTAAGAGGCATGAGTGTGTGTGATAATAATAGCTAATATTTTCCTGAGACTTGCTATATACCAGGCACTATTCTAAGCTTTTATAGTGTATTAGTGAATTTAATTTTCCCCATATTCAAATAAACAGATCACCCGCTCAATGTGACATAGCTCAGACAGTGGTAGAGCCAGGACTGACGCCCCGTGGGTCTGTTCTGGGCCCACCCCCTACTGCTATGTTCCTGTCGCCTAGATGCTGTTCATTTCTGCAACGTCACTCTCTCTGCCCAGTGGGGGTGGGGGTTGCAGACAAAAAAGACACACGGGAGGCTGGAATGGGCTATGTTTTGAAGTTTATCTTTTCAGGTAAAGCAATAGGTCTTGTAAGTCTTGTGTGTGTGGGGACTTCACCCAGGCCCAGGAGCTGCACATAGAATCAGAATTCATAGCAACTGCCGGCAGCAGGCCCCTGGCCCGTGGTGAACAGCCGCAGAAAGGCCATTTAGCTAATGGTGGATCGCTTGCCTGGGATGGCTGAGGAAGGGATGTGACTGCGGGACCCGTGGCCCACCTGCTGACTGACGCTGGGGAAGAATGAGGCTCTAAGTCACGAGGACCTAGGTTTGAATCCCGAATGTCAGTTTTCTTATCTGTGCAACGGGCATGACGACAGCAGGAGGTGTAAGCTAAGTGTAGAATGTTCAGGAAGGCCCCTGGCTCCTTGTCCTCTGCCAGTCAGTCCCCTGGACTCCAGAAGCATTGAGAGAAAGAGGGAGAGTGCCCGGCTTCAGGGCACTCTCAGTCCCTGGGCCCCAGCCCTGATGGGAGGGCCTGACTGGGTGGCTGCAAGGCCCAGCTTCCCCTCACATCCCCATTTGACATCATAATATTTTCTGAAGTCCCAGGAGCCCTTATCCCCCCAGGGTTGGAGGGGAGGACAGGACCCTTCTCTCCCCTTGCAGCTCCAGGCCCACCTGGCTACTTTGATTCTGGAAGCTGCTGTGTGAAGCCTGCGGCTCCTGGGCATGTTCTCCACCCCTCCTGGGTCCAGCTCCTCTGGGTTCTGTTTCTAGCTCTGCTGCAGCTGCTGTGACCTCAGTATCTCCACCTTGAGCCTCTGTTCCCCCAGATGTCAAGTGAAGGGAGTTTCAGATGCTCTGAGGAGCCTGAGGTGGCTGCACCTGCCTTAGTGGGCTGAGAGCCTAGACCAAGGGTGAGACTTGAGCCCCACCCACCCCTTACCCAGAGCAGGGTCCCCTTACTGTTTATTCATAGGATCAGGTTGAATACACCCCTGGGTTAGACATTGCAAAAATCTCCTCCACATCTAAGGTTCTAATCTGGTTAAAGTACCTTGATCTGGATTATGGTTACATGAGTGTAAATATATGGCAAAATTCATCAAGCTATACACTTAAGGTTTGTGTATTTTATTGTATGTACCTCAATATAAAAAATAATAAAACAATAATATGCTAAATTAGGGCTGCTATGGCGGCATGAGAGGTGAGACAGAGGCTTCCTCCTAAAACCGCATATAATATGAAAATAAAGCTACTACAACTACTCTTGAAAGAGCAGCGGGAAAGAGAACTACAACAAACTGCATACACCTGGAGACAAGAGCAGCCCTCACAGAGAAGGTAATGTACTAAAGCTGTGGTCCTGCGGGATCCAAGCCCTTCCCTCACCCCAGCTCACCTGCAGGAGGAACAGGAACAGAGCAGAGAGGGAATGGAGAACAGGGACTGCTGAATGCCTAACTCTGGAGATCTACTCTGGGAGCACAAACCTACATTTCATGGTGCTTGCATGATACTCTTGTAATTAGGAGCTTGGAAAGCTAAGACAGGCGGAGTTCCTGGAGAGACTAAGATTCTGGCTGCTTGTGAGATCAGGGATCCATACCCAGCTGCTCTGGGACAAAAGAAAGGAAGCCAGTCTGAGAGACTTCCTAACAAAGAAGACATTAGCAAGAGGCCTGCTAAGGGGGCAAGGACTGTACAGAGCTTACTGTTCAGGAGAAAGGACAGGTAGACAAAATTGTCCGGGTGTACTCTGTCCAGCAGATTGGGAGTTATCTGATCTTCGGGTGTGCCAGTTCCCTGGCTGCCTACACAGCTCCAGTCACCCCTTCTGTGACAGGCAGACTAGTGCACCTTTCGCCTGGCCAGCCCCACCTGGCTTGCAAACCTGGAAACCCTTCCCTGGTGCTAGGCCAGCCACAGGGAAGATCTGTCTACAGCAACTAAAAAGGGAAAGCACAGAGGCTTATACCTGTGTGCTCAGCCCACTGGTTCAGACAGTGGAGACAGGCATAGCAGCCAGGAACCAGGAAACAGCCCTTTCCTCCCCCGAGGCACCAATACCACTACCCTACAATCCCTGACATTGCTTCAGGGGCTGAGCAGCTCCAGAGAGTAGAGCTTCTGGGCTCTAGAGGGCTCCATACACAAATATGAAATGACAAAGGAACCTGGTCCAGAGTAAAATTATGAATACAACTCCTGAGAAAGATTTAAATGATACGGACCTTATGACTCTCCCTGAAAGGGAGTTCAGAATAAAAATCATTCACATGCTCATGGAGGTACAGAAAGATATTCAAGAACTCAGGAATGAATTCCAGTCGGAGATCTAATCCTTGAAGAACACAATGGACAGTATTAAAAGCAGGTTGGATACAGTGGAGGAGACGATAAATGAAATAGAAATTAGAGAAGAGGAATACAAAGAAGCAGAGGTACTGAGAGAAAAAAGGATCTCTAAGAGTGAAAGAATATTGAGAGAACTGTGTGACCAATCCAAACGGAACAATATTCGCATTATAGGAGTACCAGAGGAAGAAGAGAGAGAAAAAGGGATAGAAACTGTCTTTGAAGAAATAATTGCTGAAAACGTTCCCACACTGGGGAAGGAAATAGTCTCGCAGTCCACGGAAGCCCACAGAACTCCCAACACAAGGGACCCAAGGAAGACAACACCAAGACACATAATAATTAAGATGGCAAAGGTCAAAGATAAAGACAGAGTATTAAAGGCAGCTAGAGAGAGAAAAAAGATCACCTACAAAGGAAAACCCATCAGACTATCATCAGACTTCTCAACAGAAACCTTACAGGCCAGAAGAGAATGGCATGATATATTTAACATAATGAAACAGAAGGACCTCGAACCAAGAATATTGTATCCAGCACGATTATCATTTAAATATGATGGAGGGATTAAACAATTTCCAGACAAAGGAAAGTTGAAAGAGTTTGCCTCTCATAAACCACCACTACAGGATATCTTAAATGGACTGCTCTAGAGGGAAGCACCCCTAAGGCTAAAAAGATGTCACCAGAGAAAATAAAATCATAGCAAAGAAAGCAGACCATTCAAATACTAACTAGAGGCAAAGAATAAAACACCTAATATATAAAGAATGGAGGAGGAAGAATAGGAAGGGAGAAATAAAGAAACATTAGACGGCGTTCACAATAACTTAACAAGAAAGTTAAGTTAGATTCTTAGATAGTAAAGAAGCAACCTTGAACCTTTGGTAACCACAAATCTAAAGCCAGGATTGGCAATAAGTACATATCTATCAATAATCACCCTAAATGTAAATGGACTGAATGCACCAATCAAAAGACACAGAGTAACAGAATGGATAAAAAAGCAAGACCCGTCTATATGCTGCTTACAAGAGACTCACCTCAAACCCAAAGATATACACAGACTAAAAGTGAAGGTATTTCAGGCAAACAACAAAGAAAAAAGCAGGTGTTGCAGTACTTGTATCAGATAAAATAGACTTCAAAATGAAGAAAGTAGCAAGAGATAACGAAGGACATTACATAATGATAAAGGGGTCAGTCCAACAAGAAGATATAACCATTATAAACATATATGCACCCAACACAGGAGCGCCAACATATGGGAAACAAATACTAAGAGAATTGAAGGAGGAAATAGACAACAATGCATTCATTTTAGGAGACTTCAACACACCACTCACTCCAAAGGATAGATCAACCAGACAGAGAATAAGTAAAGACACAGAGGCAGAGGCATTGAACAACACACTAGAACAGATGGACCTAACAGACATCTCCAGAACTCTACACCCAAAAGCAACAGGATACACATTCTTCTCAAGTGCACATGGATCATTTTCCAGAATAGACCACATGCTAGGCCACAAAAAGAACCTCAGTAATTTCAAAAATATTGAAATCCTACCAACCAACTTCTCAGATCACAAAGTTATAAAACTAGAAATAAATTGTAGAAAGAAATCAAAAAGGCTCACAAATA